>JACBWW010000003.1:36488366-36530866 GCA_020086605.1 Lanius collurio
ATATATATATATGTATAAAATCACTCCATCAGGTTCCTGTTTATATCTCAACCCCCATCTCACAAAAGTCAGAAAACAAACTTGAAGCCAGTACCTACAACTAAAGCCCTCACACACTAAAAACAGTATTAATACTGTGAGTTGAATACAACATTCAGAAGATTTTAGATTTGTGGTGCATCCAATAGCCATTCCCAGAATGTCTGAATCAATTCAATAGGTAAAAAATATTCAGTAGGTATCAAAAGTGAATACAAAAAAATATATAAGCCATATACAGTAGACATTAGTTTCTGAAGTCACTAAAAAATCAAGACATATATTTCATACTTTCATTCCCAGTAATAAAGTCCTGTTGTACTAGTTCCTGTGCTCCTAATCAACAATATTTTCTATGCTGTGAAACTGTATTTTCTCTATTTAACCTCTCCTTCAGTTTTAATCAAATGAAAAGCAGTTAAAGCATTACTATTCTTCCATACTAGTAGCGAAATAATTTTGGGGAAATTCTTGAAAGTTCTTGTGAAAAAAGATTTGTGTATGGGAGATGTTACCTGATGAAACAGCAGTACAAGTCATTTAAAATTAGTGAGGAAACAAATTTGTGTTATTAGTGTCACTCTCGGTTATATTTTTACTCCAGGTTATGGGATCACTCATTCTTTTGCTCTTTGTAATTTACTGACTTCCCTTAACAGTACTACTGCTACTTAATATTGAATGCCTGATTTAAATGAACTATTTGGGAAGTGAGTTAAGACTTCTCAGGTCTTATCTAAATCTTACTGAAATTGAAAATCTATAGAAAAGACTTATATGAAAAAGATTTATGGAAGTGAGTGTCAAATTTTTCATCTTTCTTCTTGAGGCTGGCACAAACTAAGTTCATTAGAAAGGGGTTTTTTTTTAATTTTCTGTAAATTGTTTTCTAATTTTTATAACATCTTTAAATTGTTTGCAGAGATTTTAAATTTCATTTTACTAAAAATATCTGTGTAGTGGTAGAAGGAAAAAAAAAAGGGTTTTTTTAAACTTAATTCTGTAGAAATGCATTTTATTTTCAGTCTATGTCTATTTGGATGAGTCTTTCGTAACAGAGCACAAGGTTCACTTACTGTGCTTCATGTATATGTTATGGACTCAGTTTTTCACAGTTCCATTCCATTCAAATAATTGGTTGATTCCTGACTGAAAATTTAGACATGTTGGATAGAATTAGCCAAAGATATTCATCATCTGACAATGAAGCACTTGGCTGTATTTGTATTTATTGTAGGTTTAATTAAGTTTCAAAGTTAACACTTTAAAGTTAAGACCTTGTTAAAATCAGTGGACAACATTTACACTTCTCCTCTGATTTTGCAGTATTTTGGGCTGCTGATTGAATGAATGATACACAATGAGAACTTTATTTTAAAACCCAAAAAAGAGAAATAAGAAATAACCTTGAAGTCAATGAGCAAATTCTTGAGATCCATCCTTGGTCAGTCTTTATTCAAATGCATAATATTGTGACATTTTATTTACAGTAAGATGTATTCATTCAATAAATATTAAAGACTTTAGGTTTGATGTCTTATTTTGTTTGTTGAGAAGTTTTTTATTTTGGGTTTTTTTGTTTGGTTTGGTTTAGTTTTGTTTTCTCCCTACAGTGAAGGGGAACACAGCGTTAAATTGTGGGGGGAAGAAAAGATCCTTTGTGACTGTGGCAAGACTTAGATCTTAAGTACCAGATCATCCTTTGAAATTTTTTGTTAACTTATAGTGTTTGACTAGAGTTTTTGGATAAAGATGAATTATAACAATCATATTTTAACAAAATAAATATTCTACTTCATGAGGTTCTTTGGAGACTACCACTGCCACATCCAAATGAACATATATTTCTCTCATGTAACTCAAGAAGTATTTGTGTTGTCACATAGTAGTGGAGGACCATAATTTTGATAGACTACTTGTTCATTTTTTCCTCACAAATCCTTTTAGAAAGGTTTCATTCCTGAGATTGCAATATGGTTATAATTTTGAGATCCAGAATTACAGTGATAGTGCTATTATAAATGTTGTGTGCTAAAATGCTGGAAGAGAAGAGATCTCTAAGAAAACATGAATTTCCAGAAATGCTATGCATCATAATACTCTGCAATAAAACTAAAGTTAAAGCAGAGAGATTAAAAAACCCTCAAGAATTGTAACTTAATACACGATAAATTCCATTATATAATAGTTGATCAGCATTGTGCCAGTGCCTGTTTATAGGGTGAAAATTGAGGAACTTGAAGATACTGGAATGACAAGAAACACATAAAGGAACCACAGAAAAGGGGAAATTCCAAGAGCTTAATAACACGTCTGGAAAAATGCCAGAGATGTATTTAAAAACCTCCTATCTGCAGGCTTTAGAAATTATTCCAAGGAGCCTTAGGTAGCAATGTATGTATTGGATCATATTTAACTATGTGATTTTCTTGTGGGTAAATGTTTTCATGAGCTCTATTCTAATGTTTTACAAGTAAAGTAAATGTATGAGGGCAGTATAATTTATTTTCTAATGAGGGATCAAGTAGTTTATTTCTATTGTACATGTTATTACAGTGACTGTAACATGCTGTGAGAGAGCAGAATGATGAGCAGTCACATCTTGCTAACACATCTTAGATGATAAACAGATGGAGACCATGGAGATATTCCATGTTAGGACATGCAGGAAAAATTCTTTCATCAATGTAATTAACATAAATTATTTTTTAAAAGGTTTGGAGTTTTTTATTTTGGGGTTTGTTATTTTTTAATAGTCTCCTCCTCTGTCCTTAATAGCCATGACCTTGGCAGCTTGAGTCTTCAAGATCAGCTAGAATTACAATGGGTGGATGAAGCCCTAAAGGTTAGAAGTTTAGTTTGGAGAAGTACCAAGAAGTTTAGATACTAATCTCATATTTATCCAAACTAATCCTTGGAAGTCTCTCTTCTTCCTCATCAGCATCTTTCCTCCTTCTCCCCCCAAGACTGACTATGTCTTTTTTCAGGCTTCACATTTGTACTGATACTGTCCTTTCACACTCGTCTTGGAAATTTCACATCTGGTATTGCTTTATGTTTCCTGTTATTTTAAAATCACATACAGTGGGATCTGCCTGAGTTAGGGATTTCTCACGAATGCTCAGCTTCTTGCCCTAGTGAGGTCTCAAGTCTGGTGAGATTTGAAATGATGAAAAGTGAAACAGAATTGTCAGGGCCATTAACTGAATTTGATATAAAATTTCTGTACAATTTAGGGTCAAAAAAAGGGTTGATGAGACCTCTTGTCTGATCCCCTGTGTAAAGTAAGCAACAGATTTTTAGCTCCTGATTGCTGCATCGAATCTAGTAATTTGAGTTTGACTGAAGTATATTTCCCAGCAAACCATTCTATCTTCACGTAAATATAGCATGAGGTAGTTCCCTCAGCCTCAGTGATAATTAATCACTCTGTTTTTTAAAATTTGACTTTGTCCTTCTTCAGCCTCTAAAATATTCATCCTTAGCCCTTCTTTATCATATTACAGATTCTCTTTAGAAGCCTAGACTTTCTCCCTGGCATTTTTTTTTATTATTATTATTTTTTTTTTTTTTTTGATCTATACAAAGTTATTTAAATCTCTCATGCTTGAGCTTTTTTCTCCAGACATTGAATCATTTCTATCTGAACCCTCCTAAATTTTTCAGTAATCTTTTGAAAATGCATACTGGAACAACAAAAATAAAATTGCCTCTGTAATCCTACTCAATATTCTCCCTTTACATATTAACAGATCAGACTATCTCTTTTTGCTATTTCATTTAACTGGAGGCTCAGATTGAATTACTCGTTTATGGTATATGCTTATCAGTGGTTTGTGAGAACACTTTATGATAGTCTAGAAATGGGACTCAAACATGGTGAATTCTTAGGATGGAAATTTTCCTTCTTTCTCTAACAGTAAACTCATAAACATGAATGTAAATAAGAAGTAAACACGTAAATAAAAGGGTCAGAAGCCAGTCAGTTCTTAGAAGAAGCATGTGAGTGTCAAAAGAGTTGTGAGGAAAAAAAGGGAAAAGCAAGATTTTCTTCTCACATGGAAAATGTATATGCCCATCTTTACCAGGACATACACTATGCACCAAACTAGAATCACTACCTTTAACTTTTCTAATATCTCACCTAATTGTAGCTCCTTATTCCTGCAAAATCATATCTGTAACTTTGGCTGTACAGGATTTGAATTGGTTCAGTCATCAAGTGATACAGATCACTTCCTATGACTGCCTGTCTTCATTATTTACCAATGTGCCAATCTTTGTGTCATCCCATAAATTTTATCAACTCTGATTTTATCTTTGCTTTTCAGAGAATTGATAAATATTGAAGGGTGTCAAGCCTAATATGAACCCCTACTGCAATTCTTACAAGCAGCCTTAGTTGACTGGAATTCCTCACTGCCTGCTACTTACCAAAATGTCAGACTACTCTAAACCAACTTATTTTGATTAAGCTTGGTGAATTTATATTGTGTTAAGTTGCATTGTTAGGAATTAGGCAGTAAGAGATGTGTTCAGATAATTTCTAGATAACATTTAGTGTTAGGGAAAGTCAGAGGCTAATTGTGTGGCTGAAAACATGTGGAAAACATCATGAACTGGGTTTTCTTATGGCTCTGTCTTGGTCTGAGGCAGCACTCGTAGGCTAATCCTAAACCAGTGCCACAACATCAAATATAGTACATACCCTTAGCCTGTGCAGAGCAGAGAAACTGCTGTTCCAGCTCTCACAGCTGACCTGGGACAGAACAGATGTTCTGCATTTCAGTACTGAGGATAACATTTTGGAAAACCAAATGTTCTCACAGCATCTCATCTAAACAAGTCACAATATATACACTTTTTTTTTTTTCCACTGAATTATCTAAAACAATTGCCCAATAAAATGGAGAAACTCAAAATTCTAGGACTGGATACTTGTTCAATTTGCTCATGGATTCCAGGTAAGGATGATATATCAGGTAACAAATATCACAACATTATGTATAAGCTCATTCCTGAAAATTCCCGAGAGAAAAAAAATCATAAAAAGAAGGGCATGCCAATAACCAAATAATCTCTTTCCAAATATCTGATGTTTTTTAATGCTGTTGAGAATTTATAGATTTGCTATTATGTTAACTTTTATTTTAAATGATCACTGTATTGAACCAAAATAATCATATTAAATGTTCATATAAGCCTTATCAAAATGACCTTGCCGCTTAGAAAAAAACTGGTAGTCTACAGAGCAAGGTTTTGAGGAAAATGAAGATTAACTATTTCAGCTGGGATTTGGTAGCCACAAAGTGACTTGGACTTTGGCCAGAATATTATAGTTAATAGCTCTTCTTTTGTGAAAAGTGTCATGGGATTTTTAATGACAAACCAGTCTGGAGGAGCTGAATTTTATATCTCTTCCAAAAACAGCTTTATGAAATTAGGAAAAGGTTTTATTTACTCATACTGTAGAAATGTGGCTTACTGGCACCTCCAAATTATATCTTTGAAAAAATAACAAATGGTCTTTCTCTTTTCTCTATTAGTTCACAAAAATGTAGATATTTATTTAATATGTTGATTAAAAGTATATATGAACAATAACCTTGTTTAATACTAGACCTATATACCTGTCTGACAAAGTAAGCACACTGATATCTAACTTTTTTTTTTTATTTAATTATTTTTTAAGATGTGCAAGTATTTTATTTGCAATTCTATTTAGATAAGCAGAGTGGAAATTAAATTCATATCTTTCATATTAATAAGTGAAATGGAAATTAAATTCATATGAACTTATGAGCTTGTGTGATGGATTAATAGATTTGGTTTGGATATGAAGTTGCCGTAGATAACAAGTTATCCTTGTGACTATAGAACTGCTCTTATGGCCTGCACTAGGGAGCAAAACTCTTCCTTTATCCCTGAAATACTCCAAGCAATATCAGTTTTCTCAGTTGCTGTAAAAGGGATCCATAGTTAGTCCTTTATATTTCATTTCCATTTCCTCATCTCTGTAGATCATCCATAGACTTCCTTCAGGCTATGAATATGGTAGGAAGTAAAGTGTTATTCCCACTCCTTTCTTTTTAGTTTCTCTGTTTTGCAGAGTCCTTTGGTTCAGGGAGAAGTTTTGGTCTCATGCATGTTCCCTTCCACTTGAAGCCACTACCTTCTGTTCTTTTCTGTGTAGTTTCTCTTCCTCCCTCTTCTGGTTTGTTCCACTTCCCTAGGTGAGGAGCAAAAGTGGAAAAAGCAGAGGTTTCCACTCAGTTTTAAGACAGAATGCACTCTGTGCACTAAGCAGAGAGATTTTCAACCACAGCTACACAAGGCCATCTTTAGAGCTTCAGGTGCCCCAAGCAAGACTAGGTAATCATGCCCTGGGATGAGGTCAAAGTTGGTTTAACAGAGGGTTTCAGAACCAAAAATGAAAGCTTTTGTATCTCAGTTCAGAGGAAAGACAACCATTAGAAGTACATCTCAGTGTCACATTGTTAGGCAGAGATGTTATTAACATCACTGATGTACATGTGTAGTAAGCCAGAGGCACAAAATACTTCTGTCTGGTTAAAATGTACACACTTGGGCAATGCCAGTGGACATTTTACACTTAAAGGGACAGAAGAGACTTTTTGTGGTAGACAAATGAGCTCAAAGAATACTTGCCCCTATCAGTGCCCCTTCCACTTTGGTATCCCATGTGGACACTTGTTTAGAGTTCCCCTAAGGCTGACCCTGCAGCTAGAGTGTGTACAGAACAAGATTGCCTACTGTATGAGAAGGAGGAGCAGAGGGTTCAGGCCCCTAATCAGCAATGACATTTCTGTTTCCTGACACTGCAGAACAAGGAACAAGGGGTCATTTCACGTAGGAAACTCAAATGCAAACCTGCCAATTAAGGGAAACTTATAGTTAGAAGGAATGTCAGAAGCAAAGAGATAGAAACACACAAGAAGAACAAAGGCATTTTTAAAGATAAGTGAAGAAAATAATCAAGAACCAATGCTATAGGGAATTAGAAAAAAAAACCCAAAAAACCAAACCAAACCAAAACAAAACAAAAAAAAAAAAAAAAAAAAAGAAGAAAAACATACAAGCAAAAAAACATAACTTCCACCTAACCCAAAGCATCTCTGCATGCCCCAACAAAATAGTTTTAAAATATAGTAAATATCCAAAAAGAAAGTATGAAATGAAGCTGCTGAGTATTAGATTGAACAAACCAGAGATCAGTGATTATAGATGCTAGAGCATGTAAAATTCTGTAATAAAGGGTGGATAACACGGGACAGAAGTTGTTCCTGTAAGGCTAGTTAAAAAACATGAACACTTTACCCTGACCCTTAAAATAAATTGAAATTGTGAAAAATCTCAGAAAAATTTATAAATATATTCAAGTGCACACCTGAAGAATGTAAACATGAGAGGGAAGGGATAAAGCTTGCTTTTTTTAAAAAAGAATGTTTTTCATTTGATAATCTCCTACGCTCTCCTTCTCCCTTCCTGGACTGTTTCAATGTAGTGTTACAAGTTGTTTCTTATTAAGAATATAATCAAAATTAGAAGAAACTCTTGGTTAATTCAATTATCCTAACTATTCTTAACGCTTGATTACAGAACAAAGACTAAGTAAAATACAACTTGAAGTAAAAAGTAGTAGGAACTCACCTGCTGTGGAAATAACAGCAAAACTGATTTTATGCCTCAATAGTCCCATTTATTTTTAAATTTTTAAAATGTAATTTTCAGATTAAAATAAATCTTAATATTTTTTTTTTGCTTTAAAGACTTTTTTTTCCTTGTTTCTCTCAAAAAAAAAATTATTTAAAATTGAAAATCATTAGCTTTACAGTGGTTTAATGCTAAAAAGCACCTCCATATATATGAAATACATACTTGAAGAATTCTGTGGAATCAACTGAGAATAGTGAATGTGAATTTTTAAGAATTTGAAATTCAATTTTTGATAAGTTTCAATATTTCAGTTTTGAAGTCCTATTCTGTGACTTTCAGTCAGAGGTGTCCTGAAGCCCTCCTAGTTTTAATGTCATTCCCTGTGTCATGTCATTCACAGTCCCACAAGAACAACAGTAATGTAATTACTTGAGTTTTCTTTATCCCAGTGGGAAGCCTCCATGAATAAGGCTCGATACAAATGTCAGCAGAAGATCCAACACTCTAGACTGGGGATCTATGCCAGTATTATAATAAAACTTTCTAAGACTAAACAGAAGACAAATAGTCTTTAATCAAGAATAGACAAGAGTTGTTATCAATTCCTCCAATTTATTTCTTGCAGCTGTGTATAATGCCAGTTTTCTCCTGGGGAATTTTCTGGACTGTATACAGAGATACTGAAAGAATGAAAATTGTTAAAGCTGATCACTTGAGTATCTTTCCATGAGCAGACAACAGAGTCAATTCCACATATACTAAAAAGATGTGGTCAACTATTTAAACCTATAGCGAGTTTATAAGTTTTGGGCTCTTTATTTGAGCTCAATCAAGTTTATAATTCAAGTATTTTACTTAGTAACAACTACCTATATCTCAAGACAATAATACCAGTTTTCTACTATCATATATGACTGGCATTGATTTTTGTTGCTAGAGGAGGTGGAGATGTCTCAGCTAAGCAGAATCCTGTAATAAAAAAATCAAGAAGATATATTTCTCCTATCATTCATAACTCTTCCAAGATGTTGTAATGTTTACTCCTGTGTTAGGAAGAAGTGTTCAGGCAGATCAACTGGAAAAACTCCTAGTTGTTGTCCTCCTGAGAGCAGATATTCTGAGAAATTTTTGCCCCTTCTTTCTACTTAGAGTGTGTATTGATAATGGCAGTATAAAAGCTAAAGATTCAAGTAAATGACATTTTCTTAAGATTTCTATGCATTGCTAGGGAGATAATGAAGTTTTCCTATTTGTATTGGACTGATTGTATGTCCTGTAACAGATAAAAGGTTTATCTGCATAGCTTTTTTCTGATTAATGGCTGATATGTATATAACTTCTATAAAAGCCTTGTGTATAACTTAACACATTAAAGTAAAAAGTTCCAGAAAATACTTTGTTTTATTTTTAAAGTGAAGAATTTGATAAAACATTAAAACATATCATGTCTCCTATTACAGAATGAAAAATGGTATACATTAATATGACAGAAACAAGCCAGAATTTTTTTTTTAAAAGGAACAAATTAAGTAGTGTTTTCAGCATGGCAATACTTGAAGCATCTCTGTATTGCTAATGTGATCTGAATCACTCTAGATGAGTGAAAAAATAAAAATGGAATATTTTTAATTTACATTTAAGACTGGTACCATTTAGGCTGGTATTAATTATTTAGGGAAGGTAAAGAGGAAAATACCAATGACAGAGGAAATAATATAATTTAAAGACAAGAAATCTTAAAATGTTCCATTTCTTTGGTTGTTCATTAAGTGAAATAACTTGCACCTCTAGGGCCCTTTTCAAGTAAATACATGTCTCAAAGAGCTAAGTCTTTAATTGCCCACCAGCACTGGAGAGAATGTAGGGAGAAGGAGTGTGGTAAGACTTTTAAACCAGCAACAAACTTGTCCCAGGAAAACATTTGCAAGTCAGAGAATTGTATGCAATTTATTGCCAATAAAAGCAAACTTTTGATCACTGAGTTGGGTATTGGGGAAGCAGGAATACAAACAATGTGTCCAAGCCATACATCCTCCACTTCTCCAGAGTTATTTGCTCATGCATTCTCCAAGGGTTGCACACAGCTGATCAAAACTCCTCTGGTGAGGCAGTGAGGCGAGGAGGGGAGGCTGAGGCAGGATAATCTCTCAGGGGTGTGTGCATATATCCCTCATCCCTCCCTATATAGGTCTGTTGAGGGGACCGTGGGCCCTGCAAAACGCAAAGCTCTGGCACACACCAAGGCACTCATTCCTGCGCCAGAGCTGCTGGGAATCCCTCTTGGCTGGCAGGGAGCAGTCCACGGGCTCCTCCCACTCCCATCACCCCAGAGTCCCCCACTGCCCAGCCCTTGTAGCTGTGCATGGCCTCAACACAAAAGGTGTCAGCTCCTGTTCTGAGGTACAGCAGTGAGGTACCACTGCTTCCAGTGACTGCTGATTTCTCACAATATGTTATACAGAATCAGTCTGAACTTTGTGTTTTAACAAGAACGTTCCAAACATAAATCCTCATTACTTTTACAGGAGGTCTAAAACAAAGTATGTAATGGCTTCTGCACCCTCTGCTTTCATGAGAAGCTCAGTTGACATCTACAGTGCTGTGTTAGGATTATATTCTGCTTCATAATGAAACTGGAAAGTACTTTGTCTTATCTCTAAAACCTTCTTTGGCTTAGGTAAGTCTGGGTTTCATCTTATATTTACAAGCATCCAAAAGAAAAAAAAAAAAGCTAAGTATAATTTGTATCAAGCAATTTTATTTACATGTATATTTATTATTGATACACATATTTATAGAACTGGGAGTAGACTAGGAAGAATATAATAAGTTTTCAAAAAAAAGAACATATAGTGTACTTGTCTACAAGATTACACTTACTTTTAAAATTACATTCTAAATTTTAATCCATTTATTTGTATATAAAATACTTTTCCTGTATTTCAGACTAAATTTTATCATGTTGCTGTCTGGAAGACATTTATATTTTTTTGTATCTAATCAACACATCACATAAATGTGGATTGTATTCAAGGAGCTGAATACTTCCTGATATGTCTGTTATGGATGCTGGATGTTGTTCCAGTGCTTGGTTACTTGACAGACCTATAGCTTATCCCAGAGAGAGACAACATGTTGAGACTTTCTATGCTGCATGTCTCTGGGGCTCGTGAAAATGTTCTGGGAGAACGTGGCTATATCTTTACTGCGGTGACCAGGTGCTGGGGGTCACTTCTGGAGATGGGAGGATGGGCTGGGTGGGTCTTTGTTTCAACCTCTTATGAACACTGAGCATTATTGCTGCTTTGCACTGTCTGGCCCAAATTGAGATGCTGCAAAAAGGTGAGTGTCAAAGATGTCAGAGAAGAAAAGTTATTGTACCCTCACTCTTTTGTCTACCCTTCTTTCTGCTCTTGAGATGGACATATCGCTTCTACCCACCTGCAGAAATACAAACTCCCCATGTATCTCTGAGGTATGTACCTGGAAATTCAAATGAGTGAACAGCAAAAACTTCAAGTTTCTCAGCTTTAAGTCGAAAGGAAGAGTTTGCAATCCCTGATCAAGGCTTTTTTACTGTTCAGCTTTTGGAGAAAGCAAACTGAATGATGCTTAAGAATCAAAAAAAAAAGGGACTGAAATTTCCCCCAAAAGAAATAAAAGCAAATAGGAATACCATGTTAAGGAATGAAAGAAATTATTTTCTTTCAAATAATAATATGTCAGGGATTTTTTTTTTTTTCTGATATACTTTTCTAGTTCTGTTTTGATGGTTTTGCACTTAGTAAGTTTTTTTTTTCTTTTAATAGTAGGATCAATACATTAATTATATGTCGGTTACTTATTCTTTAATTTTAAGTCTCTGATAAAAAAAGTGCAGAAAAATAAAACAAAAATTAAGAACTGAATTAAAACTCAGTGAAACCACAGAAATTACTCCAGATTTACATTGCTTTAGTAATAGAAGGATATATTCCTTCTCCTCTTCTAAATACAAATTATTTTTAATTATCTGAAGTTCATCAGTTAAACTATAATGAATAAATTAAATTACAACTTTTCATCACAACACTTACAGAAAAGACTTTTCCATAAATAGCTACTTCCATAAAGGTGAAGGCAAATTTCTAAAATCAGTAAATGGAAACTTACAGAATATGTCAATCTTTTTTAAGAGTTTTAACAACTACTGTTTTAATTCAATACCTAAATCATAAAAAGTTCCTGGACTCTACTCCTTGCTTCCAGAATGGCCTAGAGGTTTTGCATTCCATTTCCCATCTAGTCTGTTTTCTTGCAGCTACTCTTATTTTATCTGCTCTGATATAACTGCTTCTGGAAATTATCTGGTCTGTTCAGATTCATCTTATATCTTACAGAAGCAGTGAGATTTATCTACTTTGTCTTAGAAGGACATCTAACTGATTTTTTCTTCTGTGTCCAGTATGTAAGTACATATGGATTCATTGAGGCAGTACTTTTGTTTACCTCTTGAAAAACTCATTTTTATTCAGTCACCCATGAAGTGTGGTGACTAGCTTGAATGACAAGTTTGCTTTTGTAAACTCTGTCCAAGTTATGTTTAGTAAATGAATGAAAACCAACAAAAAGATATTTCAAATGTTTTTTTAATTTTTTTAACACAACTAGAAACAAACAAACAAACAAAGCCAAAAATACCCTCCCCCCAAGTCAAACAAAATAAAACACCAAACAAAAAAATCCTCTCTGATGCTCACTGAATTTTTGCATATAATCTTCTATTTCTTCTTCCAAAAACACCACCTATGTTTTTATCCTTGGAGGTTTTTACTTTTAGTATTTTTAAGAAATGTGAGACAGGTTTACAGATCCTTTTTTTTTTTTTTTTTTTTTTTATTTAAACTCTTATTTTTCATATCCCATTACACTTAATGAGATTGGAAGCCTGCATTTGAGTGTAGGAGCTATGAAACTGGCTCAGCATATTGCATGCAACGCAAATAACTGGAAATCAAGTGGTGAGAGCGGGAGACACATTAATTATTCATAGAACTAAATGTATTGAAGAGCCCACATTACAGCTCACAAAGGAGAATCTGTGAGTCCAGTGAGGGGAGGAGTAACTGCCTTCAAATCCAGTTAAAGTGCACCTGACACACAAGAGGATGGTTCTCAAAGTGACCGTGAGAATTTTCAATAAAAGCTATGGTTTTTAAAGAAGTTTCTGGTTCCCAAATCCCAGTGAAAGTCAGTGAGAGATGGGAATTTAATTCCCTTCTTCAAATCATAGCTCAAACAAGTGGAAAGATCTGACCTATATTATATTTTGAATTTCTGCCTATCTACCCTTGTTAAGAATTCTATAACACTTACCATTGTATCTACATGTGTTCTGACTGTCAAACTATGGGGAAATCCAAGTCTTTAGGGGAAAGTATAAGTATATTTACTGTGAATGGACACAAAGAGTGTGTCTTCCAATGTAACAGGAACCATTTTTATCATCTTACTGGTGAAACCCAGGATAAGCTTATATTTGTGGATGGCAATTTTCATTTGAATTTTCCTTCTGTGTTTTGTAAATATTCATCTATAATTCTCATTCTTTTTTTCCCTATTTTTGCTTCATTGAAAGACAAAAGACTGCTATCATGAGGTCCTCAGGAATGTTTAGATGCAAGAGATCTGTGGACCACAGGTTTCTCTAAATAAAAGGAAATGTGAATAGGTTTCATTGCAACAGTATTTCATAGATGAACACTGATTATATTTACATTTTTGTTGCTAAGAATCTCCTAGATGGGGTTATTTGATCATTTCTGCACACTTTGCAATTAAGTATCTTGTTACAGAAAACAGTACTGGTTTGTCTAAAATTTCTACTTTCCTGAAAGTGTCTAAAAATGAATACTATATTCTTAGAATCAGTCTATGCCCCAAGGTGCATTATTAGCTATTGCTTGTAGGGATGTTGTTGCTGCTTCGATAAGCAAAGCCTTTTCAGTATGCATTAATACAAATATATAACAGAATCACAAAGTTAGTTGGTACTTCATATGGATTCACCAAACATTTCTAACCTTAGAGAGATTATAAATATTCAGTGCTGCTGTATAATGTGTGTCTTCTTTTTCTGAATTATCCAGAACATCTCATAATCAGGGAAAAACAACAGGAAAAATAACATTATTTTCTTCTTTTTTTTTTTTTTTTTTTTTAATTTTTCTCTTTATTTTGCCCCCCCTATTTTTTTCAAAGGAGTGTTTAGAAGGCTAGAAATTGCAAAAAGCCTTAAAGTTGATTCATTTAGGATTTTTTTCAGATGAAAGTGGAGACTTTCTGCTGCAGGGAAAAATTGTGTAGTTTAAATCAAATCAATATTGAAGTGATTTATTAATTTATTAACCACATATAATTAACTAGCCATCAATGAAATATGTATTGAGAGTCAACACTGGTACAACAATAAATAAACCATGTCACTAGATACTTAGAAAAAATTAAAAAATACCTGGAAATTTTGAAACACTCGTCTATAATCTCAAGAACTTTTAATTGTGGTTAAACACACGCACACACACACACACAGAGAAACATGCATCTCCTGCCATAGGTTTTGGAGGGTGTAGACCCCTTTCATCTCAACATAAGGGACCCCACCTGCCAAAGCCTGCTTGTGCAAGAGCTCCATCCTGTGCTTGAGCTTTGTGCTGTCACTCCTTACCCCAGAGGTGACAGCTCCCAGGAAGAACCCCCCATTCCCTGAGGCACAGGTCCCCAGGGTGTACCTATGGTAGCTGTAAGTGAGCTGCACATGGCTGCTGGAGTCATCTATGGCAGAGGGCATGGGGACATTTCTGTCAGGCTTTTGCCTTCTGCTCTCACCTTCACTATCTCTCTCTACTGTCACAAATTTTCAAGCTTAGTTTGAACCTTTCAGGTTCAATCCTTTGCTCCCAGCATCTTTCAGAGCTGACCTAGGGGTCCTGTTCAATGAAAAGTTGAATCTGAGTCAGCAGTGCCCTGGCAGCCAGGAGGGCCAACCCTGTCCTGGGGTGCATCAGGCACAGCATCACCAGCTGGGCAAGGGAGGGGATTGTCCTGCTCTGCTCTGCACTGGGGTGGCCTCACCTTGAGTGCTGGGGGCAGTTTTGGGCACCACAATGTAACAAGGATGTAAAGCTATTAGAAAGTGTCCAAAGGAAGGTTACTAAGATGGTGAAAGGCCTTGAGGAGAAGTCATATGATGAGCAGCTGAGATCACTTGGTCTGTTTGGCCTGGAGAAGAGGAGATTGAAGGGAGACCTCAGCATAGTCTACAACTCCCTTGTGAGTGAAAGAGAAGGGACAAACACTGATCTCTCTGGTGACCAGAGACAACACCCAATGGCCTGAAGCTCTGCCAGGGGAGGTTTAAGTTGGGTATTAGTAAAAGGTTCTTAACCCAAAGAGTGGTTGGGCTGGAACAGGCTCCCCAAGGAAGTGGTCACAGCACCAAGCCTGACAGAGCTCAAGATACGTTTGGACAATGCTCTCCGGCACATGGTGTGATTCTTGAGGTTGTCCTGTGCATGACCAGAAGTTGGACTTCGATGTTTCATTGTGAGTCCCTTCCATCTCTAGATATTATATGTTTCTCTGATCTCTGATTATTGTTTCATCTGACTGATGTTCATTATTCTCTTTAAGATGACCTATCAGTTTTGAGCAGATACACCCTAGATAATTTTGTATATTCCAGCCACATAGACACTGTGTACACGCTCACCTTCATGTTAACATATATTGATAACAAGACTGTTTGCCAAAGGCAGCCCATATCAGGGCCAGAAAAACAAATCAATGCATACAACCCATATTTTTAATGTCCATAATGGACAATAGTTTTCCTGGTTTGTACTTTAACCGTTGCCTCAAATACCTCTGCTGTGTTAATCTTGTATACAAGAATCTGGACACAGTAATAATCTGGAGCAACGTTAGAACACATGCTAAGGAATGACTTTAAACTATATATTTGACACTAGCAAACAATTTAGAGTATATTTTTTTCCCTTTTGAGATGCTTTAAACAGAAATTCTCTATTTTCACAATTATGACACTATCATATGTGTGCATCACTCCTTTTGTCATAGATTGTGTAAAGATGACTGCAGAACCTCTCACCTCTTTCTATGCTGCTTTGGTGAAAAGAGAAGTGGTAATTTGCTACATCAGTGAATGGATAAAAGTAAAATAGCATTGTATTAAAGCAGTGGATGCAAAATTCCATGTGTTCTCAATCACCCTCTACTTCTCAGTGTGCAGTACATGAGGAAAGGAAGTTGGAATAATCACAATCTGTGAAATCATGGAATACTAAGGTTGAAGGCTGGATTTAGGTTTTTTTTACTCCTCACTTTTCTGTACAATATATCAATTCCTGTATCTAAGATATTTGGACATATATCTAGGCTATTTGGTAACTCTTTACAGGAATACTAAGTACTAATAAAACCTATCCTCTTTAAAAATGTTGACAATCACTTTTGATTTATATGCTCCTACTTTATTTATGTCCAATGCTTCTTGCTTTTGATTATCTTTAGTTGTGTGTCAAGTTTGTGAAAAAAACTTGTCAGTGTCAGCTCTCCATTGCTGAAACAACATATGCTTTACTTCTGTTTTATTAATATTATGCTTTTTGCTTTTTCCCCTTTTTTCTTATCTTTTTTTTTTCCTAAAAGTGTACGAGTCATTATATCTATTGCTGTATTAACAATCAAGTAAGACTTTCTTTCTTCCTCTTTGAAAAAGATCATGAAAACAAAAGCAAATTTAAAATGTTTTTAAAAATTACAGTTTACAAATTTAATATGTCTAATCAGGAGTGGTAACAGAGAAATATAAAACATTAGCTCAGTAAAATTATTCATTTTTTTAAACCAGGGAAAAGGAGATTAAACATCAAAGAAGGGAAAAATTTACTGACCTAAAGCCAATGAGCATACTGTGGTGGAAAAGGATCTACAATGTTATTCTATCATTGTCCTTATGAGAAAAAGGTCATGCAAATTCTGGTGCTGGAAAAATGATGGAGATAAATTCTGAAATAAGAAAATGATGATAAATATATTCTTTTGCATTTGCATTAAACATTCCAGTTGATTGGTATTAGCATTAGGTTAAAATATTTATGGCACTTGTTCTGTATAAATCACATCAATATAATTTATTATTTAAGAAGAAGTGAGGATAATCTGCTTCTGTGCAGATAATATTGTTATTCATGCTGTCCTGATGAATACCAGCTTTAAACAAGTGGAAAAATGTTAAGTCTTTGTACACTCTTGATTTAGAAAACTGTAACAATATTATGATTTTAAATACCTTTTAATTTAGAAGAGGACACTCAAATAAGAGAAGGATTAAAATGTGTGAAAAGAAGGAAGATGAATATGCCCTAAAGATATCACCAGAGTATAGTCTGTTCTGATCTATCTCTGTATTGGCACTGAGGTCATCAATCAGATTAGCCCTCAGTGGATTTTATGGTCCTTAATTTTTTTAGAATATCATGATTTGTTCCTGGCAAATGTATTTTTAAAACACAATATTAATGATGATAGGACACCTTTTTTTACCTCTATGTAATATAGATTCTATTCTATTAGTGGACATTACATACTACTATGATAACTCAAATAAAGGATCCTCCCAAGGATTTAGAGATAGAAATTGACTGAGATAAAGGTATGCAAAAGATTTTAATTTAAGATTTTTTTTTATATACTGGAAATGGTTTTATAATATTGCAGTTATTATTTACTTAGCATCAATCTGTAAAAATATAGAAAGAGGATTCAAACCCTAGCTTAAAAACTGAAGTTTATCCAAATGAAGATAGCATATTTCAGACATATAACACTGTCTACTGCCAAGCAAAATGTCACATTTTCTTTTAAATATTACTTTACCTCTGGGTAATTATCAGAGAGAGAGTTTATAAAAGAAATTTACACAGAACCCTGGTCTGCATACACAGGAGGCATGAATACTGTTTGTAACATGAGAACTGTAAAAAGGGACATGAAGGAAATAATCAGACTTAATAAAGCTATTTGAGATAAATTCATGTGCTAAGAAAGAGTATGGAAAATATTTGGAGTTGAAAATTTGGAAAAGATGATACAAAATCAGACAGTTATTCAGGAGATGACTGGAACTGACGGTACTCTTTCTGTGGTAGAGACTGAAAAGAAAACTATCAAGACTGCAAAAAAAACCAAACCAAAACTCGGCATCAGCAAGCAGTTCAGTGAAAAGCAAGCTTCAAATCCTGTGTGAGAGGACCATTTTGCAGTTAAGTGTGATCTGAATGTCATCAGGAAAGGGATCAAAAATTCTTAGGAAAAAAATGGAGGGAAATACCACTTTGAGATTTCAATAACAGCAAATGAGAAATTGTTGTAGACTTTAGGGTCTGAAGAAGGGCAAATTCAATAGGAGCTATGTAAAACAAGGACTAGAAAAAAGTTAGGAACTGCCAAAATACCTTGGAATCATGGACACAGAATCCAGAAAAGAATAGTTAAGTGATGATACTAGGGAGAAAAAAACTGAAGAAAACTTGTGATGAAGAAAGAGTAGGGAAATTTTTAAAGAGGATATTTTTCAAAGTCTTTTCCAACATCATAATTTTGAAAGCTTGCTAAAGTTCCAGTAGTCTTCATTCACTTTGTTTTTCTAAAGTCTTTATATGACAGTCTCCATATATTTCCCATTGCATGAACATTGCGATGGGGTCTATGAAAATTTGTACTGACCTTATGGTGTCATCAGCTTGACATTATAATTTCATCTCCAGAGAAACATTGAAACACTTTTCATCATGATTTGATATTGTAAATGTGGTGACCATAGATAGTAATAAAAATTCCTTGCAATTGCATTTTGACATCATAATGTAATCTCCATAGTCTTCACTTGACATTATGATGAGATTGTGGCAATGCTAACTTTGTATGAATGAAACTGGGCCCATGGAATGAAAAATTTAATGTACAGTTTTGTACTAGAGAGCAAATGGTTATAAATACATATATATTTTATCATAATTAAATTTTTTGTTAAAAATTAGAACACATTCTCTATCCATCTGAGGAATGGAGATCTGGAACATTCTGTTAAATGAGATCAGAAAATGAATCAGTTTTCAGATACAACTTTTTGAATTTATGCAAGTGAAAATATAACATATTTAGTGCCATAGCAGCAACTTGGAATCTGTAATTGGAAAGTTCTTCACTATTCCATTGCCTTCTGAGGCATGTGCTGCTGCCTTAGTTCTTGAGTAGCGTAGGAATAGGGGCCAAAAAATGTTTATACAATAATTTTTGCCTTTAGAAGTCAATTAACTTTTAGTTTTAAATGCATGCATATGTCTTACAATATGAATCTCATGTTTATCTGCTTTGGTCTAAAAAAAACGGCATCCCTTGGAGTAAAAAGTCTGGTGTGGGCCTGTTGGATTCTCTAAAACTTCAGTTTTAAAGTTATTAAGTATAGTGATAGACTGATTTAAAGAGTGACTTTCATCCTCCTAAATTAGTCATTACTCTAATAAGAACTGGAATGACATTTTTTAAAAGGCAAAGCATTGCTTATTTTTTCATGGAATCTGAATTGATGACCTCCTGGTAAAATACATTTATCTTATTATTAGATCTTTGAGACACTATATCACTTGTAACCTTTACTTAAAGCATTTTCTTACAGATAGCCTTCTGAATTTTGCCATATAGACTACAACAAATATTTAAAAAGAAGTAAAAGATACTATCCATGGATTATAACTATGGTACAAGACAGGCTGATACCTTGCAGCGTTGAGTTTTTCTTTTTTATTGACAAAACTGAATGTCTTCACTAGAGTTTTGCTGATGGAACTTGAATAAGGCATAAATATAACTCCCTGTCTTTCACAACCTGCATTTTTTTCATGTTTATTTCTCTTGTCTGTCTTTCTTGAGGAGACAGTGTTTGATCCTCTTCTTTTCTCTTGGGAGTGACTAGATAAGTGTAAAATTATTTAAGGTATGGTCAAATGCATAAAGCATATGCTTAGAACTATGCAGGTTGAAAGTTTACTCCTGACTCCAGTCCTAAACTGCAGGTGCACTTTACCTCTCTAAGACATTTAAAAGATAAAAGTGTACATAATAGGCTTAGAGTTTTCAAAGATGAGCTATAGTAAAATAATCTTATTATAGAATCATGGAATCATAGAATGTTAAAAGCTTGGAATGGACCTTAAATATAATCTAGTCCCAACCCCTGCCATAACAGGGACACCTTCCACTGGACTAGGTGGCTCAAAGCCTTATCCATCCTGGCCTTGAGCACTGCCGAGACTGAGGCATCCACAGCCTCCCTGGGAAACCTGTTCCTGTGCCTCACCACCCACACAGCAAAGAATTTCTTCCTGGTGTCTGACCCAAATTTACCCTTGTCCAATTTGTTCCCATTAATCCTTGTTCTATCATGACAGCTCCTGATGAAACATATAAACATATATTTTTTAAAAAATTATTATATGTATTAAAATATTTTAGGAGGTAGTTTTATCACTGAGTAGTATTGATATAGAAAAAATAATTTAAGAATATATAAGAAAATTAGAATTACAATTGACAATCTTTGAGTGGTTTTATTCCATTTTCAGAAGAGGCAAACCTGATTGCATACAAATTCTGTATATACACAAAGCTAAATAATAAAATATCTTCTCCTAAATTACATAAGTTTTTAAAAAAATTGTATTTTTGACAAGATTGTGGTGGCTTTATATTAAATTTTAATAAACTGAGGTTCAAACCAGAAGGAAGAAAAAAGCATTAAGATTTTGTGAATAGACAAATTGGAGAGCAACTATGAATTTCCCAGGAAATATTTCTAATTATTTTGATGAAGTGCAGAAAATTAGCTGACACATTTGCTGCTACATCTTTTCATGTTAACTTGCTTTTGTGAATAAGGAACATTGTAACACAAGGTAGCACCAGTGCAAGCATACTATGAAAACTTGTTTTTTAACTAGGAAAGATTTAAATTGTCTTCAAAATTAAATAATTTAATTCACATTTGAAAATAAATATATTTAAATAGTAAATAAAAGATTATTATAATTTTGATGGCATAAACAGCTGTAGTATGAGATATGGACATAAACAGACAAAATATTGTACTAAAGTTTTTAAACTTGTTTTCACTTTGAATGTGTCATCAGTCTTTTGTTTTTTACTATTGAAGTATGCAATGACAATACAATTTTTTGATACTGAGTTACTTTTTAATAATTTTGAAGATGTGTAAATATGAACTGTTGTCCAAAACCATGTTTCTAGCATTGACTTGAATGCTTAAAAAAAATCATGTTTAGTACTAATACAATTGCATATAAAATTTATAGCATATTCTGAAAGAGCAGTAAACAATTTGGATTTTCAATATGGGGAGAGAACTTGACTTCAGAAGAAGAAAAAAAATTTTTCAGGAGAACAGTTGAAGGCCTTGAGATATTACCCGAATATGCCTCATTTCTTCAGGTAGAATGTACAGTCTATCCAGACCACTTATAGCAACTAGGCTGATGAGTTCTCTCAAAAGTAATCTGTGCTTTTCCCTAATCCATTTACTAGGGCACAGCTCCTTCACTAGTGGTCTGAGAGGTAGTCTGCCAAAAGGAAAGCATTTGTAAATGGCCATTAATTCCAAAATGCTTATCTCCAGTGGACAGAGATTCTTTATGCAGTCATTTGGGAAAAGGGATTGAAGTCTGCTGGACTGAACATTTCTGCCTCAGGAATCCCCATTGCACTGATACTGGGTTGAATTCTTTTCATTATTACTTCACAATTGAGATGTGGGCCCAGAAGAGTCCTTGCCAAGATAAATATTTACTTTTAACAAAAGTACAAGTGGCTAGAAATTCTATCTGCCACTTCCATCTAGACCGTAGACCTCACAGATAATGGGGGATGTGGTTAGAGACTTGAACAAAGCAGAAGGGGGAAATTTTATAGGCAAGTAGTATATCAGCTCTGGAGTAGTATTTTTTATCATGTTATGTAGTATGCCTGTCTGGCTTCATGAGACCACATACATTTCCACCAAGAGACACTAAAATTGTCACCTTAGTTTAGAATATCTTGTAGTATATCTGCAACAATGACATATGAAGTCTCTTTTACATGATTTCCACACAGGATGATGATAGTTGGTAAGGTCGACCATGATCACAGAGTACAGCCAATACAATTCAGTTGTTGTTCTAAGTATTTAACATTGGTATGCTGGGGGAAATTATTTTTTTTGAATAGCCTTCCATCTTCTGTTATTTTAAATTCCAAAAATCTCTTAATAGACACTGAGAATCAGTTTACAAGTGTGATGATGAAAATATTTAGCTTGTAAAAATTCACATACAGTAAATGTAGTCAGATCTCAATTTTCTGACTTTTTAGAGTAATCCTTTAATTATTAAAATAGTTTAGGTTTACTTCACTGCTCAGATTGCCTTAATTCAGTACACAATTAGGGCAATTGATGTGAATCCCAACATCTGGCAATCAGAGTGATTTAATGAGTTACTTTTTAAAGAAATGTCTGTCTGCCAGAGGGGTCTATAATGCAATTAGACACATTAGCACTTTCTTAGTCATTTGGGGGTATTTTTCATGAGAAAATGTGATTGGTGAAAGCTGTAAATTGTTTGTACTTTTGGAAGACGGAAACTCATAATAACTTCACATTTCAGCCTTATAAGGATGATTTTGTTAGAGTGATTTAATGTGATACATTTGTTGTAATTTCTGAGAATTTGTAAAATGTAAGGATTTAGTCTAAAATAGTAGTGTACAGAGTTACAGGCTTCTTTGGCCAAATTTTATTTTATGCTAAAAATTCAGGAAGAAGTATGCTGATGAATTATTTAAAGTAGAAGTCAACAATCCAAATTCAAAGAAATTCCTGAGAAACCTTTGTAACCTGTAATACAATTTGGAAAGGATTTAACTATTTTTATTTTTGAAGTTCTCTTTTTAATTAGTATTGTTCTCTTAGACATATTTTCTTAGATTTGTTAAAGTATTTATTATTTCAATCTAAAAGTATATAAGTAAAATGTCAGGACTTTTAAGTCAAATGTTACATTACACAGAAAAAATTTAACTCTTTGATATTTGTATCCTCATTCTAAATCTCCTGAAGATTTTGTAATAAGAGTAAATAGTAATCTTTTGTTTTACTAGAGATTTTGCTGATATTAATGTCAAAAATTTTGCAGTCATCCTGTGGCTTTTGAGAGCACCTCACTTCTTAGAAAATTAACCTTAGTGATTAGGAGCAAAATGATTACAAAAGTAAGTTTAAATATGTACATTCATACATTATTATATGCATTTTATGCATTTTGTAATTTTATATCTATATGTGAACATGAGAAAAATATGGTCAAGGATGTGATTTTATAAATAAAGACAGAAAAAGAAATAAAATTAAAAGCTATACTGAATATTTGCATAATGTTACAATATAAAAATCTACTTGCAATTATTCCATTAAGAGGCAAAACTATTGTCTTTACTAATTACATAACCTGTGTTACAGAGTTTATCACAGCATTTAAAATAAACTCCCTTGCGTGAATAAAGTGGAAATTTGACTCTAAGTATTTTTTTTGCAGTTGGGTTTTTGAAGTTTTAGGACAGGTACTAATTGAAACACTGAACTTCATGTGCTTTTTGCTAACAGCCTATGAATATAATTTCTGCTGATTTAAGAATCTGATGTCAGGGCAGTAAGTATGCAATTAGCTTTAGTTTAAGTGATAGCAACATGCTGTAAATAAGAATCTTAATTGTGTTTGCAAGATTAAAATTCAGTTTCATTGTTTTCTTTCTCCTGCTTCTTTGGTGGCTTTGTGGTATATTCGCATTGCTACCTCTAAATGAATGTCAACTTGTTTTACCTTGACTGCAGCCAATCGATACTTCATTAGGCTGAATTGTCTTGTGCCCATGCAACCTTGAAGCTGTGGCTTAATTACCACCCGTATTATGCAGTGGCTCAGAGTGCTGTGCTCAGCTGTGTCAGTTTCAAACAAAAGCCATGTTGTTGCCTGCATTTAGGAAAAATGGACTTTTGAACTAAAGAACTATAATATTTTCTAAGTTAACAATTCATGATGATAACCTTTTTTATAATGTATATGTCAGTTTTCAGTAAGTTTACATTTGAATAGGTTTCTGCATATTGCAAAACTTCAAAAGACGAGTACCTTTGCTTTTCATGCTCAACCCATCTTTGATTTAAGATAATTTTAAATTAATGGCAAAGTAACATTCATCTGAAAGAGAAGACAGGAGAAAGTGCAGTCAAATGGCAATCATGACAAATGACATCTCTTGTCTGAGAGTCATTTTTCCTCACTAGACTGATTTGTCATCCCCACTTTTGACATATTTCATCCTGCTATGAAATCACATTGACAGAATAAGATATTTCTACACTTAACAGTGGGACATAGAAGATGGTTCTCTGCCTTCATTTATTTTTTGTATTACATTTAAGGGTTTGTACAATTTGTAAGCAACTAAATTCTGATGACAAATTTCATTTGTTTTATAAAATATAAAGTTCACACTGCCCTATAATCATAAAGTAAATGTTGCTGTTTCATTTGTGTCAAGTCATTATACAACATAGAGGAAAACAAATCTCCATGAAGAAGATTTTCCACTTGGGAGTATCGCCTTGTTATGAGTGAGGATTATCAAATCCAGTAACAATGAGGACAAACTACCTAACTTTAATGTACTGTGCCCATTGCATAGGACATGCCAAAGACCTGTGGCTGGCACTTGCAATTTCTTACTTCAGTACTAGAAACATAAGGCTTATCCACACTGAACATCTTATGTCCATGCAGATAGGTTTAATTAGGTTTTCAGGTTTTCCCTCTAGATTACACAAATTATGCAGAGGCATCGTCATTTTCTCTTGAGTTATAACAAAGGATAGACTAAGAGTACAGTCCTAAAAGTCAGAGATCACATAAATGCAGCTGAAAATTTAGTGACTTGTACACATGGCACAGAGAGTAACTCTTCTTTTTGGTATTTGGTTTTATTTTTTGGTTTTTTTTGCTTTTGATGAATGCCTCATGAATGTTCTTGTGTAGACCAAAACATTTATGTCTGTATATGTATCTGTGCCTAGTACCTCATTCATGGTGAGGCATGCTGACCATAAAACAGGAAGATTGTTGCCTTACATAAGCCATATTTGAGTGCTTGGAGTATGATAGTCCCCCTCTAAAGCTCTTTTACAAAATTCAGTGAAGGAAATTAAAAAACACTTTTCGATAAAATATATTTTTTTTATTTGTCTGATTTTTGTGTTCAATGAACTAGATCTTTGGCTAGATATCACTGTTAGCACAGTGTCTTTTAATGTTTAATCAGGCAATCAACTACTAGTAACCTCTAACACTGTTTCTAATTATCTGCATGTTGAGAATTTTCACACCCTTTATAACATGTAAATGTTACTCATTATGCATGCCTTTTATGTACAGATCAGGTCTATAAAACATGCCAGAATTTGTACCAACAGTGTGAGCCTGCAACTTCATGCAAATATTAGTGTGCATTCTGTTGTATATTTGCATGTACTGTCTCTTCTATTATAGCAAAGTACAAACAATCTTTCATTTAATTAATTAAAAAAATCTTGTGTAATGTGTCAAATTATTTAAATTATTATTTTTCTTGTTTTAATGAAAAGAAGTGGCCACCCTGGGGATTCCTATTTCGTAGACTTCATGTGGCTCTGTTCTTATTCTTTACCCACATTTATCTCCTAATAGATTTCAGGCAAAGTTCAAATCATCATTTTGTGAGAATGAAGATGGCAAGTTGGCAGAATCAGTGCCTTTATACTTACTATGTATAAAGAAACTAAAAAAACCCACAGCCCTGTACTTGAAGTGCTTATCTGTGAAAGTTTTCATTTTATCTGACAAAAAATTTGAACTGTTTGCATATGAAGGGAGTTTTTGACTAACCAAAAGGGGACACCTCATTTCTGCCACTAGACCATTCTTAAAGTTGAAGAATGTTTATCTGCCTTCTGTTGAAACAAGTTCTTATTCAGATTTGATGTTCTACTTGAGAATGTGGGCATAATCAATAAACAGAACTATCTTGGCTTAACTCCAGCCAGCAACTACGCACAACACAGCCACTCATTCGCTCCCTCACCCAGAGAGTCAGGGAGAAAATCAGAAGAGTGAAATTGAATATAACTCATGGGTTTACATACAGATATGTTAATGGGTAAAGCAGAAGCGACAAAACTCCAATTATTTCATTCACCACTTCCCATAAGTAAATAGATGTCCAGCCACCTCCAGGAAGGCAGGACTCCAACATGCCTACAGCAACTTGGTAAGTCGTGCACCATCACTCTGAACATCCCCCTTTCCTTCTTCTTCCCTCAGCTTTATATGCTGAGCATGACATCATATGGTGTGGAGTGTCCCTTTGTTCATTGATGTCACTTGTCCCAGCTGTGTCCCCTCCCAGCTCCTTGTGTACCTCGAGTATGCATGCTGGTGGGGTGGGATGAGAAGCACAAAAGGCCTTGGTGCTGTGTAAGCACTGCTCAGCAGCAGTGAAAACATTCCTGAATTATCAACAGCCCCATACTAGATACCATGAATAACACGAATTCTATGCCAGCTAAAACCAGCTAGAAGAAAGGTGCCATTCAATGTTCTAGTCTAAATAAAAAAGTACATTTGGGAAATTTCCCTCTGTGCTCAGTGCTTTATAAAGTTGTCCCTCCTTTAAATTCTTCTGCCACTTCTTCTGTTCTAATGAATGTATGTGGGATAGAGAGACATTGTAATGAACATGGTTTCTTCCATCAAATCTAAAGCAGGTGTATTTGTATTTCTATAATGAATTACATCTGTTCATAAGAATCTTTTGAACAACATTCTTAATATCAAAATATTTATTATTTACTCTCAAGATTTCAGGAAATGAATGTCCAACATATCCACACTCTTGTATAACATTATACAGCCATGAGCAATCAGGAATGCAACTCATCAGTCACGTTTTGTGATGATCTCTTTACACTTATACAGTTTCCTCTGGTGAAAGAATAACCTAAATAGGTAAAACTTTTCCCCAGTACATCCTAGCTATATTGATAGCAGCCATCATTCATTAGTATACTAAAAGGGAAGAAAATGTATGCTGTAATATGAAAAATGTCCCGCAGTGAAATTATATATACAACTCAGCCTTAATCCAAGTTCTATCTGGTAGGAGCTACGAGCTTGTTTCTTTTTTAATGACTCAATAATTGGAGACATCAAAGTACCCGCTACTGTTCACTAGAACATTAAACAGCATAAGGACAATAAAACATTGAAGACAAAAACTGGGCATTTAGGGACATGTTTTATCAATACTGTAAAGGTAGATTTTTTTTTTCAAATTCAGTTGCACTATGTCTTCAAAATTCCTGGAAAGGTAATGTTATATTGGTCAATATTTACCTCAAAAAAAGAACATTTTACAAGAATAAAATTAAAAAAGGATCTGGATTTATGCATTTTCCTTAACAGAGAACAGACATTAGTGTTGGACTACTAAAACTAGTGTTTGATTATTAAACATGGGCAGTAAATGTTGTCTCTGTTGATTTTGGGTTATTCATATGTGTTTATGGGCTGCGACAGATAATTAAAGCAGAAAAGAAGAAACTAAACTGGAGACAATGGATCATTAAGATTGAATGATATGGGGCAAAATTCAGTTACTGCCCTTGTTTGCTCAATGGGTAAAAGAAGGCAGCAAAAATCTTATAAAAAAAAAAAAATTACCTATAACTTCCATTTCTTTCCTTGTGAACATAACCCCTTTTGCTTTTACTGATCATCTTCATCATCACAGATGAGACTGAATTCCATGAACTACAGATCAACAGGAATGTGCATCACTCTCAACATCAGATGCGGCCTCATGTGATCCCTGGAATGCAAAAGTAGGGCAGCAGGGAGTAGGTAAGATATTTCCTTATGTATACAATCATGATGAGAGACTTATAAAATACGTTATCTCAAGGAAATGTCTGCAATTTAAAATTAATAAGGTAGGGAAAAGAATCCTAATATTTTGTAAGAGCAGGAGAAAATGTTTTTGAGAGAATAAATAAAGCACTAAATTTCCATCATTTCTGAAAAATAATACAGGGAAAGGATGTCATAATACTTTAAAAACACATGAAGGTGTGTTTATAAACTATAAACTAGAGTAAATGCATAATAAGGAGCAAATATCTGTAAACTAAAGTAAAACAACCAAGAATTAGAAATATGTGAAGTTTGTTTAAAAATATTACTGTAGTGATACTGAAGTTGTAACTTAATCTAGATTGTTGATCTCAAATACAGTTTGGATGAAAACTAAAAGATCATCATATATCTTATATCAGACTAGATAATTTTAATGCTTTTTTCTGAGTTTAAGATATATAAATATACTAATTCAACTCTGCACATTAGTTTCTTTAAAAACATACACAAGGACGCATTGTTGGCAATGATAAAATGAATTCACACCCAAGTACATTGAAATATGTTCCTGAAGGTCTTCCCTTAAATTCCTCACACTAAAAAAACCCAAAACAAAATAAAAAACAGTTATCTACTCTCAAGTTGATTTCCAGATATAAATCTAGACATATAAATTTTCAGTATAAATTATTTTTATTGTGTAACTTTCTGTAAACTACTGAAATAGACAGTAGTCAAGAGTAAACAGCTGAGGCAATATAATAGATTTATTTAATAGGTTTATATTATTATAATAAGTTTATTTCATCACTCCTGTTAGATAGGATATTTTTTATTATTGCAAAGGAAGAATGCTAAAATCTTGTTAAAATATTAGAATTATTTGAGGTACTTAAGAAATCTTGTTAAACAGAAAAGCTCCATTCAAGATGTATGCTGGCTGTAGTGCATCTTCAGTTAAAATATTGAGTAGGTCTGAACAAAATGTCAACATGTAATTTTTTAGTGAATGAATGTAAATTTTTACCATTGGAAGCAAAAATTTATTTAAATATTATAAAAGTAATTTAAAAATGTTTAAAAAAATATTTTCAACCATACTTTAGATTATAATGATTTTGCTAATTTCTTTCTATACTAATTATAGATGAAAGAGGTAATTTATCCACTAATGTTAAAACCCTGCTTGTTTGCTTTAAAATAAGTAGCAATGAAGTGACAAGAAATTTTTATTATATTTAATAATTTATAGCATTGCAGTTAGTGAGAGGTGTACAAGGCTGGATATAATAAGAATTCTCATTGTTTAATACTGTTTTAGGATATAAAGCCAAAGTGGATTCTCATTATAAGCAATATTCAATCCAGTTTTCATCATATACATTACTTTATTTTTCTTGAGTTGCAGACATAATGAAGTCATAATGTATCCCATGATACATTATTTAAGATGTTTCTGCACATTTGCAGTCTCTGGATGGACTGTAGACCTTCCTTCCTTTTGGGGTTTTCTAAGTACACTGAGTCTATAGTTGGACCTTAGTATCTTTATCAAATTTCACCCATTGCCAAGAAAGTTTTCCAGACCAATTTTGCACCCATGAGTTGTTTGGCATCTTGGCCTTCAGATGGTGTTAAGCTCCTAAAAAGATACAGAACAGAAATATTTTTGGAATGGTGTTAAGTGTGTGTTTAGATGAGGAGGAAGGTTGCATTTGATACTAAAAAAAGATACTAAATTATGATGATAAGAAATTTAGGGAAAACTGATTGTCAGAATACTTCTGTGTGTTGCACACCCTTTTTTGATGTACCTGAACAAAACTGCATTTCTCCTGTTTTGTCTGGGTTTGTCATAGATGAAAATGCGTTTTCTACTTGTGTGTTTATTGGTATAAATAATCACTGTTATGAATTGGCATGTTCTCACACACCCTCCTAAGATTATGGTGGGGAGATTACAGTAATATGAAAAAGGCTGTAATCAGAAATAGCCCATCTTCATATTTTGAAAAATTTTTCATTTTAAGGATGTGGTGTTTAAATAGTTCCTTGTAATAGGAGCATTTATGTGTTATGGACTTGCTGGGGCTGATTATGTGGTGTTTATGTTCTGTCATTTTTATCTTTTTCTGCTCTTCCATGACTTATTTTGATTTCTCCAGTATATAATAAAAGCTCTAAAAACAGTTTTAAAGAATTGCAAATAGACTTGTCTTTTAAGGTCTTTCTTTTAAAGTTACCTGTGAACTGTTGCATTTAATTGGTGTGCAGCTAAGTCTGTACAGAGACAGTAGGGTGTACAGACTAATTGGCACCCTTTATAGTGTATTTCATGCTCAATTTTTTTTTTTTTTTATTGTTTTTCAGCTAGACCTGAGTGACTGTAAATCTGGTGGACCATATTCTAAAACTGGAATGTAAGACTGGTATTCAACTGGTATTCAAGCAGTATTCAACACATTATTTTAGGATAATCGTGTCAGGAAGGAATGTGTAAATATCTGGATGACTTACAAAATGAGTACTAGGTATAGTAATTCAGCTTGTCACATGATGCTAGAGTTAAGAAAGTAAAGAAACCTTCATTTAGGGATCTAGGAATAAATTCTACTTTTGTTTTAAGCAGCTTTATTCAAGTGACTTATTTAGACAAGGATGTTATTGGACACTCCGAGTGCCTTAGTGCATTGAAAACCATAGGGAATACAACACCATATAAAATATGGTCTTTATGCTGTCAATAGATTTTTCTGCAAAAAATATGGAAATAAATAAAAGGTTTCGCATATCATGCAGTATCATGTGAAACCGATTCTGAATTGGAGTGTTGGACTAGAAGAACTGCCTTAAAGAAATAAAGAAAAGCTGTAGAAGTTCACAAAGCTTATGCTGATTGTCACTCACTGATGGTAAGGAGCAATTTCAATCTTAATTTATGCATGTAGACATGTTCACATAGACATGTTGACAACATTTACTGCAGGCATTCAACTTGGATATCTATACTATAAAGTCTTCTCAAATTCTGTACTATGCTGATGGAGAGAGCAATCTTCAGAAGATTCTATCTTTATACTCTTCAGATCACTTTTTGAATGAGTCTTTCTTTTCCATTGACCGTACAGAAATCTTAGATGCCTGATTTAGGTGAAATGATTACACCTGGAAAAGGTAAAGCTTTATTACTGTATATTCTAATTTCATCAAAGATGTAAATGATCAGTAAATGGTCATATATATTCTCAGACAGGAGAACACAGGTGATGGTCAAAACATGCTGATCTTTAAAATAATTTTATACTATTTACAAGTAAGAAGGTAGGAATTATTTATTTAGGTTAGATGACCTTTGCTGCTTTGTGAAGTTTAATTTTTTTAATAGACTATCACCAAAATAAATTTTATAACATGTTTTATTTAAAATTCTGAGATCGTTTAAAACTAAGAAGTGCTACTGGTGGCTGCGAAGAACTCCAAAGAAACTTAATTCTGATGCTAATTTCCTTCAGATTTAGAAAACCCATGGTTTTCTAAATTAACCAGATTTACAAACAATAATTCAAGGTATAAAGTATTTTCCTTTAATGATATTGTTATGACTTTAGTGTCAACTTGATAGCTGCCACTCAAATTAGAAATCTATGCAGTAGTGTCAGTGTCTAAAAATTACTAACACACATAAAAATTATTTTCGTGGTCTAGATTTCTAGTGTAATATACAACAGGCATACAGTATATAACTTCCACATTTCTTATAACTGAGGTTCTTACAGAATTTGAAGGATAGTAGACATCCTTTATAATTCAAGTCTACTTGCCTGTGTAACTGAACTGAAAAGCTTCTTTAAAGTTTGCTTCTTAAACTTTCTTATGAGAAAGAGTGCCTCTATCCATTTGGTTTGGAGACTTAATTCCCATAAGGTTGAAAGCACCACAAGAGAAAAAGAAACTGAAGCCCTTATGAGGAAAAATCTGAAGTGTTTGCTGTCCCACACTTTAGATTAAATGGGCAAAATTCCATACTACTTTAAAGAATGGTTGTCTGAGTATCTCTATTAGTATTTTTCAGGTAGCTACATGTTGCACAGAAGTGTATGGATTTGTAAGTGCCTCAGTAGTAATTTCCAATTCTCGTTCAGCCATCAGTGCTGAGCTGGTGCTTTTAACTCCAGAATCCCAGGCTTGGTCCCTGTAGGTGTCCTACAAGGTCTTGCCTGCCTGGTTTAAAAAGGCTGGTACCAACAGTTGGGCCCATTCCCAAGTCATTGCAGAATGCAGTGACAGAGATAGTGTTTTCCCTCTGTGGGTTGCACCTTATAAAATACAACAATGTATTTCCTCATAAAAGTTATTTCCATTAGCTGAAGTGTTTGTGGTCTATAATCTGACCGTTATGGTTACAGCTCTCTTGAGAATCACATAGGAAAATGTGAATAAATTGAGTACCCAGGTAAAGTTTGTGCAATAACTTGAACTACAAAATGTATTTATGGGTACACTTGCTGTGTACTTAATAGTTCTAATGTTGACTTTTAACAGTCTTACTTGGTGGCAACTGTCTGTTTAAGAATTTGGCATTGTATAATTTGGAACTGAAGATTATAGAATTGTGTGAGAGATGTTGCTTGTGTGTGTGTTTAAGTGGAGAACTGTGCCTCTGTAAGCTTTAAAAGGTCAAAACTTGATTTAATAAACTTTTCTTCCCAGAAAACAAGCTTTCTTCTTGAATGTGTAACATTGTTAGAAAACTGCATGTCTGGAGACATTGCTAATAGGCTTGTGAGACCTTTTGCTCTATCCAATGCTGTCTTGAATAGTCATACTGGATCCGGTCTGAATAAGCCAAAATTCTTAAAATGTTACTCCTGATCTGTATGCTTTAGGTCACTTCTGCCTTCTGCAGTACCCCTTACNTCCCCTCTTAGGTTAGCCTGGAGTGCAATAAAATATAGTCTGGATCTCATATTCCTGTTTCAGCATATTTACTGATTTGCAGATGACAGTTTGAAGAAGTGCTGAAAAATCTGCCTCAGCTTGACCCGTGTTGAACTGATGCTTTTAAGTACTCATGAAGATCCTACATCCTTGCTATGGAGCAGGGAGAAGGAACTGAAGTTAACGAATTGTTCCACATACCAAACTCCCCATAGTCTCAGTGTTCAGTAACACCTCCAAGATACTTGCATGATTATGAACTGAAGAGGAACGCTAAACAGATCAGAAGACACTCTCGCATAGGGTGAAATAGGCAGATACTTTCCTGTACAACATCTGTGACAATGGAAAGGTCCAGGGTGTGTTTTTGAACACCACATTTAAGATTTAAGGGTGTGTCAAAACCAGTCATCTCCAGATGTGAGCTGGGAGAAGACCCCTTACAACTGACAAAACCACATATTTCACCAATTTTGAGAACCTTGGACTGTAGTGATAGTGATCTTGCAATGGGATGGTTTCTGATGGTAGCCTCCCAAACTTTATTTGCTTATTAGGCTGGTCTGGGCATGAGTTCCAGTGCCAGCAAACTGTGTCTACTGAGATAGAGAAAATTTCAAGTTATGTAAATTATCATACAAAGTTTTGAGCAAAATGCAGCCATTTTGGCATTCTGACAGCTACCATACAATTTTAATAAAGGTAGTAATGATGCTATGTTGGAAGTCCTGTGAGCCACATTGAATGTAGTTATCATTTTTTGCCTCATGTTAACACGGGGAATTTAAGTAAGAGAAAAGAAGTAATTATTTTTAGAGCTTATAAGCTAGCTTTACTTGAATAGGTTTTCCTTGAGTAAATATCTTGACTAAATTTCAAAGTCTAGTTTCTAACTGAGCTATATTAGAGTTTAAAAATATACCTCATATGTTAAGAACTATTAACAAGCATAAGTTAATGCCTACTTCTCTATAATAATAGAACTAAAAACATTGAATAACTATTGAATAACTGAGATATTTTCAAGGAAATCATATTTTATGGAGGATAGCTCTTATACTATGTATCACTTTACTGAATGAAAGACAAAACCAGGGAATAGTCATTGTTACAAATGGACCATCTTACAAAGAGAATGGGAAGAAAGAGTGGTGCTCTTTCCAAGAGGAATGGTGATGAAACTTAATCTTTTTCTCATGAAAATACTAGTAGAATATAAACACAATAATGAAAATAAAATTAAAAATAGATTTTTTCATAAGCTAAAAATTCTAAATTATTAATATCTATGTAGAATTCTGTAGCATAAAATGGAAAGAACAAAAATTTGTTGTTCAAATGAAATGTTGGGAAGATTTCACAGCACCAAATCAGACTGAAAAGAGATGGGAGAATGATTAAAGTAATCCAGATTTAAAAATGTAAAGTCAGTATGTCTATTAACTAAATGTTCTGCTAGCTTACAAAAATTCAGATATAAAACATGAAGACAGAAGTTCCATATTCTAAACAGATTTTATTTCATATTTGGACATATGAAGAGAAAAAGGAAAATAAGACAGACTGAGTGTTTGCTAGTATAGAGTGAACACATATAATTTCTTTCAGAATGTAAGTACCAGGAAACAAGCAGAGGTGATAATGTGGGATAGACTTATACAAAGTTTGGAATTGTTTGTGCTGATGTCTTTTCTTGGTCTTAAAATCAAGAGTCAAACACGGTTAGAAGGGAAAAAGGGATTTCACCTTGGTATTTATTTTAAGGATCCTTAGGTGCACACCTCGAGCTCAAATGCACTCCAGTGTATGCCACAATGCACACCCTCAAAAGATCTGGTGTAACATTATAGGTCTTACTAATTAGCATATCTATCAAAAAATTCCCAAATGAGAGGTTCAAATGAGCCCCCCTCCCCAAGGAACTTCCCCTGGATGGTTCTATCTTAGTTTACAAAATGTGTTCTGGAGAGGACCTTGGGGTCTGGAACACACTGATCCCTAAGTATGAAGCCTCTAAAATGTTTTGTCTATTAGCTTAACAAACAAGCCCAAGAATGTAGGCAGGAAGCACAAAAGAATAGAGAAGCTGTAAAAAGGTATAACAGGGGTATAAAAGAAAATGAAAAAAATCATCATGGCATCAGTGTAAATCAAAACATTTTTGAAAATAAGTGTGGGCTCCTGCCTCTTCCTTATATGAAACCCTAAGCACTTCCATGAGACACTAGATCTACTTATTTTTCAAATAAAAATAGGAATTTTACTGAAAAGCCTTCATAAACTTGCCAAGTAGTTCTGTAAGGTCTCTTGAATAGGTCTATATTGAACTGGCATGAGTAATGACTCAAGTCATCACTTGACTTGTATCATGGCCCTGTGGAGCCAGTGACTGAAACACATGAGAACTATTTAGAGGGGAACTTGATCTGCAGAAGAGTTGGGATAAAGCAACTGTATGGATCCTGATTAAAATTTGTTGTAATCCAGCTATGATGATTCATGCTAATGTAAGATTTATCTGTCATTATGGCTATGGGGCCATACTCAGGACTGAACCCAAAGAGCTGGAAAAGTTGATAGTGGAGCTGTAAAACAGACACCTAACACAGAATATTTCTATGGAAGAGCAGTACTGAAAAATTCAGGAGTCTTCATAAGATACCATATATCTCCATCTGTCTGTCTATCTATCTATCTATCTATTGGAGGTTGGAATAAATGACCCTTTAAGTTGCCTTCCAAACCAAACTATTCTATGATTCTATGACGTTATTATATTAGGGCATTTGATGGTTAACTCTGTGTATTGAAAGAAAATATATCTTCAAGGAGGGCACTCAATGAAGTAGGTTAAAGAGAGGACTTAAAAGAGAATCAGCAATTCTCTTAGTAAAAACTAGTGATACAGGTGATACAGTATTGAAATGACCTGGACAGCTAGGTCAAATGGTGTTTGGGAGCAAAGAAAGTTTTAGACCTTGTTTAAAGTCCTCGAGGCTCAATTAGTCTTCAGATATACTGTGTGATCACACAGTTACACAAACATTAATTTACTCCCGCTACAATGAGTATTACATTTTGCTGAGAAAACACAGTCCATAAAAAGACAGAGATATCAAGTTCACAGTACTTTTTTTCAGAAAATATGCAAATATGTGTGTCTGTCAATTTAATATTTCTAAGGAGTACTGGTATTTATGACTTGAAGTAGTATAAAATTGTTTTTCAGTTTCTCACTAAAAAGATGTACAGACAAAAAGGCCTGGTAAGTACTAGAAAATTTGGCTGAACTTAGATGATGAAAGCAATTTGAAGATTAACTTTATTAGGTGAAGATAAAACACTGCAACATTTTCTTCATACTATTGGGAATAAAAGCAGGTATTCTAGTAAGAATTTTTTTTTTTTACTCTCACCATCATGAACGTGAAGAAGATAATGACAGAATATGTAGTCTAAGAATTTTCCTTATCTTGTGCTAGACTGTGCATTTTGGCTGCTCCTCCTAGGATCACTCTGTAGTCACTGGAGAGAAAAAGAAATTTTAGGGGATAATTTGTCTCACATAATTTATAAATTGCTATAGGGATGAAATGATAACAACCTGAAATTGTGTATCTCCACCGATGGATAAAAACAGATATAGCTGACTCTATTCCTCTTCAGTCTCTTATAGCTATACCATGAGCATGGCTTCAGCTCCTGAATATTTAATGGTACTTCTGCAGGATAACTATGTACCCCAGGAAGGTAGAATCAGGTGCTTTCGGATAATGGTGAGATTTTTCTTCTAATTTTGTCCCATAAATTGTCTAGTCATTTTCTAGTAGAAGTACCTAGTATTAGACACAGAAAAATTTGAACACTGTTCTTTGAAGCCAAGACTGGAAATTAGTGTATATTATTAGTATATGTTTAGTGTACTCACACTGTACTTTATATAGAAGCTGTCTGGAAATGCTGAGAAGCCTTGGTTCTAAATACAAAACATAAAGCAATGAATTCAACAACAAAAAAAAAAAAAAAAAAAGAAAAGTGAAAATGCTTATAGTAAATTTCAGTTTTCTTGTGTTTAGAAGTCTTTATAGATTCAGTGAAACTTCATATAGTTTGAAACAGAGGCTATCAGCAGTATCAATTTTGGATAGTCTTGAGCAGAATTAATTAAATCAGGAATATACATATGTGTGTGGAAAAAAAGAGAGAGAGAAACTCAGGAGATGCATAAGAGTGAAACTAGTCTGGTAAGGAAATAAAATATTTTGGTTATTTAAATAAATCAAACCAGCTGTACCCTGGGGGAAGGATGTAAGAGTGATAGTAGAAGAACAAAATCAAGTTGGATATAGACTTACTGAGATATCCCAAGCAGAACCATGACTTTTGATTAGCTGTAAGTATAAAACTTGAATTGGATTTTGGAACAATGGTTTTGGGGCTTAATATGAATATTGACAAACAACATGAGATATGTCAAAAGCAAGAGAAAAGGAGCTTGAACTCTACCTGAAAAAGTGCCAGGTATTACAGGATGGAGACATATTTGGAAGCAGGCAGTGGTGGGTGTTTTCCTATGCATAGGCACTCTCTCAAATATATTGCAAGGCATAACATTGAAAACACATATAAGAATTAACTAAGCTGTAAGTTCTTTGGGGCAAAGGTTGGTTCTTATCTGTTTGTACTGTGCCTTGACTAATAGATGTTTATTTTTGTACATAAATAATAGCAGAATTTCCTTACAGAGTTATACAGATAAGCATATTTATATATACCCACATATATATAAGTTAAAAAAAAAAAAAAAGGAAAAAAGGGAAAAAGTCTGACCTATAAATTGGAAAATTTCGATAAAATTCCAGGCTTTACTACCTCCTCACTCTCTTGAAGTTACTGAAGGATATAGCATACTCCCTTTTTTTACTCTCCAGTTTCTACAGAATTCAACAAGGCATTTGTGATGAGATCAAGTTTTGGAGTTTGGAAATAGATTCAAACTATTCAGATTGTGTTGGTCTGTAAATTTGGTTATAAATCTCATGTAAGAACATTTTACTCATGAGATTTCTGGTATTGTTTTCTGTGAATCAGATCATAAATACTGCAAGAACTTTTTTTGTTTCAGGTGCATTTCTGCAGCTCTTTTTTGCAAAGATAATTAGAAATATGTAACTACATGTAAATATGTACTAATGAAAATAAAAAGTCAACAAAATATTTGAGAAAGCTTTTAAAAATCAGATTTAAATTTTGATAAAGACTCAAAGACTTTATGTTTCTTTCCACTGCTGCTTGCTCATTGAAAGCAGTGCACCCTCATTTTTATTCATACTTCACATGTGTTGCAGCACATCACTAATACTCCATCTATATGTATATGCTATCAGTTTATTAAGGTTTTAATTATATAACTTTTCATGTTGAGCTTGTGATCCTCTCTTTGTGTCTTTCAGAACAGTTCTATTCAATAGCTTTTGATCTGCTAGGAGCTTAAGGACTGAGTTGCCACTGATGCTGTTTGCCAGCAGCAAAGGAAACTTGGATATGGCCTGACCATGGAGACTGATAGGCCATAAGATATTAAGCTCCCACCAATTTCTATTTTCTCTTTCAAAGATTGCTAACCTCATCTCCCCAGGGACTGCAACTGCTGCCAGCCTTTAAACCAGCAGGAGTAATATCTGTCTCTAATTCGTAATTACTAGGTCTCTGTCACAATGAGCATTGTTGGTGTTTGCCTTTATTTAATTAGTGAGTATGTGCATTTGTACTGGTGAGAAGTACAACTGAGTGAAAACATAACCTCATTGCTTTAAAGTTATTTTTCTATTTCTCTTTTCCCTGCATCTTCTTGTTGTTATATCCATAATATACGGCAGATCATTATCAGTAACCTTAATAATATTCAACGTTGTTCATATTTTCCAACAAAATTTGTATTGCAAAAGAAACAAGGATAGCACCTTGTAGAATTGAAACAGACAGTCTGCCCCTGAATTTTTACCTCTTCCCTGTGCCTAGTCCCTATTATTAATGTATATTATTACTTCAAGTATGTCAGAAAAAGAGACAAACAGTCAGAGGCAGAAATTTCTCCCTAATTCACTCTGCCTAGCCAGCAAAATGTAACACAAAATTATTCAGGGGAAAAATACAATTTTCTGTCATCTCTGCCGTACACTGATAACAAAGCTACAGGCTAATATGTTTTGATATTTTTGTCACTCGTTTATCATGTGACCTTTCATGCTATCATTAATACAGCTGAGGGACAGAGCAGATACACTGAAATAAGGGTGTGGAGAAGTCAGATTGCTTCTCTAACAACTAACGGTCAGTCACAGCAATTTATGCTTTTCTTCAGTATAGCACTGACTGAAGAAGAGAAATTGTTATTAAAATTTGATATTACTGTCTAGGCTCTGCCATATAGAATTTGCAACTTTTAGCTATGATGGGAATACTTGGAGGGGGGAGGCTTAATAAATTTCCCTTTGAATTATGATATTAATACAATACAACATGCTTGCTCAGATATTCAAAGGATATACATGGGGAAAAATCATATTCAAGACACTCCAACACTGCATATTAGTCACAGTCCAGAATTGTTATATCCAAGAAAAATATTTTAATAACCTTATATTGGCTCAATTAAAACATTTGTGTTTTTTCATTTCTGTTTGTTCGTTTGGTTTCAAAATTCCAGTTACTAATAGTGTGGTGTAGTATTCAGCAATATTTTCAGGACATCCAAGAAAGTGCAATGTGTCTTTTTTTATGTCTGTATGTCTTTTATGATAAATGATACCTGGGTTAAATTTGCATTCGGCTTTACACCATTTCTGACAATAGTCTAGCTTTTTATGTTGCCTGTGGAGTCTGGTTTGTTAAAATTCCAATATAAAACTAATTTATATTTGACATTAATGAGTTAAGAAATGTTTTATACAGTACATCAGAGCTGAGAGAGAACTTTACAGCATTCTAGTACAGCAAATTACTTCTGAGTAGAACCATTATGTAAAAAAATGGAAAATCTTTCTGTAATCTAAGATACTTGTCCTTTCACAATCCTATGATTTTTAATGTATATATTAAGAAAGAACTGAAAATCTAACAGACTTTTTTTTCCTCTTTTACATTATATAGGGGAATTGTAATTTGACTAGCTGGGAGAGATCTTTTTCATCAGTGTGCATGTCTGTGCCAGGTCAGAGTAAATCTTTTTATTCATTGATAAAACAATATTAAAATGCTTCAACTATTTAAAACATTAAATAATGTTTTTCTTGAGTATGACTTCTTTGAGTAATATTTTTAAGTGCGTTAGAAATTGACCTTTACATGTGAAAAAAAATAAGTAAGGATGAGTTTTAAATAAAGGATTTTTAAATAGGTCCCAGAGAGATCTTGTAGACTTGATATGAATCTTTTTGCATTAGATCTGATTACAGAGTGAAAGTTTAAATTTGTTATTACAAATGTAAGGACCTGATTTCCAGAAAATATATGCAAATTACTAATTCAATTTGCCAAAATATCAGTTGACTTAAATTTGACTAGTTCTGTCACTAAATATACACGTTTGCAGAAATGAACCCTAAAAATATTGATGAAAACAGAGGATACATTAGCACTACTTAGAAATATGATTTGATGATTTCGTGATTTAATATTTTGTAAATAAGCCCATAACATGTATTTTTAAACACTTTTAGTCCATTTATAGTCAAATGGACTTCATAATCTATGCATGTAAATGTTTATATATATGTGCACACATACATGTATATAAAGTGAATTGTATATAATTTCTTAGTATCTGGTTCATGTGTATGGATAGTAGCGTCAGATAAATAAAAATTCTATTAAATAAAATAAAAAGTCTGCAAACTATAGAACATTCTACAGAATATTTTTACAGCAGGTAAAGGATTTTTACCTTTTGGTGTCCCTGTAACAATGTTCTTAAGAGTGTTCTGCCTGTATTATTATAGCTTCTAACTATTGGTAATTAATTATTATTAATTACTTTCTGAAGCAATTAATGAGAAAGAATGGATGCAGGAATAATGCTGGTAATACAAAGATTTTAAAATTATGTAAACCCATTGTAAAATATTATTAATGTGGTCAAAAGACACCTGTAAATATTCTAGTCAAGTACAGAAAAAATGCTCTAAAATACTTACCCATTAAATTAAAAGCATCTTTCATACTATTCATATAGAAAAAAGTAATTTTTTTTCTCAGATGATAGCCTTAGAAGAGGAATATCTTGAAGTGCATTCTTTCGTTAGGGCACACTTTATTACAGTCTAAGCAAGACATTGGCTAAGTGGACTTCCCTTTTACCTCCCTGTCACTAACAACAGTCCTGACCTGGAGATGCAGCCTCTTTCAGGATAAGAAGAAAATGTGTCCATGCATGCTTAGTCTATACCACCCTTGAACAGATTATATATCTAGCTGAATTGTACTGAGTCCTTTTTCTTTTTTTTCTTTTTCTTCCTTTTTTTTTTTTTTTTTTTAATAGGAGAAAGTAGCTGTAGTGGAGGCTTTGGGGAGGTGTGTTTGTGACTGCTATCAACAAAGGATTCAGCTGGACTGAGAGCCTCCAACCTGTGTAATGTGATGCTGAGGGAAAGATTTGGAACCTTAATCATAGAATGAGGCAGCCACCACACTTATCTATTTTTTAATATACATTTTGCTCAACCTACTCCTTAATATCAAAATAATAAAGGAAAAAAACATGTAGAAAAGGGAGACAATGCTATTTTATGAATAGCTTCTTATTGAAGTGTATTTTAAAAAAATATTAATTTTTTTCTCCTTCAAACTAGGATCAACTATAAAACCTTATTGTTTGCTGAATCACATCTTAATAGCACATATGGCAAAATTTTGTTCATCTTTCCAACTTTGTTCAAAGTGTATGTGCATGTTTTAAAGTGGAATCACTTACTGTTTTAATATTTGTAGTAAATTGATTGCAAAACTATGTAATAAGAGTCTTTCATTCCCTGCTTTTCTACCATAATGTTCAACAAAAACATACAAATGAACAAAAAAAGGAAGGGGGATTTTAAGGCTGATATTCGTGTTTGCATGTAAATAAAGCACAAGCCACAAACAAAGCCAGCAATCTCACATACTTGCCTTCAGTGGTAAAGGATGGAAAGGCTGCCTGCTACCAATCAGCAAGTGGTTGCTATGGTTACAAGGTCAGGAAATATGCCTTTTCCCCAGTTGTCCAAGGCTTGCACATGTCACTTCTGAAACTATGAATTTTATATACAGGTCAGGAGATGCATACCAAAGAAATAAACAGTGAACTGGACCATAATGACAGCTAGCGTTCAAACGTCCTTGAATTTTTTAAATTTCTATCCAAACACATTTTGTCATTTTGAATGGGTTGGGGTTTTTTTTGTATAAAATTGGAGCAATTCTTTCCTGTAATGAAATTTTGCAAAGTAGGTACAAACTATGCCTCATTATTATAAGCTGCATCAATAACTTTCCTCAGAAAGATACTTATGTTCTTTCCCTTTATTTTTTTAAACTCTTTAAATTACAGCTTTGGAATATTATAGGAATATAATTTGATGCAACTTAAGAACTCAGAATAATAGCTACTTTCTGAAAAACAGATTTAATAATGCTGTATTTATCTGTAGACAAGATGGTGGTTAAGCTGTTAATGAAATGCAGATGGTCCTGTTT
>JACBWW010000003.1:36535866-36638366 GCA_020086605.1 Lanius collurio
GAAATTTATAGGGAAAAGTATAATGGCCAGTGATTAATAACGATCATATAGATTAAATATCATAATTAGACTGGCAAGAAGATTACAAGCCCAAGAAGGGAATAGAATTTTATGAAATTTCATTAATACTAGATTTAAGCATTGCATTCCAACATACTAGATGTTCATATTTAGAAATATTGCAGGGTTAATTAATTTATTTCAATATTTTTGCAAAGATATTAAACACTCTATAATACTACAGCTGATGCTTTTGTTTAATTTATGAATAATAATGATTTTTTTTTTATTAAAATAACTCAGTTCTAGTTAAAACTTGTGCCTAGTTCATGCCTGCATTCTTTGTAATTACTTAGCGATTCTTACTTAGAGGTTAGATTTTATTTTCTTACTTATATATTGGATGCAAAGTGGGTGAGGAATGTTCTTTAGGAAAAATAAATATGTTGAAATGTTTTAATAATTTTGGTTTAAGTAAAGTTATTTCTGAAAGCAATTCAAGTAAAAATATAGAAATTACATGCAAATATCTAAACCCAAGGAATGGAAACGTTGGACATTTTGTCACAGATATACAAATAAAACAGGACATAATTATCTACTCTGGTTGTGGCAGTTACCAAAGTCCTTGAAGTACAAATTTGATATACCAGAAGTCATGCCAAAAAGAATTACCAATGTATTTAGCATCACTTAAAATCATCTAGTAATGTTAATTTCTTTCAATGAGTTTTTACCTGCTCATCTGCATTCAGTGTCACTTCTGCAGGATAGAATAGGAAAACATACACTGAAGTATAACAAAGGAGGAGCTAAGAGAACAGAGCTAGGGGAAAAAAGGCTTTCTGAGTGTGAAGTGGACTTGATCTCTCTCAGGGACACTCCTCTCAACCCACTTTGTGTCAAGCAACTAGCATGGGTGAAGTTCTCAAGTTCTGCAGACAAATGCATCACACTCGCATCCAAAGCCCTATAGTGGCATTCAATTGGTGCACCCGTATTTGAATTTTTCCCCTCAAAGTACCTGAAATAGACTAAGAGAAGTTTGTTTTTTTTTTTTTTTCTTTTCCCTTCCCCCTTCTCCATTTATCTTTTAATGGCAGTACAGAGAGGGAAGAGAAGGGAGGAAGGGAGGTGACAACAGTAGGAGGGGGTAGCAGGCTCTGTAGGATTGCAAGCAAAGGTTCATTCATATACGTTTATTCCACACAAAAAAAGAGACTATTCAACCACTTTGAATAGATCATCATAACTGCTTGTCTGGTCAGCTTTCTCCTTAGAGTTTCAAGTTATAGGGGTCGATGTGTAATCTAGGGGTCTTGTCTAGCTGCCTCTATTAAAAAGTGCAGCACTCAATGCCAGCTGCACTAAGCGGGGTGCCTCTATCTGTAATAGTGCCATCAACAATTCTGAAGATGTACTTTGAGTGCACATGGGATAGACAGACAGTCTGTTACAGCGCTGACATTTCCAGAGCTGGCCACAGCTGATTTTATGCTAAATACACTAATCTTTTACATCAGTCCTTTAATCAGGAAGATATTCACTCATTGACGTGCTCCTAGTAGAGGCAAATTAAGTTGGCTTTGATAGTCCTTTCTTCCCTTTTCTGAAATAATTAAGAAACAATCCAGAGTTTAACTCACACAGCAGTAGCAAAGAGTATTTTGAAGTAGGGTATGTTCTGTCATTAGTTTGTTAGATTTTTTTTATTGTTTCTCTTTTTCTCTCTCTATTTTTTGGAGAAAGAAATATTAGTTGTGTTTCATCTGGTGATTAAATACAAGAAATTAATTCACCATTCTGATTCTTTATCTTCTTTTTTTTTTATTTTTTTTTTTTTTCTCAGTGGTATGTGCAGGAAAGGAAGAGTGGTGCTAGAAAGTGCATTCCCTGTCATGAAAGAGGGGAATTCTCTCTCTGTTTTGAAACAGGGAGGAACACAATAAAGTGGGCAGACTCTGAAGCTCTAGGAAGTCTAGTCTAGGTGTCTGAGGATCTGGAGGCATTCCTTTTAAAGCAATGAGTGTTGCTGTCCTTTGTCAGCCTGGCTTCCTAGGCACGTTTCTTACTGCTGGCCCCAATGCCCTTCTCATCTACTCACCTGAATAAATCTAAAAAGAATGAAGGAAACTAATTGCTGCTTGAATCAAAAAATCTCATGTAATTTTGCTCTTGTGATATATATCACAGATGCAGAATACGCTGTGCCCTTCTCTTTTCACACACCTTGCATCTAGACACAATGTGCATTATTTACTTAATCATCGAGTGAAAAGCTGCCAAGGACAGATGTTAAAAGGGAGAAAGACAATCACAGTTTTTCCTTTCTAGATTCCCATTTCTGTTTTCCTTTTCTCCCCTCTCAGGCTTAAGACTGTAAGCATCAGACCTGTGTTATAAAAGCTCTCAGGCTTGGAGGCTGAGAAGAATGTGGAAACTAATAATGACATGGCCTTCAGTGCTTTGTTTGCAGTGAACAGAAACAACAAAAGATTCTTCCAATGATCTAAGCCTGCTCAAAACACAGTGCCATTTCTTCCCTTGAGATGTGAAGCAAGGAATGTATTGAGAGTATGTTCTTCCTTTTTAGACTAAGGTGTTTGAAGCCTAGGACAATTTTAAAACTTGAGAGACTACAGCATCTCATCTAGATCCAAATAATTTTGGCTTTTCCCTGTGTCCTCCAGCCTGACAAGATAAGAGATAAGAACTCCAGAGATAAGAACTAAGGCAGTGCTACAGCTAATAGCAGCAACCAAATACTACTGACCTTTTCCTTTTTCATGATGATCTGCAAGAACTTGGCAAGGCCAGGGTTTGGGGTTTTTTAAGGAACAATATCAGAGTAAAACCATGACGTTTATTCTTTAAAATATAATACTGAATTTTCAGCTTTAAAGGATCAGGAATGGGACTCTATAGAATATTTTCTGCAGAGGAAAGCTTTACATCTGATTTCAGGATGTCATTTGTCAACAAAATTATCAGATCCACTGCTAGTCTCCAGTGTGTTAGAAGGAGAGCCAAGCTTTGGAAAAAGAAATCTTGATACGCTCTTAATTTCTGCCAGGGTTCAGAGGAATGAGAGAAAGGAAAATCTAGGTTTCAGTAGCTTTGAAAATCACTCAAATGCTTTCTCAGGCCTGTCTGCTATGTTTTCTCTTTGTTTTATTTAAGTTCTCCACTCTGTTCTATGCAGCTGTGTGCTTTTTGAAGTATAAAGAAGAGAAAGCTTCTTGTCCTTGTCATTAAGAACTTGCATAAATTTCTTCCTTCCCTCCCAGCCACCTTTATTTTTACTGCATAGCTCTCTAACACTTTTGCTCTGCTACATTTTAGTGTTTTAATATTCTCTCCTTCTTTGTCTTCCCCAAACTGCTTTTCTCTTTCCTTCATTCATTTGCTTCTGTTACGGTTTGCTGTTTTATTAAATGGGCTCTACCTCTATTGTTCTCCAAATTAAGATCTGAACTAATAAACAAATGACTGTGCAATGCTGAATGGTCAAAAGGATAAATGTGAATATAGATTTAGACACTACACCGGAGTCCTCCTTAGCCACAAGGCTTATATGGTAGGTTCAGCAAAATAAATAAAGAGAGGAAAAAAAAAATAAAAAGAGAAACAGCTTAAAAAGTGGTGTGCCTTATGTACCACTCTGGAAAAATGCAGGAAAATCTCCCTTTTCATGCTTTTATTTTGCCGTGGGGTTGATTATTTGTTCTTCCTCTTTGACAAAACATATCACATAATAAAAAAGATATTTTTAAAGTATTACTGCTCCCCCAATATTATCACACAATTAACATGGGAGTAGCTTTACCATTTACATCTTAAATAAATGTCTTGTGCATCTCCTTTCAGATCATCCCCCTGTGAGAGTGAGATCCAATAGCTGACTGGATAAATATTACCCTTCAGGTAGTAAGAAAACTTCAATGCTGTTCCAGACTTCTTAACCATAACCATAATTTTTATTTGTTAGTTCATTTTAAAAAAAGAAAAAAGAAGTCTTTGTGAAATAATCATTTAACCATTTATGTTTTACAGAAAGGAAAATGTTCTGCTAGGAAATTATTTTGGAGGTAATATTGCACTCGAGGGGACTTCTGAGACCATGAATGTCAAATTTTAGTCTGACTCTGTGGCCACTTGGAAGCCAACTGCAGATCTTGCTGAGAAATCTATTCCCCACATATATCTAAGTTAAGAGATGAAGCAATGCCAATCTGAGAAATATTAATAATTAAAGATTAGTAAAAACTGTGGGGATGTTTGTTTTCCTCCTTTCCTACAATCAACATAGACATGACGATAGTATTAGGCTTTTTTGCCTGGAGTAACTTATATCATGTATTCTGCTAATGTTTCTTGGAACATGTAATGAAGCAAACTTTGTCTTGTTGCAGGTGAGGGCAATGTTTTTGTTAAGCACGGGAATTTGAAATCTTCATTCCTTCTGCTGCAGGTTAGGAATGTCAGGTAACATTTATATAATCTGGATTGAGGTGGGCCCTTGAGACAAATTTTTACTTTATTTTTTATGCATTCTTTGAGATAAATCAGAGTTTCTTCACTGACCATCACTGGACACCAAGACCCTTTGTGCTTTTCCTTCTCACCAGGGTTAGAATGGATTGTTTTGTGTTGAAATATTTTATTTGATTTCCAGTTACTCCTGCCCTGAAAAAGAGAGAAAGTTTTTTACAAAGCTCTATATTTTTAAATGTTATTTCACAATATGGCATGGGTTTGTTTTGGTTTTTATGGAGTTAGACCATGAGTTTATCCAGAAGCCTAAATTAATGAAAGAAGTCTTCTCATTAAGCATTATGTGTTGGTGGGAGCACATGGCTGCTGTCCTCACCAGGCTGTGCTGCCTGCCTATTGATTTTCCTTGACAAATTTAAGGTATGTTTTTGACCTATAAAAAAAAATGGCATGAGACTTTCACAATAGCTGCAGGCATTCGAGGGACTTGAACTGATATCTTGAAAATCTGAGAGGAAAGACTGGCTGTAGAGTTTCCCTGAAGGTGCCTTCAGCTGTGAACTTATTAAAAACATCTTTGTAGACCTTCAGGGTACTCTGCAAGGCATTTCTATTTTCTTATGCTTTTAGAAGAGTGGGAGGAGCTTGAAAGGCCTCCTTCTATTTTAGGTAAGCAGTCTTTAATAGAAATTTTTTATTCCAATTTCAAGCAAGTTATTTTTTTAAATTTGTATCAAATGCAAAATTAGGTGGCCTGTAGAGGTACTTGACTACTCACAAGTATATTTTGGGATAACTTTCTGCTCTTTGTGTTGACAGTATGCCATTGTGAAAAAAGCAATGAAAAAAGAGATAAGGAAAATATTCCCCATTTCTACTGACTGGTGAAAATCAACTGGTTTTGGTTCTAAGAACTTAAAGGGGGCTTGGCAAGCCATGGATTTGCTGACTACTCTGGAGTAATGTGTATTTACCCATTTAATAGCAAGTATAAGATAGTCTTTCTGAGGATGCCACTCTATCAAAAGGAGAAGGCAAAACTATATGTCTTGACATTGCTACTTTTTTAAGAAATGTAAAGAGATATATTGGGGAAGAAGGAAACAGAAAAAGCAGAACGACTTCATCTGTGAAGCTTTTTCTTTAACAGAAAGGCAGATTTCCAAGAAAGAGTATCATAAAGTCATTGCTCATTTCACAGACAGATTGTTAAAGGCAATCGGGGGATGTGCATGTGGTTATATGTAGGTAGATGGTAATGTGACCAAATGGGAGAAGCATAGATACCAAATATAAAACAGAAATAGTGGATATAATACAAGGAAGAAAAGGCAAGAAGAAGAGGAGAGGAAAGAGCAATAAATATATGAAAGGAAGTTTTCTGTGGTAGGAGGGAGATATTTATAAGAAGAATGAGAAGCTAAGAAAAAAATGAATATAAAATAATTTCTGTTACCTAATCAGTTAGATTGTTACTTATTTTAATGTTGTTAGTGAAGTGCTCTATGAAATATATTGCACAATAGCAGAGTAGATGGTACAAATGTTTCTTTCTTATGTTTCAGGGTATCTTTGAGTCTTTTTGGGTCCAGTGGCAATGGCCATAGTAGAAAGAAATATGGCAGGATTACTTTCTCACAGAGATTGCTATGGGTATTCCCTGGACTAACTGGTAAGGTAGCCAGGTAAACCAAACCAATAACTATCAGTCAATTTACAAAGGCCAAGACCTTCCTTGGGGATATGCAAATTGTTAGGAATTATTTGCCCTTCTCTATTTTCACCAATAGGTGGCAATATTAATTTTTTCATTGACCTCCATAATCATGTTATCCTAAATTTTAAATAATCATCTCTGAGTTAATTATAACATTTTTTGTTTGTCCTACTGCAAGTGTATTAAATAGTAGGAAGTGAAAATATATTCATAAATTGCCAGATAATTTAATCTTGCTTTAAAGAAGTTAAAATAAAAGGGCAAGGGATGTGAGAACTTCTACCAGGTTACCAGAAGCCTATCAATTATACTTTGATAGTTCAGAATGTCCTTTCTGATTTCCAGTCTAACTCTTATTTCCTGTCCTTATTGTAGTGTTTTCTTTAATATTTAATGTTTTCCTTTTTACATTTTCCAGTTAATTTTCCTTTTCAGAAGTGTACTTGGAAATTGTAGATTGTGTGTTTCACATGAAGGATCTAAATTCCTGCTTTACAGTTTTTCAGTGCTGTTCTTGTTTATGTGCTCTGTATTCTTAATCATCTTATTTGTTTTTCAGGATGATTTTTTCTTAGCATGTTACCAACTTAAGGATCAGAGTTTTCCTGAGGCCATTGTCAATACTTGGTAGTGTTTTTCGCTGAGTTTTAGTCAATTGCCAACACTCGACTTTCTAGAGCAATGTTGATATGGATATAAGACATGACAGAGGTACTGTAGGTGCATCTTCATTTTCAAACTGAATTTATTTCTCTCCTAAGTTTTATTTCTCTCTTCACCCCTTAAATTTATTCCACTCACTCAGAACTTAGAAATCAATATTTTTTACATGAAAAAGGTCAACAATTTTGTCATTCTTTTTACCCAGAACTTACACAGAGTTAATTGGAAGTTTTGACTGAGTAAAGACTAAAGAATTTGGCTCACAACAAAGACAGTACATGAAAATGTATTTTCTTTAAAAGAAGAGGACTCCATCTGAAACAATACAATAGCATTTTTTCAGTAAAATGAACTACTTGAAAGTGATATATTGTCGTGGTTTTTATAGCATTGTCTTATCCTTGGACTGATGTATGGTAGCAGTTAAAATGATTGTCAAAACAGGAAACGTACAGAAGCAGAAAGTATCTAGAAGAATATGAACAGAGTTTTTATGATTGCTTCACTTGGCTTTGTTTACAAGCTCTTATTCATTAAGCAGTTTTCTTTGTGTCTCTTGAAATTCTCTACAGCATTTCTCATGGATTTGTAGCAGTTCATATTGAAAGTCTTATGCAAACATCTGTAATATCAGCACTTCCTTTCACTTCCAACCTGAAAGTCATGGCAGGTTTATCAAATCTCAGCTTACTTGAAATCCTTGGTGAATCTACTATGTACAGCGGATGAACCATGGAAAAGTCAGTGAGTAGCACCCTATTAATGTTGAAACTGGTCAAGTTTAGAGAACTCACCCCATTCCAGGAGAAAAAAAAATGTAAAAGAGAGGGGAAAAAAAAAAAAAAAAGGAAAAAGAAAAATGTACATAAGGATTTCTACCAACAAAAATGACAGCTTTTATAAGTAGAGATGGCACACAGAATCAACTGCTGCTTAGTTCAGATACTTCTCTATCTGTGAGATGTTTCTGCTTCTCAGGCTGGCTGGAAGTTTGTAACTCCTTCTCTCCTGTCTCTAAGAATCAGCCTTGAAACTAATTTTTTTTCACTGAATATCACTTATATCTGGTATAAGCTGAGCTGATGTGAAGCACTCCCAGTACAGTTTCTCTGAGACACAAGGTACTGCTGTGCCTTAACCATGAGTGAATAGTAGCTTTTTAATGGCTGCTGTTGCAGCTGAATCAACAAGCAATAAGCTAGCAAAATTAAAGGTATTTAATCTTTGATCTTGTGGGTAGTTTTGGTTCTGCCACCCATGATGATGCCAGTAAAAAACAGACACATGAAACTCAATGTCAAAGCCCCTAGCTGTAACTGTTTAATTACTACTTCAGTTACTATTTAATTAATGTTTGACCACAATGTATACAGTGTTTCTGATGTTAGCTGAAGGGTTCTCACTAGTCTTTTAACTTCAATTTTTAAGCCAGTGTTTCTCTTAGAAGGCAGTGGGGCACCTTAAATTCAAGCTGATAACTTATTGTATGTAGAAGCTCAATCCAAATGAGTACTAAAGACTGGAAAGAAGGAGTACTGTGAGGGAACTCACTTGAAGTGAAAAGGATCTGTACTTCATTTGGGGCAGATTAAAGAGAAAAGTGTTCCAAATCCACCACATCTCTATGTAGTGAAGTCACAAATTAAAACAGGATCAAGAATGACCTATGAAGAACATCTTATGAATTTCCTAAATAATTGAAATATAAAGGTGTCCCGACACCTGAAGTAATATCTGAGCCATTCTTCTGTCTCCAACAGAGACAGAGGTTTTTAGGAATATGAGGCACAGAGCATCTGTGAAGTCAGCCTTGCCTTGGAAATTCTTCCTAACAAGTACTGCTTTCCTGACCAAAAAAAGCATGCATTAAATGCATCAACCCCAACAGGTCAAAACACCCAGAGCTGCATGATTTCCCTATATATATATGTGAAATATTACTTGATGCTCTCAATTAATTTTTTTTTTTTTTTTTACTGCCAACAGCTGGATCCTGAGCTGAGGATTTGGTGTTCAAGAATGTATTTGCCCTTTACTTCTTAATATTTGGGCATCAGTATTAACTTCTCAGAATCATAATGAGAATGTGTCGTTCCTGCCCTAAGACTTTGCCAACCCTGAGAGAAGTTGAACTTAGAATTTTCCATGGTCATGTTAAGGATCTCAGTTTAGAGCTGGTTTCCCTCTTCCTGGGGCACTCAGAGGATGGGCTGATATATACTTGCATCACATTCCAGGTGTCTAAATGAATCATCTCCAAAATTACAATGTCTGTATTTAACCTCCTGCCTCCCCAACCAGGCTGGGAGTATTCCAGGACAGCCCAGGACCAGAACCACCCTCCACCCCACTTAGTTCAGAACTGAGGATGCAGGCCTTCTCCTCTGCTCTAGTTTTACATCTGTGACAAGATGGAATCTCTACGATTCCCCTTGGCACCATTAGAAAGGGGCCCAGCTTTGTCTATTCTGAAAGTCATCTCTTCAGCTCCATTAAAAGAAAATTAAATAAAGGAAATAAAGACAACTTTAAAAATAATTTTTAATACCTTAAGCTGTGTGTCAGCTACATTCCTAGACTGTTTGAAAGAAACGTATGTCAGGCTTTTATGAAATCAGCGGTCTCTGAATTTGGCCGTTAGTGCTTTATACAATAAACTTTTCCTAAAAATGACGAATCGCTAGCAGATGTTTTCTATTACCATAGTGTAGCTTTGTTATAATTCACTAGAATTGGTTTGATTTTTGCCATTTTCAACAACTTTTTTAGTGTGTTTATAAAGCTAATAAAAATATTTATCGGGGAGAAAATGTTACTATGCCACATCTCTACTGAAAAATTAGTCAGAAGAGTAGGGTACATAGTCTTCTTTAAAAATTATGACAAATATCCATTTTATATAAATAAAGCAGTTTCAAACCCACAGCTTCTTGAAATAACAACTTCTAGTATAATTAAATGTTAAAACAGAATGGAAATCTGGCATTGAAAGAGAGAGGGTAATGTTTCATTTCCAAAGAATGTTGCTTTGAAAATTTGGATTCAGCTCCACATTTAAGCTTGATACAGTCAAAGAAGTTATAAAAGGTAAAATATAAGAGCTTGGTCATTAGGTTAACTCCTCAGCTTCACTAATTTTAAAATTATTCAGCTTCTGCATATAGAAATGTAACAATAAGCCACTTTTTTTTGTTGGTTTTTTTTTTTTTTTTTTCCCTGATGGAAGACTGACTGGAAGCTTAAATGATCTGCGCAACTTAGAAAAACCTTAGCAGGAAAGATGAGAGTCTTAAAGTGACCCAGAGGACAAGCTCTTTCCATCTGTACTGAAGGCATTCAATACCATTGTTAGGAAATTTCTAAATTGCCAATATACATTTTCCAGATCTTATTAGCATCTCATTACTCATATTTAAACTACAGAATCAGTCATTATACTAATGGCACTTTACTCCTTCATCACTGATGTTTACTCCCCTCAAATATTTGTAGACTGTTATTTTTCCCTTTTAGTCATCATGACAGCTGGGCAAATACCTCAGAAAATTTTTGCAAATATTTGTGGAGTTCTGAAATGAAGCTTCATATCCTATTTTATTAAGCCATGGCGAACTTCTTCCTCATTAAGGGGAAAAGAGCAGCTTTTCAATAACACTTTCTTCCATATATGTTAAAGTTATACATATTTTCTGCAATCCTGTGTGTCACATTAGCACATTACAGGGCTTGCTTCTTTCCTTAGAGACTTGCTTTAGTGAATAATATTTATTTCCTCCGTTTTCTGACTTTTTTTTTTTAACCTCAGACTTCTGAGAATTTTGCAATGTATACAAAGCCTCCTTCCCCCTCCCATAACTCCTTGAATCAATTGGCAAGGCTGTTAAGCCCCATTTGGAGGTGTTTTTAGCTCTTCAAGTAACTAGTCAGTGCATACCTAAAAGCAACATATGCAGTTGCAGCCTTTTTGCTCAGAACTGTGTGTTTTCTGTGTGCAGACAGGACTCATTCTTATAAAAGAAGTCATGGAGTCACAGCACTGAGTGTGATTACCCAAAACCTGCTGAGCAGTTTTTATTTCTGCACCTATCAGTGATATTGATGTGATATGATTAACTCGAGTGTAAATTTGTACCTGATTTAGTTCAGAATACAGTTTAGAATGGGATGCTAAATTATATAAACAGGCTCCAGGGGTTTTCTGTTATTATTTTTTTAATTTTATTTTTTTAATATTTGATTTGCATACCTATACATGGTGAATATCAAGCCTCAGGTGAGATGACTTAATGCAATTCAGAAACTAGTGACAAGTTACTGCATGCCAAGAAATTCCCTATATTTTATACTAAGAAAATTAAATAGAAAGTGTATGTGTGTGTGTACATAAAAATGGGGGTAGTGCAGCAAGCCTCCAGCTCTATTGTATTATGTTTAGTTTATTTGCTTTGTGAAGACTCAACATCCCCATCATTTTTTGTATTTTCTTGATTCTAGAACACTACCTATTTCCACCCTAAAGCAAAATCTAGCTACAGTCCAATAGTTTCAGCTCTGAAATGTATTGTGTCATGCTCAACAGTGAGGATCACATCAAGTGCCACTCTCCACAGTGAAGAGAGCAGTAAAACACAGAACTCCTGGGGCTTATCTTTTTCTCCAAAAAAATATTGAATTTCTATCTGTGGCCCACAGCCCTCACTTTCAAATCCTACTGATGCCTCTGGCAGGAAGATCTGGTAGCAGGAATGCAGTCTAAGCAGAGGCTTAGCACAAAACCTGTTCCTCTTTGGCAGGCCGCCATCTTTTTTAGGGGGTGAGGAGAATTAAAGGTTCCTAAACTGTTCTTCTTACAAGTTGAAAGATTGTCTGGCTCTGGCAAATTGATACCAAAATATTGGGAGATTTCTTTTTTTCTTTTGCCATAAGTAGATCAATGTCCTGGAAAATATTTACAACCTTTATAATCCTAATGACTCTGTATTGCTGTTAGGGCATAGTATTGGCAATTTTTTGTCACAAATGATAGAATGATACTAGCAAGATACAGATTTCTAGCTTTCACAACTTGGCACTTGATATCATGCTAATTTCTCTAGATAAAGTATTTATGGGTAATATTTAGATTACACCTTTGTAGAATATTTTTGAAAGTGAAATGTTCTTGTATCTCTAGCTGCTTAGACACACACTCTCATTTTACTATTTAAATCCACTCTCTGTTCCCTCAAGAACACTTACCATCTAAGCACTAGATGATTTTTACCCAGGCACTAGCAGTAAGTGCAATGACTTTACAATACTTGCCCAAGTTTCCTCAGCTGCTGCTGGCAGCCAGGTGCAGGAGTGCACATACTCAGCTGATTTCCAGTAGCTAGAGCAGTGATTTGAACCTCTTCAGCTTTTGCCATTACTAACAGCAACTCTGTGAGCACTCCGTATTGGCCCAGGAGTGAAACTGTCATCGAATCATAGAATGGCTAAGCTTAGAACACACCCCAAATTGTTAACTGTTAACCCAGCACCTCTGGGATCACCACTAAACCATATCCCCAGTTTCCATGTCCACACATTTTTGCAGACTTCCTGGGATGGCAATACCATCATTTCCTTGGGTATTTTGTTCCATTGCCTAACTACCCTTTCATTGAAGACATTTTTGCTAGTGTCTAACCTAAACCTTCCCTCGTGCAACTTGTAGCCATTTCCTGTCATCCTGGCCTTTGTTGCGTCAAAGAGACCAACTTCCACCTCACTAAAATCTTTTTTCAGCTATGCCATAGCCTCCAGAAATTTAGAAAAATGAATATGCTTCTCAGTCTGTTTTATTATGTTGTCATCAAGAATGCTGCTGTTCACCAGGAAATGTGGGCCTTTTCCCTTCACCTGGTAGAAAAGTCAAACTCCACTCAGCTGCATTTGGATGCACATGGGATCAGTATTTTCAATTTCTTTTAAAACAGTTTTTTTTTCTCAATTTTGTTATTTATGTAGTTATTATTTAAATAAATTGGGAAGGGCATAATAAAATTATTTTATTAAATGAAGTGAACTTTCCTCTTTAGACAAATACTTTTTTATCCAATATTTTGGGCTACCAACTGCTTCAAATTTTTTCACTTGACATTTCATTTGGTTTTTAATTTTAATAGCTTCATAAGACTGATTTGGTATTACAATACACACATCTGATGAGGCTCTCTGAGTGCAAAAAAATCTAAAGCTGATAATTTCAAGACAAAAGTCTTCCTTTTCCAGAGTCAACCCCAGTAAGTGACATTTTCAGAGCAAAGGCACACGGAACAGAAAGTTCCTTGAGAATATAAAGCCTACCTGGCTATACCTCATCCAAAAGTCTCATGTATTAATATGTCACAAAATTGTGGCATGGTTGATAGTAGTGGGTCATCTGAAATTATAGTCAATAATTACTTATGGCAAATAAAATAAATATTGTTTTCAATTTTATTTTGAAAATCTGCTTCTGTTTACATGGTATTTCAACTTTTCACAACTGAAACTAGTCCTCTAGGAAGCCAAAATCAATTCCTTTTGATGGAATAGATTAATTAACAGGGATATCTACCAGCTAGGTAATCTCAACTCTCCAAAAAATATTGGCATCATCTGAGTTTCCCACCGTGAGTCTTTTGAGCTTCTATCTTTTCTTCCCCTTCAAAATCTCATTTTTACCCTCTCCAGACTGGGTCTATGAGTGTGTAGGTGGGTATAAAGGGAGAACACACCAGTCTTCGCTTAGCCTTTCAGCAGATGTGCACCAAGTTGCTAACCCTGCCAAAAACGTGAGGTAAATACTATGCCTTTAAGTGCTGGTTTAAGGGATGGGTGCTCAAAGTGATGGGACATTTTGGGACTGCCTGTACATTCTTTACAGTCTGAAGTTTGATTTTTTTTTTTTTTTTTTCAGTATGAGAAGTATTTGGTGGGGAGAAGTTTTCAGTCATGCAGCCCATGTGGATTTGAATACTGAAATTCAGAATCTGTCAACTTTTTTCATGTTAAGTAATGTCTCACTTTGAAAATAGTCTCCCCCTGAAAATATTGTAGATCAAATTTCTAGTCAAAGGGAGCAGGATTTCAGAAATCGTTTTGGAATTATAAAAAATGAAATAACCTGCTCAAGTTTATGAGTGTATATGATAAGTCTTCACACTCCCTGTCTGGATTTGAGATCTGATCTGAGCACCATAACATGTTCCTGTTTTGTTTTATTTTGAGCATATTTTATGCAGTCTGTCTTTCATCAATGTGAACTGAATTTTCTCTCTAGCTCTTCTTTCAGTCACGTATTATTATGGGAGAATTTTTTCTCTGCTGTCAGCTGTTACACTATATATGTGTGTAATTTTGGGCTATTTTTATTTGTGTTAATGACCACATTGTTCCAGAGTTTGTAGTTTTGAATTCTTAAGCTTGATGAAGAGAACTTAAAAAGAAATTAAATAATAATAACAATAAAAAAGTCTGTGTAGTATTGATGTTATTTCTGGTTTTGTTTAAAAGTTAAAGGGATTTAAATGGAAAAGGGAAGGAAGGGTATGTCATAACTTCTGTGCTAAGTAAAACGTTTTGTTTGTATAAATCACAGGCTGCATTCATCATGCTCAGGACAAATGACAAACATTACATTTCAGTATTCTCATAAAAATTAGGAATCTGCACCAATAACACTCATTCTTCAGTGCACTAGTTCCATTTCTTTCACTGTCCTGCTTCCTTAGCACACTTATGTAGCAGGACCCATGGCATTATTAGTTGCCATTGCTACTTTCCCACCCTAGGATTACTGACAAACTTGAGCAGCTTGCTCTGTAAATAGCTCGGCCTTCCATCCCTGAGGCCCATTGCTTTTATTCTTTTTCTCATTTTTCTGTTTTCATTTCCTGATGATGTTGTCATCATCAGTGGAGTTATGATGAAGAAGTTTGGTACTATTTATAGATTCTGGGCTCATAGCCAGCTATTTTCATGCCTTCAGTGCTATTTAAGTCTATTGTTCATTTTTGATTGCAGTACAGCTTCCTCTCATTTTGCACCTAGACCTGTGAGTTTTCTAACTCTACCAACAACAAAATGATGGTTTTAGTCTCTATTTTTAAAAAAGCCATGAAATTGAAAGAGTGGAAGATCTACTTCCTTTGTTTTTGTTGTGTTCTACATGCTATCACTTAATATTAGTTATTAAAGTGGATCTTGTGCTTCCACTGAAGATAGGATATGTCATTTTAAAAGTTCAATTTAAAGGGGATTCACTCAGAGGACCATTTCTCTTTTTTTTGATAAACTGCTATGCACATGTGCAATAACAACATACTGTTTAAATACTCTTGACAAATAGGAATGAATATTCAGCATGCTACATGGACAAGTGCTCCTGAGATTGCTGTATTGTTAGTACAAAGAGATACCTATTTTTTTGTGCACTATACTGAAATACATCCCATTAGATTAAGGGTATGGCTCCTGCTCTTGTTCCCACAGGATCTCAGAGTTCTCCTTTTGTGTCTTCTCACTATTTATCTGATTATGGCTCTCTAAAATAGAGAAAAATAGAACATTTCACAGTATCTTCTCCTTAAATTAAGTCCTTCAGAATACAATGAGGATATCTTGCAAGGCTATTGCTGATATAATAAAGCTGTTTAGTTACCTTGAACTGGTGCACCAACACTCTAAATCTAATAATTCAAAGACAAAAAAAAAAGTTTAATGTTATGTTTGTGACTTAAACTGATAATAAAAAAGAGAATTGTTATTTAGAGTGATATACTGCCTTTAAGTTTGTCTGTTGTAAATGCATGGTATGTTCTGAGGCACAGAAGCATGAGTAGAGACCAAAAAAAAAAAAAAAAAATCATATCATATTGCTGACAAGTTCTTCCCACAGCCTTCTGAAGCTTAGCCTTTGTTTATGCAGGTGTAATTTGTGTTTCTGACTTTGCAACTGCATGTGAAAGATAATCTCAGGCCTTGCATCACAAACTCCCTGATTTGCAAGTTTGCTTAGGTAGCTGCAGAGGTACATACTGTAATGCTTAAGACAAGCTGAAGTTTTGCCAACCACCAGTGACACTACGGTTGATTTACCAGAAAAGGTGTGAGAATACCTTTTTAAGAATATGCCTTATTTGTCACAAACTTATTGTCATTCCAAAGTGCTAGGCAAAATTCCTTATTCCTCTAGGAGGGGATATTTAACAAATATTTTGCAGGTTGTTGATTCTGATAAGTGTTAATATAATAACCTGGATAAACTACTCCAGTACATGTCTTTTGAATTATTTACCTTATTTCTAAAGGATGGGCAAAGTTATTCTGGTGACTGTAAAAAAATGTCTTTTAATGATGGTTGTTCCTTCCTTACAAGTGAACTAAAGCACAGTCCACACCATGAATCTGATTTCCTTTTCATTAGAAAGTATTTGGAATGAAGGCTACTCCTAGTGTAAGATCTTTTGAAAGTGAAGAAATAGCATGAAAATGTTGCTTAACTATCCCTGAGGAAGCTGATCTGGAATAGAGAGTAGACATTTGCAATTGATCATAGAGAGAGCAGAAGGAGAAAAGAAAGTTTTCAAGAGAATTCTCCAATTCTTATGTTGGTGGCTGAAGAAGGATTAAGCTCTAGATGTCAAAAAGGTTAGGATTACCTTTACATGAATTCTAGGTTTAACTCAACTAGAAATTCATTGTCTGAGAGTTTTGAGTACAGTTCTTAGGAACATAAATTAGTGTTAAACTGAGATATATACAATGAAAACAAGGAAATATACAGGAGTACACTCCATCAGCAAGGAAATACATCTGACTTTTGTAGTCAGGAGATGTGGTCTCCAGAGAGTCAAGGTACTATTTGTTTATGATAAATCCATGGTGATCAGCTTGTGCAGGCACTAAAGGTTGTCTCTCACAAGAGAAACCTGATTTCCTGAATGCTATCTTGTTTCCCTATAAAGGCAGAAGGCATAGAAGACGCAGACATGTAGGAGATAAGTTTCAGAAACTGTCATAAACTGCATGGATACTTCTTTTCTTAGCTAATAAAATTATTCTGGTCATGCAGAAAATGATTATTGCATACCTTTAGAAAAATGCAACCTTCTGAATACCTAAGTCTGTTTGGAAATTACAGATGAGGTGTCTGGGGAACTAAGTCCCCTTATGATTCTGGTTTATTAGGCACAGTCTAATGTTTTGCCCAGACTTCAACATGAAACAAAAGAATCACAGCTGTTGTCATTCAAAAGCATTTGATGGAGTGCAAGACTGCACTTTAAAGTAACCAATAATCAGGTTTCATTTATGGGAAGTGGGTGGCAGGTTGTAGGTCCTCTTCAGCTTGAGAAGACATAAACCATCATTTCTTACCTTCTTAAAGTGACACCTTAATAACAAAACAGCCTTGGATGGAACTGGTTTTCTGTAGTTCATTTGAAGAGAAGTCACTTGTGAATAAAAGAAGAAAATGAATGTGGGACTCCTGGGCCCTGGAAGGGCAAGCTCCAGAGGAAGTGCTGTTTCTCCAGTGGTTAATAGGACACTGTTCTTTGGGAGACCTCATACTTCCTAGTACTGTTTATGTGTTTTCCATTAAACAGGAGTCAGAAACAATATATTGTTGTCACCTTCACATTTCCCTCCACCTGTGTTTTAAAATAAAAATAGCCAATCATCCATTCCTGAAGGGAAAATGTGAACACTTATGCCTAGTAGAAGGCTTTGTGTTAGGCATTGTTTGAGTTGACCCTGGTTGGACACCAGGTGCCCACAACACCACTGTATCATTCCCATTATCAATTAGATAGGGGAGAGAAAATATAATGAAAGGCACATAGGTCAAGACAGGGACAGGGAAAGATCTCTCACTGATTACTCTCATGGGTAAAGCACATCCAATTTGAGGACATTAGTTTAATTTATTACCAATCAAATCAGAGTAACAAAATGAGAAATAAAACCAAATCTTACAAATTCCTTCCTGCTACTCCTCCCTTCTTTATGGACTTAAAATCATTCCTTATTCTGTACCTCTTCCTCACAGTGGCCCATGGGGATGGTGAAAACTGGTTGTTTTAGTTCATCACATGTTGTTTCTGCCTCTCTTTCCTTCTCAAAAGTGTCCTCACACTCTTCTCCTGCTCCAGCATGGGTTCCTTCTTCCCATGGGGTACAGTCCTTCAGGAACAGATTGTTCCAGCATGGGTCTCCAACAGGGTCACAATTCCTTCCAGCAAACCTGTGTCAATGCGGGCTCCTCTCTCCATGGGGACACAGCAGAGGCTTCCTACAGGATCACTACCTTCTTTGGGCACCCACTTGTTCCAGTGTTGGGTCCTTCAGGGGCTAAAGATGGATCTCTGCTTCACTGTGGATCTCCACATGTTGTAAGGGGACATCCTGCCTCATCATGGTCTTCAGCATGGGCTACAGGGAAATTTCTGTTCTGGCATCTGGAGCACCTCCTCTCCCTCCTTCTTCACTGACCCAGGTGTCTGCAGAGTTGTTTCTCTCAGACTCCTTTCTCCAGCTGTGGTTGTTGCACAAGTTTTTTCTCCCCTTCTTGAATATGTCACCCCAGGAGTGTTACCCCTGTTGCTGATGGGGTCAGCCTGGAGCAGTAGCAGGCCCGTCTTGAATATGGCAGGCATCAGGGAAAACTTCCAGCAGCTTCACACAGAAGCCACCCCTTTAGCTCCCCTTGCTACTAAAACTTTGCCATGGAAACCCAATTTAGGCATCTAGTCAGAAGGGCTAAAACCATGGGTGAATTGGCGTTTCAGATTCAGCTCTCTCCAATGTTTTCGAATATTTATCATGGGCCTGCTTTGCTTGTTTCAAATCCCAGCCTTAATTCAGTGCATAATTCTCTCTGGAGGTTGTTGAGAGATTTTCAGATGAGTAGAACTGAGGGACCAGATACCTACAAATTTACACTTTTATAAAGCCAGTAGTATTTACATAGAGGATATCTGCACAAATCAAAGGGTGAAACCAGTATTGTTTCTGTGAGTACACAGCTTATAGCTTAGGGTTTCAGTCAGCCAATATTTGATACAAAATTATTTGAGTTTCATAAATTCAACACAAAGATAGCTCTGTATTTTAGCTGACAGTCAAAGATGGAGAATAACAAGAGGCAGATGTGAAGTCTGGGGCTGAACTGACCAGTCTGAACTGATAATTATGTTTACAATGGGAAGGACTACATTTTAATACTAGGAGTGTGGATTTGAGTAGATTAGTGGATTCTGTTTCAGACTTGACCACAAAATCACTTTGATTCTCCTTAGGTCTCTTTGAGTTTGTGTGCTGTGTAAAAAAAAAAATCTTAAAAAAGTCCTAGCCCTAAATAAATTTTATACCTAGATGGGCTTTTTTATCTCTTAACTCCTGTGCTTTGGAGAAAAATATCTATAAGACTGGAGCAATTTTATACTATAGTTAGATCCCACTGATTCTAGGAGGAGTTCATCAAAACCAGTGAAATTCTCAGCAAAGGGAGTTTGAAATTTCCTTAAATAGACCTAGAATTGTCTTTGTCCCTATGTACACAAATATAAAAATAGGTATAAACTGCCTGCCTCATTAGTACAGGGCATCTTTTGAACCATAATTAATTATCTTGGAAAGGATGTTTGCAATGCTCAGATGGAATGAGAAATGTGTTATTATTATGAATAATTAATTTTCAGTGGTTGTGTGGGATTTCATGCCATGAGTGTTTCATTGAGTTTAATGGAATTCACATGGCCAAGTCACTGTTTTAAGTCTGCAGTGTTTTGGGATTATAAAAAGAGATCAAAGAATCTTCATGTCTGCTGTAGTAAATTACACGTCCCATTCTGTATAAGTGGGGGCAAAAGTGAAATGCCCGTTTCAAACAAACAGGTCATATTTGTCTGACAAGATGCTGATACAATCTGCATTACTTTAGTAAAAAGCTGGCCCAATCAGAGGATTACAATAAAAAATTTGATGGAAGGGGCTATTTTAATAGACATACTAACAAATTTATTTTTTTCTGGCAAGTTGTAGTAAAGAAATACTTGAAATTGGATTGGTTTGTAATGTCAATAGCATATTGAAGTCTGGGCATGGTCTGAAGTACCATGGCCATATATTTTTTAAATGGCACTTTATTTTAGGAAAGGCTGATAAGGGAGAGATTGCCTCTTGTTCAAGAGGGGAGTGGAAAATATGATGAACTCAACTGGGTAGGGAGTACCAGTCAGAATTTTTCATGCAATGACAAACATTGTCACTGGTGTGAGATGAAGTCTTGAGGAGCTACCAACCTGCTGACAAGCAAAGGTATATTCTGAATGGGAAGAAGTACAACAGGACACAGGACATGCTCCAATATGTAATGAGGGCTAGAAACAGCATTTCAGATGGCCTGTGACCTTCCTTATCCACACCCCAATCACTTATTCTCTACTTTGTTTCAGTCAGTACCCTGCAGTACTTGTTACTCAGCAACAACCATCTTCTGGTAACCCTAACCTCCTCAGAACTCATCTTACACTAATACACTAATCCCCAAACCCAGTAATACCACCATAGCTTTCTCAAGGTGCTCAGCCTCCATCAATGGTTTTATGTATCAGTAATTACTTCTCTACCAGTCCTCTTCTGTAGCCCTCTCTTCATATACAACCCTCAATTTTCCTATTAGATTGTTATGTCCGTGCTGTAAATTTTGTGGAAATGGTACAAATAAACCTCTACTAGACTAAAAATCTTCCTTTCAAAGAAATAGGAGTAATATTGCCTTAAACTGTTTCAGCTTCATTGGCAACAGGGAGTTCTTTGCACTTTTGTCCTAGGTTCTGAAATCCCTGCTCCATTCCTGACCCCCTGGAAAAAGCTATTACACTAGCATCATGTAGAGTGTTAGGGGCAAAAAGTAAAAAAGCATCCATCATGTCCAGCTTCTCTACATCTTCAAAATGGAAGTAAGCCATTACTTTTGCCCTCACTTTTGTTGTGGGGTTTTGTCTTCTTAGAGCTGGATGGGGCAAGAATTACAAACAGGAATATAGAATCATATAATCATAGATAACCTGAGTTGGAAGGGATCCACAATGATCCAACTCCTGGTCCTGTACAGGACAACTGAAAAAATCACATCACTTGTCTGTAAGGGGTATCCAAATGCCTCTTGAACTCCAACCAGTTTGGTGTCTTGAACAGTTCCTTGAGGTTCCTGTTCTAGAGCCCAAACACTCTGGGTGAAAACATTTTTCTAATATCTAACCTAAACCTCTCTTGATACATCTTAAGGCCATTCTCTTAGGTCCTATCACTGGTCACCAGAGGAAAAAGATCCGTGCCTGCCCCTCTGCTTCCTCTCACAAGAAAGCTGTAGACAGATAAGAGGTCTCCTCTCATTCTCCTCTTCTCTAGGCTGAACAGACTCAAAGATATTAGCCTTTCCTTGAATGGCTTCCCATAAAGGCCCTTTCTCTTTGTAGGCCTCCTTAGGACAATGTTTAATAGTTTAACATCATTATATTGGGGCACCCAAAGATGCCCCCAGCAGTCAAGGTGAGGCCACCCCAGTACAGAGCAGAGCAGGACAATCCTCTCCCTTGCCCAGCTGGTGATGCTGTGCCTGATGCACCCCAGGACAGGGTTGGCCCTCCTGGCTGCCAGGGCACTGCTGACTCAGATTCACCTTGCCCCTGACCAGGACCCCCAGGTGCCTTTCTGTGGCTCTGCTCTCCAGCATCTCATCCCACAGCCTGTCCATACTTCCAGGGTTGCCCCATCCCAGAGGCAAAATCCAGCACTTGTTAATCTTTATACTATTGGTGATCACCCAGCCCTCTAATTTGAATATATTGGGAATATGGTGTCATTTGAGATATATCTCATATGCCTAAACAGACTAATTTATAGGAACACCACTGGGTGGGCAATTGTCATATAAATGACAGTAAAAGTTCAGGTTAAAAATTCTGAACAAAATTTGTCTTAACTTGGTTTAAACTTAAAATGTTGTGGTTTGACACAACTAAGCGTCAAGCATCTAAAATATCAGTTATTTTATAAGGAAAACAAAATAAGAAAATATTGAGGAAAACTAGATAGCTGTGAGGCAAAAAACAGGTTCAAACTTAGACGGTTGCAGTACTAGGAGAAAAGTTTATTACTAACAGAATTAAAAGTTAAAAGATATAACAAGAAATTAAAACACACACCCCCTCCCCCCTGCTCCCTTCTTCTCAGCACTTTACTCTTCCTTTTTAACTAGCACAAAAGATAATACAACATAGGGTTCTAGTCAGTGTTACAGTTCTTGAAAAAAGTCTCATGCTTAAGGAGAAAGGGTTTCTTCTTCTTGCTTCACATGGTTTCTCAAGCTGCCCCCAACAACAGACCCTCCCGGAAAGAAACAATCTGCTGTGGTGTAATACATCTCTTCTATGAAAAAATATCATTTTTTTCACACTGCCACACATGGGCTATCACATGGGGTTATCAACTTTTTTAAGGATGGGTCATTTTGGCCTGAACACAAAGACTTTTTCTGCTATAAATCCTTAAAAGCCTCTCATTGTTTCTATATACATATCCTGGCATAGGCATTCTCTCTTCACAAACTTCAAGGGCCACACGTAAGTCTTCCATCCCCCCATGTACTTCAAATGGATTAAAGAGACAAACAGTTTGAGATATTACAGTTTCTTACCACCGCATGCAAGAAGGATTTTTAAGCTCCGCGCGAGGAACGCGGCATCGCCCCTTTTCTCTGTCACCATTTTCAGCTTCATCTCACATGGCTCACTCTCTCTGACTCCGAAACTTCTATGCTGAAGAATGTTCTTGTTCGGGGTTTATGGTGAAGAAAGTCTCGCTCTTTTTGTGCTGCTGGCTGCAGAAAGGAGGCTCCTGCTGGCTCCCGCTGGCTCCATGTGGAGAATGGGGCGGTGGCGGGAACCCGCCAATCCCAAGAAGCCGCTCTGGAAAGATTCCAGCTATCTGGCAGTCCATGGCTGGGTTTAGCAGTCCATGGCTGGATCCAGCTGTCTGGCAGTCCATGGCTGGGTTTAGCAGTCCATGGCTGGATCCAGCTGTCTGGCAGTCCATGGCTGGGTTTAGCAGTCCATGGCTGAGTTTAGCTGCCTGGGCTCTGGGATGGTTCCTTCCCCAGCGGCCCAGGGTCCGTGCCATGGCATCAAGAACAAGGGAAGGGGGCTGGGGCTTTGGCCCTTCCTGGCCCGGCCCGGCCCGGCCCAGCGGGACCTCGGCCCGGCGGGGCCTGGATGCTCCGACGCCTCCCCACCTCCCTCAGGCGGGCTGGAACAAGAGGAACTCCCGCCTTTCTGTGTGGCTTAAATGTGTAAATTGTGAGACGCGCTATTGGTCTAAAAATCTGTCTATCAACTCAGATTCAACCCACTACAAAGGTGAAAGAAAGTGAACCCAAATGCTGAAACTCTTAAAACTAACTATTTTCAATGTGTGGTTGAGGAGGATGGAGGCAACATTCTCGGTTAGTCTGTCTGTTATGATCTGAGGAAAGGAAAGGCATGTGGTGGAGTCATTCCTACTGCCCTTTCAGCCCTGTTGAATGCTGGCTGCGAAAAAAAAAGATCACGTTGGGATAAAAATTGCAGCTTTCTATTCATGTTTGCCTAAAGCAATTACACCCTTAATGGCCTGAAGTAGAGTAAATGTAAATTATCTTCATAACAGACGTTAGCTTAATGAACCTTTCTGAAGTATTACATATTTTTGTATTATAAAACTGACACTCTGTGTGTCATCAGACACAGAACTGGAGACAGTAAAGCAAATTTCTTCCATGAATAAATACTATAAAATTGACTGTCTTGCACAGGTAGATTTAACATTTGATACAGCCGGATACATCTGCTGGAAAAATCAAGGCTTCCTGCAGAGTGTTATAGCAACAAGGGAATTGACTGGGTGGACCAGAGCACTTCGTATGTTCTTAAATATCTATATGCTTGTAACATGCAACTAAGCAAAATAGATTTCTAGGCAAAATATTAATTCAGTACATACTTAGTAGATTGATTTCAGTGCTGAAGGAATAATGCAACAAAGACAACGGTTGACAGTAACAGTGGTTTTTTTCCTTGGTATTTTCAAATACGTATCTATGAAATAATGCATTACTTGCAGTGCATATGTTTAAATACAAATTCAAAACTTTTAAATCAAAATTATTATTTATATTCCTTCCTTGCAATGTTATTCAAGTGTTTTGTAATTTACAGGTATTGGGACTGTTCTGTAGATTAATGTCTTTGGGAAAGCTGGCAGAAAACCTAACTTTATTTATTCAAATGAAGTAAAATATAGCAATTGAACTTTTAAAAAGACAAATTGTTTCTAATTTATTACAAATATATCTTAGCTTTTTATCTTTGTTTTGTGTCATTATGTTAATTATCCTTTTTTTTTTCTTTTTTTTTTTTAATAAAAAACTTAAGCTATCTTTTAAAGTAGCGGTACTAGTGGCTTTGATTTGAAAATTTGGAAATAAGTTCCATGTATTTGACAACCTTTGTACCTTCCGAAGTTTTCTATTTAGTTTCCTAAATTTTATGGCACGTCCCTGTCCTTATTCCCTCATTCTTGTACATATTTTAGCTTCAAACAAAGTTGTTTTATAAGGAGAACAGGCTGCTACAATACCATGATGATAATCTTTTCTTCCCTCTACAATTTTAATATTATTGTTGATATTGACTATGTTGAAAAAATGCAACACAAATTACAATCTGATTCCACTCTTTGGAATACATAAAGCAAATAAAATGCTTGTTTCACAAGAGTTTTGTATCATATAAATTAAAAAGTAACTCAAATACATGAACTCATAAGTGTTTGAATTTTATGACCTCTGAGTCATCCTAAATACAATTTGATTGCTTTAGGGTGCATTGAGCTATTGCAAAGTACAGGTTGCTTTCACACAAAGAAAAGAAACACAGAAATGTGTGAGAATTAATTTTAATGTAATTTAAAATGTAACCTTGTCAATTGCAATATAAATGTTTGTAATTTCTGCTTCTGACTTGTACTAAACTGCACTGTGATTATTACACAGGTAAAATATTCAGTGTTATGTTATGGTTACTGCAAGCATTGATTAAACTCTCCAGTGTTCATGAAGGCTGACAGGGATTCAAAGGAGGAAATGTAAAACTTGAAGGTACAGCAGTATAGTGACATTTCACTCTATAAAGCTGCCAATATTTTAATCCTGCACGTAAATCATTTTCATCAGTTCAATTCCATATCTTAATTTGTGTAGCAAACAAAGTATTGGATTGCATTATGTTTAATAATTAAGAATGTGGTATCAATTTCCATATATTTTAAGTTCCTAGCCAAGAAATAGAGTTAACATTTTTAGTTTCAATTTCTTTGCTGTACAAAATAAGAATGATTAAGGATTAAGTCTAATTTTCATGCTGTGATCAACCAAACTTTCATTATTTGTTTTTATAGAACCTTTAGTTTCTTTGCCTAAGTGATGTCTTCGTCAATGTTCATGTTGTATTCATTTAGAGTGATGATTGATATGGTAATAGATACAGTGTGATTGAAAGCAACCTTTGTCAATAGGAAGGCCAAATACTCAAACAGTGTATTGGTTTGAGTTTGCTCATTATTGGAGACCTTTCATAGTCATATTGACTTGCTGTCCAAATGTTGTTACTTACCTGATGCTTTCATTGTTTAAATGGTATAGACATTGGTATTGAACATGACTTTTCCCAATATTTGTCCTAAAATACACACACGGCTCAATTATCCACTGAAAATTCTTAAGGACTATTTTCAAAGTATAAAAATAGTATTAGGGGAACATAAGCTAAATTTTTGTGACAGAGAAAAATAGTGTTATATATTGGTGATGCTAATGCAATGTGTTCTGCACTGTGAATTTGTATTTCTTGATATTAGAAAATTACAGGACATTTGCTGTCTCTGAAATGCTTTTTCATCACAGCAGCAGAATTCCAGGGAGCCACACTTCTTGTGAAAAGAGCATTCCAGAATCACAGAAAATATATTTGTTCCCTTACATGTAGATTTTGCCACTCAGGAGTTTTTATTCTTGACAAAACTCTTCTAGACTTATTCTGGGCCTAATCATATATTAGACATTCATACCGAAGGTGTGACCTTGATTTCGATACTAATGTATTTCAAGAATATGAGGAAAAATGCACTCCTCTCTTCCTTCTTCAGAGTCATTGTATTTGAAACTTGACAAGAGACCAGGCTCCACCAAACACCTGTGCAAAAATCATAGTGGTACAAGATAAATCAAAAGAAAATTTTTATGCAAAACCAGCAAATCTTCATGGAACTTTGGAGTTGGCTTACGCTTTATGATATTCAGTGCAGCCCAGATAGAAGCAGAGAACTAATTTTCCTCCATGAGGACACAACAGACTAAAATAATGGGTTTGGCATGATGGGTTTTAGATGGCATGGACACTTGTCTACCCTAACAGAGAGTTTAATTACAGTGAAACAATATCATGACCCTATCCTTTCTGACTTATCTATATGTTTCACAAGATATCTTCCATATATTCCCAAAACTTAAGACTTGTTTTTACTCAATCTTTTTGATGGCTTAAAAGGATTTCAATCACCTTCTTTCTTCCTCTAATTTATTGCCAAAAGAGGGAATTCTATTGCAGATTTTTCCAGGCCCCCTCAATTTTGAAAACCTAGTCAAAAAATAAGATGACAAAATAAATTAATTAACTTTTAATATATGAGAGATAGGAAAATAGGGAAAATACAGGAAAGTTTTTCTCTTTTATCCTGCGTTTATATTTTCCCTAAATAAAGACACTTGACTGGAAAGTTCATTAAGAATTTCAAATTTATGAACTACCACCAGTGACATTTGAATCCAGTTCTGCTTACGTATTTTTGAATTAAATATGTAGAAAATATTTACTTTTTCTGAAGTTTCCTGTGATATTTCCTTTGGAAAAATTTAATGAAAGCCTAGTTTGAAAGATCTGAAGCTAAAAATTGTTGTGAAAGGTTAAGAGTTAGGTAGATTTCCTTCCAAGGTATGAGGAGGTATCACTTTTAGTCATTAAAATCCTGTATTTGTTTATAGTGATTTGATGAGCACTTTTGTCCTTTTAAATCACCTGTTACTTGAATTAACACCAAGCTATGGTTTTCTTTATTCTTGACAGTGCCAGCTGTCTTCCTTGCTCAATTTCTTTGCTTTGTATCTCTATCTGTGCATAATTCCTGAACTCGTGACATTAGCCATCATCATGCTATAGCTATAGAAGACTGCTAATAATATGCATGCAACAATCCCTTTCTATATTAAGATTTGAAAATGGACACTGAAGACTATTATAGAAAGAGGTCTTTCCCTTGTCTAAGTGTCATAATGGTCTCCCCAGATCCCTAGAAATAGATGCAGGTCTAGTGAATGCCTGAGGTAAAGTTTCTTTCATTCATTCATTTCTGAACTGAATAACCTCTTCAAATGGAATGTACACTCTAGAAGTAAATATATATGTCCTTGTTAGGCTGGATACAGAGATAAATCATTCATTTCAGAGTTAAGAGATGCATTCAGCAATGTCACCCTTAATTTTTTTTTTATTTTATTTTTTTTAATAAAGTAAACAATGTAAAATGCTATGTTTATTTCTTTGGATTTTTACCTCACTTTTGGTAATGTTCTCTTAATTAAAAATAAATGAGAAATTTCAGACCTGCAGATATTTAATAAAAAATCTTAAGAAAGAAGCCACCCAAGTTCTTACAGCATTTAATTTATAGGAATTGAATGCTGTGCTGTGCTCAGAATATTTATTAAACAAATACATACTCCCTTCCAGAAAAGTAAGTATGAGTTTGGTATTTGAGGATATTTTGCCCTCCCTTCCTTATAATACTGACGATGAAACTTTTCTGTTTAAAAAGGAAAACAAATTAAACAAATCATCAGTATCACTGTATTCCCATCTGCAGGTCTCTCGCCTTGATAGATTATATTGTACCAAAGAGGATCATTTGCCTTGCCCACATTCTAATGTCAGTAATGTAAACTCTAATTTTACATGTAAAAGTGGAAAAAATGGCATAATCAATTTTATGATGCCTTGGCTTTACTCATGCTAAATAAAATTTCCCCCTGAGCATCCCAGTAAGGCTTATTGAAATTGCAATGTTTTGTTTCTTAATATTTAGAAAAACCTGCCATCAAACAGCACCTGAACACCAAGGCATGTCCCACTTCACGCAAGTGGGAACAGCATGCCATCAATGCTCCTGGTCTCTGAGCATATGGTACAAAGAGGGAAAGTTACGAATACTGAAATATAAAGTAAGAAGATAGTATGGACAGCAGACTTTTTGAAAGACAATTCAGCAATGTCGAAAGGAGCCTGGAGAGTGCAATTAGAAAAAAAGTAGGTGAAAATGTACCTGATGACAGGCAGGGGATGGAGTGTAAATCTTCATTTTTCTTCCTAGAATGATAACAATGTTCCTTTTGTCTGCCCTTTGGGAACTTCTACATAGTATTGGTGGGCAGATATGATTCCAGACTTCTCCTCTTCTGAGCTGTCAGGCACAAAGCTCTCTAAACTGATAACTATTCAAATTACTGGGATTTTTTCCAGAAGTTCAAAAAAGTAATAGGAAAACAGGAAAATTCAGGTCATAACATTTTTATTCTCCAGTAACATAAGCCAGCAATTGCTACTTTTTACTTGATAGTAGTTACTCTATTTTCTAAGTCAGTCTGGAATACAGAAGGCTTTGAAGTGCCTAACAGTTATGAGTAACTACTTTTGGTGTTGAGGGAGGGAAAAAACCCACTCCTGCAGGATTCTTACTGGTGAGAAGGCTTCTGGAAGAAACGGTGTTCCTTTGGATAGATTGCATTGTTGGGGAAGTAGACAGGTCAACCAAAAAAAACAAAAACAAAAACAAAAACAAAACCTGCACATTTCTTTTATAACTTCAGAGTTTACAGTAACAACAACAACACAATAAAAGTTATTTAATGAGAATGAATAAAATGCTCATGCAGGTAAAATATGGGCAGTCATGAATCAAGGGCACAAAGTCACTCTAGCTGTGAAACAGATCACAGTGAGAAAGGCACTGTGAGCAAGCAGGTTTGAAAAATCTGTTTAGATTGTGAAGGAGTTTGTTTTTGCAGGGAAGAGTAAAGATTTTGTCCAAGAAGTTTCACTATGGTGGTGAAGCCCTGAAAAACTTGGTGCTAAGCTCCTTTTCAAGAGAGATGAAGCATTGCAGGGACTGCTGAGGAAAGATGGAGAGAGCTACTTGAAGCTTCTGTTATAGAAACTGAGAAGACAATTGAATGGTGAAATATCTCTCTATTTAGTTGTGAGCATATTCCAGGGGCCAATGGATGAACGATAATGTGACTACAAGGAAAGCCGGTAGATCTGATCTGACCTGCAGAAAACTGAAATGTTGCATTTGTGTTCTTCTTCCTGAGTTCATCAGCAGCACAGTGAGAACTTACACTAAGTTAATAGTGTAGATAATATTTGCCACTGATATATATAGAGATTTTTTGAGGAATAAGGTAGCTCTTCATTAGCAAACATTTCGAGTAACTAAAGACAGATAATGGAAGAATGCAAATGATGTAAGGAAAAATAGGAGGATGTTTTTGAACCATCTGACCTCTGCTAAAGAACACAAAAATAAGTGAAGTGGTGGGTGGAGGATTTAATGAGCTAGGTAAACAAGTCTGAAAGGGAGGAGTCTTTTCAGAAGAAGGATTCTATATTTTGCATGGTCAGTAGCAGGTAGCAGGGGAGACTTTTGAATAAAATTCAGAAAATGAAAAGACTAGAGAGAAAAAACGTGTGTTAGAGAAGCTAACAATGAGAAAAACTGAAAGCTGGTAAGAAATAAAAAAATAATTTGGGTTGGGAGATTTGGAATTCAAGAGCTGCAAAATGTGAAAGGCTAAGGATAGAACAAAAATACAATCCCAAGAACTGAAGGAATTAAGAACCTATAAAATCAACCTAGCTAAATCAATAGAAAGAAAGTTTGAAGGAAAATTAAAGATTGTTAAAGATGTAGGAATTAAGGACAAAAGTCCTATGTGTTATCTTTTAAGAAATATAGGGCTAAAAGGGACACAAAGACAGAGAAGGAAGGCTGGAGCACTCCCTCGGTTCCCTTTGGTAGACAGAGACAGAAACACAGATGATGAATGTTTAGGTTAGTCTAAGGTCTGGAGGAGCAGACAGAATGATATCAAAGAGGGGCAAGGAAGTGAAGGATATAGCTGAAATTAGGGAACTTAGTGACGACAGGGAAGAGGGAGGTTAGGGAGGGAAGGACAAATCTGTAAGCCTCATAACCAGAGAAGATGATAGCTTGGAGATCATAAATACTAATGAGTGAAAAGCTCTGGAAGAGTGAGAGGTAGTGAAGTAGAACAAGAGGCGATCTGATAGAAAAAGCACCAGTATTTAAAGATAAAGAAAATGAGTTGGTTGTTGGCTTTTTTTGTTTTTTTGTTTTTTTTTTTTTAACTTTCCCATTTAAACAAATAAAGGTGTTACCATATGATACTGTTTTCTTCATACTTAAGTCTCTTACTATAATATTATATAGCATTATTTTGCATATTCAAATATCTGTCCAAAAGTTTCCGCTGTGTACTATTAGGGAAAAAGAAATTTGCTCCAAAGAAACTTCCAGGACTACCAGTAAATGAAGAGAGATTTTCCCAGTAGAGAGGTGAATTTATGTCTGCAAACAAAATAACCAGTTTAGATTTATATATTCACTGTTAGTGCATAAAATTAAACATTTTATTGATGTCTGCCTGTCTCTGATACATTCACCTCCAGCTACATGCTAATACTGTTTGTTAATATCTTTTCCTGATGGCATATGACTATAATTTTCTGAGTGTATCAGATCTGTTTAGCACTGTCCAAAATAAAATGGCACAAAGATATGAATGCTAATGGAGAAAGTGCACCATGGGGAATGTACATCATAACATGAAACTACTTTTTTATGTACATGAGCTTTAAGCAAAGAATCTTGGGGTTGGTTTGAGATTTGATTTTTTTTCAGCACACTCACTCCCAAGATTTTTTTCTCCTTATAGCTTGTTGTATGTCACGTACAACATATAAAATGAAGCTCAAATTGCTACTTGCTACAAATTAAGCTGAAGAAGATCTGTGTCTCACCATCCTAAAGCTGTGAATTGAGCTTTCATGGATGGATGATTTTATTTCAAGTCACTTCTTTTCATTACAGTTGCCCCAACTATGGACTTCATTTCAGAAGGGCTTAAGAGGTGAGTGCAGGCAGTTTTGACATAAGTTATATGAATAAGTGTCATGGTGAGGGAGCTACATCAGATGTGAGATCAGTATTTGTGTAAGTGGTAACTGCACCACACAAATAAATACCTGACTGACATGAATATCCTAAAAGGATTACAAAAGAATTGAAAAGCAAAGGTATGAAGTCAAAGACAAAAAGAATTCTTTAGAAACACCGAACTCTCACATGAACACAACTTTTAAAGTGTGATATTGCACTTTGATGCATATGTCTTTAATACATATAACTTGGAGATGATACACTGTTATTAGAGACTTATCATGCCTGATGTGCAATGCAGAGGCGTTTGCTTTGATGAATTGGAGTTTGCTGTCATGAATCCAATGGCAGCAATGAGACACATCACTACCACTAGCATTCAGAGGCTTATAGCTATAATTACCCTATATTAATACATAGACATATACAGGACAGAAGCAAATGTCTATCTATTTGTGTCCTCCACCACAAAATTCTTATTTCCTTCAATGTTTTATACTGCTTATGTGTTTCAAACTTAATCCTACGCATGAAAATAACACTTAGTCTTTATAGTTACACTAAGTGATCATATCACTAAACATGTATATTATTCTAGACTTATTTCTGTGAGATTTATGCATGCTGTAAAAAAAAAAGCAGAGGAAGAGAGAGACAAGTGAGAATTTCTTCCCTGCTTAAAAAGGATTTCAGCTATTCAAAAGATCTAAGAACAGTAGAAAGAGAAACATAAAGGAAAACAGTAAACTGTAGGAGATGCATCTTTTGTTATAAGATGCATATTCTTTGGAGAAAAAAAAATGGAAACGTTTTAAAATTGCACATATACAATTTACAGCTCCTTTGATTATTCTGTATGCCATACAGTTTTAAAACAGACAGCTTGGCTCTGTTTATGAAATTTTGGAATGGTCAAACTCTTCCTTAGAAATAATATAAATGCAACTTGTAAAATGGCTTAAGATATGGTAAGCCAAAAGGATTTTCACTGACTTCTAAAGTTCTTAATGTCCTGTTTAAAATTTTAGGGAAAGAAAAAAAAATCCCTCATTGTCCATAATTCTAGAAGATTTGGAAAAGCAAACATACAAATTTCTTTTTTTACATAATGTGGAAATTACCAGTCAAATTGTCACTGTGTGATTGCCTTACTCTTTTTTGTAGGTTAACATGAAGATCAGAAGCAGGACGGGTCTTCTTTCTTTCTTTTATTTTCTTTTGTTGTTGTTGGCGATGGTTTGTTTGTTTGTTTATTTGTTTAATTTATAAGTTGTTATTAATAAATTAGTGGATAGCTTTAGCTAGATTCAATACAGGTATTAAACCTAAAAGTGCCCAAACCTAGAAACACTCTGACATCTGGTGCCTTACCACAATCTGTTTTGTACAAAACTGTTCTGAAACTATTGCATTTGTCAGTTCATGAAGTATCTTGCCACTTCATTTCTTTAATAGTTTGATTTTAAGAAGTTATGTTATTGTTTTACTACAAAACAAGAACACACACTCTCCACACCCCACTCCCCACCTCCACTCCCCTGCAACTATCTCTGGCTTTATGATTTGGTATGGGGGCTTTTTAAGTTCTGGTTTTGGTTTTTTGGTGGTTTGTTTGTGGGTTTTTGGTTGGTTGGTTGGTTGGTTTGGTGGGTGGGTGGGTTTTGGGGATTTTTTTAGTTATTCTGCTTAATATTAAAGGTGCATTACACTACCTGTGTATCTTGCTTGTGACATACTTTACCTGGTTCACTTTTTAATTTGTCTGAGCTTGTCTTATCACCAGAGATGTAGTCTGTTATTGATTAAATAATTCATTTAGCTGTCCCCAAGATGACAAATCTGCTTATTGTCACGAGAAAGTTGATATACTATATTTTGTTTACAAAGGTAGCACAATAGTCAGAAAGTAATGTATAAGTACAACATTTTTATAGATTTTACATATTATGTACGTTTCATTAGCAGTTACATCCAGCAATAAATATATATTTATTTGATAAAAATTGAAATTGGCACTAAAATAACTCACATTTATTGGTTGTGCTCAAAGAGAATCAGGAAAAATTCGCATTGTGAATTAGCTTACAAACCTTTTAAAAATTTCATCATATTTGCTAAGCTCTCCCACTTAACTCTTTCAGCACTGCTTTGGGAATGAGCTGAAATTTCCTCCATGTTTCTAAGCTTTCATTGTGAGCATATGGTATATTGCATACATCCATAGACATACCCCAATTCTGCCTCTCTGAATGAATTTATCACATGTATTCAGTGGGTTAAGAAGAGTTTATCATGTTAATCTTATGTTTAAAAATATAATTATGTTCCTAATTTGACATTACGTTGAAGTAGATATATTTTAAAGTGACGGTTCTAAGAAATTCAATTTTTTCTTCACCCTCCCCTTTTTCACTCAGAATACAACCCAGAATCTGGATTACCATATTGAATAAAAAATTATCATCCTTACCATCACCTTTTCAGTTACAGATCTCCAGCCAGACACAGTTTTAGCCTCTGTTTGTAGAACCCATTCTGTTTCAGAGGCCGTTTCAGAAAAGGGATTTGAGAGGACTTTCAGGATTTGGATAATATGAGTAATGAAAGGGAGCACAGCAGAATCAGAGGTGTGCTTAGCATCCTACTTCCATCCTGATAAAAATGTCATATACAACAGAGATATTTGCAAGTAATTATTTTCAAGAAATAGTAAGAATGGCAAATTCTTGGTAATTGAAAATTGTTCTTTCTTGCATTTGGGCCTGGTACACTTCATCTTGTCAGTAAAACCAAAGTATAAATGCCTTGTTTTCAATGTGATAAATTAATAGAAATAAAGGAAGGAATATTGTAAAATTTTCCTTATTTTCAAGACATTACCTTTTTATATGCAAATATATTTATAAATGTTGGATAACATATTCTTAGCAAAAAAAAAATGCTGGAGAAATTAACAAATATGCTAGCTAGCAATCCTATGTGAGTTAATCTTCAAGTGCAGTGTGATAGGAAGAGTTTATAGCATTACTAAATTTTCAGCAAAAAATGTGTTTAGGCTGCAAGTGTAAAATATAAACACTGGAAGTTAAGAATTTTGGAAATATATTATTTCACTTCCAAGGCCAAATTTTTAATTGTATTTTATTTATGGATTAATCTTACATTTAATGACTTTGGATGCAACAAAAATTTGACCTGTGATGTTCAATAGACTATTACAATTCCCAAAACAGTGTTAATTGCTTTTAGTTTCTGAAGGACCAAATTTGAGTTATTTTTATTGCCTGTATTACTCAAAAAATACATATATTGGATTTATAAAGATGTATGATGTTTATGGATGTCTGTGTCTACTGACCTAATGCATGTATAATGTACCTGAATTTATATACATTTTTATAGAGAGGTATTTAGTTTTATATTTTAACTAAAAACATAAGCATTTTCAAGTGATTAAAACCACCCAAGTCAGTATTTTCTCACAAGTTTTTAGTGTTATTTTCCTCACAACATTTGAACATTATTGATGCATATCACTCTGTGGAACCCTCCAGTGGATTCAAATTATATATACAGACTTTAAATTTATATATTTGTCATTTTTTAAGGCTTTATACACCGTGCTTCAGTAGGAAGAATGATTCATACATGAAAAAAAATTAAAATACATTTTCATAAAAAGGGCACAAATTATTGATAAACACATCTATGTTTGCAGATTGGTTATTTCTCAGAGGTTATTTGGGGTCATAATTGTAAATCTCATTACCTTGCTTGAAGGAGAAGGTCTCTTTCATTATTACGGTGCTGAGGTCCATATCCCTGAAGCTAATTGCAAGGTATTGCTTCAGAGTTCTAATTGTTTGCCATCAAAATAGCTGTGTAAGCTTGATTAACAGTGTTCAGCAACATTCATAATAGTCCAAGCCTGGTCCTGCATAAAATAGAAACTGGGAAAAAATCAATAAGATTTAATAAGATCAGGAACAATCACTTACAATAGTACATCAATCACACAAAGTAATAGGTGCAGGATTTGATAGGGTCCTGAACTGCCTGAGAGATTCATAACCAGTACTCGTTAATGATTTGTTCATTTGCATTTTATCAATCCAGCTACAGCTGACAAGCAGAAGGAGCAGTAAGGAAATATGTTGACTTAAACACATCAGAATTTGCAATTAAAAAAACCCAAACAGATAATAGGAAAATCAGACGTGGCTATATATGTGGAGGGTGTGTATATGTACATGTGTAGATGTGCTCTTTCGTGCTGTGAGATTATAATAAATTACCACTCCATAGTGGTTATTAGTATTCCCATAATCCCTCAGAAAGTCTGCTTATGTCTGAGAAAAAGTACAACAAAATATAAATTTTTAAATTCTCCTCGTACTTCACAATGTTTCTTTCTCATTGCATTTCACATAGTGTAATGCCATCACAATATTTAATATGAAACATGCATATTGTCTTGTTTTTGTATCCTTTTAAATAAATAAAGCCCTGGGCTTTGCCTTGGGCCAAACCCATATCAAACACAAAACCGATAGTAATGAGATGGCTTTCTGGTGATTATTATTTAGCATTATATCCTATATCAGCAGATTTTGTGTCTTTCTAAAGTAATTAAGTTTTGTTTACTATCTGAACATTTTTTGAAATTGTCATGAATAAACATCAGATCTCATTTATCCAGACTCTTGCCTGTTTGTAATGCATCAGTCTTTTGTTTAGAATAAGAAACCCAGAGCCAAGCCAAGGTAAAATGCTACAAAAAACCCCACATGAGCTGCCTTGTGTGTGGATGAGTTATTTAGACATTGATCTTGTAGGTCTATCTGCAGACTGTTTGTTTGGCTGTGTTTGTTGGCTCCATTTTGATGAGTGCCTCATTATAAACCAGATTACCCACCTTCCTTTTCTGAGGAGCAGTTTGCTCTGTTAGATGTAGTAATTCTAATTTATATCTCAATTAATATGTTTCCCTAGTATATAGTCTTTTCTCGTCCTTACACCAGATTTATTTTTATTTCACAGACAAAACCTTAAAATATTATCTTTGGTTCTCTTAAGAGTATCTTGTGACCCAAAACATGTGTTGTTTATTTGCACAATCCCTTTTTTTTGCTCATTTTAGTCAGCTTCTATATTTTAAAAGGAGAGCAGCAAATTCTTAATCAATATATGCTCCTGTCAAATCATCTTGTGCTATGACAGCATCTAATACCAGTACAAAGTCTGGGCTTCCTTAAGACATGGTTTAAAATGGAGATTGTCACACAGCAGTATGATATGGAAAGAATTTGAATGTGGGTTTTCTGTGCTACATCAGGCCCTTTGGCCTCAGTGACCGTAATGAAGGACCTTCCCAGGTTAGATGACACTATGATTTTTGAGGTAAAAGGATGACTGAGTTTACAGGCTGACTGATGCTGTGATTTTAAGGTTGCACCATGACTACCCCAGTGGTACCACAGAGAAAGAGTTGGCAGGTTGGTCGCTTTGTCAGAAAATTGGCTCAATCTCTAACTGGATTTCAGAAATTGTATTCTCTAAAGTCCTACTCTGGGACATATAAAAACTATCAGCTGCTGTATTAATAATGGATTAGTTGTAATAACTATTAATTTTATAGTACTTTCAAATTTTTTATAACTTTACAAATATATCCTGAACTGGATAATTAAATCCATGAGCTGTATTAAAATCAGAGTAGTAATAAAAGAAAGGGAATTATTTGCTACACTTAGTCTTGAGAAAAGGATATTCTTTTTCTGTTTCTGAGCTGACCATGAATAATTTGTGATTTTTAATAAGTATGTTTAGTTCAACAAATGGCTGTAAAATGGAGAAATATTATAGCATCTGAATTTGCTAGATATTCTTGGATAAAGATATTAATTATGGCTGTTAAATGTGTGTGATTTAAAGCTATGCTGTTCATTTCTTTGAGTAGGTTTGATAAAATAGCCCCCTTGTCAGCTGCTGCTTCAGCCTCCCCTGTAAATTGTCCCTGAGTCATAGATACCCGTTAACATCCAAACTACTGGAGTCACCAACTAAATGTAAGCCCAGGCTTATTTCCATTCAGTTTAAAACTAGGTTGCAGAGTCTAGCAAGAGCTAAAATGTGCCACAATGAAGACTCTATCCTCAGAAAAAGGAAACACAAATGTCTTGAATAGTTGCCTTTCCAATTTACTGACAGATGTGAGCTAACATCTTCAGTATCAAGCTATGTTTTCTATTCCTTGATGAAGCATGTATTACTTTTTCAGGAACAAACCTTTATCCCTGACTGCTCTGCCTGCAATACAGAGAGCAAACCTCTTCAAAGAAAATATTTCTGAAATCCATGAGAAAAAGGCCAGGTATTTTTCAATTTTAGATTCATTGTTTGTTTTCAGATATATGTATGCATGATACCCAACTGTAAGCTTTCTGCAATATGTAAGACCTGGAGGGCTAAATGTGTGACTCATGAAATGGGAATGGACTCTCCTTACCTGGTTGTAGTTGAGGGTTCTGCCTTTGGTGGGACTTCCATTTGTGTGAAGCCCTGAGCCACAGTGTACTGCAGTACTCTCTGGCAGCATCTCTCTGTCTCTGTGGCTGAGGACAGATAGATCCTGGATGTTCCTAACCATCACATGGGATCAGAGAAAGGAGACCTGTGAAATGGCCTGGGTATGTGAGAAGAGCAACAAGGAGCAGAGATACATATCAGGTGTAAGGGCTGGAGATATCTGTGTGACACAGACACATATACCATGTGCAGGTATGTACAGTGATTGATAATATCAAAATGTTAACATTTCTTCTTAATGAGTAATAACATTGCTTGGATCCTCAGAGGCACTAGTAATAATTTTTCTCTCTAAGAGCCAACTCGAGGGCCAGATCCTTGAAAGAAACTTTTCAATCAATTTCACTCTTTAGAGTGCTTAAAAACAGAATAAGGAAAAGATTTCCAGAATTTCAAGAAACCAGGGGGAAAATAGGGAAAATCACAGAACTTATTATGGAGAACAACTATCAGAATATCATGTAAATCACATTGAAAGTGAGCATAAAAAAAAGTCACTAATTATCTGAGATCCCTTCAAGAGCTACAATATTTACTCTATGCTCGTTATGACACATAGAATCTAAAAAGACTACGTTGGAAAACTGTGTTCTTGCTAAAAACATGCCAGAGCATAAGCTTTAGAAGTGCTTTTCCTTGTCTTTTTGCAAAGTGTTATACTTAAAAGTGCTTTAATATTGCTGCTGATGAATTTTCAGATGTGAAGATAATGCATTATTCTAAACTTTGGGAGAGTCTAACTGCATTATACTACTGTTTCTTTATCAAATGAAGTGACTGTGGAAGGCTCTTTCAATATTTTGAGTGAATAAGAAGGAAAATACTCCAAATTGGGTATTCTTCCATAAGAGGAAAAAATGGGAAAGTAAGATCCAGTTCTAGGCAACTGTTGGTCTATAAAGACACATTACACTGGAATGTTTTCTAACCCCAAAGAAGAGACAGAAAAGAAAGGATTTCATCAGTATGGCCCTAGTTTACATATAAGAAAGAAGCTCAAAAATATATTATGGCCTGTGGCAGACAACTGGTCCATGCACCAGTTGTGATACCCACAGATTTGGCAAATGAGAATCAAGGTTTGCTGCATCTACAAATCAGGCATGCAGACCAAGCAGAAAAAAAATAGCTTCTGTTCATGAAATTCTAAATATTATACATGTTTTGTAAGGCATTTTCAAGGCCTGGTTTTGAAATGAACATATTAAACTAATACAAATTCTGAAGACATAGGTAACTACTACTGCCAGTAACCAGAGCTTGAAATCTCTGTCTTTCAGTGAATTCCAGACTGAAAAGCTTTCACTTGACTTCTATTACTTCAAGCTTTCCCCCTAGAATATTTAAAATATAAGCTTAATCTTCTTCTTTTCTTTTCCTTCTTCCTCTTCTCCTTCTTCTTTTTTTCCTTCTCTTTTTTTTTTTTTTTTTAATCTTGTCACCATGTTGTCATTTTTTGTCATGTATATTATTCCAGAAGGATTTGATGTCTGGAGTGATTGCATAAATCAACTCAACTATGTCACTACTTATAAGTTTGCAATATGTTAACTCTCTTCATAATTTACATAATGTTTAAATAATATACCTTCCTTTTCCCTTATCCCTACATTAATGTGATTAGAATCAGTGGAAGCGCTATAATTTTCTTGTAACGTGTGCTTTCCACCTACGCTTGCTTATTACAAGAAGTATCGTTTCTAAAACTAACAGCCTCTGATCAGTTTAGCTGTCAAAAAATATTTTTTTTCCAAGAACAAAATTACCTTATAAAATATATTATTGTTTCTACTTAGCATTCCTGTTAAGGTAAACAAACAACAGAAAATTGTTGCTTTGTCTTATTTATTTCCATGCCTGCAACTAACTGTAAGTAGTAGTGGAATACATCTTCTGATATATTATGCAATTAAATTGATGGATGGTTAATTGAGTCACTATGGCATACCATATGTGTACTCCTGACCTGAATGTCACTGGTCAGATTAAGGCTTCACACATTTGACCAAAGAACATATGCTGTTATTGAGAATGTGGCTCTAGATAGAATAGGGATTTTAGTCCATGGAAAAAAAATCATCATAGCTGGCTTTGCTCTTTGGTTGTTGGAGTCCTGGCTCCTTAGGAGTCCAGCTGTAAAGGACTTTAAAAATAATCAGAGTTATTAATTAAAGGCTTACTGACATCACAGCCATTAAATTTGGCAGACTCTTTCATTAATTTATTTGATCTCTCTTATTACATGACATATCCTCATCACAGTATTTGTGCCTTTGTACATCAAGCTTGAGATCTTATTGGTTTTTAATTTGAGCTTAGCCTTTTCTTTTTTTTATCCCAAATGCCTTCTTTTTTAAAGAAATAAAATATTTTCCTTAGTGGTGGGCGTGATACATATGCAAGCAATAAAGTAGCAGAAGGAGGGGAGCTCATATACCTTTAATGACAGTGACACATAGACATCAAAACACATACAGATTCTCACACAGAAACATCCTTGTATATATAGTCACATCACAGTTGCAAATAATCGTATTTTTAGAAGTGCCTTGCTAAAACATTGTTTTCATGATGATTAGTCCTAGTTTTTTGGCAGATTTAATGTTACTGTTTTATCTTATTTATCTAAATAATATTTAATGACATAGTATTTTTTGTCAGCTATTTTGCATATTTTACTTCTAAACCAGCTATTATGGGAGCTATTTTAGCTTCACAAATGTTTTAAAGTAAATTATGTTATTTTACAAAATTATTGCAGTAGAACATACATCTGAGCAATAATGTTTTATCTTTGACATTGCTTTGATGACTCATCCATTTTGACAGGTAACTGCTTTAAAGCTATTTAGTTTGCATCAACACTGAGATAAAATGAGACTTGAACAATATGTACCATAGAAGAAAAAAAATATACTGTCATTACAAGGTTAGAAAAAACAAAGATTTATAGTGAGAAAAAACAACTAATAGAGAAATATCTTTGATTCAGTCTTTGCTTATTGTAGCAAACTTGCATATTCTTTGTCCACTGACTTAACCTAGAAAAAGAGTAGTACTGTCTCTGCTGCATAATTTGTTACTGCCACTTTGAGAAAGATTATGAAAATGTACATATAACAAAATTGACAACAATGGAGGAGTCCTGTAATTTTGAACTAAATTCAAGGAGGCTGCTCTGAGCATGAGAACTAACAGTGTCTTCATTATGATTAGCTTACCTTTTCAAGTGTTCTGCTAGGAACCACTATCACATAAATTGAGGCAGGAACTTTATTATCATCACTATAGCAACTGCAGGGAAATTTATTTCAAAACAGTTGGCTACCTGAAAATTTTCTCATGATGGAAAGAACAGCAGACGATATATACATTTTAATTCATTTTCATTTATTCCTGTTTCAAAGTGTTCCATAAATGAGTAAAAGGGGTTTTTTTGTTGTTGTTTTAAAGACAAGATGGCCAATTCCATCTTATTTTTTTTGCTAATCCATCTTCTTTTATTAGGAGCAAAAAGGACTGCTGGAAGATTTTGGTTCTATCATTATATGTAAAGCTTTAATTATGCTAAGATATGGAATATTTCAAATTGGCCATTTAATGCACAATTCTCTTCATTATTTAATTTTTGAGCTTAGCTGTTACCTGGCTTTTCTTTCGACTTTGATCTTAAATCACATAACCGCTCAGCAAGAATAGTGAAGTGTGCATTTTTTTATTATTTTCCCATGGTGTTATTATATTCTGTGCCTAAAGAAAAGGAATGACTGCATAGATGGATTTGTAGGGGATGTGAGGAAACTGTAGATGCACAGAGAAATTGAATGCAAATACAAGGAAGTATCTCTTATTTGTCCATGGCAGGATGGATCCCATATTCACAATTAGAATTTTTCATGCCCAAAAACCCCTTTTGTTACATTTCTGTAATTACAGAGCTAGTATAATGCTGAAGACAACAGTATTGCTTCAGAAACTGGCATCAATCTTTCACTGCAAATATACGAACGATTTTTTTTTATTTCTTTCTGCTCCATATTTTTATTTTCTTTAAAATGAAGAAAGAGAAAACTGTTTTAAAACACATGTTTCATTAAATGAGCAGAGAGAAATAGAGAAATATCTCAGCTGTCTTGGAACCCTTTTTCTCTACAAAATCTAAGAAGTGTAAAAATTCTTATTATTTATGCATCGTGGCTGGTGTTCCATTACGAAAGTGCATATTTCGAAGGTACCCCACATAACACACTTCAGGCACTGCTTTAACCAATGCTCATTTTTTACTGAAAAAGATGGTATAAAGTTTACTGTAATCTGCATTAACAAATAAATCACATGATGGGGATTTCCTTAGCTCTCTTTAACTTTCACATCTTACTTATAGCCAAACTTCTCTTAACTCCTCCTAATGAAGAAGAATAAAATTTTGTGTTTTGTATTTCAGTGGGTTTTTCCTTCTACTATGAAAGAGAAATATGTTAACTTCCTTCACAGACAGGAAGGCATTTAAAGAATTGCTGAAGATGAGAATGTAAGATTGAATGTAAAACAGTCAACACAATTGAATATTTCAGATACTCCGCACGAGGCTCATTTTCAGTTGATAGTTTTAGGAATCTCACCAAGGCACCTACCTAAACAGTCAAGGAGTCTTAACGTCCTTAAATAATTCATTGGGAAACATTGCTCCTCCATAACATAACCAGAATTTCTCTCTGAAAGTACCTTTTTTTTCTTCCATTGACTAGGAGTCTATTGTACTCTTCCTTAACTAGTCTTAATTCACTAAAAATCCATCAAGTGAAAATATTTTAACTCACAACCATCTCACATTGGAAATACAGAATTTGCAGTTGCATGATGTTTGGTTGGGGTTTTTTGTTCAGTAGACTTTGGTTGTTGGTCAGTTGATGCTTTATTTTTTGGGAGGCATTTTTTGCAGTGTGATCTGTTTATTTGTTTATTTGTCTGTTTGGTTGTTTTTGGTGGTGTTTTTAGGCACTTTTTTTGTATCTACAAATCCTTGAAGAATATGAAAGTCCCAGGAGGCCAGATTTTGAAATCGTTTTTGTTAATCCGAGTTTTGCCAGTGACTCCCCCAGGATCAGTATTTCACCCTTGTACACAAATTAAGAGTCAATAAATGAATACCTGTACCTTGGAAATGTGAATGCAATAAGTCAGGGTAACTGTGAATGATCAGAAACGAAATTAGTTTTTGGTGCTGCTTAATAATTATCAAAAGAACATCTATCATTATGTATTATAATCCATAAACACAAATTATTGCTTTGTGGAAGAAAGTGCTAGTGCATAGAAAATCTATCTCTAGGCATTGAAACAGACATTGTAAAATGTTGTTCATCTATGTGACAGCTTAAAGTACTTTTGAAATAGATATCTCAATTTATTAATGCAAAAGATCTCTACATTAAGGTATTTGGGCCAACTCCAGAATGTCACTGATGTCCCATCAGAAACAGCCTCACTCTACATTGACTCGCAATTCTGCTAGCACTTACACTCTTGCAGTGTCAGCATTTCTGCTATGTACGGAAAGCCAGGTACCTGTCGGCCCTGAGTGCACCCACATGCTCTGCCACCTCTTCACCTTCCCCAAGGGCTCTGACTGCCTTTTCTGGTGGTCATCTCTGATACAGAACAGCTGTGGGACCTTGGTCAGAGATGCAGAGGGAAGAGCCTTGTTGGGGTCTCCCACATTCCATCACCTGAGATCCTTGCCCTGGATCCCTGCAGAAGTCTGTCTTTGTGATTAGATCCTGACCCTGACCCACCGACATGATATTCTGGACCAGGCCCATCATTGGGGACTTATCTGTGATCCTTGGGCAGAGGCTGACCCTGGTTCCTATCATTGATCCTGCCATATACATCTCACTGGGCACAATAGGATGGCAACCCATCAAGTGTGGCACTGACCGGTCAGCCTGAACATCACCCATGGACCCTGGCTCAAGGCCCTTTACAAAGCAGCCTCCTCCTCTTGATCCCTGGTAGTACAACTCACAAGGTCCAGCCAATCTGAGATAAGAAAGCAGTGCTCCAACTGTTCGAGAATTTCTTTGTTTCCTTTCATTCTTGGCGCCTGCTTTGAAGAGCTTGTATCTGGAAAACTTTTCTTATGTATAATGTGGGGTTTTGGTCAATACATAAGAGACAGAATGTATATCCCAATTTAGCCTATAATATGTTGTTCATCAAGACCATAGAAAAGCAGATTGCAATCCATTTTTTGTTGGATCCAGTGACTTGAACCTCTGCAGCTAAACAACCCCTTTATGGTCCTCAGTTCTCATATACTACTTTATGAGAAAATGTTCCATTTGCCAAAGCAGGCATTGTGCCAGAAAATGAATTATTAATTCCACAACCAAAGGATTAAGGTGATTGTATGTTATTTTTATTTAGGAATTCCAACTTTTAATTCTGCTGTAATGAATGTTTGCGAAGAACAGAACAATCCCAAAAGAAAGAGTGAGGACAAATGCAGTCGAACATAAGGACTGTGGCATTCACCTGAGATGTTAGAACCTGGAATATGACTACCTGAACCGCACTTCTCAAATTCAGGTAAAGGAAAGAAACAGAACTCAGATGGTTATGTGAGGAAATTTGAAGAGTGTGTTCTCAACAGTTTGTCTTCAGAGTCTCTTTATGAGGATTAGAAAATGTGATGAAGAAGGAAGAATTTAAAATATTTTGTTTGGAAATTCCAGTTCTTTCCTGTCTGAAAAGAACCTCCCTAAAGAGGTATCTTCATATTCTGATGCAGTAATATTACCATCTCAAACTTTAGAAGAAAATAAATAAAAAAATTATTGTCTGAGTTTCATGTCTGATCTCTCTTCTTGAACTTCAAATGTAAACTTTGTTAGAAGAAGTTCTTTTCAACATTTCTGTTTCTCTGTCATTCTCTAACTCTTGAAATGTTGGAAAAGCTAGCTCATGCATAATACATTAGGTGAAAAGTCTATAAATATTTTTGCTTTTAATTCATTTAGGAATCAAACTAATTTCATTTTCCTCATCGAGTATATTTTTATTCATTGTAAAACAATCATTAAAACATTTGAAATAATAGAAGTGGAATAAGAAAGCATATCAAACATGTAGTTTTAATAATAGATTGCACAGTTAAGTCAGAAAGAATTAAGTAATTGTAGACAGTAAATATTTTAATGCATATTCTCCTCATAGCTTGTTAATTCAGTTACTTACATTAGAATAGTTGCATAAGAAAAACAACATTTTTTGCTAAATCAATTATCATAGAAAGCATTTTCTTAAAGTTTATGCATTTAGGTTACATATGAATGAACAATATTGTGTTTATATCTAATTTAAGAAACATGTTTCAAATGAATTAAGAATGTGTTCAGGATAGAAGGGAAGGAGAGGCATCTCACTTTGTTAGAAGAAAAAAAGAGGGCAAAATTCCCAATAGACCATTTATTCAGGATTTGGGTTTGGACAGAGGAACATCCTTGAATCAGGAGCTGGATCAGAAGGGTGATATGGGATTGAGTGAAACTCATCAATCTGTTCATCTGAGAGGAGGTAAGAAGACTAGAGTGCTGGTTAAGAATTTTTATGTTGGTTAAGTAGAGATAAAAAAGATTTCCATTTGTAGTGTTAGACATATTCTTACAATTATAGGATACCTTTTCCAAAACCTTTTATGACTCCCTATAAGCCTAAGTCCCATTAATTCTGGAAGTGATTTAAAAGCTTTTGAAAACCTAAGTTACATACCCGAATAACAAGTGTTTTTAAAATAGTTGCCAATACCATGTCAGCAGTGTCTAAATACTTTGTAATGTGAAAAAAAAAAAGACATGGCTAGGCATGTCCATTGTCTGTAGCAAAAGGCATCATTTTTAATTGAACACACAATTAGAAGAATAAAATTAAATTGTCTTTTAAACATATATCTATATTTATATACCTCACTCAATGACTCACCTTCGAATGACTCACAGAGTTTTCTTCCTGGAAGTCCCTGTAGAGTGATGCCATTATACCTCTTGAGACACAATAGGAAATTTTCCAAAGAAACAAAGGCCTCAGTAAGCTGCTTGAAGCCTCTGCCACTTCATCATTCAATTGGGGCTCTCAGTGTTACCTTTCCTGACCCTGGTGAAAATACCAATGTAACACAAGTAACACCACTATAAAAACCCTCCTACTTCCTAGGGACTGCATGACATAGGAGGAAGAGAGAGGTGAAAAAAATCATTACTGACATAGTGCTTCTCCAGAGTACCACTCTCCCCCCCCACTTCACTGAAGGCGATTGCCTGCTCCTGGGATGGACAGTCATCTCCTTTCCCAAAGAGATGGGAATGTACAGCATTCTCCGTACATGTGTTGCACCCAGTAAATATTAAAAGCATGGGGTGTTTTGACCAGCTGGATGGGAATAGAGGGCAGCTATGCATAACCTTCAATACCTCTTTCTCCTTCATTTACAGTAAAATAGGGAAATACATACTTAGAAGACACCATTTTCCCCCTCATTCCTAGTGAGTGTAGTTCAACAGCAAGTAATGCAGACCAGCATTTTTACAGGATTCAACCTCAAGAACAGTTTTCTGCTCTTTACTGTACTTTGCTTTGGCTGATTTTTATGCATTAGTATAGAAGAGACTTTTCAATATTCAAATGGATGCCAAGAAGAGTAGTATAGTGCATTAACCTTTCCCTTTGAGATATTTTAGTTCAATTGGTGGCAGAGAAAACCACAAACTGTGGCACAACTGTCACTCTCATAAATGATTTGTGACTGTGTAAATGCAGACGCCACAGCTGTCATGTAATCTGCACACAGGCTACACTGGGCATGTAACTCAGACCCTTCTGCTCCACAAACACAGGCCTTTTCCATTTGTACTGTTCCATTAGCTGTTGAAATGGCTTAAAACTAGAACAATTTATCCTTCCCCTTTTGAACTTTAGCAAAATAGGACAGAGCTCTAAACTAGCTTTCATTTACCAACCAAAATTCTCCCAATGTGATTTTCTAAAGCAAACATTTAAATCCAGTGATACCTAAATAGCTGTCAATGGTATTATAGAGAGCTGTACGAAACTTAAAAGCCCAGAAACAGATACATTTTCCTGGTTTCAAGTGTCACTGCAAACCACAGATTCATGAATCTGGATTGAATATAACATGTAATTTATGGGTTTGGGTGGAAACCGCCTAAAAGCTGCAAATGCCTTGGAGCTTTTATTTTAAAAGGCCCAACATTGCAATTCTGGCTAAGATTTGCTTTTTGAGGGAGTTAGTTTGGACCAAAAAATCACAAAGCAATACCAGAGAGAAATGAAAGCATGTGAACCAAGTCAGCAAGGCATGTCCCAGCACGGAATCAAATCACAGCATAGATATCTCGTGCACTTCCTTCGCAGGCCCAGGGAAGAGGATAGTCACAAAGCCCAGCAGGTATATACCTCTTTTCAGTATAAGGCAAGTTGGTTACTTACTGTCCTCTCTGTTTAAGAAAGACACGAGTATCAAAAGGAATTTTTCAGTCCACAGGACTCAGAAACATTAAACGAGTATGAAAGAAATTTGCAAAACTCCTATTATTTCCTGATATAATGTAGCAGTGCTGACTTCACTTATTTCTGAATAACTGATTATTTATTCCTCTTTAGGAGAAAAAGCAACAGTTTTCCAAAACTTAATGTGGAACTGTTCTAAAATTATTACAGGAAACATATTTTCTCAGCTACTGCGTGTAAACAGAACAGCTCTGCTGAATATAATTTTGTACTTTCTTTATTTGTTTATACTCAGGAACAGTTTTCAATTCTTTCCACCACACCACCCCACCCTAATTCATTGAGTCTGTAGGTCTTCAGGCAATCAGCAAAGACTAGAACAGAGATGTAGTGTTTAGTTGTTGTTTCCAAAACCTAGACTGCCAGTAACTTAATGAACCCTCTGGAGATATACTCCCATGTGGAGCAGGTTATGTCTGTGCTTGAGAAGGTTTAAATTAGTTATTTCTTAGAATACCCTGTGATGAAGGCACTGCTACCAACTGCTTTCCTTGTCACCAGCCCATCAGGGCAATAAACCAATTAGTTGTTGCCATAGTAAGGGTCATTTCTTACTATTTTAAATTCTTGGGAGGGAAACACAGCACTTCCCATATTTGTGGAATCAGCATTTTCAGTTCATTATGATTGCAAATGAATGTGTTTCTTCACAAAAGCAGTTTCGTTGTCAAAAAGAACTTGTTACGTTGCTGTTTTATGAAGTGCTAGCATAATATGGGGGTACGGGGTAGGAGGGAAGAGAGCAGGAGGTAGTCTGCTCCTTCAGATATATCAACCATTCCTTTTTTATGAATGCTTTTGAAAAATACTTGCTCCTCAATTAGAAATAGCCACATGCTGCTTCCAAATCACTATTGGCAAGAAATGCTAGTGTATGCCAGGACTACAGCTTGCATCCTTCTGGAGGTTTGAGATTTCTCCTTTGAAATTTCTGTCTATAGAGAAATCACTTTACTCATGAAAATTAAATGTGCTTGAGAAGTTGGATTGTGTCTTTTGGTTTGTATGAATGTACTTATGGCTTTGGGAGGGTGAATCAGGACCTTTGCTAAATTTTGTCTTACAATGTGCTATGTTCCTTGGAAAGAGCTGAACATCCTGACCTTCTAATATGTTCTTCACAGAAATTTAGTAAGCTTGGCTCCAGAAATGTTCTCATACAGAGTAAATAACCAACTCACATGTCAGTTGCCATGAAATCATGACACAACATCTGCCATTGGAGTAAGGAGCCTGACAGATACCACTACCAGAGTGCAGCACCTGACTGCGCTGAAGTGTTAAGATTTCACTCTGGTGAGTGGCTCAGCCTCACCCAGATGCTCTCTCACTGCCTTCCAGTGGGATGGAGGACAGAATCAGAAGGGTAAAAGAGAGATAAAAGCCAAAACACTGCAGGTTAATAGATAAAGAAAAAGCTGTATGTGTAGGCAAAGCAAAATAAGAAATTAATTCAAAACTTCCCAGATTTTTAGCCATCACGCATAGTAGTTAGACAAATGCCATCACTCCAAATTTCCACTCATTTCTCCCCACAGATTTATTGCTGAGTATGAAGCCATTTAGTATGGAATGTCCCTTTGGTCACCTGGGCTTAGCTATCCCAGCTGTATCTCCTCACAACTCCTGGTGCACCCCTAGCTTGCTGAGAAACAGAAAAGGCCTGGATATTGCACACTGTCCAGCAAGAACTGAGGCATTCCTATGATATCCACATTGTTTTGATCACAAATAGGAAAGGTAGCACCATACAAGCTACCATGAAGTAAATTTACTCAACTGAAGCCCAAATAGGTAAATGTCTTTAGGTCTCCAAAGTGCTTTGTCAGCAAAATAATTGAATATTGCATTTGTCATATAAAACATAAAAATTAGAATTGACATTGCGACCTTACAATACAATTAAGTCTAGGTCACTTTTTAGGTGATTTGAGTACCTGCCACATATGGCAGTTTTGAACACTTTCTTTACTGTAGAAAAATTGTCCTGGGTGATGCTTGTGACCAAGAAAAAGAATTTTCATGAGAACAAGCTTAAAAATATGCTCCTGCTCTGGTGAGGGCTGCCTTCAAACCATCATTTCCTTAGGCATGCTCTGCAGTCCTGAAGATATAATAAACAGAGTCAACAAGATGGGCATGAAAATTAGTCTTTTTCTTCCTTTTGTGCCTCTCCCACAAAGTAATTTGCAAACAATGCCAACACTAAAAGCATATTTCAATTCCATTACCTAGGAGAAATATCCTGTATATTGGAACCTAAAAAGGTTTCATGCAATACTTTTTTTTGATACACAGCCTCCTAAAGTGCAACAGGAGGATCCAAATAGAAGGATACTTCATTTCTTCTTTGTAACTGAATTGAAAATATGAGGTAAAATCCTGATTTTCCCTATCTCTTTGTTAGAATTTGTAATTCTTTCATTTTGTATGTTTGAGTGTTTAGTTCCATAAGAAATTTGATGTCAGGTCCTGTTGGAACACCTGAACTTCAAAAAATTTTGGAGCCCAGCATTTCTGTTTTCAAAGGCATAATGAAGATACCTTTACTAAAGCAACCAAGAAAAGCCACCAAATTAAAGGTAAGCTGCAAGTCCCACAATTACAAAAGAGAATAACTAGAAGAAAACTAGATTTTATTTTAAGATTTCTAATTGCCTTAGCCAGAAAAGATCTCTAACATTTAATGCCTCTGCAGAAAACATAGAAGACAAGTTAGAGAGATACTGTGGTAGTCATTCTTCCACCACTGCCAGCACTGAATGCTTTACTTGCTTCTTTTTGTCTGAATCAAAACCATGCTGGTGCATTACTGGGCTTTCCTTCCCAGAACAAACATCTGCAGCTCTGGGTAGTTACTTTTGAGGATAGTTCCCCATCCTTCATGAGACTAAGGAAGCTTGAGAGATCAGGCCTGTAGTGCACAGAGTGTTTTTTCCTACTAGAGTCAGAGGTGGACACTGAAGTCTTCAGGCTGGGAAAGTTTCATGGGGCAGAAATAAAGGAGGAGTAAAGCAGCCAGCTGGGGGGTTCAAACAACAGATTTAACAGCTAGGTAGATCAAGAATGCCAAAGTTCAGCTCCTTGCATCTCTGGCACCATGATGGAAAGGATCACTCCACACTTTTGTGATATTGTTTCTTTTCAAGAGTAGGGAACACCACTTTTGCATGTGCAGCTGAAGAAAGGAGACTAAAATTCTCTCTGCTTCTACAAGACTGAGTCACCTGGTAGTCTGAGGAAAGGCTGCCGTGTTTATTCTGATGAGCCTTTTGCACTGACTCTGGAGAGGGACATCAAGCCATCTGCACAGAGTCCCACCAGCATAAAAGGGATAGATGGAGAGCAGGAAGGAAATACGTTGCTATGCAAACAGTACCATCTCTTTTGATGTAGAGAATTAATCCTGAATGCATTCAGGACACAAGACCTGAAAGGCAGACTTAGTGGGAGGTAATCTCTCAATGCCCTTTACTTTTGCTTAGCTAGAAATAACTAGAGGATCTACTTTAGTGTTTCTGTCCTTTACTTTTTTCATACTTTTTAATGATATTTTGCATTTTATAGTGCCTTTAATCTTAATGATTCCTAAAATGCTGTGCAATTTTTTTTTTTTTAATTTTTTTTTTTTTTTTTTTTTTTTTAATATATGCAAACTATATGCTTGCAATTACACTGTCATGGTATCAGAACAGCATTTCCTTGAGAAATAAAATATTGGTCATGGCCATCAGCTGCCCTCTCCTTTATGTAAGTTGTGACATCTTCAGGACTCCTTTTGTAGATGTTCCTCCACAAGGTACTGAGTGGTATTTCCCCGAAAAATTGTGAATTTGAGGCAAACACTGTGTGAAAAACCTATGTCCACATGTAATTAGAGAGAAGGGCTAAGGAATTTCCAGCTGCATTGAAGTGTTTTGTATCTGCAGAAGTACAGACACTGATAATCTTGACCATGTTCAAATTTACAGAGTTTTCATAGAATCCCAAGGGAATTATCATGGGAGAAGCAGAAGTTCACTGAATGAGTGACTTCATTCTCCTTTTTTGTGGGATTGCAGATGATAGGAGTACCTCCTACGAGTCCTCTTGAGAGGCAGGCTCATAAATACTGAAGACACTGAATGGTTTTCCTGTCTGTTGAATGGAAATACAGAGATATATCAGCCACAGAAATCAAGTGAGAGTTGGGGGGAAAAAAAAGGACGAAAAAGAACCTCTTCCATGAACAACTTGTACTGGGGAAGCACATTAAAAAGCATCTTCTCCTTCTCTCATACTTTTGTGAAACTCTAAGCCTCTGCAACCCTGCTCCCAATGTTTCCTTTTAAGGTCACTTCATGGGTGTTTTTGTACAGCAAGGTACAAAAATCTCTCTGATCTCTGCATGAAGGAGAGGAGGCTTCAGAAGTGACAGAGGGCAAGAAGCTCAGTACATGAACCTTCCGTGTTCCTTTGAAAGGACAATGCTGAAGATGGAAAAGATCTACCCTATATCAGGATCACAGGGTCAGCATAATTTTTCTGCTGCAACTTAACATGCCTACTTTTGAAAAATTTGGCCCACAAAAGGCATTTACTTATCTGAATCTCTCTTTGGTCCCATAATTTCCTGTTTGAATGACCAATTACAAATGTGGAAGACGTGGAAATGCTAACACCATTTGTAGGGTGGAAGAGCCCTGGCAGATCGGCAGCCAGTCTAACACATCTATAATTCAAAATTTTTAAGTTCCTATGGTACGAATGTGAAAGGAGATTGCAGCCCTATGAATTTTATGCTTTCCTCTTGTCATACGGGTGGATGATGACACCAAATATTTGGTCTGGAACTGAGTATGCTGCATATTTATGTATTCAGAAACCTGAGCCAGACTAGAATGCTGAAATCATTTATGAATTTTTAGTAGTCTTCCTACTGTAAATGTTTAAAGCTGCAGCTTAGTAATAAGATATTTGATAGTAGTGCTCAAAAAGACACCACTTGGGAGTTATTAAAAAACATCTACAGAGCTTAAATGTTTTTATGGAAAAAAAAGTGATGTGGCCATCTTTCTTCCCTCTCTGAATAAATACCATAGAAGCAGCTAAATAGAGATGTAAACCAAATAGTCAAAAAGTCAGTTTGTAACTTGCATAAAACCAGATGAGTTAAAATAAGATCCAATTGTATTTCAGTACCAAATAAAGCATATTTTGCACTAGATTTTATGTGTGTGTGTGTGTGTGTGTGTATGTGAGAGCATTTCCATATATATATTTATATGTAAATTCATTTGTGTGCATATGAATATTTACATATGAATATATGTGTATGTACACACACACATATATAAACACATATGCAAACTATTAAAAAATCCTTAAAAAGGCTTGTCGATTATGCCAATTTTTTTACCCATGATCATAATGTTCATTATTCTACTAGACGTTGCTTTAATAAAAAAAAATAAAATTTGATGTAGCCACTAAAAGAACTAATATATTATTTGTATTAAGTGCTTATAATAATTGATTGTGTATCGCAAATTTGTGTAAATTTGTAATAAGAAGAAAACCCATCAAGAACATAACATTTATTTTCCTTGTCTAATGTGCCATAGTGTTTCCAAGACTGCAAAGCTGCAAATAAGAGTAATGTCTGATGGGGCACATTGAACAGTTCCCCAGAGACCCTGAAAGGACAGTGTATGATAACTTTCAGGCGTCTATTTATAACAGCAAGATTTACTTTAATGTTTGCATGTTTCTTATAGAACTATGTCAAAATTATATGAAACTGTATGGAAGGATTTTTTTTTCATATGGCATTGATTTTAATTGTTTTTTGGGGTTTTTTTCACCACTTCAGTACTTGCTTTCCCCCAGAAAGATGCATAAATGCTTAATCTACCATAATTATGTGTATACATTCTTACCATTAGTAATTCGTGCTTTAATTATATTTACCATTTGGACCACTGTATATTTTTGTGACCCAGAGTTATTTAAAAGTGTTTAATTTTCACAGGTTTACATTATTTTTTCTACAGATAAATTAGAAAAGCTTGGGAAATTGCATACTGAAAATTGAAATAAGGACTATAAAATCCATTTTGAGACTTGCCTTTTGGTGTTTACTTCAAAGCATGCTTCTGTGTGTGTGCTTGATTTACATTTAGCAATATCTAAGTGCAAATAGTAATCATACACCAAAGTAAACTGGACTATATGCAATTGCTTCCTCTGTTTCTTCAATTGCAGTTGCAATCCCATAGATTCAAATCTTGACAGGTAGCATAATTAGAAAATTCCCTTTGTCTTATTAAATGTGACTCTTCTCAATAGAATTCACTCCATTGCAGGCAAAGAACAGAAAATATACTTCAAATCTAAAATGGGAAATCAAGGGGGACTGTTTTATTTTTATCTGTCTTTGTGCAAGCGACATTATTATCAAAGGATATTGTAATGCTGAAAATGTACTTTTGGGATTTAAATCACGTATTAGCCTGGAAAGCAAAAAGTGCTGTAGGGCCCATGCAATATATTTTCTCATTAATCTGATTGAAAGATTATCCTTCCTATAGCTATGAAAAGTCTAATACCCATATATCCATCTTTCCTGCTAGTAAAATTCAGCTTTGTGCGTAGTCATTGTCTCTTGTGTCTGAGGTCCTACACTCTTCTTCATTTCTCTGTATAAGCCTATCTGTATTAAAATAAATTCAGAACAGGCCGCCATTTCATGCACACATTCTGATTATTTCATAAGCTGCTGAGGAAAATGGAAGTATCAGCAAGTCATGCAGTTTTCTGGTAATGTAATGCTGTCATTACCTCAGTGGTCATGTGAAAAAGTTTAGCTATAATATCTATGACAAACGCTCGATGAGTCAAAACAGTGCATTTAAATGAAATGCAGATATGAATGGGCCATTATTGCAATCACAACTCCAGCTTAGAAATTATTAAATATGAATATACACTTTCACAGAAACCTGACATTTGTAATACATAACTAGCTGTGCATTTCTCACCCCCCTCCTCCCGTTTTCCTCCCCATCATCCCCCAGATTGAGAATAGAGGAAGTCATTTTGATCAGAGGCTGCACACAGTAATTGAAGACACTCCTGATGATTTCATGCAATCAGAGTAGCACATTATTTGTGATGAAAATTAAGTAAAGAAGGAAAGCAGATTTATAGGTTGTCTTCCTTATGGTCAACTGCCTTTACAAAAGATTAGCAATTCTATGCTAACCACCCCAACCGCATACATACTTTTCCACATCGTAGATTTACTGAAATTTTCATATAACCTTAGTCATAACTTGTGGTACTGCATGATTTTAAGCTTTTAATGAAACTACAGAAGATGTCTTAAACTGAGTGATTTCTATTCTGAGCTCTTTGAGAGCTGATAGCATGAACAGTATAGATGGCTCTAGCCATAACTGTCACACAGATAATATTCTTTTATGCCTCAAGACACTAAGATGGTGCTGTAGATAACCAAAAGGAATAAGCTGCCACCATCACTAATCTGCAGCTTTGAAACACTATAGCTTTTGCATGGTTAAGAGAAGGTAAAATTGCCTAGAACTGGAATATAGAAGACATTTTTAAGTTAACATAGAAGAGAGAACTAAAGATTTTCATATTTTTTAATCTATATCCACTCTAGATCAAATCAAGTATAAACCCCTTTTTGTGTGTTTATGGATAACAATTGAAAATGCAAAAGAAGCCAAAGCTTTTGAATCCTCCCAGGATCCTTTACACTAATATAGTGAAATTGAAATGTAGGGAATAGTTAGCCTTATTGTTCCCTTTGGAGTTTAGCTTTCAAGATGTTTCCTATAGATTTTTGGTTGCTTTTATAATACATATAACAGATATAACACCATCAACTTTGTGCCAGAGGACTATAATTTCTGTTGATTATTTTTCAATATGTAAAAGCAAATGCAACTGAAATTTTAATAAAAGACTAAACTTTATTTGCATTTATCATAGCTAAGGTCACCAAATTGAAACTATATGGGGGCATGAAGTAAAGCAAAAAGTAAAACTTTCATAAAGACTTTACACTTTATAGTAGAGTTGTCTACTGATAACCTTGTTTATTCCTATTCTTTAAAAAAAATTCTGGATAAATTGTTTTAGCATTCATGTTGCATAGAATTTCTTATTATTATTTGTCGTCTATAACACCTCATACAATCTACCATTAAAATTTGATTTATAATAAATAGAAACAAGGAACCAGTACCATTTTGAAACCTAGATTTTTTTTCCACATACAGTTTAGAAATCCTTAATCAAAAATCCTATTGTTGTGAGAATACAGCCTGACATGAAAGTGTCAGGGAAGCAGCGAAGGAAAAATGATGATCTAAACATCAGCAGAGTTGGACCGACTATAAACCACATTTTCTGGGTGTGTTTTTTACATATTGTGGTAGACTCTTCAGAGGAAAGAAAAACCTTACTTGAATGTGTCAAGCAATATGGATATTTTTAATTGAGTACATGAACTATCAATAATAATCTGATAATTTATGCTCCAAAATACAATCATTGTTAGGACAGAAAACCAAAGCATGCAGGAATCTATTAAATGCACAACAGTATTTGAAATCGAACCACAGTGACTCGTTCTTATGGCATGCTGACGTTATTGGTCCTTGTATATAGTTACATAAGCATCTCTGAAGCCAGATTTTAAAAAATGGTCTGTAAAGAAGTTAAGGAACATCAAAATCTGGCTTTACCATCAACTCTCTAAGCTCCATGCTCAGCATTACTTATGACTATTCTGCATAAACAACTGCATGCAGTTGAAACTAACACAAAATACAAAAATACAAAGAAATTACTTCCCACTGCAAGACCTTATGCTGTGTAACAAGGAATTTCAGATTATACTTCTAATCGAAAGCAGAATTTAAATACCTCATTTTGCCATGGATTCAATTAATACAGATGAACCCCACCCTCAATTACAATTGACTTCAGGTAGCTCTAGAGCCTGTCATTGCTGCTTTTATAGCAAACCCTTGTCTTCAGTCAGTAGGTGATCTAGAAACCATGTATAGTTTTAGTGAAAAAAAATCCTGACTACTGAGAAGAAATACTGAGTCAGAAAGAGGAATTCACCCTCATTCTGTGACTCCACTCATTGCCATGTTACAAATTGCCTTGATAGTAATTCCAGAATTATTTTAAAGGAGCTACATAGCAATAAGGCATATTAATCTTATTCATAGAACTTCCATTTACACATAAGAAATATAATTTTTGGCCCCAATAGTGGGTGAAGCAAAGGAATTTCAACTCACTCTTGTGATGCTACTGTTCACAGAGCCCATTTGAGTGTCACTACCAAAAGGGATCAAAAGTGGTCTAAAAGAAAGACTTGTCTCTAGATTTATCCCTGTCTGGCTGCATTCACTTACAAATCATAGAAGAGGCATTATTTAAAATAGTTTGCCTGGAAAGCTAATATAAGCTCATGTCACAAATTAACTCTCTTTTGTTTTCATTTGTATAAATTGCTAAATACCTGCTTTTAATTACAGTACCTATTCAACCCTTAAATTAAGGTGGTCTAATGTTAATGAGGGAACCTGATATGAGTATCTAGAAGATGTTTATTATATACCAGCATAAAAATCCTCCAAAACACAGATGTTCTTTGCATTTATTATTGATGGAGCTCTGTGTAGAACTTCGCACTGTACCTTTTTTCTCCTTTCCAGGCAAAAGCTAACTTATTGCTTCTTTGAGTATGAATGAAGTACCAGAGGTGAATAGTCTATGCTTGCAATCTTACAATGTTTATGTTGATGAATAAGAAGCATAGTTGTCAAAATTGTAGGGATTTTGTTCCGAAAGATGTAAAAGATGTGCCTCCGCCATTTTACAAAGGGCTTGAACAAAACCTGCCAGTTCCTTTATTTTTTTTTCCTGGCTATTGCTTAATTGGCCTTTTGTCCTTGCTGCAACTGGATATATTCTGTATCTGGATATGCAATACTTTGTGTTTAGGGAGCAAGGCAAAACTGAATGTTGGAACAAAAGTGCTACAGCCAACTATTGGTGCGCTTTCCCTGACAGCCCCTACTGACACTGTTGTCCGAGGTAACTCTGATGCAGCTGCTTTGCACATTGCCTAGATTATTGCAAATACAGGCAGTAGAAGTGACTAATGGAGAACTTGGATACATATGAACTAAAACAAAATCTAGAACTGGGAGTACAAAGCATTGACAAGCTGGCCTGAGTGCAGAGGTGGCCTACCAAAGGAGTCAGCTGCTGGACAGGCTGAGAGAACTGGGTTGGTTCAGCCTTACAAAGCCAACTGCTATGATTTCTAAATCAAGGGTTTAGAGAAGATATTCTGACTCCTCTCTAAAGTAGATGTTCTCAAACTGTCCCTGACCATCTTAAAAGATTCTCTGATGCTCTTATATTGAGGTTTAGGTCTGTTAAGTTGGCTATTCAACTTCAAATTTAGACAAGCAACCCCAGAACAGACATTTTCTGCATAATTGAGAGAAGAAAAAGTAGCTGATACACTTGAGCAGCAGAACAGTGACCAGAGGTTTCTTGAAGTGTATAAAATAAAAATTAAAAAGAACCACTATTTGTCATGCACAAAATTTAACTCGAAATGTGTGTTTAAGTACCAGGGTTAACTGCTTAAGACACTATATTCATAATTTCACTTTCATGAAGATTTTTAATGTCAGGTGATACTTCCCAACCCATTATTACTAGGCTGAAAGGAATGACAGGTAGCATTGAAAATATCTTTGAAACATTATGAGTGCTATTTGAAATTTCCAAATTACTTTCATGATATAATTTTAGCAGCATACTGCAATTAGTTCAGTACTAGTAACATACTTATTGGAGAAGAAAGTGCTACATAGATGAGTTTATATAAGTACTTACATTTTAGCAAGCATTATACTCTGTTATTCTATGCAGTAGTAAAGCAATGATAAATAAGTCATGTTGGAAAAACAACATTATGAAAAATATGACTGCACAGCTCATCAGTTGTATGCCATTTTGCTTTTTTAAAACTTACAATGCTTATACAGTATAGAATATAGATATTACGGCTGAATTTTTCAAAAGGGCAGATTAATTTATGGCCAATAACAACATCTCTAGTTATATTGCAAAAACAAGTTTCATCAGCTCTTATCTTTCTGGACATAAACTGATCATTGAAAAGGTCAGGATATAATTTTTATGCATGCATGCAACTTTTTTTTTAAAACTTTCTTTTTGAAGTTTTTGTTGCTGCTGGTCTTTTTCTGTGTTTTGTGGAATCACAGAATATCCTGAGTTGGAAGGGACCCACATGGGTCATCAAATCCAACTCATGACCCTGCACAAAACATCCCCAAGAGTCACACCACGTGCCTGAGAGCATTGTCCAAACACTTCTTGAACTCTGTCAGGCTTGGTGCTGCGACCACTTCCCTGAGGATCCTGCTCCAGTGCCCAATCACCCAATGGGTGAAGAAGATTTTTCTAATATCCAAACTAAACTTCCCCTGGCACAGCTTCAGGCTGTTCCCTTAGATCCTGTCACTGGACATCACAGAGAAGAGAGCAGTGCCTACCCATCCTCTTGCCCTCATGAGGAAGTATTAACTGCAATGAGGTCTACCCTCAGGCTCCTCCTTCTCCAGGCTGAAGAGAACAAGCACCCTCAGCTACTCCTCATTCAGGTGTCCCTCTAGGCCCTTCACCATCTTCGTTGTCCTCCTTTGGACACTCTCTAATAGCTTAATGCTTCTTTTATATGGGACCCAAAGCTACACCCAGCACTCGAGGTGAGGCCACCCCAGTACAGAGCAGAGCAGGACAATCCCCTCCCTTGCCCAGCTGGTGATGCTGTGCCTGATGCACCCCAAGACATGTTTAGCCCTCCTGGCTGCCAGGGCACTGCTGACTCATGTCCAATTTTCTGCTGACCAGAACTCCCAGGTGCCTTTCCATGGCACTGCTCTCCAGCATCTCATTCCCCAGTCTGTGTGTACATCCAGGGTTGCCCCATCTGAGGGGGAGAATTCAGCATTTTTCCTTGTTGAACTTCAGGTTGCTGGTAGAAAACAACTGTTATGGTCTTCTTTGATGATAATTAATGAGTCTAGAGCTTTTTTCATGATTCTAGAATGTAGTTTCTTTTATCAATAGAAATACATGACCAAATCTCGTTACTCATCACTCTAATTGTCTAATTGCCTTTTCTTTATGCTGAGGCTGATAATGCCTCTAAAGGAAAAATGTTTTCCCCTTCATGTTTTGTGAAAATGAAATAATAGCAAAAGTACTATAAATCAAGTGTTCCAATATCACAGAGGTATCACATTGAAATAGGTTACCAGTTAGAAATAGAGGATTTCTGTTTTTACTATTGTTTTGGTATTCATTCCAGGCAGAACTTGAAAACAGATGTAGCCAAACAACCTTATGATACAATAGTGTATAAAACATGGATCTAGCCCTGTACAGAGGCTTTTTGCTGTGAATCTGCCTTCTTCACAGCAAAACATAAGAACAAAAATGGACAATCTAGGAAAATAATAAGTGGTCTCAGTGTTAAGACCTCTCTGTAGAATTTGATTCACTACAAAATAATTAAGTTGTTCTGAGAACTTCCTTAAAGCAAAACGTTTTACAGCTGGCTGTCAATTGAGTTTATCCAATCTGAGAAACTTTTACTCCTATCTTCAGAACTAAAAGAGCTTTTAGCTGCAAGTAATTTAAGAAGAAATGTGTTGTGAGAACATGATATTTTAGACAAATGCTATTATTGCTAAAAACTCAACCTTTCAGGTACAGCACCCAAACTTAGTGGTTTATTTTGATGCTCCTTTATGCATTTGATGTTACAAAATGAGGATAGCAGTATATTTCCAATATGCTGTGAAGATAAGATCCCATGGATACAGCATTTCAGTTTTGCGGGAAGGAACACTGTAGAGAAGGCCATTATACCACCAGTAATTTTATACTTAGTGTTGTATTGGGCTTATGTCAGGTGAGAAGCCAATGATAAGGATAAAAAGAGATATTAAACAGGCTCTGGGTTTGTTGAGTTTTATTTGGACAGACAATCTGTCTGTATTATGCCATAAATCAGGGTGGGATGTTGTGGGCAAAAAAAAACCTGATCATAATATTTTTATGGCATTTGATCTTGCCCTTGTTCTTAACTCCATGTGAGATATCTGAGAAGAGAGTCTTGGTAGGGTCTAGTAAATTTTCTGTGGAGAGACTTTGAAAGTCAGAATAGGTCTACTGAAACAAACTAGTGAACAAATCAACATTGAAGGAGAACTCTAGGCAGGATTTCATCTACAGAAGGCATCTCTGGAGAACTTAACAAGATTTCAATAAGGAAAGTGGACAGTGCAAGTTTTTCCAGTGCTTGTTATTCTGATTAAGGTATGCAATGAAATCATATCAATGTTCAGAACCTGAGAAAATGGCATGAAGAAGAATTTTGCCTTTTTCTTCTTTTTCTTTTTTGTTGTTTTGGGGTGGTTTTTTTTTATTTTTTTGTGGTTTTTTTTTTTTTTTTTGTTTTGTTGTGTTTTTTTTGTTTTTTTTTTTGTTTTGTTTTTTTTTTTGTCTTCACTGAACTATTGGTGGCACAATAGGAAAATTTATGTCCAATATAAGTTCAAATACATTTAGAGGGCTCATTTTTCCAACAGGCTGAGTCTTCTTTGTTCCTTCTACATCTCATAGCAACTGAAGGTTCTCAACACTCTTTGGTACTGAGAAATCAAGGAGCAATGTGGTTAATTTTAAACTTGAGAGAAACTGGAATTTGAGAAAGACAATACAATATTTGTTGATATTATGAAGTGGTAAGACTGTGTTGTAAAAAAGGAAACTGCAAAAATATTAGTTGAATGAACTGCAAGTTGAATTATAAAGGACTAGTCAAATCACTGGTTTTTGATTATGATGGAAAATTAATTACAAAGCAGCTTGATGTGCATAGACAAAATTAGCAGCTTAAAAAATGCAACATGACTCATGGTGGTGTCACATGTGGGAGAAAGCTCAATTTAAGAATTTAAATTGTTTTAAAGCAACTACTTCTTGTCTAAACATTGCACCCAATTTGGTGGATAAATAAAATTTTTACAATGTTGATGTTAGCATTGCAGTCTCCTAGCTACTGAAGGACCCATAGGACCCATAGGATCTGTATGTCCTTTCCTTCCTGCCTGCCTTTCTTCCTTCCTGCCTTTCTTCCTTCCTTCCTGCCTCTCTTCCTTCCTTCCCTGTCCTTTTCCTTACTGATTGGTATCTTTATCAGTCTAAATTATTACTCAGATAGCATGCAAGAATTAAGGGTAGAGTTATCTTTAAAATATTATAGTATGAAAATAACATAAACCACATGTATTTGAAATAGCTGTTTTTAAAAATATCTACTTGGGGAGAGATGGGAGGAGATTTGAGTGGTGTTTTTTATTGGAAAAATCCCTTACCTGTGACTTAAGGTATTCTCACATGCAGTACTTTCATGGAGACCTGGACTGAAATTCTGGGCCAAAAGAGGTAGTAATTAGACCAGACTGGAAGTAGTAAATGAAAATAAGGCAATATGCTTCCTAACTATTTCCAGAGTACAACACTTTTATGGAAAGCTTGTAGGGAAATCAGTTTTCATGCACTTTCTACTCAAATGGACAGAAATGGACATATAAGAGCATTGGGTCTTCTGTTTCTTCTTCTCTCCAGTGAGATTTGATTTAACTGTAAAAAATCTCTGTGGATGAAATCACTAATATGAATCACAAAAGGGATATTTCTGAGAGATGAAAACTTTCAGAGGAAGCAGGGTTGATTTGATTATAAGTGTACAAAGCTCAGAATTCCCAGTGGTGTGATAATCCTTAAAATGAAAATGTTTCCTAAATAAAACACTCTGTATGGGAATGTCTTTCAACACACACTTATCTGAAGTTCTTTACAAACAAAATCCCTATCAACAACAAATTCTTCTGGGGTAAAAGGGATCTATTAGAATTAAAATCAAGACTAAGAGACAAGCTCAACAAGCCTATGGTGTTTTTTGAGGACATGATCAATTTTATTACAGAAATAAAATTAAATGTATACTACTGGAAAATACATGGCTATCTCTAGAAAAATATCACTTTAATCTGAATGATCAGTCCTATCTGGAAGGATACCCTATTAATATATTAGTGAATATATAAATATGACTGGATGTGTACTAGAGTATAAATCCTATTGGTCTACTGCTCAAAACTAGTAAACAATCATAGCAGAAAATTTGGAGAAAGGGTGTACAAACGAAAACAGCAAAGAAGGCATACTTAAAAGGTTTATTTTCCTATCATTGCCAACTTGACCTTCAAAAGTTCTTTTCTTGTCCTTTGTCTTTTTTTTTTTTTCCTAAAGACAATGATACATTTTTGCTTATTTTTAGTACTTGTCAATTTTTTGCTTGCTACTTCCCAGTCCTTCGGGAATATTATCTCATGTAGAAATCATGGATTTGTGTTTTCCATAATGATCACCATTGTGTCCTTGTGCCTGCCCACTGCTGCAGCACTTTTTATTCTCTCTGCTTTTCAAAATATCTAGAAGAGCAAGTAACTAGATCATGTAGGAATGTCTCATCTTTAGGAAGATATTGTGAGCTACCACTCTTTCTAGCATGCAAATGTTGGAAGTAAAAGAATTTCAAATCATCTTATAGTGAAAACAAATATATACAGCTTTGCCAGTGTGAAACAAGTCACCCAGAAAGAACTTTCTTGATATTAGGCTAGAGTAAATGTCACATCAATTAATAATTCAGTAATATTTCTCCAGCTACTATTTTCACAAGAAATGTCTGTATTTGTCCAGTATTTGAACAAAAGCAGATAATGGAATGAAGTTTTAGAACTGCGTTCAGACAACTGGAAATTAAGCTTGTCTTAAAATCTCTGCCTGTTTTTGCACTGTATTCTGGTTGCTGATTTTATGGTATAATCAGTGACTACTTTCAATATTATAGTAGATTTTTCAACTTTAATCTCACTGTCTTCATTTCAGGAGGAGATTATGATGACTGACTCCCATTTACTCTTGAGTTCAGCATTCAGATAATTGCCTAATAAAACATAGTCAATGAGAAGCCTTAAAGAATGTCACTTTTTTTTTTTTTTTGGTTGTTATTGTTTTAAACACAAATCTTGACAACCAGTTTTGGCTAGCACACAAAGTGGTATACAGAGTGCAAAAGAGATTTGTATATATGCATGAAAACTGATACCTGTATTATCTCAGTTATCAACCATCTCATTAAAAGATTATTTATATTTTCCAGTCCAAGAGGAGGTTAAGATGCAGTCAGATCTGTAAGTAATTTAATAAAAATGTAAACAATTAATCATTAGTTTGTATTTCACGTTTTAATGTTTGTTTTATTGGTTGGTCTATTTTCTCATAGTTTTTTTTGAGGCTTGTCTAAAAGAAAATATGCTATTCTTTTGAGCCAAACCACAGTAAAATGATTCTGCCTAACTCTAAAAAACCCAATCATTCCTTTTCATATTTTATAATAACATATGGCATGTCAATTTAAACAAAATACACAGTATTTGCTGACTGTAGTAAAAGGTTGATATTAAAATAAAGTATGCTGCTGTTAAGACCAGATAATTGAGCATACTGAAGTGCAGGTAGTATCTGCTATAGCAAATGCAATACAAAACTCTCATATTTTCCTAACAAAGTGTGCTCATATAGATAATATTTGGTATCTAACACTTTCTGGTGTGACTGTTCAGTAGAGATCTCTATTTTTTGTTCACTTATGCTACAATAATTTTTAAAATATGTGTATCAGACCTGAACAGTTTAGTACCAAAAAATACTGTAAAATATTAGTGAGATCCTTTTTCTGGGCAATGCTGTGTGTGTGTCTGAGTTTGTGTATGTCTGTGCTTGTATTATAAAAAACAATTTTACTCTCTTGAGTTTGATTTAATTGTTTCTGAATTTACCCCATGTGAACCACCACATGTTCTTTTACTTCCTATATTAATAAAAAAATGCATAAACCCTCCAAGTCATAGTACACTAGTATCCTAGTGGGGAAAAAAAAAAAAAAAAAAGTCTCTTGCTCTCAGTTCAAATATTTTACAGAATTTTCAAATTTTTAGATAAGCTTTGCACTTCTTTTCTTGTAAAAATTTGCTCTCTATTACACTGATGCTCTATGTACATGTATCTTACTGTGTTTAGTTTAACACAAAACTCTCCGTACTTCAGGCTTCTTGCCTTTTTCCTTTTTCCCCAACTACTGTATGGGGTACAATCATTTGTATTTGTTATTTCATGCCATTTTTCTTGTCTCCTTCCCTTAAATTGTGCTTACCTTGTCCAGGTTAAGACTTGTCCCTGGAATACTAGATCCCAGAAAGAGCTTTTTTCAGGTCTTACTAGAGCTCTGCTAAAACTTTTTTACCCAGATTCTTTTCAGGTTTCCCCTTTAATTACCAGTCCTGATCCTGATAATGCCATGAAGATTTTGCCTTTTCTTTTATACCCCTGTAATACCTTTCTACAACTTCTGTATTCTTAGTGCTTTTTGCCTACATTCTTGGACTTGTTTTTTCAGCTAGGAGACTAAACATTTTAGAAGCTTTATAGGTAGAGGATAATGTTCCCCAGACCCCAAGGTCCTCTCCAGAACACATTCTGTAAACTAAGATAGAACCGTCCAGGGGAAGGTTCCTTGGGGAGGGAGTGGGGGGGGGGGGCTTATTCAAGCTTTTGCTTGGGGAATTTTTGATAGATAGACTAAATAGTAAGACCTATAATGTCATATCAAATCTTTTGAGGGGGTGCATTGTGGTATGCATTTTGGTGCATTTGACCCGGACGTGTGCACCTAAAGATCCTTAAAATAAATACCAAGGTGAAATCCCTTTTTCCCCTTCTAACCGTGTTGGACTCTTGATTTTAAGACCAGAAAAAGGCATCACTGCCATACCACTCTAAATCATTCCCTACAGTAATCATGTTCTTTCCAGCTTTGTTCCACACTCTGCTGCCTCTAACAGCAAATAATGGCTGCTCCAGCGGGAGGAAACATGGTGGCAATAGCACAGTCACTTTACTCATTCCCCACCCAGTCCCACTCAGGCCATCTCTGCACAGATCCAGAGGACAGGCTGGCTGTGCAAAGGCTCCCGTTGTTCTGCTCTCTGTCCAGTGACACACAGCAGGACACACCCCAGTCTGAACTGGCTATCTTCTCATCCTCTTTCTTCCCATTCCCATCCACGCAAAACTGCATTTGCCCCTGCAAATTTTTACTAATTTATGAAGAATCAATCTCCTTAGGCCGTTGTAGTACAGAGCCATCAGCAAGAAACAGGTTTTGGATGTTTCTCCAAACAAAACTCCAGGTGTTCAGGGGTTCCCTCAAGCTCAGATTATAGACTCATTATTGTAACAGTGTATTTGATTGTCATAATTTTTATGTATAATGAAAACTTAAAAGTGATATACTACATTCTTTTCAACACATTATTACTGCAGTGAATCTGTGACTTATTGTTGGGTAATACATAGAGATGCAAGAAGTAAACTATTTTGCTTTGCATTCCTACATGCATTTTTTGTTATATTAATGATACAAGTTGTATGGCTCTTGAAGCAGGAGTAGGGAAAGAATGCTATTTCATTTTGGGGTAGCTGTAAATAAAAAGTATAAATAACTTCTTATTTGTGTTGTTAAATCTTCTAGAGAAAAAAAAAAAAAAAAAAAACACAACAGCCAAAGACTAAAATCTCAAAGCAGTATGGGTTTGTCCTTTTGAAAATGCAAAAGAACAATCCATTCCAAGTGATTCTATGTTTGAATAAAATCTGTATTTGGCTTATCTTTTCAAAGATAAACTTCACAAGAGTTCATGGTGTTTTGCCTTTTGTCTAGAGGTCCTCTAAATTTTAATGGGTTATATTATACCTGTGGCTACTCACTGAAATTTACCTTAGTTTTTGAAGTCTCTACAGTAATTGCCTCTTCAAAAGGTCTGCTCATCTGTTGCCACATTAGCATGTTAGCTGTTCATTAAAACTATGGAATTTTGAATCTATGTCCAGTGAGCTGTGGCATGGGAAAATGGTGGGAGGAAATGCTGTTGCAAAACTACCTGCAATATCTGCTTAACTTTACCACTTCTTTTTCTTGTGACTGCTTGTCTGCCATGCTGATATAGGATCCTGAAAAATTTTGAAGGGAGTTTGGGGCCCTTATAGACTTCAGAACAGAGTCATGCCTGCACACCTTTTGCAGCCTGTGTGTAAAAATCTGTAATCTGATAAGTCTAAATAAATTTACACACAACCAAATTTGAACTTTATCAAGTTTTTTTCCTCCTCTTCTGCAAATAATTTGCAACACAGTATACAAGTAAAATTCAACTCCTTGTCAAAAATTTTTATCTTTATCTTTTTGGGAAATGGAAACTCCAGAGGGACCATAACTGAGATAGAATTTTAATTTAAGGTTTTCAAGAAGGGGAAAATAAACATGACAACATTAAAATAGATATAAATGATTTTTTTTTTTTTTTTAATTTACAGTTTATGTAGTCTTTTCCAGAGAGGAGAAAAAAACTTGAGTTTTAGTTCTGTTTTGCCTCCAGACAATATACTCAGAAATAGATGATTATCATCACAAGACCTATTTGAGCAATTAATTTTTATCATTGTCTAGCATTTCCTTAAATGGGTTTTACTTTTACCTAAGTACTATGGCCAAAATCTTGATTCTGTAAATAGTAATGGAGAATAATTTTGCCTCAAAATGGAACTGAAGTCTATGTGAGTGAGGATAAAGAGAAACTAGAGAGTTCTTCACACTAAAAGTATGTATCTTGAAAACCTTGTCTTGCTTCTTCCTCCCCCTTCCCTTTCCTCATCAAACATATGAAAGGCTGAAGCCCACTTATCTCAAGCACTGTCTTTCACAATTTCCCAGTGTGATTGCTAGGCTCATTTGGGATACTTGGCTGATAGATCCCTGGCTTTCATCTTGTGACAATGGAAAGGAGGGTATTCTCAGTGACAGGCCAATAATAAGAAACAAATTCCTACAAAGCTGATCCCAAACAAGTGGAGCCTCTTTCACGTGACTTTCAAGCTCAGTACAAGGCATATCTATATTAACTGGCATTCCCCAATAGGTATGTAGTAATGACACTGAACAGAGGAGGAATCATTCTCCAGAAGATTATGGTAAAGAAACAGCTTCAAAGCAGAGAAAGAAAAGTGGTACCTTCCAGAAGCAATTTTGATGTATCTTTAATCATTTCTATGTGCTCAAATACTCCAATGATTAGTGCCATAGATATACCTATAAATAAATCACAGAATGTTGGAAAACATCTCTGAAACATAAACTGAAGTAGTCATCATCTGTAATGCACATGAGAAATATTTAATTAGCTGTGCAAGTGAGCTGACATGCAAGTACAGTATGTTAATTTGCAGAATTTTCTTTGAGGAACACAAGCTGTTCCTGAAGTATATGAAAATGAAAGTAGCTTATACAAAATTAAGTTCTGAGATCAATGACTGAACTTCTTTAGCATCTCTAAGTAGCACTTGGTAAAAACACTGCAGTTAAGAGTTGATTCGTAATTGAATCAAAAATTCATATGTCAAAATGTTATGTTATTACCATTATAATATTATTCCAGTAATTGCAGGACTGTTGCAAATGAAGAAGACAAAAAAAGGAAGTTAACAGATCAAACATGTAACAAAAGTGAATAAAATAAATGACAACAGAAAAAAAAAGAGACAAATAATAATTAGAGGAAAAAAGTTGTTACTGTTAAAATTAAGTTGTCAAGAATTGAAAATGCCTCACGATCTGTAATACTGTAATAAAATATTAAGTTCTTATTGCCAAATGCCATAGTGTCATCTAAAATAATGAGGAGGGAAAAGAACTATGATCACTAGGTAAGATTTCAAGAGATCTTCAACTCTTGTAAGTGGAATAGAACAGTTTCTTTCTAAGCTGGAGATGAAAATCTCCCCTACTTGGAAACAATCAAAGAGATTATTATTAACAAGGTGTTTGGGAAGTTAAGAACAGAATATCTTTTCAAGAACATTACTAAGAAATAGAAGGTTAGAAATAGCATGATAGTTAGCAATGGAATTTGAACCTCATAAAAGCTTCTTAAGGGAGGGTGCTGAGAAAGTAACCACTTTAAAACCTCGAGGAAATGTGGCACTGAAGAAGTGATCATTAATAATGGCTGTTACGAGGCAGGAGAATCAGAAGAAGGAAAATCATCAAACATAAGGTAGAGTGAAACTGCTTGTGTTTCTCTATAAGGTGATATTAATTGAATCATGTAGGCAGACCAGTGAGTAACTAGACTTGCAATAGGACAAGGATAATTAACATTTGCAAAAAGGAAGGAAAACGCACTTGAATGAAGCATCACATTAGACCTGTGTTGCAATCTTTTCTGCAATCATGAAAATTCCATTTATTATTCACTAAACAAAAGATTGAAATTGATTTTAAAGGACTGAGTGAAGGAAGAAAATGTTTGCAAGGTACTTTCTAGCTGACAGGTTTATAGGTCAGAGTATCAACATTAAAAAGGATTTCTTAATTTCAGAACGGAAAATAAATTACATAGTACACTGAGTTTTTATGTCACTATGATCAAAATCTTACACTGATATTTGGGCAGCTAACAGAGAAAAATAGTTATATGTTGCTCAAGGGTGATGAAAATCATAAGTAAAAAAACCAAAATCATCTGAATTAAAGATTATTATACAATGGAATGGCAGCACATATTTCCAATTGCACTCTTACAGTTTTTTTCTGATTTTGTGGCCTAATATTGAGGCAAATTTGGGGTTGATGAAAATCTTTTCTAAAAATAGGATGCGAATCAGATAAGGTAGTCTCTGAATTGCAACAATTTAAAAATAAATGTATAATCTTACATATTTTACTCCTTCCTTTTATTTTTGACTGGTATTTTTCCATTGGTAGATATATGTGAATTCAGTTTAACATACAGAGGAAATATTAACCATATACTTAGGAAAATAATAAAAATATATCATTTTATTTCAGATTTTGAAAAGAGACACAGTGAACTTTTACCAGAGAGTTATAAGCAAAAATTAAACAGTGTTTAGCTAAAAGCAGAGACACAATAGCTACTAAAAAAGCAAGGAAAATGTCAGGCTATGGCATTTAAGGATAGAAGGGATAGCTAGAAATGGAGAAAAAATATACAGCTTTAAAGTGTAACAAAATTGTAGATATAAATTTTTAAATACCTAGTAAAACATATGTCAGCGAAAGAATAACAGAAAGAAGCAAGATGTTTAAAATAATATGATTTGGAAGGGTGTTTTAGGTTAACTAGAAAAGAAAGGTCCAAAAGACTTTCCACAAGAATACAAATTGACTTCAAGAAAGTACATGTAATAAGATGGGAAAAATAAAAATGGCTTAGAAATAGAAGGCTAAGTGGGAAATGTGGCTAGTATGACAATGGATTCTGCTTCACATGAGAATCTCTATGAAAACAAATAAGGTGGATGAAGTACAATTTATATAACAATAACATTGCCAAGAACTAGTCTGTGTGGTAGGTTGACTTACTGAACATAAAGTTTTGCACAAATTTTAAAGTAATCACTTGTTACAAGCATTGTCTATAAGAAAACATAATTGTGTCTGAGATAAAAAGAGTAAATGATATAAGGAGAAAGAAAGGAAAAAAGAGAAGGAAAAGATTAGAAAGCCCAAGACCATGAAGCTTCAGAGGAAAGAAAAAATAATCCAACAACAGTATAATAGGTGCATTGTAACTAGAGAAAAATAAGGATGATTAATGGAAGGTGAAATTAAAAGAAGTGATGTAAGAGCAAAGAGTACTACAAGGTCATCTATAGCAATGAGCTATATGAACCCTGACATTTTTACAATGGGTTTTCAACAGAGTGAACTGATCCTAAAGTATAGCAGCTTGAGTGGGACAGAGGAGAAAGAAAGAAAAGGTTATGTTGCAGCATGATGGAAAAAAAGCTTGTCTTAAAAAATTAAGTCTTTTCAACAGCTAAAGCCTCAGAGAGTTCCTTAGTGACCTGATTTGTCAAATGGATTTTTGTCCCTTGCTTGGTATTTTCAGTTCATTGCATTCTCTTACCCCAGGTTTCAGTAAATAATATCCAAAAAAATTAAAATACTCTAATGTTTAGTTAGTATCTTGCCTGCATTGATTTTCCCCATCTACTTAGTACGAACATTTTAGGATTTTTTTAGGATTATGTGCTTTTTGACTATTGATGGCAATTCAAGTGTCCCAAAATGCAGGAAAAATATCTAGTTCAAAGTATCACTCCTTACAGCTATGGATTTCGACTGGAGATCGTATCTCAAAATCACTTTTTGTAGTAACCAACTGCTCTACTAAACACTAGTAACACAAATCAATCTGGCATTCCCAGAAGCCCAGGGAGAATTCTCACAGAACTTTCACTGTAAATGCATTCAGGTTGCAATAGCTGATCTAGAATCAGGGTTTCTCAGAAGACTATGCTGCTAAAAAATTAAACTCTTGGAAACAAAAAAAAAAAAAAAAAAAAAAAAAAAAAAAAAAAGTAAATAAATAAATAAATAGAAATTAATCTACAAAATTGCAAAATTGTCTGACCAGAAATGTGCATACCTGCCTTTCTCCACTAGGCAGGGGATCAATGAGAATGCATTGTTTGGAATGCCAACCATATTATAGTGCCTGAGAAAAAGCTGAAAATTATCAGGTTTTTAACTTGCAAATTTTGTCCCTTTTCACATAGTATGAAAAAATCCCTCCCCTTTCATCTTGCAATATCATTATTGCTTCTGCATCTGAAAGCAGATTGCTCTTTTGTTTTGTTTTCTCAGGCACTTCGACTGAGGTGAAAGTGAAATATGTGAAATACATGCATTGTGATCTAGATAATGGTATTGTTTTGTTTTGGGTTTTGTTTCACAAATGGGTGAGGGAAAGAGTACATTCTTATTACTTCAGCACAAGCTGAATCTTGGGAAGGGGTGAAGTAGTTCAAACAAAGGAACAAGCACAAACTTTAGCTCATCTGTTAAGGATGTTGCAATATTTCAGGTACAGCACAACAGGAAAAAAAAAGGCAGCTTCAGTGGGCTTTGTCTGACACCCTAAGGAGAATTCAGGTGATTCTGCCTGTGCTTGTGCAAAGCTTCTGACACCCCTCTGCAGTGGTCCTAGCATGGGAAAGGGAGGAAAGTACTCGAACAGCCCATCAGCACCAGATACAAAGAAGAGAAGAGGAAGGGAGCTGCTCAAACCTGTTTCCTGTCCTTCTCAAAATGTAAAGACATTGCTTATTTAATACTTCTTATGGGGAGAGAGAGGGACAATTAGGCTCTGAATTCCAATAAAGATATATCTTTTAAATAAAATAGTGCAGATATTTTCAAGTGCTCTTTGGACATTCACATGCATAATTGCATCATTTAAAATATATAAACCTTAGGAGAGAAAGGAAATTATTATATGGTTTGTTTAATCTGTTTAAAAAAACAATATTGAGTTTCTTGATGGTTCTGAATTTACAGGTCCTTATGATCTTGTGATTGTTGTCAGGGACTCCTTTGCCTGCTCTGTTCTTCAGCTTTGCATGCCAAAAAAGACCCATTGAGAGTCTGTATTGTACTATATTTAATTTGGTGCTTACTCATTTTGCTGTTGATACCTGAAATTTAATGAAATGGCTTCTAAGAGTGCCAATGGTGACAATAAATTATATCTACCCTGCATTAATAATTAAAATCTATCTTTTAAAATGTTGTTCAGGGGTGTGGTCTCAGTTACTGACTGGGACCTACATACTTAACCATGGGTTTTAACCATATTAAACTCTGACAAATCACATATTTGGACATATGTGCATTTCATTTTAATTCTAAGGTTTGGGGGATATTGTTAGTACCAGTGGAAAGGGCAATGGTCTGCCATTAGGCCTCTTGTCATTGAGATGACTTGCATTTTGCTTTCGTAAAATTGATTGGATTCTGCTGAAAGTAAGCTGCTCAAAACCTTGGCAAACGGCATGAATCCAAGGGCCTTCTGTACATGGGATAAGTCCATTGAGTAGAAATGTGAAGACACATGACCTATATTTCTAGATAATGCTCTGTACTGGCAGCTAACCCGCCTGTATATTTTGTTTTATGATTAAACACATATTGATGGGTAAAAGAGGCCTTTGTACTTTTTCTATTAAATTTTGCTATTAGGCAGCCTTTAGCTTACTTATCACAATTAGTCTTCTTGCTTCTCACAGGAGGGCCCATTTCTTCTCTTCTCTTAGGATTATCTGAGGTTGATCTCACTCTCTCTTGTTGTAATTTATGTTTTTAGGGAAGAAGGTTATCTTGCAGTTTGAATACAGAAGGCAGAACCTAGGGAATTTTAGCTTCCAACACAGTCCCACTGAGCACTGCAGACTGCAATTCTCTGCCCAAATTCTTTTATTGACCTAGGTGAAGTCCTTCACTTTTGGAAAGCCAGCTGAAGATATTCAGTTCAATTGAGTTACCATTCCTTATAATGTTGTACTCTGTTCTTAATGATATCCTCACCTGATACAATGGAAAAAAAAATTTCTTGTCATTATAAAAAAAAAAAAAAAAAAAAAAAGACCAAATAATAGGCTTGAAGCCTTTAAGCAAACACAAAGAATTTTAATGCATATTAATTACAAATTTAAACCATAAATTTTAATTACCTTTTTAAAACTAATTCTCCATGGGAAGCTTTTGAATTAAGAAGAATAAGGGACACAGAGGAAGTTTAACTGAAGAAATACTATTTCTTTTCCTAAAGAAAAACAAGCAGGTTTTCATGATAACTCAGACTTCCCTCACGTCTTAAAAAGAGCAGTGTTCAGTCTGTCTCCTGAGAGTTTTCTAAACAAAGTTACTGTTGATGCTCCCTCCACAGACCTGGCCAGAGAAAATTATAAAGCATTTTTTTATTCCCACACTGTTAATATAGAAACATCATGAAAATATGAAAAGCTGTGTCTGGAACTGCCTGTGAAGAAGCAGAGGAAAGAACAGTGTTACTAAGGTAGAAATTCCTTTCACTACCAAAGGAAAGGGATGGGTGAGACTTCCAATGATGATTTTGGAGCAAGCACTGGCTTATAGATGGGAAGATGGGAAAAGGAAAACAAATATAACATGTATATTCACCACCACTTCCACCATAAGCAACATTTCAGTACCTCTGCCTGTCTCCCTCCCCAGAAATATTTTTCAATCTGTTATACAAAGAAAGAAAACAAAATCCATTGGGGAAATCTATGCCTTCAACAGGCTTTAGGAAGATTCTGGCAAGGCTCAGACCTCTCTCATCAGAGAAAATAAGTCTTTTTTATCAACAGAATGAAAACATTAAATAGCAGTTTCTACACATATCTGCATTTTTAGTTCCTCTTTCAGACTAGGGGTCAGAGGAATAAGCTTTTTTCTGATCCCTGATACAACACTGTCAGCTGCAAAAAGTCATCTGCTCCATCAGAGGACCTAAATGCCACTAAACAGAACCCACAGGGACAAGCAGAGAATTCAGACATGCATACAAAGGAATCACAAGAACATTAATCTTTTCAAGAACCAACTGACAGTACATTTCAGAAAGCACATATAACTCAATTAATGTTTGTGCTCACAAAACCTTTTAATTTATGAACTATAGCTCTTGGGGTTTGCTAAACAATTAAAATCAAATATAACTTCTCCCTTAAATTTTGCAAAGCATATTTTATAAGTTTAATTCCTGCAACTTCAGCAGGAACAGTTCATCTACATGACCCTGAGAGTAAGAAAGGAAATCTTATTTCTCAGTGATCTGTTGTCATCAATGGACAAAAATTAAATGCTTTTGCTAATCCTTTCACTCTCACCAGCCATTGACCATGAAGATTTGTTGACCTTGCTGGAAACCCTGGCAAGAATTATTGAGAGGCACTTGAGCAAGCTATTCTTTTCTCTCAGGAAACAACCAGAGGGTAGTAGCTGCTGATTGCTCTTTTACCTCAATGTGGTCTTATGCAAGATACTCTGTTCCTTCCATTTGATATACACTCTACATTGTTAGAGCAATTCAGCAATATGTTGTAAACACTGCTTTAGGATGTGAGCTGAACTGTACAGTAACGACCATGGTGAAAGTGGAACTATAGTTCAAATCGGATAAAACAGAACTGTTGCTGCCAAATTATTTGAAAAAACTTAGGAGGAGATGAATAAGCTATTTCTCTGCTAATGTCAATATTTTTAACATGCTTTTTACATTAAGACCAACTGTTTAAATGTCTGGGTACTTTTAAATGGCCAGCAGCAGTTATTCTTTTCTTAAGTGGTTTTCAAATACCGTTTTGAGTGAGGGACTTCACTGTGGTAGTACCTGGTGTGCTTCTTCAATGCTGGAATTTCAGTGTTGCATCTTTTAGCTATGGCTACATACAGAGCTCTTTCAGTTTCTCACCTGGTGGCCTGTAGCAATTTGGACCCATCCAACTTCAAAAATCACTTCTATTTTAAACAGCCATTGATTAGACAAGCTGGGATGACCCAGCCTAATGGCTTACTGCCCCTGGAGGAGGTAGTTGTGCTGTCTCTTTCCCTCAGGTACCTTCCAGAGCCTCCTTGGTGTGTACTGTAGCACACTTCTGGTTATTTGCTGAGCTGTTTAAGTTCTCGAAATGGGTACAAAATTCACACCGGAGTTAAAACCTTCTTGTTTTCTATGAATGAGATACTTTTTTGATACATTTTTATTTTCTTAAGTATCTTCCTAAAAGGGAATTAAGAACTATAAATTAGGGTCTGGTATGCTGTTTTTAGAACTTCTTAATAAAGCCATTCTTCAGTGTTGTGAAGTTTGATGGCCTCCAAAGGATTCTGCAGGAAACACTGACATTACCTTTTGCCATGTGGGGAAGGTAACACAGGCCAGAGGGTAAATTTTACTTCTTTAATTGATATTAGCTTAAAATATTAATTGTTCGTTTTCTATAAAATTGTGTTGTGGTTCACGTTATCTGTTTACACAGAATATAATGAGTGAATTTTAGAAACTACATGCAAGGTTTTTTCAATAAATTAAGTCATTCCACAGTTCCTTGAAACTTTCCTAATTCCTATTTACAAGAGCACCAAAGTCCCATTAAAAAATGGGGGAAAAAAATCAGAAGACACATTTTTTTTTCAGTGATGAAATAGGTTAATTTCATAGCTGACTTGAAATCTTGTGACAAGTTATGGTATTCTATTATGCCATTATTAGTAGAAGACATAATCCTTTGCAGCTGTGGTAACTCATGATAACGCACAACATATACCCATCAAGATATCTCCTGACAGCAATGAAATTAACTCATGTCACCCTTGTGTCTAACAGAATATTCTTGCAGCTTCCTCTTAGTATGCTGTTCTAGATACCAGTGAATTGTAATATGGGGAAAATGCATCTATTAGAAACAAAACCAAAACTTATACCAAAACTTTCCCTGGTTTCACTGTACATTTGATGACAGATGTTTCAAGCAAGGTAAGCAGACATTATAGGTAAATGACTGAAAGTAAAATTACTCATGGTTATTGCTCACTTCTTAACTGTATGTTACCCTGAACTTCAACAAGATCTGTAGAACTGCTCTGCACAGTTCTTTCCAACACATCCTTGGTGAGATTGAAATTCATTTCTGTGTTCTCTGACTCAGAATCAGTGGGTGAGCTGAAAACTAAAACCATTGCAAAGTCTGCTGTTGTAAGGAGCTATTTTGAAATTACAGGATGAAGAAAAAACTGTTACTTATAACTTTGTTTTATCTCCTAAACTAATACTTCTAGTACAGAATTATCTATGTGACTATGAAGTTTTGAGAACATGTTTTTTTATGGCTAGTTCCAAATTGCTGGGATGAAAATATATTTTACAATATTTCAAAGAGGAGGAAGAAGGCAAATCAGATGATAGCAAACACATTTCAGCAACACTTTAAGATTGTGCTTCTAATGACTTTTTAAAATAAGTGTTTTGCAATAACAATTAAATAAGCAAAGAGATAAAAGCCAGTATTTACTGTCATGCATATTCTCACTTTCTGACAGGTTTCCATAATCAAACACTTCCACATCACAAACATTATACAAACACTCTGTATTCCCAGCACAGTTATTCCCAACTTAACTGCATGTACTGTTTCCCTGATGACTAGACCAGTTCTGACTTTTATTTTTTATTTAAAAACAACAACAGCTGAACTCCAAATTAGTCTCATGGAATACCCTAAATTTAGCTCTTTTAATAAAATGGAAAAGTTAAAAGCAGCCTGGTCACAAGGGGAAGTGTTACTTTAAGCTTCAGTTTGGCCATCAGCATTACAGAAATAAAAGACAGCTTTAAAAATAGAGACTACTGGCTTTATCACTGGTCTGCATTGCTTCCCTTGTGGGTAAGCAGCTTTTAGCTTTAAATTTTTATTAAATACAAAGAACAATAGAATGCTTTATTTTTTTTTTCCCCTTGATTTGGGCAGATCCTATTTTAGGAAACAAAAGCCAAAAACTATATAAAAATATACAGAATACTAACTGTGCAAAAGGTGTGATTCTCAGCATTTGCAAATTAGATAAGTATTAATTCTTCCTTTAAATAAAGCATATATTTATTTTGAGACCCAAGCATTTGACAGTATGAATTGACACAAGATGGGTTTAGAAACAGCACAGTTTTACAGACTGTATTTCATACAATGAGACAATATAGATTGTAAATTTAAAATAAGTAATTAATGAAGATATAAGAAAGAGTGCCACTGTGTTCCGAAGACTAGTGCAATTACCTCTTAACAGCAATAAAAATTGGTTATTGACACTAAAACTCCACCATTTAGGCTTTCAAAGAGGCATGCAACATTTTAATGGCAATCTACTGGGAGGCTAATATCTTTTGCTGGACTTTGAAAATGTAAGGATAAAAGTTTAAAGGCAGAGGTGATTGGGGGAAAGGTGTGTCAGTGAGAGTGTATCGTGCTGCAAGAATTTTGATTGCACTGCTTTGGGATTGCTGTGTGGATCTTGCCTTTCAAACCTTCAGGCAACTCTCCCCCCCTAAGACATTGAACCTCTTAACCGATACATTGATTTAAAGTTGTTTTAGAGAGGCCAGCTGTGATTCAGCTGAAAAAGGTTAGATGCCTGAACCTATAAAAACAAAGATGAGACAGTATCTTTGCTATGCTGAAGTGTCTGCCTCCTTCTTGGGTTTTTTCAGCCTGTTTCCAAGTCTCTGTGCCTGGCCCTCCTCCCAGAAACTACCTGCTACTGTTCCTGCAGGTGTTGTGCTCCTGCTCTGGAGAAAAAATGGCAGAAATACATAAACAGGATGTAAACAGACAGCGTTTTCACAAAATCAGAGCTTTTTTAGAAATTGTATGTATTTTTCAATGGCTAGTTTATCCTGCAGCTTTCAGTTCCCCTAAATATCACCTTGCAGTATTATGTATTTTCCTTTCCTCAGCTTCTGTCTTTGTACTGCCTGGGCTGGAAGTACCTTCCAAGGTGGGAGTGAGTCTTACACTGCATTTGCTGAGAAACAATGCAAATCTGGGGAACCATGAAATCAATGGAAAACGTAGTACATGGAACTGCAAGAATCATCAGAGGAATTAATAACAAATCAGAGAAGGTCTTCTCTTAATAAAAAACAAATGAACAAATAAGCAAAATTTTATATGCTACAACCTAAATCATAAAAGATCTGTAAAACTAATTGCTGAGGATCAATATCTGTCCAGGAATGAATTCTGCGTGGATGAAGTACAGAGGAAGACTACTAGGATGATCAGGAGAAGAAAAAGAGGAGGTGCTGAAAGAGCTTGGATATCTTTTAGCCTAGAAGAATGAAGGCTAACTGCAGGATATGACATAAAAACATCAGAAGTCTAAAACACCAGGCTGACAGAGGAGCTGTTATAACTCGTGTCAACATTGTTCACTAGAACTGAACAATAATGGTCTTGAAACAGTAAGATGATTTCTAATATTCCCAAATTCTGACGCATCTAAACACCAGTAGATTAATGAGATGAAAGATGATACCTGTTTGTGATAGCAGGGACTTAATTTGATGAGCCAGATTGTCCCTTCCTGTCTAAAATTGATGCAAGTTATTATAACTTAAAATTCCTAGTAAAATATACATTTTGATAGAGGCAGCAAGCTCAAGGCCCCAAGTAGATGACTCAGATCTGTCAAAATAGCTCACTTGGCCCACCCAACAAAAAGTTTGAATTAAGCTTTTTCATTAATGTTAAAACTTAAATAACATTACTGAAATCTTCAGTTCTCAGAAAAATTGCAACTGATCTGGGTACACTGTTGTCTTTGGCAAGTTATTTTGTGGATTGAAAGTTTCCTTTATTTTTATATGGATCAATTTTCTTTGGCTTGTTCTTTATAAAAGGACAAAAGGATAATTGAGAAGGCACAGAATGTAGCATTGTTTTTGTTATTCTACCAGTGCAGTGGTGCAATACATTTCTTTTGGAAACATAAGGAAGAAAGCAAATGGTCAGGATGGAATCTCCAATACAAGCTTCAAGATTATTATAGGAATTTTTAAAGTAATTTTCTTTTCCCATATGACCACATCTCACTTTCAGGGCATATTCATTTTAATGGAATTAAATGTTGTGAGGATAGAAAAGTTTTGTAGCAGTAGAAGCAGTAGAAATCAAAGATAAAGAAGCAGCATGAAAATTCCTGAGGAAGTTAGAGCTATGGTACTTGAAAAGAAAATCTATCCTTGCAAAATACTTTTTAAGGTATATTACTTAATAAGCATGTTCTGTGTCAGCTACTTACTCCAGTGTTTTATTCTGTAAAAGTAAGTTATGGATGTGAGTAGTTTGAGAAAATATTTTCCAGGGAAGAAGGCTGAAAGCTAACTGAATTAATTGTAACTTGATGATGCAAATTAGGGGAATATATTTTTCCCCGATTACTAAATATGTTTAGAGAAAATCAAATTCATTATTAAAAAATAAACACACAAGCTATAATTAAACTGTATTTACCTTTGATATGTTCCTGTTAGCGGAAAACATTCCCAACTGTTGGCTATAAACTTTCTGATGAGAGTGTCTCCTGCCAAAACTCTGATGTTCTGTTGAAGATTAAAGCAAGTAACTTGTGGTTTCTTTATTATAGCTGGCTCTGACAGCATGTATAAACTGACGGGAAATTTCCATTGAATCCATGGTGTTTCAGGATTCTGCTAGATGTGCATATGCACAGGAAGGTTCAGTGGAATTCTAAATTTAACAGGAAATGGTGGAATATGAAGTTCTGAGGAGGTAGGGCTTTGGGGATGTCCTGATTCCCTACCAAGCCTGTAGAAGGAGGTGAGAGTACCTGGCTACCTACGTCACGCTTGGCACAAAGGAGTATTTTCTTCTTTCCTCCCTTCCATGGAAAACAAAATGTGAGCATGTACCTGTCAGAGCAATTCCTAAACAGGCACTAAATGAGCTAACTCTGGAACTGGAAGCAATAAAGCTGCTTCAGACTGAGGTTACGCCTGAGCTAATTGCCCAGGTGCAGTGCTATGCTTGAAAGGCTACACCGCTCCAAGTAATTGTAAACTTACCTGCTCGGGGATGTCTAACATATTGCTTCTTTGTAATATTTAGACGTAACTCAAATGAATCATCAAAAAGTCAGAAAATATCAAAACTGAAGTTCTTTTCATTAATTTATATGGTTGCCTGTGGTATGTGCATTGCAGTAGCATTCTTAATTGCGCAGCAACTGTGTATTATTTTTGTGGGATCACTGCCTTATTCACTGAACACACTTGGTGTCTAATTCTAAGCCGCACAGCGAATTGCCATGATATAAAGCATTGTGTATCATACTTTGTAATGTCTGAATGATGTCTTGTGAAACAGAATGATGTCTACAGTTTCTTGTACTGAAATAGGTATATAGTGTGCAGTGAATGGATGTAGGATCAATTGCAAGGTAAAGATGGCTTTTATTCTTTTCTTTTCCAGAAACTTTGTGAATGACTTTCTGGATGACCCAAAGATTTGGTTTCTCCATTTCAGTTACTAGTTAGTAAAATGGGGCCTCAAAATCTTTCATGGTTAAACAGGTTTTCTTAATAGGTAGTGTATGAAGCTTTATGAAGAAAATTAAAATCTAACAGAGCATCAAATAAAATTCTAAGAAAGACACTAAAATCTTTTTTCATTGCAAGGCTTGACCAACATGAAGTACAGGAGTCACAAACAACATAAAAAGTAGTGTTGAATACTCTTTTCTTTCAACAGTGATGGCAAAACCAGCATGTGTTTACATAAGAATGAAATACAATTATCACACAAATTACTCTGACCCATATCATGACTTTTTAGTTTTTTGCTTGCAGACCTCTTATATTCTAATGTGGCTTTCCACACTTTTATTCTTCCATCCCTTCTGTACCTGAAGGTAAAACAGTCTCTTTTCAATAATCTTTCCTTAAATAAGCTGTCCAGGAAAAGAAATTAAACACTGGAGGTGTTCAAAAGATGTGTGGATGTGGTACTTGAGGGCATGGATTAAGGTGATGATGCTAGGCTGACAGTTAGATTTGATGATCTTTAAGGCTTTTTCCAACCTTAACCATTCTATGATTCTCTGAAATGAAAAGCTGAATAGTTTAGTGGCCAGACTTCTTCACTGGGGACAGGTAAGGCAAATTTTCTATCAGGCCTATCGCTATCTTTCTAAAGGGCTTGGGAATGGCTTACTTCTTTCTTGTGTCCCTGTGATTCTTTCTCACCTCATATCTCTTGAGTAAATTCAGGCTATCAATGTGTATGTAGAGCTGGGTTGTCTCCAGTATAAATTTGATTAGTGTACAGCACACTGAGGGTCCTTTTTCATCTGGCTTATGTAAGCAATGGTAAGGTCAAGCAAACATGCTAATAAATTAAATTGGCTAATCAAATGTGTAAGAGACAATCAACCAGAAGCATGTAACATTTATATGGATAAATATATTAATCCTGACAAACTTGTTCACATATACTGAAGCCAAAAAAGGATCAGAACACATATTTGTAGTTTTGATGCAGAAAAACTTGTCTCATCTGACCAGTAGAAATCATCACAACTGCCTCCACAAGTTTTTCAGAACCTGAAACTTCTATCAAAATTTGCTACTTTTCTGATATTTTCCCAGGCATATTTTAAAGACAGACATGTGAAACCCACAAACATTAATCCAAGAGTCACTTTGAAAAATGTGTTGCTTAGTCATTCTAGCATTTCCAGTGGTATAATAGGAAATATTTTCTCATTTCACAGAAGTAGTGTTACTTTATGCCTAGTTCCTGGTAATAAAATAACTTTCAGATACCTCAGTATACAGCACAGTAGATATTAGACATTGATTAAACATTGATTAGCATTATTAAGTTTGTGTGTACTATGTTCTGATTATGGTATAAACATAATGTCCATTAAAACAAAATAATACTTTAGACCTAGCCCACTCAAGTACATACAAAAGAATATATCTGTTCACATATAATAATAGTATGCTATTGCAACTTTATATTTGGCAATTTTCATAGAAAATTGCAGGTTTAATTACTGAGTCAAAAATCAAACTTTCTGAATTTTTTAAGATTTTTTGCCATCTTACTGTGGGATGTTTATTTGTGGAAACTGATATTGTATAAATAGCATGGCCAGAAGTACTAGGGAAGTGGTCCTCCCTCTGTACTTGACACTGGTGAGGCTGCACAGCAAATCCTCTATCCAGTTTTGGGCCCCTCACTACAGGAAAGACACTGAGGTGCTGGAATGTGCCCAGAGAAGGGCAACGGAGCTGGAGAAGTGTCTGGAGCACAAGTCTCATAAGGGGCAGCTGAGGCAGGTGGGGTTGTTTTGCCTGGAAAAAAGGAGAATCAAGGGGCCCTTCTTGCTCTCTACAGCTTCCAGAAAGGAGAGCATAGAAAGGGGGGCATCAATCTCTTCGCCTAGGTAAGAAACAAAAGGAGAAGAAGAATTGGCTTCAAACTGGGTCAGTGGAGGTTTGGATTGTATACTAGGAAAAAATTCTACACAGAACAAGATAATCAAGCATTGGAACAGGCTGCCAGAGAAAGTGGTTGAGTCACCATCCCTGTAAGTATTTACAAGATGTAGATGTGGCACTAAGGGACATGGTTTAATATTGACTTGTGGTGTTAGGTCAACGGTTGGACTCCATGATCTTAAAGGTCTTTTCCAACCTGGGTAATCCTATGATCTGTTTCCTTAACAGGGAAAAACTGTGTTTGGACCTCAGGTTACCTTTGTCTTGCCTATATTGTATTACAACATATGGTGTCCGTATGCCTCAAGTCTCCTAATAAAGGTAAGGGACATGGTCTTCAGTTACAACAATTTGAGTTCAGAATATTTTTCATGGCTTTTAATTAACATAGTGCTTTTTCCCTTCTAACTCTATCCCCTAGAAATTGGGGTTTGATTTAATTTGTCTCACCATATTTTAAAGAATTTTGAATTTTTGGGAAAGCTGTCCTTATAATTTCATTCAGTTCCATGTTTCAGTTAGTACCTGCAACCAGCAATGAAGATTTAGATTCAGTAGATACAAACCATTTCTGAACTCTTGTGCCTCTTGGAGGTCAGGTCTAGTAGCAGCTGCAGTAATGACCGACACTACTACATTACGTTACTGGGTTCACTTCAGCCATCTTTCTAAAATTGCATTTGTCTTTGCTTTAGTATAGGAGAGAAGTTATGGAACACTTTTCTATTTGGGAAAAAGTAGAATGATATTATTTAGAAAAAATGAAAAAAATGTCCCTGAGAGTAACAAATGGACCATAAGGCACCTGATACATGCAGTAGTCCTAAGGATGAGGTTCTGGTAGTAGAAAGCCTATTATTTGGAAAGGAAATACACAGAAGATGGAGCGTTCATATTTCATAGCATCATAGAATCATTGGATGATCTGGGCTAGAAGTCAAGTTTAAAAGTCATCTAGTCCAATGCCCCTGCAATTCATTTCAATTGGAGCATTTTCAATTTGATCAGGTTGCTCAGAGCCCTGTCCAACCTGACTGTGCTGGTTTGGAAAAATTTGGAGGAAAATATCCTCTAATAGAAGACAGGTTACAACCACCCCTTCCCCAGCAGGTTCAGGAAAAAAAAAATTCCTTGCAGGAAAGTGAAAGAGATAAAAAACTATTTATTTAACACACAGGAAAAGGGTAATAATGCTAATTAATAAAACCTCTTGCTGTGGAGAGAAACCTGGGAAGATTTCAGAGTCCTTCTGTAGGTGTTGTCCCTCTCCTCCTACTTGGAGCTGGGTTGTGGGCCCTCCTCCGGCGCCTTGTTGGAAAATTCTCCTGATGTGTTCTGATGTTGAAACAGTCCAGAAGACAAAAGGGGAAAAACCAAAAACAAAAAAAAACAGGAAATACCCAGGAAAAACCCAGGAAAACCCTGGGAAAAACCCAGGAAAGACAAAGTTCAACTCTCTGTCTCCCTCCAGAGAAAAGGAGCCAAAAGCTGGCTGAAAAGCAAGCAGGGTGCTTCCTCTGCACTTCTCCCCCCAGCAGAGGAGTGTGTATTTCTGTCCTTGAAAAACTGTTTTGAAAAGTTCACTAGGTTTTTTCTCTCTCCCCTCTCAGGTTCAGTTTAAGGGCACAGAAAGGCACAGGATTGATTTTCTGGGCATAGAGCAGCAATAGGGGATACGCATCATGAAGTCACCCCAAGACAAGACCTTGAAGTTTTTCAGGGATGGAGATTCCACCACTTCTCTGGCCAACCTGTTACAGTGTTCCACCACCCTCATTATAAAAATTTTGCATCTTAGATCTAGTCTAAACCTACTCTTTTTTAGTTTAAAACATTACCCTTTGTCCAATCACAACAGGCCTTGCTAAAAGCTGTGCCTTCCTTTTAAGTCCCCTTTTTACATACTTGAATGCCACAATGCTGTCTCCCCTGAGTCTTTTCCAGGCTGAACAATCCCAAAACTCTCAGCATTTCTTCATATGAGAAATGTTCTATCTGTTCTCTGATATTCTTTGTGGCCCTACATCTCAGAAATGAGACAAATACCTTCTGGCTTGTGTATTTTGTTTGCATGTTTTAAGCTGTCACTTTCCTGTATGTTCAGTTCAAAATAAGGTCTCAAAATAGAAGATGGACATAAAGTCCATTAGGACATTCTTATAATAGTTTTGGTCCAGAGTATGTGTTCATGCTGAGAAGACAGCAACTTTTGCTATGCCACATAAAAGTGGAATTAAAATGCAAATAAATGAAGTTCTTTCCCCTTAGATATTTCACACCTTCTAAGCACATGGTAAATATTATATAAAATGGTGGAGAGTCAGACTACTTCTCTTCTAAGTGCATAAGAGGATGGATGGATTTAATTCCCTTTGGATATCTGACCTTAATAACTTCTCCTACCCAGGGTTAGCCACTTACCCCTGTAGTCTGTCCTCTGCAGCTCTGACCCCAATCTTCAATTTCAAAGGATATTTGGTAGCAGAGGAGCAAAAACCTGCCCATTTCATTGCTGCACAGTGCTTTAGAGTTAGGCAATCAGCTTATAGTAACTGCAACTGCCATTTTATGAATTCCCACCAAATCCTGAACTTTCTCAGTAAATTATATGCTGCTTTCTCCTCCTTTTCTCCACTAGCCACAATTCCAAGCCATGTGTTGTAGTGCTCATGCCCAGACCTATTTGTGCAGTTCTTATTCCTAAACTGACACTGCTGTGACCCCAGACACTCACTCTGTGCCTGTGTTGATCTGGTTAACACCACACAGATAATGAGGTCCTCAAATTTTGTTTCCAGGGATTATCCCTTACTGCATTATTTCGATTATAAAATACTGCTGTATCTGTACATCTGTATCAGGGTGTCACAACTTACATACCAATGTGTATTAGCATTTCTTCAATCAAGCAAAAACTTACACATTTTTTCTTCTTTATCTCCTGCTTCATTACTTGTGATTCATCATTTCCAGTGTTTTGTTCTGATAAATCTTCAAAATGATTTCATTTTTCTGCTATTATACAGTGTCAACTAGCTCACAAAACCAAAAGAATAGTTATTAAAATGTTCATGCTTCACAAATAATATTTTGACTGTTAGATAGATATAAAAGTCCAGTAGGAAAAATATTCTGACATGATTTGTAACACTCTATTGTTGAAATGGCAAAAAAATATCAAAATGTAATTGAAACAGCCTGCTCATGATGCAATCCCCTTCCCATTTTCAACCAAATGAAGGAAGAACACAGTATGCATTTTTCTGTGAATCTCAGGGCTTAGCACTACACAATATTTCTGTTGAGGCAGACAGTCAAGCAACTTTTCACAAAAGAAAAATAGATGTTATTGCTTTGATAGTGTTTGACTGAGAATTTGTTACTGGGAGTAATTCTATATATGTTTGATTTTAATACCTAATTATGAGATTAATTTATCTCCGTGTGTTTGCAGGATATGGTCCATTGTATTTAATGGAATGAGAGGGTGAAGAGAGAACTGTGAAAAGACAAGTCTTGTTAAAATGAAACCATTATCTTATTAAAGGATGTAGAAAATATGGTGAAGAGATGAGAAATCCCTTTTGTTAAATGTGACCTTTGTCTTGTTTGAAAAGCAGAATGTTTAGCTCTCCCTCTCCCTCCATAATGTGTTGACCAGATTTTTCTCTGCAGATTTCTTTGGGTAGAGAAGCTACTTTGTGCAATGTAAGATTAACAAAATGTCATCTGAATGAAACATTGATAGACTTATGCATGAAATACAGTAAACCCTACCTTTTCTATATATTCATTCACTGTAACATAAAAAGTGAGACATGATAAACCTGTATGTCTAGAATATATATTTATGCATGGACACATATGTCTGAAAATAAAATATACACAGGAATACTTTATATAGGTGACTTTCTTCTCCCTGCAAGGTTAAGCTATCTGATTAAATCAAACTCCATTCTTTCTGTTTCATCCATCACTACCAGCTGATAGCAGAAACAGCATGTACCTTTTGAAATAGTTTTTTGTTGTTGTTTTATGATGTGTGAGGCAGAAAGAAAGAAGGTTTAATTTAATCTGTTGGATTGACTTTGCAGAGATGATAGTAACAGAAGCAGTATCTTCAGCTAAGTAACCTGAACAAACATGACATGGAAATTGAAAAGCAGTTTATAAATACAATACTTAAGCCCCACTTCTACCAACCCCTTTTATAAGGATACTTGAACAAGCCATCTCTTATTACAAGCAAATTTGCTATGAGTAGACTGGTTATTTTTCTGTTTTGGATTGGTTTATGTTTTGGTTTTTTGTTGGGGTATTTTTTATTTATTACTGGGGAGTGGTGTTGTGTTTGGGGGGGGGGGGGTCCCCTCTTATTTATCTTTTTATTTAATTATTAACTTCCTGCAAGATCCCTTTGATGTACATGCTCATATTATTTAGCAAATTTTCTGTCTGTTACAAGTAAAAATAGAAGACCCAGAACATCTATAATGTGTTTTGGTCTATACTGAATCTAGCCTTTCAAGGCAGTTATTGCTTCGCATTTATTTCTTACAGTGATACATATTTATTTAATGAAACTGTCTTAGCAATAATGGAGGTTCTGAGGAACAATTTTGTAGTTTAAAAGCTTTTTGAATTGGAAGTGAAATCAGAAGGGTTTGATTTTTTTTAATGACTTTTCCATGTAAAGTGGTTTGGCTTCAATGCCAATAAAATTTAGAGTAGAAGGAAGTTTAGGGTATATTATAGCAATAGAAACAGCATGTGTTTCTTTGAGACCTCTATCTCACCTCCTCCCCACCCAAATAAAATCAGACCAAATTCAAGTCGTCAGTTAAGAAATGCCAAATCCTTTCCTGCTTGAACACTCATGTTTGCAAACTGGCATATCTTCTGAAATACTATAACTATGTTAATAAGTCAGAGAATCACAGAAGGGGTCAGATTGGAAGGAATCACAGTGCATCATCTGGTACAACATCCCTGCTCAAGCAGGCTCATCCCAGAGCTGTTTGCAAAGGATTGCGTCCAGATGGTTCCTGAGAATCTCCAGTGAGAGAGACTCCACAGCCTCTTTTCCTGCTCTGTATCTTTTAATGAACAAGTTGTCATGCTTCCATACGGAAGAGCNATTCCAAAGACCAGTTTAAGCTAAATAACCCTTGCTTTCATGCTGAGACGCATCCTTCGATTAAGCTTTTTTTTTTGTACAGGAAAAAGGTTATATTGACAAAGAAACTACTTCCTTGCCATTATCTTTGTTTATACACCTTTTGCATACTATTAATGCAGAAACTGAGTAAAGTCTTTATTTTTATTAGTATCTCTCAATCTTTAATCATCCAAATACCTCACAAACTAATGACCTAAATATGGTTATAAAATTCTTGGGATAAAAGCTTTTCCCTGATCTGATGACTCCTTTTAATTACCTGCCAATAAACACATACTTATAAAGAATATATAGCTCTTCATCAGTCATCCTTTTTATATAATGTTTATAGTCCACATTTTATTTCAAAGGATTTTACAAGCTACAGAGCATGTACAATAGTCATTTTCTTTATATGGTGCTCGAGGGCATTACACAACAAAGTACAAACAGCTTATCCTTCACCCCCACTGAAATGTAGTCACCTCTGAAGTGAAAGGTAGCAGCTTTTTAATAGCAAAAGAAAAACACTATTATCTAATTAAAGCGACAAGCTACATGTAGTTAGAAAGAATGTGGTTGTTCAAACTCGAGTCTTATGACTTATTATTCATTCTTCTGCTTTCCCTCCCCCCTTCACTTTACATGCCAGGAGAGGAAAATGGCTTAATGTACGACCTGCTCTTTACTTAGACCTTTTAGTTATCCTCTGCTGTTTTGCAGGACTTACAGGACTGTTTGAGCTTGATCCCTCTATGTTAGCCGTGAAAGAATCCAACAGCTGCTGCTTCATCTGAAGGATTTCTGTGGGGAAAAGGGGTTCTTTTAAACTAATTCCTCAGGCTGCTCACAACCTGGACTTTCCCCTTTAGATGTCCTCTGTGGCTCCCTAACACTTTTGGGACTCTTTGAGCTGCCTGAGCTGTCTTCCCTTTCCTGATGGTGGCATTTTCTCTTCAAAGAACAATTTTTGCTGCCCCTCTATTCTGTGCAGGGAGAAAATGCCTTTGAAACCAACATGGTTCTGCAGCCAAGTAGTAAGCATTCAGAAACATCTATCTGCTTCTCATTTGTTTAAAATTTGTTAAATCCTATAGCAGTTAAACATGTATGAAGTGATTTTCTTTTAATGTTACTTCCTTCTGATAGTCTCTGCAATGAAGCTGCATCAGTTTCAAAGGTTTCACACTCCCTGCGTAGAATAGAGCTGTTATAGCAATAGCCATTTGAAAAGGAAATGGCAAATGGCACCAGCAGGACAGGCAAACAACTTAAACCAAGTTCATGTAGCCCCAGAAGTGCCTGGAAGCAGATGATATGGGAAAGAGGGAGGAGGAAAGAGAGTCCAAGCCTAGGAAATATCTGTTGAAAGAATTAATTGAACAAGTTACCCCACCCTAAACAAAGCATAGCAGTTGAAAGCAGAGGATAGCAGCTGCAAAGAGTAGCTGTAGAAGGTTCTTACACTTGTGCAAATACTGTGAGACCTATTATTTAAAACAAAATTACAAGAAAAACCCATGTTCAGACAGGAATTCTCCCCTTTCAAAGAGATTATTATGGTTTGATTTTTATAAGCATTTCTTATGTTTAATATGACCGCTCTGTCATTAGTTCCTGGATGACCATGTTTATTAGCACAACTCTCTCTAAGCAAGGGGTTTTCATGATTTTTAAGGTCTTACTGCTGTACTATTTTTTGCTGCACACTGGTTCTGACAATGCCACCTATACTAGTCAATAAAATAGAACAAGACATAGCCTTTAAATTTTCAAACTCTCTTCTCTTCCATAAGCGTATCGGATTTATCAGTACTGCCTGTTGGGAACAATTAAGAACATCACAACCAGACAAACTGTGGTTGGGCAATACCTGTAAAAAAGCTACTGGAAGCAAAATAAAATCATTCCACGGAGCATCCCAGTGTTAAAGAGTAAGGACACTCATTTACCACTGCTTGCATCCATGGCCTATCCCATCCAGTTCACCAGCATAGGCACACTCAGATGTCCTCCAAACAATGCTCATCCCCCTACCAACCTCCACTAAGTAGCAAGGAGAGCTGTCAGTAACCAGTGCAGCCATGATGTCCTGACTCTGTGAGCATGCAGGAAAGTTGAGGCACAGGAAAAAATTAGGAAAGACATAAGTAGAAGAATAGATTTCTGTGCTTTTGATAGTATTCAAATGCCTGAAGATCATCCTTTCAGATAGGATGGATATAGCCATTGATTTAAAACAAGACCAGTGTGTAAGTGGTTTCTTAAATGGACATGAGCATTTTGTTAAATTTTGTGTAAGTTGGTCCTTGAACTAATGGAAGGTTCACCAGATCAGGATATTGGATTATTTCATTTTATAATTTTTAAAACTACCATGGGAGGATTCATGTCCATCTAGAATATTTTCCAAGAGATGAACATTGAGAGTAGTGGCTTCTGCAGTTAATTTAAAAATTTTGATAAATAGTTCAGTAATCATAAATGATTCTATCATTTCAATACTGCTCAGAAAATTGTGAAGAAAATTTGTACAACTGACAAATATTTTTTTCTTCAATAGAATTTTTGCACTTTCTAAAATATTAAATGAGCAAAACCAAAGTTCTTATTCCAGTAATGAATGCCAGCTTGTATAAAGTCTGGGCAATGTTGATCGATATAATTTTTATGTTTGGAGATAGGGAAAAATCCCCAACATTTAGGAGGGGGGGGAGTGGGTTGTGTTTGGTTTATTTTCTTTTTTGTGTACCTTTTTTAAGAAATGGCTGATTTTAAAAACCCCAGCAAACAGGCAAGCACTTAAGGATGCATGTGGGAATTAGACACAGATTTCTCTCTGTTGTTAATAGAAACTGTGCATCTAACACTTGTTCACTGTAGTGGAAATAGACTTGAGCCTTAATCTAAAGTGCATTGTGAGAAACTACTCTATTTTTTTCATTGGAGACTATTGTGAATGATGCATCTGTAGTGGACAAAGCAAGTCTAAAGCCAAGTGAAGTAGACTGAAAGATCACCATTGAGTCAGAGTCTGCAGGACCACGGACCATAGGTAGAAACAGATGCTCCTTAACCTTTCATCATATTAATAATTTAACTCCACTGATCTCTCATAAAGGATTGAAATGTATTAGTTTTTCCTCTGAGACTACATTCATCTTTTTGTTTTCCTTCCCTAACTTAAATTCTGTTTCATGCGGCCTTTCACTAAAGAACTTTTACAGAATCAGCAGAACTACTATGTATAAATGGATCCAACTTTTTACTTAGGTTTTTTGCAAACTTCTGTACTGATTGTGCAGGATGCCAGTCTCTGCAGTGTCTTGAACTGTTCCTGTGTTCTCCTGGAGAAGTCACCAATCTCTTCTCTTAAATATTTGTTGTGCTCTCCAATTCACATAGAAAATCCATATCCATAATAAAATTATTTTATGAGCATATTAATCAAGGAGGTAAAGGCAGTAGACTGCCTCTCCTTCAACTTCCTGTTGTGACTTAACCCTAATAGACAGCTATCATACAGTCACTCTCCCCCAGTGGGATGAGGAAGAGAACTGGAAGGCTACAAGCAGAAAAGTTGTGTATTGAGATAAAGCCAGCTTAATAGACTAAGCAAACCTGTACATGCAAGCAAAGCAAAATGAGGAATTCATTCACTACTTCCCACTGGTAGATAAATGTTTAGCCATTTCTGGAGAAAAGAGATTCATCACATCTGATGGTTAGGAAGACAAAGGTCATAACTCACAACATCCCCCTTCCTCCTTTTTCCTTCTGGTATTACTGTTAAATAGGATGGTGTTGGGAAGAAAGAGTTAAAACCAGAAGATCAGCAATGAGGAGGAAATAGTTTGGTTGAAAGTGATCTTGAAGCTGGGAGTGTTAAAAAGGTTGGTGAGGGAATGCTCCATTTGTTACATGCAGCGTTGCTGATCCTCTGCCTGTTTGGAGAAGCAGAATTCCTGTGCAGAGGCAGCACACTCTCACAGACATGCTCAAAGCCTTTTGTTACAGTGAGGTAGGCAGGGAGCCCCTGCCCTGCTGCTGACTAGGATGGACTGAGCCAAACTGAGCCGGTGTCCTAATGTGTCTGTGACTCCCAGTGTTGTTAGTGAGGGAATGAAATAAATCTACTCTCTGCATTTCTGCTGTGGCTCCACGGTTGCCTTGGATACCTGTATGTGTAGGTACATGCAGATGGGATCCTGTCTGGGATGGAACATCCCTTTGGTCAGCTGGGCTCAGCTGTCTCAGCTGTGCCCCCCAAATCCCGGGGCACCCTCAGCCTACTTGTTGTGAGGGCAGCATGAAAAACAGAGTACTGCTCAGGATTAGCTAAAACAACCCTGTGATATCAACACAATTTTGGTCACCAAGAAGGCACGGTATTGTCTGCCCCAAAGAAAACTAACTCCATCCCAGTCCAAACCTGTACAAAGTCTCACCTTCCCAGGCTTATCTGGATTTCACATAATGAACATAATGAACTCATCGATCGCCAGAAGAGAAAGCTTTTTTTTTTTTTTTTTTAGAAAGAGAATTAGCTCAGAGTAAGTTAGAAAATCTTGAACAATGCCATGGTTTCAGGTAATGCATCAGACTTTCTACCAGGAATGCAAACATACAATGCAGGAAGTCATTAGAGTGACATAAAGTAAATACAGTACATTATAAAATAAAACCTGTAGGTCAAGGCAGGATGCTGAGAGGCAAACAGACAATTGGGAATAAAATGAATTGGTAACTCACCAGTGAAGGATAAAAGTTCGAAGAGATAAAAGGAAAAGAAAAAAGAATATGTTAGCATAATGAAAAGTGTGAAATTAGAACTAAAACGAATCTTAGAAGAAGAAAAAAATGCCTTTCAGACCTCAAGAACGAAGAAAATTGCTTGACTAACATGAAAAAAATATCTTGTGGCTATTCAGAGGTATGAAAGTTCATCTCTGTAAGTTTTGGTGATGTAGATCAGAAAGAAAGACATTTTCCTGGAATTACCTGATGCAGATTTTCTATGAAGACGTCTATTAAGGGAAAAATGAGAAGATTAAAACTCTAAATCCTTGCTGAGTTCCCATACAAAACATGGTTAATTATTCAGGCCAATGTATCAAGCCATCCTGAACTTATGGTGCCATGAACGGACTTAGGTTGGTTTTTTTTTTTTTTTTATGTGAATGGATAAGACATTTTTTTCCTTTACAATTTAAATTACAATGGTTTTAGAAAGCTAATGAAAGTAAATTGCACTATTCTGGTGGATGCATAAAATGATCACACAAAATACTATTGCAAAAGAAAGAACAAACATCACAGAAACAATAAAGTTTCCTTGTAGGCATGAAATTTGACATATTGATTAATTAGAAAACAAAATGAGGTTAAAAAGATCTCATCGTCTCTCACACTTGTTCAGTATTCCTTTGATGTAACTGGAATTTATTCCAGCATAATCTGTTGTCAGAGGAAACTTAAATCTAAAGAATGAACACTGTATTATCTTGTAACTTTGATTGCACTATCTTGGAGAATAATTTTATAAGCATGTTTTATTAGCTTTAGAGTTTGTGAAGGCTTTGTTAACATGTTGTTTGGGGAAAAAAAGGATATAGCTCTTGCATGTCTATGCATTTTCTGGTTATATAAACTGAAAAATCTGAAGTGATAAATATCGGTAAAATAAAAGTTAATTTCAGTGAACAAAATGTACAAATCAGAGCTCAGTTTTTATACATCAAACTTCATGGTTTATTCTGAACAACACCGGAAAAATGTTTTGAAGTAGTTTTATTGAATTATTTTTTTAAATTGCAATTAAAACTGAGAAAATATTAGTAAATGTAGTTCAACCCATTGGACAGGGTGAAACTCTTAGAGTCAGCTAGATGAGTATAGCATGCTATTCTTGGTTGCTGTTGATTGGTAAGTCATGTTTTGCAGTTGATTATTTGCAATTCAGAGCTGCTCAGCAATAACTTAAAATGACCAAAGTTTTATTTACACTTATGCACCTCTATTTTTCTGAATTCTGTCCAACTCAACATTAAACCTGAGAGTTTTAATAATAATTAATTGTGCTGTATGATACCTACCTATGCATCAGTAGAGCTTAAAAATATGAGCAAAATAGCAGCTATCCCCTTTGACTTGCAAGCGGCAGCTGAGTATCTACTTTAAAGGGTTGTGTAGAAAATATAGACAGATGCCTGAAGGGAATAATGATTCCTTAAATTCAGAATGAAATATCCAATAGATAGCAGTCAATGCAGAAGGCAAAATAACAAAACTGCCTGCAAATGAGACAGCTGGTATCTGTAGTTCAATAACTGAACTAATGGAGGGTAATTTGGCACCTCCTCAAGGTCTACTCTGCTTACAGTTATTGTCTATCTATAATATGTTAATTATCATGTCTAGAATATTTAGACTAAGTTTATAATTTATTTGAAACATGCCTGTAAATAATTTCACTGAGTAGGTAGACTGGCATCAATCAAAACAGAAATAAGTTCCACATGAATGACACAAAAGGCTGCAAGAAAGGCTCGCGATCCTTAAAGCCTTTTGCTGAGTAAAATATTGTTCTGTCTCTTTCAATTACTAGAATTAATTTGTTATCCATTGTTCTACTCATTAAAGATACTTTAGATTTTGGGTATTTGCATATGCAGCTTTTTGCTTTACCTATTAAAGTGTCTTCATCTCAACCTACAAGTTTTTTTCACTTTTACTCTTCTGATTCTTTCCACCATCTTACTGGAGGGAGTGAGCAAGTGGGGTTTAGTTGCCTGCTGGGGTTAAACAGTGGCAGTCCTTTTTGGTGCCCTTTTTTTGGGGTTCAAAGGTTTTGAGATAATGACAGAGTCGATCTATACTCTTAGTGTTTATTAATGTTCATAACTGTAATATGGTGTTTGTGTAGCTTTTTTAATCAAATCAAGAAAGATTCAATGCAAAAATTGCACAGAGGGTAGAAAAGATACCCGAGGGCTACTAAAACTTTATGCTGTGGAAGTTCCAAGCCCTATATTAAACATTTGCATTCTGCTACTGACTTCCACATGAAAGACACTAGGTATCTTTATACATTTTTAACCATAAAGTGAATTCTTCAAATACTTAATTTTCTGGAGAACAGTCTGATTTTATTTTTTTTTTCCATGAGAACAAAATTTAGTCTCTCTAATATTCTGTATGATAGAGTCATGTGTTGACTGCCCTCTGCATATCATTATGGGATGCAATGTCATAAATGTCAGAGTAAAATAAGTAAATCCAAGTGTCATATAGATATTTGATCCTAAACTTTAGAAAAAAAGATGCACTCTAAAGGATGAACTAAATTGTTATTACCAGAGACGTATTCAGTGTGCATTCACAACTTAGTGAATCAGTTGTCACTATTCTGTCCTGAGTACCAGCAGAATAAATATTGTTATATTTACTCATGGAAATAACCTACGAATGTTCTTATCTACTTTGATCAAATTTTGTCAAGACAGCAACAGAAGCTTTTTTGTTTTCTGACTTTACTAAAACGAGCACTTTAAAACTTAAATCTGTCTCCTTGTCCTGGTTTTGTCGAAGGAGGGAATGAACTTTTCTCATTAGCTGTGAGGGGGTGGAGCCTGGAACCAGGTGGGCATGTTGAGGTTGTTATTCCACGGCACATTGCATCATTGTCAAGGGGTGGAGGGAAGGAAGGGATCCTCACTCATGGGAAGGAGGGCATTGCTGGCAGTTGAGGTAACAGAGTGTGAACAGAGTGTCTGGACACTGCTTTGTTCAATGTCTCAGGGTTGCACCACATTGGTCGGTTGGAATTGGTTGGTGAGCAATTTGCAGGTAAACACCCTCTCTTTGGTACATTGTTGTTATTAATATTGTTGCTGTTACTGCTCATTTTCTTACCTGATTGCTATATCTAGTAAATTGTTTTTATCTCAGCCCGAAACCTCTGCCTTTTGTCTCACAGGAGAGATGGAGAGAGGGGAACAGGACTGCCTTTCCTAAACCATTATACTCCTTGATGTGTCTTCTAGGCTTGTGCTTCCATTTTTCTCTTTATCATTTTAACCTTCACATCAACCTATGCTTTGGCCACAGCTCCAGGATATGAAAATCCTCCACAGTGCAGCTCTCATTCTCTCTGCAAAGTTCCGCTCTCTGTCTGGACTGACACTCCCAACTCAACACCTGTCCTGGCAGGGAGCCCTCCTTTGCTCAAGGCCCTTCACACTCTTCATAGCCTTCCTTTGGATGTTCTCTAATATCTTAGTATCATTCTTATATTGTGGCACCCAAAACGTCTCACAAGACTCAAGGTGAGGCCCCCCCAGTGCAGAGCAGAGCAGGACAATTCCCTCTGCTTGGCCCTCCTGGCTGCCAGGGTGCTGCTGACTCAGATTCACCTTCTGCAGCTCTGCCTTCCAGCATCTCATTCCCCAGAATATCCAGGGCTGGCCCATCCCAGGTGCAGAATCTGGCACTTTCCCTTGTTGAACTTCATATTGCTGGTGATTTTACCTCTGGGGCCAGAACTCCCTCTACAGCTTTAAGCATCTGGAATAATCTTCAATGCACATGCCTCTCTACACACTAGGTGTTTTAAGTGTCAGCTGAGAATACAGCCTTTTTTCCTTACGTTAAATCCTCTTTGTCATTGCTATTTGTTTCTTACGTGACTCTGTACCTTTAATTAAACCAATAAAATAGTCATACAATTTCTTTAAGTACTCAATACAAAACTGTTATGTTTATGCATTGGTAATTTACACTGCACACATTTTATAAGCCTATTCCTTTACCATTCATGAGAATACCTACTGTTTATTTAATAACTACCATATTATAAAATACATATGCTATCTATAAGCTACAGAAGTCTTAAAAACCACACAACCACACACTAATTTAGCATATAAAACTTTAATTTTTTTTAGGAGTGATTTCACAGAACATGTGTAATAACAAAACCACATGCTTTTTCAATTTGCCAATTATTGTTGTTTATTTGTTGTTTTCAAACTCTGAAAGCTGTAATTGATACTGAGAGAAAACGTAGGTTTTGGTGACAAGAGGAAACTGATGGCTTTTTTTGTGCCTTTTTGTTTTCCTCTTATAGAAAACTAGCAGGAAATACATCTAAGTAAACAATGTAGATATCACTGTATGTAAAGTCAATTCTTTTTTTGGTATAGGGAATGACCAGTTTAGTTTAAGCACAAGCAGATGTTTCTCTCTGACCATCTGGCCTTTATTTGCTTATCCAAAATCCTATGCTCCCTCTTTTACACAAGGGGAGGAAAGGTAGTAATAGCGATTTTTGTTGTTGTTGATTGTGGAAGGAAATCATAATTGTTTTATTTCTTTGTAGCAATAAAGAAGAAGCGTGAAAATAAAACATTGCAATTTAAAAAATGAATATTTGAAGTTAGGTATGAGAAAAAAAATTCTCCATTCAGCAAATCAGCACTTTTGAAAGTACTGATCTGAAAGGCCATGAACTTTTCTCCTCTTTATGCTGCTCAAAACCTATCCCTGAAAACCTATGTGCATGTGACCCACAGGGAGAGCATGGCCAAGTCTTCATTTATAAATAAGTCTTGTATCCATGATCTGCAAAGGAGTATGCTTTATTCTTCATTGGCCAGTTTTCATCAACTCTATAATATTTTAATTTTTTCAATAACCATACTTTTTATTTTGAATAAACTTGATAAATTGGAAATATTAGAGCCAAAAAAGAAAATTCTAGTAAACACTGCTTGTTTTGACTTAAGAACTCCAGTATACTTTCTTGTACTATCAGTGCAAAGCTACTGATAGTTGTAACATGAGATCAAGTTCTGTTGAAAAACCAATGTTCATATCAATAAGTCCTTACAGTTTTTTTCGTGAAATTCAAAAGTTTCAAAACTTAACACCTTTCCTCACTCTTTACATCATCGACCAAGCAAATGAAGATCTGGTTTTTAATCATGTCAATGAGTAGGAATGAATAATGCCTATAGAGGCCAGACTCAATCCATCCAAAACCCATTCCAACCTCTTCAGACTTTAACCACATACAAATCCATTGATAAATGGAGTTAATATATGATAACATAACTTTTATGTTTTGAGATCCAAATATTTCTGCCTCCCCTCTACAAGCTGAAATAAAATTAGCTTTGTGATGGAGACACATTTGTGGCAGCAAGTTTCAGTATCAGTGGAGCATAGCTACGTTTTTTTTGTAGCACCTGTGATTGAAATTAAGCCAAGTAGCTACTTTCACTGCAATTACAATTCTCCTCCCTTACATTACATAACATGGCTGGTCTGTTTTTCTCTTAATATCAGTGTATTTTCCAATTTGTACTTGCCTTTTGTTTTCATATGAATGTTAAAGTTTTCACTTTTCTTGACATTAAGATCAGCAGCATATCACAAATATTCCCATAGTAAGAAAATACTTTAAAGTCTTGTTTTCTGCATTTACTGCAGCACATCAGGTTTTCTCTATTTCCATGAGTTTTTTTGCACTCTTTATGCTTAATTTTAATTCACTGTCAGACACAAAATATTCCATTGTCAGCTGGAAGACTCAAACTGAAAGTAAGGTTGGTTGCTACAGCAAGAAAGCCAATTTGTGTTATCCATTATATCGCTGCGAATCAAGACTAACTGTATTGACTTCAGTGGGGAAAGAGGTCGACAGACTCATTTCTACTTCTGCAAAATGATCCATGCACCTCTAATGATACAACAGCACAGTTAATTGTTTGACTGAGAGGAGGATGGCTGAGAACAGCAGTGGTTACTTGCAAAGTTAGAGTTACAGGTGAATTTTATGCACACTTCAAATGAGTGAACCTAGATAGTTTGCAGCTAAAATGTCTGCTCTGTTTGTGGTTTTTATTTGGTTTTTTGTTTTGTTTTTTTTTTGTTTGTTTGTTTTGTTTTGTTTTTTATCTCTCGCTTGTCTGTCTTAAACTGAGAAGTTACTTTAGGATCTCTGTTTGGCACAAGCCACCAACTCTTTTTCCTGTTTGTATACTCTTGTCTGGACAGAAAGACAATAATCTCTTAATTAAGACAGACTTCTAATTATCTGTCATCATTTTTGTATTTAAGTGCATCATATGCATTAGAGAAGACTTTTCTGAAGTGAGGAAGAAATGTTGTAGAGATCAGAAGGACTGAAACACAAAGAAGTCAGAATTATCCTTTTCAAAGTTCCAACATCAAGCACCAGCTATCTGATTCTTTCACAGTATTTTGGCTTTTTGGCTAGCTCTCCATCTGCACATTTAATGCTGAGGAAATCAGGGGGTTCAGTTCATCCATGGAATTAAATACGTGTTATTAAATTAAGTGTCCAATGAAAAAACAAGACATTATTACCTTTAAAAACACTCATTTGAGTAACCTGCTAGCTGTCACCCAAAGACTTTGTGACACAGCAGGCTGTAGAGCTTGCTGTTTCCCCACAACCCAGTTTCTTGGGGCTAAATTTACCTTAACTAGATAGGAAAATAAATTCAGTAGTTTCATTACCCACATCTTCTATATGCATCTTCCATTTTCTGCGGCATATTTAAAAAAAGATCTTGGACAAACACAGTTTCTAAATAAGTTAAAATATATTAATGTAACCTTTTAACTGAATTGGGCAGCATTTCTATGAGAAAAATACTGTATGATTATAAAAACAAAGATGGTATCATATTGTTGGTATAGGAAGCATTAATTACATAATTTCCTAACATGCTGAATCACATAACTATAGAAATATCTATACATACATTTCTTATAGTTTATTGTGAACTCATGGCTCATACAATCACTCACCAGACCTTCACACTTGAATTAGAAGACTAGAAGTATTACCTGCTCAATCTCAGGAAAGGAAGACACATCTAGGGTTTTTCGCCACTGTGTTTTGCTAACATTTGTTGACCTTTTTTTCACATCTTAGCTTCTTATCTGATGTGATTTTCATCCTTACTTGTTCTTAATACCTTAGCTCTAGTTGTTGTAAGGTAATTTAGTTCTCCTTCAATGAGGCATGACTACTTCAAATGATTTTGCTTTCTCTTCAGATTGGTCTTATCACCATTGACACTTGAGGGTTAGATTTCTACCAATAATACTCATCCTCAATTTGAAGGTGAAACTGCTATTATAAAAACAATGTAAGAGTACTGGGTTTACCAATGAAAATGCACATTCAGTAAAGGATTTTTAAAAGTTATTTCCCTTCTTTTTCACAAGCATGTGAGATCCCAGTCCAGAAGTACCTCTTTAGCAAGACACAGGCTACTCATACCTCCCCAGAGAAGGATACAGTGTTCTGTGCCCTGAAACAACAGAAGTTTTGTAAGTGGTGTCTGAGAAAAAACACAGTAAAGTCAATTAAAAGGTTCAGACTGATTTCAGATATCTTCTGACCAAGCATTCATAAAACATGTTTTTATATAGCCATTTTTTCTTCTTAAATCTAGTTATTTCCTGATCACCTTTAAGGTGATGTACCATTAGTTTTGACTGGGTGTTTACTGGCCCTCACTTGCCAGTAGTGACCAAGCACAGAACTAAATCAATCTTTGTCAGGTCTGTAATTGAGCACTTCCCTAATTTATGAGACAGCTTTTCCATTAACAACAAAATCCTGAGAATTAAATAAAAACAGACCTTCACAAGTGCTGCTGCATTGGTGAATAAAATAAAAACATTGATAAATGTACGCCCCTTTTCCCAGGCTGACTTTGAAAAATTCTGTGTCACAGACCTAGGTCATATTCTGACAACAATTAGGAACACTAAAATAAATAGTTGGCAATTCTTTTTTATGACAGGCTATGCAAAGCTGGACTTTTTTTTGCCAAACAATACAATAGTCTGTATGAATTATGTTATTACAGTGTGTCTGCTAGTTCGTATGTATCTGTACTGTTATGCCCCCTTCACAGCATGACAACTTCTTGGTTTCAAATCTCATTCAGCTGAGACTTGATGAAATCTTCCACAGACAAATGAAAATATATCCTTAAGTTTTGCTGGAGTAGTTTCCATTGTTGAACTAAATCACTTACTCAAAACTCAATCTGAACATTTTTCCTTCAGTATCTCTAATGAGGCTTTGAATGTCTCATCAATTAAGACAATTAAACTAGACCAGATAAATCACTAAAAAATGCAAGTGCTATGACAGGGGAATGGATTGATTAGCTAATAGGTATTTTCTACATCCAAGGGCTTCATCCTTGAAACTTACATGTGAATAGCTCATTGGTGACAATTGTACTGTTTTCATCTAACTTTAATCAAGATTTATATTGTATGCTTTTGCAGGTTAAAAAAATAATATTTAGTTGTTTCATTGAATTTTTTACAGTTCTTGTCTTCCACTTCCTGAATGGGTTTGGATTTGGAAAAGTCATCTCAATAGAGAACCTGTTGACACAACACTTTCAACATCTCTTTGAAGTGAAAATGATGTTTTGAAGTTGATTACTTTAAAGAAATACAAATACTGACTGCTTGAGATTTATTATGCTTGATAACTCTGCATACTTTTTAATTTTTTTTCATGTATGCAAATAAACATACATATAATGTCTGGAATACTGGTGGAATATAAACTTCTGTGGAATATGTAAAGGTTTTGAGTAAATCAGTATTAATGCTAATGCAGTCTCTCAGTCAGACTGAATGCAGTTTTTTGAAGCACCATAGGAATCAAGAAAGAAAAAGAGTACATCATACATGTTGTAGACTTAGGAAAAGTATGAGTTTCGTATATGCGTTTTCTTTGTCCAATTGATAATAGATTTAAAATTTGAAATGCCTCAACCCTTACTATTGCAGATTTTAAGTATGGCAGGCTTGTGCTTTAACAGTTCAATAGTTAAAAATATGACAAGCATTTGATATGGATAGATGTGCATGAACACAAACACAACAGAACATGAATGTGTGCTGGTAGAGCAGGGAAAAGCGATAGAAAAATCTCTCAAGTTCTAAATCCAAAATACAGATGGAAGTAGAAGTGTTTAAATCGACGTTTGAAGCTCCAGAGACAGCACTATAGCCTTCTGGTAGATATTCATCCATTTGAAGTATTGTTTACATAATCAGAAATAACCTCTAAACTCAGATTGGCAGTTGCACATAAGTAGCATCAAGTGGTCTAAAATTAAGCCTAAAGCATAAGTCCTAACCTGTAAAATTTTGAAGTACTGGAAGGAGACTCAAAACTGGAACTAAGAGTATTAAGCACAACTGTTGGAGGAGGGGGAAAAAAAATCCAGAGCACATATTCAGTGGAAGTGAGAAACACTAGGAAGGAACAATTTTCACAATGCAAGGACAGAAATTAATCCTATAAGCTTTACTGCTGGAAAAAGTGTTGGGAATTCGGTCTGTGTTGTATAACTGTAAAGCACTACATTAGCAGACACCCAAATGCCCTCATTCTCTCTGCATCTGCCACTTGGCCTCCATTTCAAGTGAGAGAAAGGCACAGCTCTTCATTTTGTAACCTTACAGCTTTGGTCCCTAGACCCAATCCAGTCAGCTTCACTCTCATGACTTGCTGCTGATGTTCTTAGCTCTCTAGAAGAAAGCAAGGGAAATGGACCCAGAAAAGTACGAGAGAAAACAA
>JACBWW010000003.1:36643366-36745866 GCA_020086605.1 Lanius collurio
TATGAGAAAAATAAGGGTGGTTCAAGACCAAGTATCTGCTCGTTTCACTCAGATCCCTAGACTGCCATGCCAAAGGGCACAAGCTTTGAGAACTGAAATGTTGTGGCAGCCTATTCCTGGTTTGGAAAAGTAACAGGAATGCCTAGATTGGATCCCAATTAATTGGGTATAACAGTCTTGGATTAGTGATATACCAGACCTTGTTTTGCCTGCATGTCTCAAGACGAGTGATTCTTTCAAATCACAATTGAAATAACTTATTCATATGTTTTCTGAGCAGCAAGTTTACATGGACAGTAATATCATGCCAGCTGACTGCTGCAAATTTGCATAACAATTTATATCTCACATGAGAAAAATAGAAGCTATTCAATACATTGTTTTGTGATAAGTGTCATACTGGACTATTTTCAGAAATGCAGCTGCTGTTAGTTTCAGTCCCTTTTACAGCATTTACAGAATAAAAAAGTGGTGCAGCATCATTTAATAGATGACCACCATTTATACTGTAGTTCTGGACTGGTTTAGAAATTAACTTAAAGGCAGAAATCCATATAAAATAACATTGAAAGGAAGTAACAGGCACCTGTTGAAGAAATATGAATTTTGATCAACAATTTCCTTTGGAAGGAAAGAATAAAGAAATAACAACAACATTACTTTTTTGATTTTCTTCTCTCTTCTTCCTTCAGAATGCGCATTTGCCAAGAATATCAGCACAAATCTGGCAAACAGTCATCTGCTTCAGACTAACATCATGTGTACTCTACATCCTTTTTATCTCCCAACAACACTGAAATATTTGGAGTAGGAGTTCTACAAATAGACAAAAACTTTAAGTTGTATTATGCTTTACAGTGTTGCTTTTCTTGCTCAGTGGAGTTCGGGAAAATCTCCTCTGAGGTCTTGTTTGCAGCTTCCAAACATTTCTCTTTAGAAATCCCAACCTACACTTCAACTGTTTTCACAGATTTCCTTAGACACATTGAAACTTATTTCACTCAACTTCAGCTAAAAATGAGTCATTGGACAGAATTTAGGCATCTAAGCTACTTCTGCAGTCAATGGAGAAAGATGAGCATCTTTGGAAGGTACTTAATCTCAAACTACAGTTGGGACTGTGAACATCTTGTGGAAGTGCTTATATGGATGGAACTCATACGACCAGTTGAAAGTAGGTACAAGTTTAAAATGGGAAAAAAATGAACTAAGCACATCTCTACCATAGTCATGAAGATGTCTGAGAGGGAATGAAACTAAAGAAATTCTAAATCCTCTAAGTATTTTAATTCTTTTCCAAACACTAGAACTTTTTTTTTTTTTTTTTTTTGAAGTTCAGATATTTCTCTGGCTTGTCTCTATCTCTTATATTTACCTATATCTACACATCTAATAAAAATTCCAAAGGAATTTCTTTAGAAAATATCCCTCACCCACAAATCAGCCATTTCTCAGGTCATAGTGGCAGATTTTATGGAAATTCAATGCTCAAGGAAAGTATATATTGGACAGCACTAGAGTCAGAAGTCTTCTATTTATTTAAAGAAAAACAGTCATGTGGTTAGTCCCAAGTCACTTATCCCATATTATCCCCCTCCCATGCCTTGCTTTATGGTAGGTTTTCAATCTTTTATAGTGTGGAACATATTTTAATAGAGATATTATTTAGCATCTGTCTTACCTCTCCCAAATCACAGTCACATAGACCACTTCCCTTCTTTTTGACTGCCTGACAGTTCCTTGGTAAATAGACTCACCACTCTCTATGAAAATTTATTTTAGGAAAGTGTGTAGTTCAGAATTTTCAAAAGTGAATATTGGTTTGAAATTCCCACCCTGACACACAGAAGGGATGTCCTGTTTTAGAAGAGAGGTAACCATTTTCTAAAAATCATCACATCTCTTACAGATTATCATGTGCATGTAAGATATTTCCAAGACTCTTGATAAATGATTTTTCAGTTCCAGAATTGAAACAAAACTGCACAATTTAACGAATTTTCACTTCTATTTCAATTTTTAAAGTATTTAATTTTGTTTTCAAAACCTGTGTTGCAATGAAAATGTGATCATGAGCAAATAGTTATTTAAAGCAATTTCTCATGGAAAAGTCTCAGTTTTCAGCATTCCCAGACCTCTCAGTATAGAGAAGTGATTGTCAGACATGTTGTGACCAAGTTGCTCCAGTTAACTACACCAACTAGAACTGAATAAAAGCAACATCTAAATTTTCAAAGTCTACCGAAATAGAGTTCAAGAGTATAGATAGGTACATGTAGAGCATATATAATCTCCTGAATACTGAGTCCGCTTTGCAGTTCCAAAATCAGCCTGATTTTCCTTGGATGCCAAATACTGAGATACATTAATTAGAAAATTAACCTTGAATTTCATTGCTTTTCTTAATAGAAGAATTTCCTAACATAATTGAAGTGAAGCTTTCTCTCTCTGGCTATGAATAATTGCCTACTATTTCTGTTTTCTCTCATGAAATGGCATGAATGCCAACCATGCACTCTCAGCTTCTCTACTTCAATTAGCATTTGAAAATTATTTTTCAAAGTTAACGAAAGTTTCAGTCAAAAGCGATCTATTTACTCAAGTTTTCTACAATCACTTTGTTCCTTTTAAAAATCTGTTTATTCATACACAACTGTAAAAAAATGGCTTTATTTTGCTGTTTATCACTGGTTAAAATGGAAAATAAAAGAGCCAAACTTACTGGCTACAAGAAAAATTGCAACCATACACAAATGGTTTACATTACACATAACTTTACACGTATACTTACATATGCTTTTTGCCCTGTTTTTTTTGCCATGTATTTAACACAGTATAGGGTCTTGCTAATGCAAAGAAAAATGCAAAAGGCAAGGCCTGCTGTGTTGTTCCATTGATGATTCAGTTATTTTTGTTTGATTTCTTTAATGACTATCACAAAGATATCCTGGTTTTTTAAAGCTGTTCCATACATTTTATTGTCTTTTGCTTGAAATATTGCTTTATCGTAATAAATAAGTTCATTTAGCAGCTGTTCAAACAAAAAAAAAAAGCTTTTTCTGCTTCTTAAACTTAAGTTGCTGTGTCTACTTTAGGTGTTTTTACCTGCCAAATGTATGGCATTAAGTAAAAATACGTATCAATGTTGCAGAAAGGAAAGTTCAGCTTTAGGCCTTTTTTCTCATGCCAAAGCACAGGTGCTTCAGATACACCTAATTATAGGAGTAATTAAAGTTATTACCTTACCTGTTTATTCAAGGGCACAAGGACTTCTAATGGGAACAAATCAAGATATAAAGACTTGCTGTCAATTAAGCTTGAAGGTTTGAGGAGATAATGAAGGAGGTTTGGAGTTGGGTTTCAGTTCTGCACAATAATAAAAATAGTAATTCTGCACCTCTTACTCTTCCTGGAACAGTCCCAACAGTTCAGGAGAAGAAAGACAAGAAGATTACCTGGGTAACATGATCTTAGGGGTACCAGAGAATAATAGTGTTCTCCCAGAGCCACATCTTTGGCAGAGACTGCTGCCAGCAGAAGATGGGACTGCTACAAATATAAGCCCGTCAACCTGAGAACAACAAATCTGTTCAGCTTCTTGTCACAGATCCTGTCAATATAGTGCAGGCCACAGAAGGACAGGTGAAATGTGACTCTGCTGTGGGCAGTGCACTCATGAGTCCTTGTCTTAGTAAAATGGCATGACATGACTAGTGCTACTTTCACAGAGATATAATTTAGGACTGACAGTACATTGAAAATATCCTTCTGCTACATGTTTTCTCAGACAGTGTGCTTCCATTAAACTAAGAAAAGAGGAACTATGGCAACTATAGGGCAAGATGAGTGATTTCCTGAGCTTCTGCACTTGTTCTGTCATTAGTTCTATCATTTTGAAACTAGCAGGTTCAAAAAAGGTATGTCATACTGACTGGAAATGTTCCTATTGGATTTTTTATTGGCTTTAATATAACTGTGTACACATACATAACTCAGGATAGACAGTTGCAGAGTTTGTTTAGTGTATTGCTAGCCAACTGAAAATATCAAAATGTGCATCACTTAATGAATTCGATTAGTCACACATTTTAAATATTCTGTTCTTGCTGTCTGATTTCATTATGTGTACTTTGCAGCAAATAACTAAGAATGTTGCTTGATAATTTGGAAGGCAGTATATTTCAGTTAAAGCCATTATATTTTGTTTCTTTTGAGCTGCCAGTTCCAAACATTAGTGAAAACACAGGCCCTCTTCTACAAAGTAACTTCATATAAAAGGGAAAATTAATTAATGGAAAGCAAATATTTATATTTTTTTATTTTGATCTGGTAGGTTTTCCTCTCTTCTGTAAAGAGAAGAAAACAATAAATTGGGATAGCAGTCTCTCTTTTATTTCATGTGGCCCACAAATAAAGAAATGGATTTTGTGTGGTAGCACAGTGGAAATTTACAACAGCAGGTGCACGTCACCTGGTTAGAACCTCTTCACACAAAAGTGAAACACCAGCATGCCACTGGTTAGAGCTAGGATCCTAATCATGTGGTTTCTGTACTTTTACAATAAGTCTGATTTTTTTTCCCCCAATAAAAATTGGGAAATGTATCATGGTGTTATACATAGGTGCTTCACACTTTTGATATAGTTGAGGGGGATTGGTCTCACTGGCCAAGCCGTCCCACAGTGTTAAGTTCTCATGACTTGCATTCCTGTGCTTATGTTCCAAGCCTGTGGTGTCCCTTAAGAAGCCATCAGGCAAAAAAAATGGTGTCTCAATGTTAATTTAAAGCCAGGACCTTGCAAACAGATCCATTCACACATGTCCCATTGATTTCATTAATTTTTCAAGATACAGAATTCAGGCCCAAAGGGTTATGTTAATTCTGTATAGGGACTTTGAGGAAGCTCTCCAAGATTAGGGGAGGTGTGAAATAGGTTTCTTCCTTCAATATGCTGAAGCTCTACTGATGTTGTCTGGGTCACACTAAAGAAGATTAAAACCTCAGGGAAAATTTTAGGAAAACGTTTTATTTACAGATAAATCTCCTTATCTTTTATTTTTTTCATTTCCTGACACTGTTAAAAGAAACATCAGCAAAACCACAGACCCTTTTGTAGTTTCCTACTGATTACTCCCAGCCCAAAGTCCTAATCCTCTATTTATTACATCATGAGTGGTTATTATAGAAATTACTGAGGTTATAAGCAAGGTTATGATTTTAGTGATGGAACAAACAACAGAAAAAATGGGCATTAAGTAAATATGTAACCCTTCTGGGTTTATAATGTGTTCATGAACCAGTAATTTCTCCTCTTAAAGTCAAGGGGTTTCATATAAATACAGTCAAACTTGCAATATTGACTCCAGGACAAACACTATTGCAAATTCCTTCAATGGAATCATTGCTTTTTATTCCAAATCTCATCCCAATGGAGACTCAGCTCTATTTAGTGGGAAATGAATGCCAGTCAATTTTTCCTCTTATTCAAAATTCAAAGACTTCTCTACTGTGAGGTGAGTTACTAGAGAGTTATTAAGAGAAACCCTAGAACTTGGCAAGCATACAGACAGCTAAATACAAACTTCCTACTTTGGCTCCTTAGTTTATCTAGACTGAGGCCTAAAATACAGAAGCTTGAACTCAGGAGTAGAGATCCTTCCATTTACTGTCAACAGGAGCCCCCTTCAGAAAGTGTCTGTAGCCAGGCAGTTGTAAGCACCAAACAGCTGGTCTCACATCACATCGAGGAGAGACAAACATTTCACCTTGTGATGCGCTGACTGCTCTCTGTCTCCTGCTCCCTCAGTGCATGTGTGCACATGAATATTATTTTGCATTAGACTCTTGTTTAATTAACAAGGAATAGGAAGTCTCAAACTCTGTTAGGGTAAGGATGGGCTAAAATTCAGGACTGCTGCTTTTGTCTCAAGTACTGTTGTTTGGGCAATATGAAGCATTCCCTATGTCTTAGCTTCAAAATGACTAAGTCCTTTCTGGGATATCCTGGATGTGTCAGAAGCTTTAGTTGAGCTTCCTCAGCATACATTGCACCCAATATCAGCACCAAGGGAGATGCAGGCTGAGCAAAGACACAGTATTAGATTTTTCTAGAGTCAGAAAAAGTAGGCTGTCCATGACATTTACTTTCTTACTATGACTAATTTAGATTATAATTTCCTTCAGGCAGGGGTCTATCACTGTTTATTTTAGAGTGAGTTCTTCCACATTCTCTAACTCTCAAAGTAGGAGTAAAAAACAGAATGTATATGGCATTTCAGAGAGAGTTGCTTCTGAATACTTTATCTTTCTGTTGTTAGTTACTAAGTCAAAAATCTTCCTCTGAAGGCAATAAGAGACACTTGCATGAGTAATGATCAAACCTGGTGTATCAAATAGAGACTTGTATAGCTCATCTTTTCTTTTAATTTTTTGAAGTTCTTCTCTCCCTATCTCTTACATATATCAAGTACAATGTATTTTTCCTTTTTGTATAAATATATTATTCTTTTTTGTATATGTACAAAAAACCTCAGTGTATTCCTAGTAAATTAATAATCTGAAAGCACTTTAGACACCCTTTTCATTGCACAGTATTGGTCTTGTGAGAAAGGCCAATTTTATCATTTTGCTTGAAGCCCTCTTTCCAAGATGATTTTGATTATTCAATAATAGTCTACTCAGACAAACTCGCCTTCATTCATTTATTAGTGTGAATGAATACCAGTTTTTCTAGAGAAAATCCCTCTTTGTGAAAATACTGAATTATCACCACCATATACCTCCCTGATGACACCTACTCCCACTGAAGTGACACAAAAAGAGAGGGAGGATAGTAAGACATGAAGTCCAGGGGCACTCACAGCAGACATCATGACAAATTATGTAACATCAAGCACCTGGGAAACCCGTGATTATTGTTTGGAGTGTCAAAATATCTGCAGACTGTAACAGGAAAGTGCTGCCTGCTTTTTCACTTTGTTTTTTAAATATTCCATGCACTCTTTGAAAGCAGTCCCATGACAGCAGACAACAAACTGAACTTCAAAGAAATAATGGATGCTGACACAGTGCACAATTTTTTTTCCCTTTCCTTGAATTTTCACTCTCCAGTTTTACAATTTCCTGGACCACGAAGCAATCTACCAAAAGGGCACAACTTGAACTGGTCAAGAACCAGGTCTCTGTTTCCCTTTCATGTTGCAGAACTGAAAGCAATAAATATTATGTTCTCTCTGCATTTCAAACTACTCTTGATTTGTGCATGCAAAAATACAAAGGACAAATATATAATATCTCTCACATGCTTCTTTTGCTGGTTGCTTATAGGTGACAGACAACCTTCTTTATTTTCCTTACCTTGATGATTTAGAATCTTTTTTTTCTTAGTGGCTCTAATTTTGTTTTTCTAATACACAAACAAGAATATTCTGACCACAAGAAACAGTCCAGTTAATATATATATATAGGGAAAATGGACACTCAGATCATTGCTGGCCATCCCTAAGAATGTCACGATTGTTCATCCATGGACTAAACCTTGGTGAGGTGCTAAATAGTATACCTCCATTGGCCTCACTTTGCAAAGAGCTGTCTAGGAAATGTGGGAAGTTATATCAAGTTCTACTGCAGTAGATCAGGGATTAAAGATCAATATAAGCAGCTTTGATGCTTCAAAGTCATTTGCCTAAACACATACTACAGATACAGGACAAGAAAGGAGTTTGTCATGTACACCTCTCTCCTAGAGAGAAGCTTAAAGTGCCCTCTTACACAGTGCAATTTACCCTGAGTGGAGATTGCATTACAAAAGGGTGAATGGCCTCTACAAGGCAGCTATTCCCACTCCTTTGCAGATGCATGGGGAGTGAGTAATGTCTGGCTATGACCCTTGCCCCGACATACTGACCAGCACAGCCTGTCTGGTGCAGAGAGGAGAAATCATCTGTACCAGGTAAAAGGCTAATGCAGTTTATTTTCTTCCTGGAGCAAGGGGTAATCAGGGACTATATTGTGACTCTCTGAGTCGTGGTTCAGTCCCTGATCTCCAGAGACGGACAGAGAACAACTGCTAGGGATAATTCAGCAGTCTGCCCCATGAAAACAAGATGTTAAATCCAGAACAGAACATTGCATTGTAAGGATTGAGAAAACTACTAAAAAATGTGCAGAAGACACATATTAAATGGTGCTGTCTTTTATCTTTTGAGTGACTTTGCCCCCCTTGCAACTAGTCTGCCTTGCTCATCTTCCTGCATTATCCCAACTATTATCACAGACACATCGATCATTTCTACACCTGCACTGCTTGTAACTTTCAGTAATTATTTAAAATTGATTTTTTAATTTTTCAAGAAAACTTAAAAAATAGGCCCAAGTTTAACCATTTTAAATACATGTCTTTGATTGTATTCCTAACAAGATCAAGAGTTCCTCTACTGGAAAGATTTATCCATCAGCTTTCAGCTTAGAACCAAAGCCTTTTCTTCTAGTATGGCTCTGTTTATGAATAATTGTGAGACTGGAATTCAGATGTTCTTTAAAAATATAAATAATAAGTTTTTCTAGATTTTTATCTCCATAAAAATATAGTTATTTATGTAGATATTTTATTCCAAATTATATAACAAAACTCTTGCAAATGCTGATTTTCAGCCATCAATCAGTATATACGAACTAATTAATTCTTTTTATTTCCCATGTCATACAACCTAGAATAGTCACTAAAAAGTTTTGCCGGAGTGATAGCTTGGACAAAAGATACAAATCTCAATTTATAGATTTGGTTATCTCCTCCTGCAAATGTTCCTGAATGCAAATTATTATTCACTAAACTTACCCTAGCGCATTTAATGAGAACGCTTGAAGGACTGTAGATTACTTGTATGATAAACATATTGCAAGATCCAGCCAATATACATGAGGCAGTAATATATCAAGGAGTGGAGATTGTATGTGAGATAGTGCTATCTCTGTTACCTTCCGGGTAATGATCATTCAAGGGTGTGTCTAATGCAGACCAGTACTTCTATTATTTGCACTCTGTGAAAGTATAGGGAGATTTAGCAAGGTTTCAGTACCAGGCTTGCTCTTACTGTTGTTGGTTAAGGATCAGGCAGACAGTTTCCTTCTCTGACATCACTTTATTGCAGTTTTCAAACAGACACTTCACACTTCGTGTGAACACCAACCATAATTTCTGTCATGATTCGTTAAGATCCAACAAACCCTCCTAAGGCTACTGATGAAACTTCAGCAGTTAATATTCAAAACATGAAAATCTAGGCTTGGATTCTAATTTGCTACTGATGCAATATTAAAGCAATATATGTATAAAATATTAATGCTGTATTTGTTCTGAATTTATTTTATTTAATTTTTTACACACGGATAAAACCCTTGCGGCCTTAAAACAACATGTCTCATTTTCAAGGATGTCCTGGGGGGGCAAACAGACAAGGAATATACACAGAGCTTAGCAATCTGAACAATAGCGTGGTAGAAGAACTGTGCTGAAAGATATACTCTTTCATGAGCAATAAGGGTTTTGCTGATAAAAATAAAAATGTTGTCTTATCTGTTTGACCAGTTGATAGGATATAATTTCTAATACTACACCCTTGAACCCATCCATAGAAGAAGAAGCCTGGAGAAAACTTGGAGATAAGGTCCTTCACTTATTCCATCAGTATCAAGAAAAACTCAGATTTTCTTTTCTGACAGACCCTTCCTCTTCAGCAATCAGATTTAGTCATGCATGAGAAGCTTTGTGCATTATGATTGTTCAGATCAGGAAAGAAATTTTGTGGTAATTTTAGGTTCATCTCTAATGCTGTCCAAGTCTGAAGGTTTAAAACTAAAAACAACAGAAGCCTTATACTCAGATTTAGATTAATTAAGAGTAAATTTATGTAGTTCTGAAAATGCTAAGTTCTTGCATAATATTTTTTTTTAATTTTCTCCTAACAAAGATGGGATATGCTGCGCCATAAATGACTTTTGAGCACTACCTGCTTAACAGTCATCATACCCAGTTCCACAGAACTCTGACAATTATTTAGGAATTTGGAAAGAAATAGAAAGAAGTTTTTGTCTGTGTTTCTCTGTCCAGCGTTCAGCTACACTCTAGCTCCAATCAGTGAAGTTCCCAACTATCAGTACAGTGAGGTCCTGGAACATTAATGCTGACAAAAATAATGAACTGCATTTTAAATGGAGTTTAATAAGGTTATGAGAAAGATTATATGATGTGACTTCCTGGAATACTGGAGGCCTGAAATTGATGATCTCAGCAATCCCTCCCAGACCCTTATACCTAAATTTGAAAGGCTTTTTGCCTTTAATATTTGAGTTGCTAATCTGCATAAAAATCTCAATACTACTTAAATTTCTTAAATTCTTTTACTTCTTCAACCTGGAGGCTGCATGTTGATTTGTAGTTATACCACCATACTGTGGAATATATAATGCTGCAGTTATAAAAAGGCACTTCTATAATGCATGAGAAAGAGCTCTAATCTCCTCATATTCCAAACTAAACATGATAAAACACCCGGCAAACTACTTGGGTATGAGGACTCAAGTTTGGCACAAAATATTCAAAGTGACAGAGTAACAAAAATTCAGATGCATTTGACATACTGCTCATCATTTTGAAAATCGTTTCAGGAATTATCTCATGAATTGTTACCTGTCTGTCAGTTCCTGAGGCATCCATGATTTAACATTAACATTGTGAGTGTTCTAAGCAAATTTTCTTCCATTTGAAGTGCAAATAAATGGGTGGTCTATTTTCAGTTCTTTAGGCTATGAAGAAGCCATGAGCTTCTGTTACTATTAATAGTAACAGTTTTCCTTATTCACTTCAGCTAAAGGTCACTCTTATGTTCTTCTATATTTGCATCCAGTTGGGTTTTTTTGAGTGGGAGACTGCAGCCAATGGAAACACTCAAGCAAGTGGCAGATTTCATGTCCTGCGTCAAAGTTGCCTCATGGAGAAAAGCAGACTTTCAGAAGAAGGGTTGCCTGACAGAATATGCATCATCTACTTGGTCTGAGTCATAAGCAAGGAAATAAAAAGAAGGGAGACAAGTCTGGAGCTAAATGAAGACCAGTTGTAGCAAGATTGTTATTAAAATAAAGTAGACAATGAACAAGGAGTAAGAGGGAAGTTTAAACATCAGGATACACAAGTTTAACACAAAAAATATCCTATGTGAGCAGAGGATCTGGCATAAGAAATCAAACAAAATCAACAAAAAAACCCAGTTATTTAGCTATTTGAATGAAAAGGCAAAAAAAAAAAAAGGGTAATATTATGGAATCTGTATTGGAAAAAAAAAAGAAGCTAAATCTGTCCAACAAACTAAATTATCATCTTGCTGCAGCTTTTAATGGCCATGTCAATGCTGAATTTGAAATATAATACAGGTTCGTTAGTGAATTAAGTAAACACTAAAGAAAATTCAAACATAAAAAGCAGAAAAAACACTCTAGCAGTTTAATGAACTAAAATCAAATCAGATTGTTTGATTTAATTGTAGAAATCTCAAAGCACTAACATGAAATTGCAAGAACTTGCATTAAGTCTTTAAAATAAATCCTTTAAGTAACAACTCTACCATTTTAATGCAAAATAGAAAATGCAATTTGTTAATTTGAGAAAAGGCAATGAAAATGGTCAAGGCAGTGTTAGAGAGTCCCTCTAATTTGATTCACATTTTATGCAAGGCTGTAGAATTAAATTCATTAAGGGAAGTAACTTAAGCAGGAAGAGTTGCAACTACAGAGCTCCTCACAGAACTCATGCCCTTATGTGGCTGAGTTTCACTGTTGTATTTGGAAGCCATAATATCTCGTTCAATGGAATTGATCTGAGGGTTTGTGGTGGGTTAATCCTGAGTTGCTGCCAAATCCCCACATAGCTGCACACGCACTACCCCTCCTCAACAGGACAGTGGGGGAAAGCTCATGGGTCAAAGACAGGAAGATCAGTTATCAATTATTGTCATGGTCAAAACATGCTTGACTTGGAGTTAATTTATTGTTAATTAAAAATATAATTGGATGGTGGGAAACAAAGACAAAAATAAAAATGCCTCTGCAGCCTACTCCCATCTTCCCAGGCTCATTTATTCCAACTCTTTCACCTCCTTCCTCACTGCCTACTCCAAGTGATGCAGGTAGGATGGGGAAACAGGGTTGTGGCCAGTTCATGAGGTCCTTTCTGCCAACACCTTGCTATGTAGGCCCAAGACAATAGTATGTGTCTATTTGAAAAAAAAAAAAATCAATTTGTTATAGCTACTCTAACTTGGCCATGTTGAGTAGGACACATATCAATATTTCTATATATCATAAGAATATGCTCAATATGCATTTTCCAGGAAAAAGAATAATTAGAACAATATTTGTGTGACTTAAATTAGTATTTCCTTCAATAGCTAATTATTTCAAAGAGTTAATATATTTTTTTTGTTTGTTTTCTTTCTTTAAGAAGAACAAAATTTCTCTGAGTTGTAGCTTTGTTGATTGTAGGAGTAGTAGGGTGACTGATCAATTTCAATTTTTTTTTAAATTTTTTTTTCTGTTCATTATTAGAGGGAAATAAAGGGTTAGGCCTTTAGATATCTGGGGCAGAAATGTTAAAATATTTGAAAAATAAAGTAATGCTCTAAATAGACTTCTGAGATTTTTGAGGATTCAGAAATGGAAGAGTAGCTGAGTTTTGCCCCAGATTGGTAAGACATTACTTTAGTGTTACATTTTGTGAAGTTTTCATATTAGAATATTAAAGTGCTGCAGTCTGAAATTATATTTGTTTAAATACTAGACAGGGCGTTGATATTTTTGTAAGCTTCCCTACCTGGCTTTCAATAAAGTTACTTTACTGTCAGATGAGGAGGACATCTTTTACTCCTTCTAAATTAGCTACTTTTCCATGGCATTCAGTTCATGTCTTCCACTAACACCACAACAAATACAGCCTCTTTTATATTGAGGTGTTAGTCTGTCAGCATGTTGCATGTTTAGTGGTTGTCCTTAACATTCAACACCGAAGAGAGCCTGACTATCCCATGTTATTTCACAGTGTCCCACATTTATAGTAGTAAATACTAAAGAAGTCAAGTCATCAAATTTGGTGCTGCAGTAAATGGTGAAAAATTCTAAATGCCAAAATTGTTGAAATTTTTTTTGCTGTTGTTTTCTTGCTGTTTAAAATACATGCATCTTCTTCTAAATGTACAATTTTGAAATATTTCCTTCCTTTACTGCTCAGTGCCTGATTTTATTAGACTGTGCACAAAAGGCTGCAAAATTCTGGGGATGGGAAATTTTTCTTTCCAGATTTTTGTGAAACATACTGCATACCTTAGACATTGTACAGAGATAGCAAACATTGCCTTAGGTAAATATGGAAATATCCCAGAGACCAGTTTTAATCTCCGAAACATTTATCAAGAAATGGAAGATTTGTTCATTCCTCGAATTAATAAAAAAAAAAAAGATAGACTACGTAGAGTGAAAGGTTCTAAGTATGTTTGAATACTGAAAACAAATGTCACGTTTCCTTATGGAGTTCTCCTGACTGATGATAACAGTTAATAATTTTTGAATCATTTGAAAAAAAAATAGAAATTGGGTTATAACAAACATTTGAGAACTGCTGAGGATGCATTTTAAGCAGTTCTAAGTACCATACTGAATTAGTATGAGCCTTAGAAAAATGTATTCACAGAGAGGAAAAATTATTAAATTGTGTATTTCATCACTAGATTTTTGTTTCCGTGACCTTTCTTTCTGCTGTAGTCCATGTGTGCACAATTTTTGTTAGCATGGTTTAAAAGGCTAGCAGTTGGCTATGAAAAAGTTCAATAAATCAATAGCAACTGTTATGATAACAAGAAGTGGGACACTGTGGTATGGCAGTTGCAGCATTATGCATGGGCACAGCCACGACTTGTTTGTGTCTATTAAGCTGGTATTTATCTATGATTACAAAGAGAATTTAGTCATAGAGATGGAAGCTGGCAATTATTATATAATAATCAACTTACTATCCCATAGAGATTCAATAAAGATAAAAAGAATCAATCTGTATCTTTGCACAGTTACAAATAGTTTTACAAACCATACTGATGTGTCTATTTCATTTGTCACATAAAAAATGAAACTGTATGACATAGGTCAAAGTATAGCATTACAGAAATGGTATGAGAACATGAAGCAAGCCCAGTACTCCTAAAATATGTTCATGCCAATTTTGGCTGGGATGGAGTTAACCTTTTCCCCAGTAGCTAATATGTCGCCGTGTTTTGGATTTGTGCTGGACACAGTGTTGATGATTCAAGGGTGTTTTCCTCACTGCTGAGCAGTGCTCACAAAGAGTCAAGGCCTTTTCTGGCTCTCACACCAACCAGCAGGCTGCACACAGAAAGCTGTGTGAAGGATGCAGGATGGGATGTTCACAGCCATGGTGTTTTTCTTCCCAAGTCACCACTCTGTGTGATGGAGTCCTGCTTTCCTGGAGATGGCTGAACACTGCCCTGCCCATGGGAAGTGGTGAATGAATTCCTTGTTTTGCTTTGCTTGCATGCACAGCTTTTGCTTTCCCTGTTAAGCTGACTTCATCTCAACCCATGAATCTTTTCATTTTCACTCTTTTCATTTTCTTCCCAATCTGAGTGATGGGGAGCTGAGTAGGAGGTTGTGTGGCGCTTAGTTGCGAGCTGGGAATAAACCATAAGAATATTAAACTGAAACCCAGGAATATTTGATATTATCTGACTCAGAGTTTTTAATAATTACTATTCTGCATTACCATTTATTAAAATAATAAGAACAAAAAAAAACAAAACAAAAACAAAACAACCCCCCCCCCCAAAAAAAAAAACACAACCAAAAAAAAACCAAAAAAACCCCCAAAAAACCCCCAGAATTATTTTTTTTCTTCCAGGAGATTGTTATTAAAAGTTCACAAAACCTCTGAAAGTATCTAGCTTTATTTTATGAAATTACAAAGGCTGAATGCATAAATGCTGTTCTCAAAATCCCAGTATACTACAAATAGATCACATTCAATGAAGCTTGACCAATACCTCTCAACAACTAGAAAAGAATGGGGTTTTTTCACAGCAAGTGGTAAGCTTCAGAACCTCCTGCCACAGACGATTGTGGTGACAGAGATCCACAACATACAAAAAAAAGACATTAAAAAATGAATGAACAACAGATCTGTGAGAAGATAGTAAGAGACTGGCAAGGCATATGAAACAACTAATGAGCATCTTGCTGCTGTTGGAAAACTGGGGGAAATGCACTGCAGAGCCACAAGGTTTGTGCTCTCTACTTAAATAGGTTCTTGTATTTCCACTGCTGAAAATTGGTATTAACTAAATCAGGTAAAATTAATACAGGAAACTTCTTGCAGGAAATTAATACAGGGAACTTACTGATAAGCATGTCTGTCCTTGTTCAGTTTTTAAGTAAACAATTTGTCATTCTTGTCTCTAACTAGATTTTAAACTCTTACAGATCTTGGCCTTTGGCCTCCTCTTCTGGGTCTTTTGAACCTTGCCTGAGACTTGAGTCCCCAGTTCTGATGTGGGAGCACTTCAAAAATTCAATGAAGATTGCAGTTCAGCCCCTCCATCTTCACTCTAGAAGTCCCATCTTTTTTTTTTTTTTTTTCTTTTCATGATAATGATGATTGATAATGTGTACCAGCGTTTGCAGAGCTTTTTGCATCAAGATCAGCAATGGAAAGATCAAACCCAGGACAATTTCCAGAAGAACTTCTTTCAGCACAACACCCTTCCTTTTAGAACAGTTCATCTTTTATTTCCTTGTTTCCTACCTACCTATTTCCACTTTACAGCTCCTGGACTAACTCCCATCCTTACCATCTTAACAAATAATTTTGAAAGTGGCACTGTACCAAGAGCTGTTCTGAAGTCATGACAGATTAGATCTACTGAATTTCCCTTGTCTGGAGAATCAGCTATCTTATCAAGAAAGCTATTGGGTTAGTCTGGCATGATCTGTCTTTGATGAACCCAAGATGCATTTTATCCTATTTTCCAATCTACTTCCTTTCCTAGTTATTAATAGAAAGTTACATTGGACATGATGTGCACCTCAATTAGTTTCATAGTTAACTTTCTTACACCTTGAAGTACAACAAAGAATATACCCCCTAACAGTATAAACATATAGTGCATTTCTTTGACTATAAAAAAGTATATCTTGAAAATGACACATTGCTTTTGTGACTCATGACTTGCATATGATGCTAATTTACTGAAGAAATATAAAACCTTTAAGCTACCATAAAAAGAAAAATATATATGAACTTGCAATAAAGTATTTTATTGTGTTAATGGGAGACTTCTTACTTGGGCATACAAAGACCTCAAAATAAATAATTAAATTGCTCATAGTTAACCTGGTTATATATTTTCCCTATTTTGAAATGCTTACTCATGCTTACAGAAGCATTCATCAATCAAAAAAAAAAAAAAAAAAATAAAAAAAGGTAAATTGAAAAGTTTGTTTGCTTGTTTTTTCATGATTTTGGAAGTGTGGAGAGTGATTCAGGTACCAGAGCATAGATGCCTCATGGCATTTTAGACTCGCTAGGGAACTCTGGCTTGCCTCAAGTAGCTGTTCTGAAAAATGCAGATGTCCATAGGTTTCATGTCAAATCTACTACATTGTGTGCATGCTCTCAGTCCAGACAAGCTCCCACAATGAGCTTGTATGTTTAGCTGCCAGAATCATTCCAGAAACATGGCACACTCCAAATAAATTATAACAAGAAATTTTTGAAAAAAGTTTATCATTAATACAATGCATACTGCTAATGCATAGTATAAAAACCTTTAGAACAGTCATTATTATAGGTCAGGTAATGAAAACTGACATACAAATTGTTCAATTATTTCTGAAAGATCTCATATTAATTTTTAATATACTTTTTTAAAAAGGTACTGAGAAAGTCTGATCTATGGGTAAATTGTGTAGCCCAGTACCAACTGCCACTGCTGCTTTTATACAATCACCCCAGCAAAAAGCAGGAAGAAAAATTTTTAAAGGAAAATATGAAATAAAGTGAATATTCCTAAAACCTTGTCAGACTGGAAAAGCAAAGGCCTGTGTCTGGGAAAAGCTGTATACCATGGCTGAATGATCCATTTTGGGGTATTAATAGCAAAGACATCCGTGTCAATCTCAATTGCCATTATAAGGAACAGAGTGGAAGGCATCATAATTAAGAATAAGAGCTGTGTTAGCTGCATACATGATCATTTTGGAAGAGAATATTAATTTAATTTTATGTTTGTATTTTATCCCTTCATTATAAGCAATGTTTCAGTGTCCATTTTAAACAGCATTATTTTTCTGAATGGAAGTCTTACTATTTTAGATCAAGATCCAAATCTTCAGATGGTCTGAATACATCTAACTTCCTTAAAATTAGGAGAGCAAAATTCAGCCTTAGGAGTCATTCTTTAGTTTGAAAAAAATAATTAAAAAAAATTTTGTTCCAGTGTCTTTTATTTATATTTGCAATATAATTAAAATAATAGCAAATAGTCTATTCCATAATAATTAGAAACTGGTCAGTTATAAACATGTTATTATAAAGTTTTTAGTTCTTTTATACCCTTCCATTCCCTTTGAAACATCTTCATTTGGAAAACAGTGTGCTTATTTTAGCAAAAAACTAGACTTAATACATTATTCTCTAACGTTTCTGTACCTGATTTTCCTGATGCCTTTTACTGTAGAGTCCTTTGAATTGGTGTCAAAGAAAATTGCACAGTCAATGTCCTCTAAAACTTAGCAAAGGTAGGAGAGAGACCATGGGTGGCATACTAAATTATCATGCTCATCATTTTAGCAGAAAACAGCATTAAACCATTACAGAAATGGATCAATATTGCAAACTGCATGGTTATGTATACATATATATACACATACACTTGTACATATGTATGCATAGCACACACAGCTGCACTTTGAACAGAAACAGTCATTTCTGTTGTGATAAGAGCTAGGTCTCTTTTGTATTTCTCTGACTATAGTAAAAATGCAAGTTTTGACCCAGTAAGCAGAAGCACAAAAGAGATCAGAGTGGGTCAATCTTCATATTTAAGTTTCCTATTTGAGTATAGAAAAAACCTGAACTGTGCACAAATACCTGAGATCTTAATTCCTTGCACCTTGAAGAACACAATGTTAAATATTAAAAATAGATAAATAGCCTTTATAATATTTACATTGATTCACAAAAATATTCTGATGAGTTAAGATACTAAGAGACTGAAATTATTAATAAGCTAACAGAAAATACTTACATTTTAAAAATCAACAGAAAATCTCCAGATATAATTTTCATTGATGCATTCCTTGTAGGCTCTTATTTAGGCTATAAGTCTGTGGAATCTTTTTCCACATAAGAGTATTCATAATAATAAGCATGCAGCTAAGAGCACTGACTGATGAATAGGAATGACTGCTTGTGTTGGATGATTAGGAGCACCCACAAAAAAAACATGCATAAGATTATAAACTCCCAGTTATAAAAAGTGTGCTGTTAACATATGTGTTTATTTAATTGGATCTATTTGAACTGTTGTATTGGGATAGGCAGATTGAACAGCAAGCACTGCTGAAATGTAGAGCTTGTAGTTCAGTAGGGATTTAGCCATTTGAGATACAATAACATAGTCCGGTATTGTAGGTTTACAGGGTACTTCAGACTGGAAGGGACCTCAAGAAGTACCTTGTCCACCCTTTTTGACAAAGCAGAGTCAGTTGTTAGATCAGATCAGGTTGCCTATGTCTTTATCCAGTCAAATCTAAACCTCCAAAGATGGAGACTGCTCAAGGAGGTTGCAGTTCTTCACTGTACTCATGAAGAACAATTTTTCCTTATGCCCAGTATGAGCTTCTCTTCTTTCTGTTTACCCTGATTTTGTCTTGTCCTCCCAGGATGCATCAGTGTAAATAACCTGCCATTGTGTTCCTAGCTGTTGACATACTTATGTTTCTCCTGAGGTCATTCTGTATGACTAAAAGTGTTGGGTTTTTACTCTTTTTGTTGTTTCACTCAAGGGAAGTTCAGCCTGAGTAATTCAAACACACTATCTCAGTCAAGTGAGGCAGGGAAAAAAATCCTATGCTAATATTGCCCTTTATCATTCAAGGTAAACCTGCATGGTACAGTGGAAAGATTGTTGTATATATACATATATATGACCTAACTTGAAATGATCCAAGATATTGAAATATGTGTTAACTGTAACATCAGCCACCAAAGTTTATAGTTGATATACAAGATTTGTGGAAAACTTGCCTTTTGTGACTTGAAGTTCATCACTTTGAAGTAATTTTTTAATATATTGGAACTAATTATTCAGATTTCTGAAAATACTACCCCTTGTTATCTTAAAGAGAACAAACTGTCTTTCCCTTTTCTTTATGTTTATTTATTTTTTATAATATTTTTATGTTTATTACTTCATTAATATGACACTTCAGGCTTTTCTGTCAAGTTTTGTCCAAAAAAATAATCATTTGTTCATAGTACAAAGAATTTTCATAGTACTGAAGAATGTCTGATGTCTCTGTCTTAGGTGTTGCTTTCATTATCACCCTAAGGAGTCATCCAGATTCCACAACATAGGCTGTCTAGTTTGAGCTTGAGTAATTGTGTCAGGAGGAACAGAGTGTTTTTCTCCCTCTGGAATGCAGCTAAATGTGAAAGTTAAATGTGAAGTTCATTACAATGCAGAACATGAGTTCAAATGAGTTAAGAAATCCCACTTTTTCGCTTTGCATCCAAGTGAAAATTTCCTGCTAGAGAATTCTATTTTTACTGTAGTGATTAAACCCCAAACATATCATCAAAAAGTGAAATCCTTCTTGTGGCTTTTCTTTTGTTCTTAACTCTTGCAGAAAACCTCTAGTATGAACAGATGAACAGTGATGTGAAGGACCTAGTTTTCCTACTGCCCAAGATTTCAGGGAATTTGATTTCAAAAAAGCCCCTGTTGGTTCCAGGGACTGGTGTTGCAATCTGCCAGGTCCTTTATGAAGTTTATCTTACAGTTAGATTTTATCCAAAAACATTTTAGCTTATGGTACAAGAGAACTGTCTGTGATAAATGTATAGTAAGTACGGAAAATGAGGAAATTTGGTTCAAAACAATGTAATAAGATGCTAATGTTAAAGCATTTATCAAGAACTGAATTTCAACAAATAGGGGATCTAGGAGCTAATGCACAAACCAAAAAAAATCTCACATATTTTATGAATTTTAAAAGGAAACCTTAGAATATTAAAAGTAAAAATTAAGAACTATCTATATTTTAATTTATTCTTTTACATCTTTATACAAAAATATAATGTCGAAAGCCAAGAGATGGCTTGTAAAGGTCTGTGGTGGTGCAAGTTGTATTGTTTTGCCCATACTTCTGAAACAGATGGAAGACATCATATTGTGTTTGAGAGTAACTCACTTTAATTATATTGACTCCAAATTAAGAAAGTTATAGCCAATTAAATTATTTACGACATGTAAAACCTCCAAATCTGTTCTCTTTTTAGTAAATGTTTAGCAGTTATTTTAACAATGAGAATCAGAGTTCCCTTAAAAATGCATACCATCACTAATTTGAACTCTTTCTGATACAGGTATTCCATAGATATTTCCAAGAACCTGAAAGACCATTAAAATTCATACTCTAAAAAGCTTTTGGCAATCCCATGCAGAAATACTTTGTTGCTACCTACAAAGATTGCTGCAGCTATACTGGCAGAACCTTAGATGCTTTTAATGTTACATGTTTTACAGAACAATTGACAGTGTTGTTCCTGACTACACCACAGAATACATCAGAAAAAGACCTAGAAAGACATCTGAAGGAACCACAAAGAGGAAAGCCTCAAATTGCTCTGATCTCTAAAAAATAGATTCATCAAGTAGAAAATAATAATTTGAATAACATATATTGTGAACATTTTTTTTTTCATTCCAGTCTTCTGAAAGCTGTAAGAGAAAATTACTATGCATTCTTTCTGGATGAAGAAATCAATAATCCTATCCAAATTTTGATGATGTCAATTTTTTTTTTTTCTGAATTTAGCTATAGAAAATCTGAGTTCAATGGAATTTTATTTTATTTGGTGTTCATTGGTTTCTAAGCAGTCTTGGAGAATTTTTAATACCATTTTCCTTTCAATTTTTAACAAACTAAAGCTTTAGCTAAAGAGAAAAGCTGTCTTTGATTATTGCCAACATACTCCTTTCTTGGAAATTTTATTCCACGGGATTAAGTTTTATTGTCTCAGGCAAATAATTATAGTTAATTTTGTATCAATAGTCACAGTCTTCTGAGGCACTTACAACAAGATCACAAAGACATTATTTTTTAAAACTTTCCCCTACTTAGGCTTAGATTCTTCACATTTAGCTTCCTTCAGACCTAGGACTGTCAAGTTCTCTGCTGGGATATTTTGATAAATGCATGATTACTTAGAACTAGGAAAAGCATGACAAACTCTGTAAGAGAAAAATATTTGTTTCAGTGGTTTTAGCTTTGAGTAGTATTGCATTAGATACTGTAATTTTTGTTCAAGAACTGATTTCTAATCAGATCAGTGTTGTTGGCTTATAAATAGTCACAGAATCACAGAATATTCCAAGTTGGAAGGGATCCACAAGGTTCACTGTAGTCCAGCAAGGAAAAAATGCTATGATGACATTTGGAAACCATGCAGTCCAATCATAAACTCTTTGCAAAACACTGATCAAATATAATCAACATATATTTTCTGGGTTTGTTTGCTTGTTTCTATTAACAATATTGTTGTGATGAAAATAGGAAGTCTACTTGTTAAGGCACCTGTGTGAAGTACCTTTCTCTCCATCATCAGTGTCACTGTGATGTCGTAAAACCAGCTCTTTTAGTAGGAAACCAACAAAAATAGTGCATGAAGCACTTGGGGGGAAGAGGTAAATGGGTCAGATACTCAGCTACACCTGACCTGTGGATGCAGTGAAGGCAGTCTTTCAAAGCTTCATGTGACCTCCTAGTCTCTTGAAATTTCAAGTTACAAAGAAATAACTCTATCTTGTATTAAATAAGGTAGGTATAAAGATTTCTGTGAAACCTTTTTTTGGAGGATGAAACAGTATCACACCCTCTGTTCCATTCCCATCAGTGCTACCAGCAGCAGTGAGATGTTTAATGAAGATGTGTTCATGCCAAATCCATCTGTATTATACTAGTGAAGAATTGTCCTAAATTATCTCCTAGCTATCTTTGGATAAAATTGTCTCATTATTTTTAGATAGATATTTGAAATAAAGAGAGGCAAAATTAAAATGAAGAAAATATCAAGTCAGGGTAGATACTAATGACAATGCAAGATACTAATGACACTATTTTCCTTCAGAAAAAGCATCAGTTCTGGTAAGTAGCTTCTAAGATATATTTAATCTTTAATGAAACTTGATTAATAGAAATATCCTTTGGTCCATAGATTTTTATACCTATGGGCCAATAATATAGTATTATTGTATATAACAGCATAATATTTTTTACACAGAAATTCTAGAATCGAGCAAATGTTTTCAGTTTAAGCTAAAATTATCTCTAGAAAGTGTATCTGGTGTTGATGTCGCAATTTAATATGACAGAACATCCACTATTGGGTGATTCAGAATCAGTTTCCTTTATCATAAGAAGATAAACATAAATCTTCCCATGCCCTGTGCTCTTTCCCTCTATAGTGCTCATTCTTCTCTTCCCTGCTTTTAAAAAGCTGTGTGCATACACACTTCTTATGTTTGATACCACATAAACCAACCAAACAAAAGCCATTTCACCTAAAGTTGATACAAGTAGTATAATACAATATTCAGTATATTAGCCTCTTCACCACATAAGGTCTGTTGGGAGAAAAGGGTTAAAAGCAAAGATTGGCAAGGAGGGGGTGATCTGGTTAAATGACCTGGCAGCTGGGAATACCAAGGCCTGGAGAATATCAGTGTGGGAAACCATATATTATGCCTACTGCTGTTTATCCTCTGTCTGTTTTGAGTAGAATTTCTGTGCAGAGATAACTTAGGTGTTTACAGAAACTTGGAGGCACTCTCTGGGACAGGCTTGAGCTCCCTGTTGGGAGAGAGATCAAAGCTCAGAGATCATTAAAAGCACAGGGGAAATCACAGCATGGTGGCAAACTACGTGTGCGTGGGCCCTTGACAACTGGGTACAAACAGCAGCCCTACAGCCCATGGGTTTGGACCAAGACTGACAGTGCCTGCACCCTCATTTTGTGTGCCTCTGCTGCCCAGATGTTGCTTCAGGATCCTCCAGTCAGCAAGGAAATTAAATAAATTTACTCTTTGCAGTTCAGCCATAGTTTTGTTGTTCTGGTGTTGATTCACACAGGCAGTTTAGATCTCATGCTCCATAAGGCAGATTCTTTATTTAGCACACTTAAAATTTTCTAAAGTCACTACTCTGGAGAAATAAAAATAGCCAAACACGAAGAAAATAAATTAGACATTTTGAAATGGAGCCTGTACAGCATCACAGATCTAAAGACTTCAACATCTCAATTAACAGAGAGCTGGTGAAAGAGCTTGGAGACATCACAAAAATACTTTGAAAACCAACACAAAAACCCAACACAAAAACCTAAACCATAATGCACATAGGGAAAAATCAGCTGCAAAAAAAAATGTTTATTCCAAGTTTTGCATTTCATTCAGGGAAAAAGAAGAGTACTAGAGGAATGTATAATTCTTATCACCTGAAAGAGACTGGACTATGATGAACAAGTGCAAATTAAAGCCAGTGGCTATCATCACTGTGTTAAAATATAAACATAAAAATACTGGACCTGATCAAACAAAAAATGCATCTCAAAATATGTCCATTATTAATGTTTTCATATTGAAGATAATAAAGTATTAAGCCTCATAGTGGAACACACTTCCCAGTAACTTGTTGAAAGACATTCACATGCTCTACCAAGATCCTACTACTATTTTACCATACAGTCTGTTCGTTCATGGTGAAGGAGCTGAAGATGAAGAAAGTCCTTAAAAAACAAAGAGAAAGGTGAATTACCAAGACTAAGAGGCACAGACTCATCCAAAGTACTCACATGGGTACTAGATTCAGAAACTAGAGCAGAATGGAATCCAGTCTTTCCTAGGCTGCAGCACATATTTCAGGTTAATTTAATGAGTGCTTGAAGGGTGGATAGTCTTCTACTGACACATGTGAGCAGCTCTGCAGTGATCAAGGGAGAGAATCCCAGTCAATGGCAGTAGCACAGACTGCTAGCTCCTTGGGAAGGCAATTCAGCCCAGCTGAATCATCACTGATGCCTCTTCTGCATTAATTAGCTCTGGTAATGATGATCCAGCAGTGCTCCTGTACTTGAAAGTCTTGTTATTTTTATACATAGCAAAATGAAGTGTTTTGTAGTTATTAGTTACTACCTTTCATGTTCCAACAAAATTTGGAGTCTTATTCAAGTGAGTCTTTTAGCAAGACTTTTCCCAAGCTCAGCAAAAATCTTAGTGTAATTGTACTGAGATGTCTGAAAAGTTAAAGTCCTGTTAATCACAGACAACCTATGTGATTATCCTCCATGAGGTTTTTCAGTCTTTTCTGGTCATCCTGGGGATATGTCTGACCCTGGTTCCCCTCACTGGGACTGATTCCAGCTCCCACATTCAGGCTGGCAGCCTCAGCTGCCCCAGTCCCCACAAAAGAGCCCACCACACCCTGCCCTACCACCTCCCATTAAGGCCTTCACAGCCCAAGAGAGGAAAAGCTCCATAGTCCAAGAGAGCTCCTGACATTTGCAATGGCCCAACTTTGAGTGCAGACATGGACAGAAGGGTCTGCGGTGGACTGGAAATGGAATGATCAGGTCCAGCCAGCCCGGGTTTGTAAAACCTGATTTTCCTCTCTGACAAGGTGACCTGCTTAGTGAATAAGGAAAGGCTGTGGATGTTGTCTACTCGGACTTCAGTAAAGCCTTTGACACTGTCTCTCATAGCATTCTCCTGGAGAAACTGGCTGCTCACGGCTCAGATGGGTTTTTCACCCAGAGAACAGTATTCTTCTCTGGGTAGAAAACTGACTGGATGGCCAGGGCCAGAGAGTGGTGATGAATGGAGTTACATTCAGCTGATGTACAGTCATCAGTGGTGTGAATCTCCAGCCATGGAGATATTTAAAAGACATGTAGACATGGCACTTGGGGCACAGTTTAGTGATAGACTCCCCAGTGTTAGGGGTAACTTGGTTGTCTTATGGGTCTTTTCCATCTTAAATCATTCTACAACTGCTAGAGAGCCATATAACCGACTGTTTCAGTAGCTAAGAATTGCAGTAATACTTCCATAAGGATTTGTTAACAGAGGTTTTGTGCATCCTAGAATCTTGTAATAAAGTAAAAAGAGGACTCATTTTTTACCTTAAATACTTGCAATTGTCACTAAGAATGCTGCTTGTAGTCTAAAGATTTACAAATTGCTGCTTCAGGAAAATCTGAAAAAGAATACAATTTAACATTGATTATTTTTATTTTATTTTAATCAAAAGGCTTAATTTCCATTATACATGTCCTTTATTACGAGTGGAAAATGATTAGTTTACTTGTTAGTTTCATGTAAAGAACTTTCTGTTTCCTTCAAGAAATGCTTGAAGTCAGTTTTCATCACCTCTGATTTATTCCACACTATCTTCAGCCCAATCTGTTAATTAAACTTGTCCTTAAACCAAATAATTTTGTGAATTCTCAGACCACTTTCTAGGATTAAAATGTCCAAAAAATAAAAGTAAGAAGTTTCTCATTCGCAGACCAAGAACTAAATCTTATTCAGAAAATTTTTACCATCACAATTTTGGGCAATGTAAAAGCACAGGAGATGCTGAAATAAACCCTCAGATAAGCCAGTTGATGCAAAGTACATGATGGCCAGGATCCTGAGGAACATTGCTCATGCAGAAAATTATTCTGAATTCATCTTTCAAAAAAGTTATCTCATTTTCATAGCTTTAATTATTCTCACTCCATTTGCTTCCATCTCCTGCAGTGCAAAAATTATGCTGATATGTCCAGTTTCTGTCACCAACTTTCTGTCTTACTCAAAAAGGCAAGTCAAAAATTACTTTTAGTTTTGATCCATTTGTTCATGGAGTTGAACATCTGTGAAGTTTACCATAGCTGTGGTTAGAGAACTGCTTAACCACAGTGCACAGCCTCTTTGAATGGTCCCTTACCTTTTACTGATAGATTTACTCTGGAAATCAATGCTGTCAATGTTTCATAGAAACATACAAAACATGAAATGGTTTGGTTTGGAAAGAAGCTTAAAAATCATCTAGTTCTAGCTACTCTGTCAAGGCAGGGATACTTTTCACTAAATCAGGTTGCTCGAAGCCCATCCAGTCTGGTCTTGAACACTTCTAGGGATTGGGACATCCGCAACTTCTTTGGGCAACCTGTTCCAGTGCCTCATCAGCCTTACAGTAAAGAATTTCTTCTTAATGTCTAATCTAAACCTTCAGTTTAAGGCCATTCCCTTTGTCCTATTATAACATGTCATTGTAAAAAGTTCCTTTCCAGCCTTTTTGCAGGCCCAGAAGGCTCCTATAAGATGTCACTTTACAACACATGGTATCAACAACGACATCCCCATGCTATTGATACTGTTAAAAAATAATTCAATTTGTGACCAGTGGTACCCCTGTGTTTAAATGTTCTTCACTGTCTTTTTCCTCAAGCCTCATGATCTCCACCCCTCAACACTGTAGAAGAGGTTCAGGTGTAGTGTAGTATCCAGAAGAAAGTAAAAACAAGAAAAACAGTACGGGAAGTACATGCCTCCCCATGTGCTCACTCCAGATCTATGCCATTTCCCAATAAGGAAGCCTATGGGAAAATGTCTATCTGAATATGATCACTTGTTTTGGGTTGGATATTGTTCCCCATGCAATTTAAAATGCTGTAACTGATTTCTCTTAACTTGGTATATCTTCCAAGGGTTGATTTATTGTTATATTCAAGTTCTTACAGCCATCATAACTTGGAAAACCCCAGAGCCTTCACTCAAAATAGCACTCTAGGGTAGCAACAAATGGTCATGTGCTGGAGATGGGTTTTGGGTAGGTTTTCTTCTTTTGGTTGGTTGGTTCGGGTTTTGGGGGTTTTTTTATTATTATTATTTTGGTCACTGAAATAGTTACTTTATTCCATTGAAGGCTTAGAACTTGTAGACTCCATTCTCTACATAGCCAGTGGAGAGTATTTTGTGCATGTAGGTTAGATGACTAACTGCATATTAGGAATACCTCAAAATATACTTTTACTACAAGAAGGATGATTATTCTTTCTGTACCTATTATTGAATTGAAATGTATCTGGAAAAAATGATGTGGGGCAAAATCCTCTCTATTTACTGGCTCCACAATTTTTCCAAATATAGTACTTTGAAAAGCACTGACAGCGTATTATTTCCATGGACAATTTGTGCAGCTGCAATGAAAGAGGCTTCCTCATATTAAAAACTCTGCATTCATTCATCTTATATAGTCCTAAAGATGAGTATGATAAAAAACTTAATTCCTCCTTGTTTTTTTTGTTACTTTCAGCTTATGAACTGGTTTCAGCTGAGAGAAACAATTTATTAACAAAACTGAGAAAAATGTTGGGGGATTGTGTGTGTGTGCGTGTGTGTGTGTGTGTGTGTGTGTGTATCTTCATGGGAAAAAAAAAACTAAAACACTACAAACAGAAATCCCTCCACTTTTGGCTAAAAAGTCATTATTTAGATAAGACTGGATACTTGTAATTTGGTGATATACTATATCTTTGCCTAAAATTCCCTTTTTTCCCTTTTTCTTTATTTTTTTTCATCAAAAAGTGACCTGTTCTGTTTCATATATGAAAGGTGCACATTAAAAGTATATGAGCTAGCAAATATCTTTACTGAAGCACTGTTGGCAGCCGAGATCACTGACAACTTCCTGGCTGTGATTCATAATCTATATTGGTGCCTTTGAGACAGCAAGCTATTGATTTTTCCCAGTCTATAATCCAAGACCATATACACAGCTTGTTAGACATCTGTGGGAATATAAACTGAGTTTTGATACAATTTAGGGAGCTTCTGTTAGCAGGGCACTTAGTTTTTGTCTTTGAGAAAATCTTTACACATCTGTGTAATCTTGAAGAGATTTTTAACAGATAATTCAATACAGTTAGGGTTGTTTCTTTTTTTTTTTTTTTTTTTTTTTTTCTTTTTCCCTTTTCGTAAACTGCTTTCCTGGGTGTAACCCATGTGAAGCCAATTTTAAGTGGGCAATTATCACATATAGGGAACTCTTTCTAATGCTATCATAGTTTTTCTCTTCTTTTTATTTCCTTTGATTTTTTTCAGCTGTAATTTGGAAGTACTCCTGGTTTCTCGTGTTTAATATCTTGTCCATTTTATCTTTCCTTCCCAGGAAAACATTCCTGTCTTTACTGTGATACTTATGACACATTTGCATGAATAACATTCAAAAGAAAAAATCATTAACTGCAATACAGTTCCTCCACCATAAAGGATATTAGATAAGTGCACTAAGATTCTGCAAAAACTACACATAGCTAAAAAATACTCTGGGTTCAAGCCACACTCCTCATTTATTAGAGAAATTACATTTAGTGTTAATTTTCTGTCTTCAGAGAGTCAGCTAAGGAAAAGAAAGAGTCTGATACAGTTTGAAGTTTATACAATAATGTAGGAATGCCATAGGGAACAGTCTTAGTATGTGTTCCTTTAAATATTATTTAATATTTGTCCAAGAACACTTTAAGGGTTACCATGTAAGGAGAATAACACTGACATACTTTGTGGACTTCAGATGAGAGAAATATCATCTTGCATGTCATCACATTGCATACTAACTTGGAAGGTTAGGAAAATATTTACCCTGCCTCCAAAATCAAAATAATGCATTCTTGACTGTATGTGACGTATAATTTAGCTAAACTTGGATGATCCAGAAACCATATAATCAGAATGAGGTAATTGCTTGTTTTGTTTTACATGATAGATAAATTTTCTTAAACAATAAGGAGAAAAATATTAGGATCCATATATATATACATACTAGCAAAATGTTATACTAGAAACCTGGACTAGTTTTCATAAGTAGTGAAAAAAATCTTTATGTTATAATATGAAACAAGATCTCATTGATATAGACTGCTTCTAAATGGATTTTTTACTGAAGAACATTTCAAATTTGAAAATAGTTTTTCGTGAAGGGGTTTTTTGGTTTTTTTTTTTTTTTTTGATAAGTTCATTTATCTACAACTTAACTGGCTTCCAGGAAAATAAATTAGGTTTCTAATTCTCTGTATGTTTATACACTTCTCAAGCTGAAGATCATGAGTAAATCAACTGAATTAGTATTATGCTTTAAGTTAAACAAAAGACAGTGTTTTTGCAAGGTCAAAGATAATGGAATGTGGAAAAACTTAGAAATCTAGAATAGATTGCATTTATTAATTTTGGTTTCAATCAGATAACATATTTAACAACATTGCTTCCCACTATTTGTCTAATTTTATAGTCAGATTTAAGCTGAATTATTTACAGAAAATCTTTAAATAAGCCCCCCCCCCCCCTTTTTTTTTTTTTTTTTTTTTAATTCTATGCTTAATTACTGTGTGGGAAAATCTTACATCTTCCTTCTCTGTCTTTCCTACTTTCCTATCCAGACAAAGCAGCTACAAAAGAAAAGCCAAAGAAATTGGTTTTATACTTCCAACACTTCTTATGTCAAGAAAAATATTTTTTATTCATTATTTCTGGAAATCTGAAAGGATTTTGGATCTATTCATCATCTCAAAAAATGTGAGAAAGATCAGCCTTGCTCATATCACAGGATGGCAAAGGAAGAATGAGCAGACACTGTGGTCATTAGCACTCTAGAAATGCATGTGATGATAAAAATGGTGAAGTAGGAGATGGAGCATAGTTATCAGTAGCAGATAACACAGTTTTACTAAACATACTGCTGTTCTTGCAGTAAGTAGTTCAAAGTTGTTCTACCTACATACAGGTAGATATTTCAGCAAAGGTTCATCTCACACAAGTTCAGATGCAGTTTTAAAAGTGATTACATAATACAGAGAAATGTCACTGCTCAATGCATGTCTAGGTCTGTACTCTTACAGAAAGGCTGGAGACAAATGTTCCTTCGTTATAATTTTCCATCTGGAATTCTACATACACAGCTATAAAAAAAGACATAGAAATTGCACACTGCCCTCTGAGTTGCCCTTTCTCTTCTGAATTCAGTGTTGTAACAAAAGCTATGTTCCCAAAGTGAAAGTAAATGTATGATTTTATTCAAATCATACAGTGTGAGGGACAAGTTTTTCTATTTTAATTCTCTTATTACTCAGCAAAACTTGCACTCCCCCTTCACCCAACTCCCTTCTACCAGCTGCATACTGCAATAGTCACAAGCTATCTTTTAATGAAGATCATAGGGTAAAAAATAAACACACATTATGAGAGTTCATTTTCATGTTTAGTTATAGGAGAGGATGAGAAATGTCAACTAAAATGCATACATTGTACTTTCATCCAGAGACAAACCCTAGAGGTCAGTGGGTGTAATAAAACTCCAGTGTCCCTGGTCAGGATATTATAAGTGCTCTTTCTTTCCTTCAAATAAGAGTATCAGTCCACACAGAGAAATGTATTCAATGCCTGTACCACACCACTCTAGGCTGAAATTGTGCAGGCTTTTCAAGTGGCTATACCTCCAGTTTTTGCCCTTTGCAAGCTTTTAATACAAATCTGCCTTTCTCCTCAGCTAAAGTAAGGGAGTAAGTTTCAGAGTAATAAACTTAGTAAATTATAATTCCTCCTTTTTTTAGGAGCTAGAAATCAGCACAGGGCAGAAATTGGGGAAACCCAATCTATATAGGGGTACAATAGGTTGTACAGATCATGAGGTACATCCCTACGAAGGGGTTCACGGCATGTGATTATCACTTGGAGTTGCAAATGGGTGAGATAAAGGACTTGCTGTTTGGAAACCTCTTTTTCAAGGAAAGTCCTAAGGGCCAACTGCCTTGATAGATACATATTTCTAAGAATCAGAGAGAGAGAGAGAGAGCAATAGTGACCACCCGTGTCAGTGAAGAGAAAGTGTGTATATATATATATAAGGTATAGGGTATATGTTTCTCCAATATGTGAAATCCCAAGTATGCTTTTAGACTTTCTACTTATTTAATTGAGAATAAGACAGTGTCTTCAAAGGTAGATGAAAAGTACTGAAGGGGAATTTTTGGAACTTGTGAAGGCCTTCATGATTTGATAGAAATAGGTAATGACCTGCAAATACATATTTTGAATTGAACAGCTTTTTATACATCAAAAATAAGAAAGGGCACCATATAATCATATAAAAACAGAGAACTTTAAATATTTACTATAAATAACTGAAACTTGCTATTTAGAAGTGGTTCTTAGTAGCCTATTGCATGGCAAGACAAATTCAGTGAGACTTTATCACTCTTTCTGTGAGAAACACAGAAGCGTGTTTCATAACTCTTTTTTAGATAATTTCAGAACTTCTGTATTTAGTAGATTTAAATTAGATCAACTAACATCAGAGAACCTCTAATTCATTCAACTTCTTCTTCCAGAATAACATTTGTGTTATCTGCAGATGAAAAACATATATAAGGAAAAATGAGAATGGGGATTTTTTTAATATATATTTTCATACCACCAACAAGAAAACTAGCTTCTGAAGATCAGCCATCTCTGCTTTAAGGATGGATGATTATTGCTCCTTAATCTGCTTTACTTTTCTCAGAAAAAATATTCTGTATTCTTTCCTCAAATATGAAGGAAAATAAAGGGTCAGAGTCCACAGGTCTAAAGTATAGACCACAGATTCTTAGATAAGCAATTATTTTAATGAAACATTAGAATATTTCTGTGAGTAATTATGAAGATTGTCGTTTAATATGAAACATTTTAGGACTAGTGTTTTTGTGGGTTTCCAGTTTTTTAAAGGTTGTTTTTTTTTTCCCCTACCAACTTCCAGAACTCGTATTTACTTCAATGGTAACTGCAGGTTCCGAAAATTCATTTGAATAGTCCATACAGATTTGAAATTTTGCAGTGGTCTTTCTCTCACACACATGCTTACACATGTTCCTCTTTACCTTTCTCTCTTTTTCCCTCCATCTGCGCAAGATTAAGACCAATCTTGCCAGACATGGATACTCTTATAGTGGAGATATGAAAATTACAAGGAAGCAGTTAAATGAACCGGGGAAAAAAGAACTGGGGAAAAAATTAAAATAAAAATACATTTGAAGTTCTTATGCTGCCTTTTTTTTTTTCTTTTTTTTTTTTTTTCCCCCAGAACTTTTAAAAATAAAATGTAACCTTATTATGAGGAGCTAGATTTCCTAGAATATTAATCGAGACTCAGGGTACATGCAGATGACTGAATTCTTTTAGAAGCACCTCTAATGCATTTTTACAAGGGTCATTGTGTTTTACAATGTAACAAAAAAGAAAGAAAAAAAGAGAATAAATCACATTTTTACTATACTTGAAATAAAAATAGGCAATTGGAAATGCATTGTAAACAGGATTATTCAAACTCAGCTTGCCTTAAGATAGAAACAGCTTTTAAGCAGGCTGTTACATAAAGGTCCAGTATTTCTGAGATTTTTATGAGAGTAATCTAATGCATTGGTCAGACAAGGTTAAGAATAATGCCCTTGCAGTCTCCCTAGATGCAATGATAGTATTTGATGTGAATAAAAAGTCTACACTTTCTGGGTGTTGGTGAAACTGAACTGCACAGACATCTATTTGGAGATTTGGTTATGAAATTCAATATTCCTCAGGAAAAAATGAAATCACATAAAATTTCCACAGTCTTTTTGAATTTTTTTCCCTGAGTTTTGTACTTATGCTTCGTTGTCCATCTTTTCCTCCTTTCTCCACATTAGCTTTCAAAACACTTCCTGAGGCTTTTAGAAATGTCGTAAACTTACTGTATCATTACTGATGCACACAAACAGGAACATAAATGAATACTGTATGTGGATGATATTCTTCTTTTTATAACCCATCTTGATTTTCAATCCCAGCTATTACACTGTTCATAAATCAGTTTGGGATCCTCTCTGGCTTTAAAAGTAATTATAATAAATCCAAAGATATGTTTATGTATAGGAGGCCAATTGAACCCTTTGCTTTTCAGTTTCCATTTAAATTGGTCTCCAGAGGTCTTACCCGAGGTTATTTATTCCTTTTTCTTTAGATCTGCTGTACAGATTTAATCTTGCTTCTCTGCTTTGCAAAATTCAAGAGATGCTGTACAGGTGGTTTTCATTCTTTCTTTTTTTTATTAGGGACAAGAGCTGTCATTAATTAAAAACAAAATGCATTTTGTGTTTTTCTCTGATAATAAATAAACTAAGATATTGTGAAGGCTGGCTTAAGAAATGTTTGTAGGTGTCTTGAAAGCAATCGCCCAACTCATTTAGTTACTTTAATATAGAACAAAAAATGTTAGTCTGCTCTGTAATTCTTTCTTTTGCCTGACTGTTAAATATAATTCAGCTTCTAAGTCCTTTCTTGCTGCATCTTTCTGACTGATTAAATTCCCATACAGGAATCATATCAAGGTAAGTTGGTATGTCAGTAGGTGTGGATCAGAGCAACAGAACTACATGGCTGGAAAGCTTTGTCTGATCACACAGACTTCTGATTTCACAAAGCTATTCTTCCAGAAATGCAGCAAATGCCAGAGTATCTTGAAAGAGGTCAGCTGAGAGAGAAGATGCAAATCTTAGCAACGACCTGTTAAGAGCAATGTAAAAAATATGGGAATTTATTTCATGAAACATAGACCTGAGGAACACCCTTCCACAGCATTTTATTTCACCTTTTTCATTTTATCTCCATTCCCTAAATAAAATGTAAGCCACATGTAAAATTCAAATCTGTGAGTGAAAATGTCCCTTTTTCCAATATAATAACTCATCAAAGAAATATCAAATAGTTCAAATCCTTTTCAATGTCTTTGCAGGTGAAGCATATAACTTAATCTTTATAAGAGAGATAAAAAGCAGTGCTTCATATGCTTTGATTATGAATAATTTTCACTGTAAAAAACCCATACTTCAACAGTTTGATGTTTCAGAAATGGGTGTGTGAGGAGGGATGTTTATGAGGAACAGTACTGTGTTGACCCTAGTATGCATCAAGGCTGTTTATGTCCAGGAGCTGCCAGAACAGGGAGAGGAGAGTGTGTTTTTTTGGTTATTGGGTTTTTTTTTGTTTGCTTGTTTGTTTAGGGTTTTTTTTTTTTTTTGGGGGGGGGGGGGGGGCGGGGAGTGGGGAGGTGTTGTAAGGGGACCCACCTCCACAGGGAGGTATAGTGTTTTTTAAGACAGCTCTGGAAGAAACTGTGGCTTCAAGAACACCTCAAGTTATAAAAAAAGGTAGAAAAAAATTTTCATATACTCTTCTGGAAAGTGGGAGTTTTTCTAGAGATTGAGACTATAGAATTAAGAAATACTGGACACTGATGTAAGCTGAACCAGAAAACCAGACTAGAAAAAAAGGGCCTACCTGCAAGGACCAGATAAGAAGGTTAACTCAAGAGCTTTCATTTAATCTCTCACCAAAAAGATTCAAGTTTTCCCTCTAAATTACAGAGAATTATTGTTTTGATTTCTGTTTATTTTTTTTTTAAATTTATTTTTATTTATTTTCTGTTACTAACAGACAGTCTTGATTTTTGAAATTTTCTGGAGCATTCATTTGTAAGAGGGTGAAAAAATTCCACTTCAGGGTTCAGGTTAGTGCACTGTGGCATCATGATGTGCCTTACCATTTTTAAATAACCTCACGTACTGGCTGGAGGATTGAAATCTATCTGCTACTAAAGAATAATAAGCAAACTGGACAAAATACTTTTTTGCTAATTCAGATCAATAGTCCCAAATGAACCTTTTTATAAGACAGTCTTTCCTGGCAAAGTACTGTACACATTATAAATATTAATTCCAACTATACAACTCTTTAAAATTAAAATAATGTCAATGTTCTAGATGGTTTCAAATTTCTTTGCCTTTCTCATTTTTTCCTTGATTTGAGATAGTAGCTATATTTCTGTTAAATTCTGACCAACTGTGTTTTGGAATGTCAGTTTAATATACAGATTTATTAGCTCATCCCAGTAGTCATATTCAAAACTTTCTGTAGTTTTATCCTAATCCACTTATGAAAAATACAGATTGAGTAAATGATTACTGTGTTTGGACATGCACTAAGATGAATAAAGTTAAAATCCATCTTCAGTCTAACAAAAACCTTTATTTGGACTTCCATCTGTCTTCATAGAATCAAAAAGGTCTTTCTGGTATGTACTTTGTTTTGTTGGGACTTTTCAACAAAGAAAAATTAACTTATTTTCCATTCACTTTCAAATGACTGACATCAACCTCCTCTGTACTCCCTCCAATGGAAGGATTTCCCCAAAATCTTGTGCCCTGGATTTGGTTGGGATAGAGTTAATATTATACTTTTGTAGCTGGTACAGTGCTGTGGTTTTGGGATTTAGTATGAGAATAATATGGGTAGCACATTAATGTTTTAGATGTTGCTAAGTGGTACTTACTCTAAATCAAAGACTTCTTTTTCTGGTGCTCTGCCTGTGAGCAGATGCACAAGATGCTGGGAGGAAGCACAGCCAGAGCAGCTGACCCAAAGTGGCCAAATAGATATTCTGTACCACAGAGTGTGATGCCCAATATATAAATTGGGGAACTTGGCCAGAAGACATTGATTTCTGCTCTGGGACCGACTGACATTGGTCAGCAGGCAGTGAGCAACTGCAGTGTGCATCACTTATCTTTCTTGGGTTTTATTTCTCTCTCTCTTCTCATTACAATAATTATTTTCATTACTGTTATTTTACTTCATTTTGTTTATTTAGTTGTTCTTAGGTCAGCCTTCAAGTTTTACCTTTTTCTGAGTCTTTTTCCCATCCCACTTGGGCCATGGGTGGGAGAAAGTGAAAGAGCAGCTGCAGGGTACTGAGTTGACAACTGATTTTGAACCACAACAGCCCTTGAAACTGAATTGAGACCTTGAAACTTATTTTAGTAGAGTTTCTTTCTTTAGAAGCACACTTTTACACAAATGAAGCTATTGACATTTTCCTGGGAATAAACATCTCTCTATAGAAAAGCCTATAGGATCTTGAACCTATTAGGTTCTGAGATGCCATTTGTTTTCCAAGTGAGTACTTAGGGCTGATTTTGACCTTAGGAATACTTACGAGATTTACACTCCTGCCTGCAATGGATGCACAGATTTTGGAGACCTTCAGTGTGTTTACCCATAAAGTTTGGGGTTTTTTTTAAAAAAAGGCTAATACTGGGGATTCTCTTTCTTAGGATGCCTTTCTTTCAATTTTTCTTCTAAGAATCCCTGGATATGCAGATCATGTGGCTGTTCTGGAAGGCTTATCTGTTTTGCAAACATTCTTGGGTAGGAAGGCAGTAAGCATTTTTCTGTTGGAAATATAAGTAGAGGTTCAAAAATTGCATGGCACTATCTGTATAATTGCACATGAATTTTGATGCTAAACTGGATTTGGGGATTATATTCACCTTTGATTGTAGTTTGAAAGTTCTCTGAGTGTTGAACATATAGTGCTGAAATATTAACAGGTGCTTCTCAATGTCCTTGGTTCTCTTTCTAATGGTTTTTGCATAATATCTATGTGTGCCCACATACATGTAAATATGTATCTTTAGATTTGGGTGGGGTTTTTACCATGATTGTGGTCCTTAGTAAAGGGATATAATTTGATCTAAGACATACTAGGATCTATGAGAATCATATTATTGATTACTGTGTAAATATATTCAATTCTTAAGTATCCAACTCCGGTCTCAGTTACAGACACAGTGTTATGATTGCTGTGGGCTCTCTATCTCTAATTCTCTAATTCTTGGTCTTTCTTGGTAATTTAATTTGTCTTACATAAATCCAGAGAAAAATGTTTTTGAATAAGCATGTTTTAACATGAATACTGGAGATAGTCTGCCACTACAGAGTGATACATTTCTGAGATAATTACAGTAATACTAATCAACCTAATTTTTTTTTTTTTTTTTATTCTGGGAAGTTTTTTGGTATGCATATTTTTGTTTATTCTACCATCGGCAAGTGTGAAAGACAGTAGGGTTAAGTAGACTCAAAACCATTCTGGCAAAAAAACTATATCAAGTTGCTGCATGATAGCAGAATTATACACACAAATTCAATGAAAATCAGACCTACTTTTTAAAAGTGGGTTTTTTAAATTATTTTCTTAAATGTTTTGAAAGTACATTTCAGAACTCTGTGATTAATTAACTACTATCACCTCATATAATTAATCTTGCCTAGAATAAGGGGTTGCATTTTAAATGTACCTACTTTCACCAATACCATGTTTTAAGCTTCGATGTCTAGAAAACTCAATGAGTGTTTTGCATGTCTTTGTGTGTAGTTCTCTTCTTTATTTGATACTGTGTAGGGTAATGTGGAAGGCAACAGGAGGACATGATTCAGACATGCACATAATGTATGATAATGAACAAAGCTTGATAAGGCTGTTTATCTTTTAACAAGTAAGACCAGGGAAGAAGAAATGGATATAAAGAATATTAAAAAAAAAAAAAAAAGGCAGGAAAACATATTTTGCATCATTCTTTGGAGCTCCATTCTAAACATATCTGACTCCTGATTTTGACAGGATTAGAAACAAGGATAAGTCTCTATGATATATTTTACGTCATTAAAAATATTAAGAGTGAATAAACAAACAACTTATTACAAAAATCAATAAGGAAGATAAACTTGAAACTAAGGTAGGATTTCAAGAGTAAGTGTGGATTTATTGGTATATTATCTATTTCTTCTGCAAAACTGCAAAGATATAGTTACAAACCAGAAACAATTTAAATGGAGAAAATTAGGAAACAAATTTGTTAGGAGGCAGGTTTTACCTTAGAATTATTGCTTCAGAAATACTCATTGCTGAAAATAAACCTGAGGGGACGCTTTTCCACTTATTATAAGCCTGATCCTTGATCTTGCAGTATGCTGAGGTTTGCTTTTTGGGCTCTGTGCTTTAATTGTTTTGGCTAGCACCATGCTGAATTGCAACCCTGGCCTTTAACTGCTAAGAGGATATAACTCTAGTAAACAGAACAACATATCCATGGCAACCTACAGTTTTACTTCTAACTCTTCAAAACACAAAAAGGTAATTATTTTTTTTCATTATATTCTTATATTCCTATGGCTCATAATAACAGTGATGACCTCCTGGCTGGGCATTTCCAAGCTATTAATGACAGGCTGAGTTATGCGACCTTGACTTCACCTGGAGCCATTAACTTTTCTATCTAGTCATTAACTGCTGAGAAATGCCCTCCCTTTTGGTCATTATTTCTTATATATGCATTTCTTAAATAGGCATTTTCTGTAACAATTACATGTCAGAGTAATTTCATATTTTTTATTAATAAGTACTATCTTTGTGTTCAAGCCACAGGCATCCTTTGACATCTTGCAGCTTGCACATCATTTAAGTTTCTAAGGAAGGGGTCGTCATTTATGCACAGGCAAATGGGAGACAGAGGGCTTAAAACAGCACGTTTTACATGGGAGGAAAAATCCTTGCATCGTTTGAGTTAAATCTATGGAGCATATTCAGAAATGCTGAGGAATTCACTTTTAGATCGGGCATTTAGATGTACAATGTATGTATGCCACAATACCAGCTAGAAAACCCTTAACGTTAATAGTAAAGGTGACCTCTAAGTTATCCCTCCTGACTACTGGATCTTTAGACAAAATGGTTAGTAATTTCACTGGGATTAATTTGCCAGCATTTTGCAGACCCTTATCTTATTTTCTGGAACTCATAGAGGGATCAGAATCCACATGATATATTTCTCTTATCTGTCAGTGCAGCAGCATAAGATAAAAGAAGATTCTTTATTGAATGGATATATTTTTCATTGTCCTTCATACCACAGATTAAATGGGTCTTGTATGATTTTTCTTCTCCTGATACAGCAAGCCTTACTTCTGCATAAATAACTTCTGTGTAATTTGAGAACTCTTATGAAGAGCTCAGTAATCAATTTTTTAGATGCTGTAATTAGTGGCCTTACCTGGATCAAAAACTAAATGTTGCTGGAGGGGAAAAAGGTTGTAGAGTTATTTTCAAGGGTGGGACTTAGTTGTCTGCATGGATGACAAAGATTATCAAATATGCCTGGAAATATCAGCAGCAAAGGATTTATTTAATTTATTTGTTCCTGTAATTCAGACATAGAGTTACACTTCTGTAAACAATGTTTGTTCAGTGAAGTGCTTAGTTCTTTGCATAGGAAAATGACAATATCCTTGACTAGGAGGAGATATATGTCCTATGAGAAGAAAAGAGTGTTTCCAGGAGAATAAATTTTTTGTTCTTTTTGCTGTTGTTTTATTTCGGTGTCTGGTTTATTGGAGCATATCATCCTAATTTTGTGCAATAGAAGAGGGGGAAAAGCAGAGAGAGGTGAACAAGGCCAAAAGAACGTATACTAAAGAAGTAAACTCTGCAAATCTTGATAAATGCAACTCCACCAGTAAGTGACAATATAGGTGAAATATTTCTCTTTTAAACTTTTTCCATTAGTTTTTTGACAGGAGTATACTAGTTCAGCTTTAATGAGATTCTAGTGTAAAAACTTCAGGGCTAAATAAAAGAAACAAATCAAAAGGACCGGATGATTGCCATTTAATGTGAAAGAATGAAAGTGCAAACAATCTTTGTATGACATCTAGCTGTGCTAGTCACTGCAGAATGACAGGTAGAACAATTCAAAGTTACTGATCTAAAGATGGAATAACAGCTCATATGTTTGAAATGCTCAGAAGATGAAGAAATAAAACAGACTCTAAGATAAGACATGGTTAAGCCTTTTAAATTCCATGCCTTATTGTCAGTATCATTTGAACGCTTTTGTACACATTTTTTTTTTCCCCTCAGAAACTATTTTATCGAAGGAATTACTTTTAAGAGCTGATTTTTATTATTATCCTCCAGGCTGTATGGTGTGCTTTGTTTTTCAACAAGATGAGAAAAAATGTACTCAATGAAAAGAATATTACTAGTTTTCTAAGCAAACATATTCTATATATTCAGAGGTATGTATTTGGAGTACATATTGTTAAGCTGTGCATTTTAAGTGAGTTCAGTAAATCACATGCTAATTTACTCTACAGGTAGCCTCACTTTTTTAACATGCAATATAAAAAATTTGTTATGAATTTCTGTTTATATTTTCCTTTTCTTTTCTTGATATTATTTTAAGGCTCTAAGGAAAATCACCTATTCTTTCTTTCAGCAAGCCTTTTTATCAGTGAAATAACCTATTCTAGTTACTGCTGGAAACAATAATCTGTAATTGCTGCTTTCAGTCCTAATTTGGCTTGTCTCTAGTTTTTCATCTCAATCTAATCTAAACCTATTTGAGCAAATAAAATGATATTTACCTCATCCTCTGTTACAAGCTTTCAAGATTACAGGCTTCAGGAAAAATCAATACAAAATACCAGCTTAGCAGCGGGCTTGTGCTCAGAAAGAATGCTAACTTTTCTTTCCTGCATTTTCTGACTCTCTACTCCCCTGGAGTGAAAGCAAACCTTAGACTATAAGGACTGAAGGGTAAAAAAAAAAGAAACACAAAAACCTCAGCCTTCAATGATGTGTTTGGTTCGTGGTTAGTAGCCATTTTTGAACTTACAAGCCAAAGTGCAGCGCATGGTCAAGCTCCTAACCTTTAGCTTCTGCTTCCACACTACACATCTTACAGAGTTCACCAAAAGGAAGGATCTCGACCTCACGGATGATTTTTCAGACTCAAATGCCATCTTCATTTATTATTTATTTGCTCCAAGCAGTTGGGATTTGTGGTATCATCATACCTGACTGACTGATTTAAGGAAGTGGCCACGTCTCTGTGGGGGGATCTCATGAGAATAAAATCCTATTACTTTCCAAAAAGATTACTTCATTTGCTGCCTGGAATAAGCTTTTGATGAAAACATTTGAATTTTGAGTTTGTAAACAACCAAGAATTCTCAACAGTGGTACCTTTTTTTATTGTTTTCTTTCTTTTTTTTCTTTTCTTTTGTTCCTTTTTCTTTTTTACTTTTGCTTTTTCTTTTCCCTTTTTTAGCTGAAAAGGACATCTGGCTGTTTTTTATTTTGATTTCGCTTTGTTATATTGTTGTTGGACTTTTTGACCAAGAAACTGATCAACACAGAAATGTATCTTTATGAGAATTATACTGCACTTATAAACTTTTTCAAATGATTTGTTCTGTCTCTTTGTAAAGAAAAAAGTTCTTCCTTTTAAAACTTACCTTGCATTTCTCTTTCAATGATCTCTTCACAGGCTTCCTCTTCGCACCCCCACTATGTGAATGGTCTCTGATTTGAAAAATTATGCCTTATTTGGTCTCCCTTTAGACAGACTCGTGCAAAAAGTTAACCACTCTGTTTTTATTTGCCCCATAATAGTAGCATTTGTATCAATGCATTTAGGGGGAAAAATGTAAATAGTCTATTAAGACCTATTTTACTTACCTAACTGTGGTTACTAAATTAGTACCCCAGCCACTCTAGGCAGGGAAGTAAGTAATTGGTGAAGGAAGATAAGAACCTTTAGAGCACTTGAATCTTAAGTGTACTGAACTGCTATTTGGAGGGACTTTTTATTTTATTTAACATAGGTGGTAGCTGAGGTAACCTCAGGTGAAGAATCCTAAATTTATTTGGGATAGATCCTAAGTGATAATTTTGCTGCAAGCATTTTCTAAGACACAAGACCCCTATTCCACAGACATTCTCTCACCCATCTAGGCTTCTCCAGGAACCCAGAGTAGCTGAAGTGTCTATTAGCTTCAAGTACAACCCTGACAGAAACAACCAAAGCTTAGGAGGAGCAGTTCCTACATGTAATTACTTCATTTTTGCAGAGTGATTTGTTAGATGCAAGTATCTGAAAAATGATTGAACATTATTTCACTCCACTTGTGCCCAAGATTTGCCAGTATTTAGGCGAAGTCAAGTCTTTCTGGTATCTCTTTCTCTCCAGTCCTCTTTGTCTGTGGTAATGATTTATCCTGTAGTCTCAGGTGCCTCCTTTTCAAAGAGAAAATGGGACGCCTTACACTGCTCAGAGCTGTTGTTCCAAGATCTCCCCAGATTCTTTTATCACCTGCATTCAGCTCACATTTTGAGCCTATATATACTCAAGGAAAACCAAAATAGGAGACATAGGATTTTGAAAAAAAAAATCACTTGTATTTTATAGCAGTATGTAGTGCTCTCATTAAGCTTTGTGAAGTTTCATCCCCATTTTTTAATCTGACATAAGAATAATGTGATTAAATTGCCTGTGCGTCTCTCAATCATGACAATAACATTGGAAGTCTTTGACCAATTCAAGAAAATTTGACATACAGGGAAAAATGCTTAGAATTCTAAATTTAAGCAGTAGATTGATACTGCCTATCCCATCTGTATACATAACTCTTTGGACAGAAATGAGATACTGTGCCCTGTTTAGCTCAGGGACACAACTGGAACTTTCACTCCATTTTCTCCCTGTGTAATTTCTGATTCTGTTAGCAGTTTTGAAGAGTCTCTTAGCAATTTAGGTGAGATTTACAAATTCATACTCAGCACATCTATATACAATTTTGACAAAAGCATTGAACAAGCTTCTCTGTTCTATTTCAAGGGCCCCTTTACATTTGGTTTTCATCACTTCTTCTGAAGCTATTTGCAGATAAAGCTGGCTGAAATAATAGAATCATATAGCATAGTCACAGTTATATCAGCTGAAGGTGTTGATACATTGGTTGTAAACTCCTAAAAACTTACCAAAATTTCCCTGCTACAGAAAGTATTTGATCGTGATCAAATAAATAAAAATTTACTGGACTCATTAGGCAAGTACAGAGGAAAGTTTACACTCACTGAAAATTATAAAATACTTACGAAAAAAGCCTCAAAACATTTCTATGATATTTATAGCACAATGATTTTCTATGTTTATAATTTTTAGGAAAAATCAAATGGAAGTGAGCAAAAATCAGCCGAGATTGGCGTTCATCCTGACTGGTCACCTGGATTCTGTGTCAAGGAACGAGGGATATTTTCTTCAGGGAACTTCTGCTAGAACACTAAAACTATTTAAGCAGCTAGAAATGTAGACAGGATGACCCCTCATAGTTATCTTCCAAAAGCATGGTGTCTGAGGATTTTGGAAGATTCCAGATCTTATTTGTGTATTTAGTAATATTTTTATTTTTTTTTTTTAATGGTAAAAGAAAGATCAGTGTCACACTGAGTCAGTGATGCAATGGGCCAATCTTCAGTTTCATTCAGTTTTGGAATATATTCAAATAGTAGAAACATCACATCCTTGCATATCCCTCTGTAAGGTTTTATTCTAGTATAATGACAGTGGTTAGGAGTGACATAGTGCAAACTTCTGTGATGTAATGTAACCAATGAAGAGAAATGGCTGCCTCCTGAGGACAATTCCAGAGCTCTGTATTGGGAGAGACATTTAAATGATATCTATTGACTCCACTGTGCTACTCCAGTCCATTTATCGTAGCCAATTGTTGTTAGTAGTCTTGTATTTCACTGGAAATCTCTTCAGAATCCTGGTATATTTATACAGACTCTAATACAACAGAGCATTTATCTTGTAAAATCTCAGTACCCCCAACATAGGAATTAACACAAATAATACTGTAAATGGTAACAATGGCACAAAAAAGATTTATTGTATTTATTAACAATGATAAGATTATCATTAGTAATGATAAGAATAACAAGTTCTCTCAATTCCTAATCATGCATTTATAATCTTTTAACAACTTGTCAGGGCTGCTATTTTTTTTTAATAAATAGTACCTTTAAAAGTGTTAAAAGTTGCAAAAGCATAATGATATAACTTCCTCTGCAAAGTCTGTGTTAATAGAAAGCTGAAAATACGTAGACAAAGGAAGCAGGCTCATTCTTAAGGGCAGCTGCTCCTTCCTCTTCTGAACAGAGTGGCAAGAGAAGGTAAACAAGATAACAGCAGAAGTTACACCTCCACATCTGCTGAGAAACCTTTGTCTTCCAGAAGGCAGTCGAAACCTAAAATTCTCCAGCAGATGCTGAGGATCAAAACATGGCACCCTCAGACTTAAAAGATAAAATCTCAGCGACCTGTGCCACTGAAGTGATATTTAAATACCTTCTGGTATCTCGCATGAAGAGTTTTGTCTCAATTTTCTAATACTGTCAGATTCTATATTTATTGTAATCAAAGATCATTGCATGTCTTAACACAGTTTTTTTTTCCCTTGGAAGCCTGTTGGGTTCCTCATTTTTTGGTTTTAAATGCCTAAAATACCTGTTCTAAAGCCAATAAAAAAATTAGATCTTTGTTTCTGATCCTACTTCTAGCAATTTCAAGGTAGAATTTCCAGGATAAGAATTTGGATATAAGTCTCACCTGCCTTTAGGTGTTGAAACTAACTATTTTTTTCATCTTTCTGAACCTTAAAACACACAAAATGCCATCACAGACCATATATTTTTTAAGTGAGAGTGTTGCAGTATTCTTGCCACTGTTCACTAGCAAACACTCTTTCTTTTTTATTTAGCACAAAGACCTAAATTGCACCCAGCTAAGAGCAGTGTGGGTTTGTACCTAACATTAATTAAGTGTAACAGATAACTTAACAGATAACTTGAGGCCTCTCAGTTCTGAAGTCTAAATTACATCAAAAGGAAAAAAAAGTACCTGAATGTCTTGAAACCAAATAATATTCATCTATATGACTAGGAAATACTGAAGAAGTAAAGACTTTGGATTCTACACAGTGCAGGACTACTTTGCTCTCATGTTCAAATAGTGATAGTTTAGAAAGGAACATGCAGAGTCTTCCCAAAATAAAAGTTCCAGACATAATAATGGCTTCTTCTTTGCTTTTGTCAGCTCTAAAACATTATTTTAATTGAAGTAACGTGTTTTCTTTTGAATTTGCTAGGAAAGGCAGCAGGTTGATTTTGGTTGGGATATTAAATGTAGGTTTTGTGCCTTTCCATTTTTCAAAAAGTAAATTTCCAGAAATATCACTAAGGGAAAAAAAATTTAAAGAAAAAAAGGAAATTGATGCAGAATGGGTAACACTGAATGAAAATCATACCTTTTTTTTTCTGAAGTTTGGAATAGTTTACCATTATTGGATTTTTTTCTCTAATTCTCTTATGCTTTCATATTTTTTCCTGCTGCTGGGGATTCAGTCTCACCTGAAGGAAGCAGGCACTGAGGTCAAGTTACATCTTAAAAAACAGAAAAAAAGACCAAATAGTCCAAACAAATGCAGAAACTGAAAAAGAATGATTTATTAGCAAAATGAATCCCTACCATTCAGAAATGAGAAATTAATATTAGTTTAGAAATTAATAGACTGTAGATAACTTTAAATTTAACCATTTGTTTTGTTCATAGTGGAATTTGGATTGAAATTAAATTCAGAATGCTATGCAGCTGTAAGAATCTCACAGTATACATGATTTTTATATTCTGTATTCTTAGCTTGCATTTCTTGTGCTTGTCAGTGGTTTTTGCCAGGCTTATTTTCTGTATTTAGTGAATAAATTATAAATTTTAAAAGCTTTTTTTCCTAATTTACAGAAGCAATTTCTTTCCAAATTAATAGATACAGCAGAACATTTTGAGTTTAAGAAAATTAATTCTACAATATAATGAGAGATTTTTCAAGAGCTAAGACAACATAATTTTAAATAGTCAGATTAAGATTCAGAAATATAATTTTGCTTTTGTTGCAGTTGAAAAATGAAGGTTTCTTTTATATACTGTATATCCCAAGATGATTTCAAAGCACTTTCACTTAGAAAAGCTAGCTGCTATTACATATGAATTTTCAAAGCTTGCCAAGGCTTTGGAAGGAATGATGAAAATTACTATTGCACGACCTTCAGGTTTTCTTTGTTTCATAAAAGGCTAAGATAGCATTTTTGTCATTTTTCTTTCAGCTCAGGTCTTTCATCATAAATATCAAAGCATGCAATTATGCCTGCTCATATCCTACTGTATTCTGCCTGTTTTCTATCCATAGTGATGGTGTTCTCTTTTAGGATACCTTTTTCTTTTGTTTTTTGCAAATCTGAAAGAAGTCCCATGTTTTTGTCGAGCGCCATAAATTGTTCATGAAACGCATGTTGCACTGATTAAAAAGAAGAAGAGTTGATTAAAATAGCTTTTATTCTTTTGTTCTAAGCAAAATCTTAAAGTGATGTTCAAGTGTCAATCCTACCAGGATCATAGAAGACTGATTTGGCCTACAGGTGGAATTTTTAAATAGTGCTCATTGTAAAAAATGGGAAAATTTTCTATTAAAATCTCTAGGCTTATGCTAAATTATTCCTATTGTTCCTTTCCATTTTTCAGGTACAACTTGTTGTTCTGTCTGGTTTTGTGGTTTCATGTGGCCAGATCATCAAAGGTATAGAATGCTCATAGCTTCTGTTGCCTATATTAATTCATAGTTGCAATATAGACCCCAACATTAGGATACTGCTATGTCTTAAGTACATCATATGAGCATCTGTTTGCTTTTTTTGCATGTTTACTGATTTATTCCAATTTATAAGGCATATTGGCATAACACAGGCTTTATATCTGGCTGAAATATCCATGAGTCATTTCCTTCTGAAATGTTTCTTTTACTTTGCTTTGTTTTTTTCCAGCTACTACCTTAAACATTAATAATAACTTATAAAGTAAAAATAATAAATTCCATTAACCGAATGAAGAAAAAAATTCTTTCTTGAAAAACAGAACATCAAAACTTTGCTAGTGCTTGCATGAACACACCTCCCCATTTTTGTTTATTATGCTCAGATTTTTATCAAATTTAAAATGACACAAGGAATACATTGTTTTCATCAATTTGAACTATGCTGTCACATGAATGTGAACTTACTGGCTATGTCTTAAGTTAAATGTCAAGGGATATACATTTTCCACATAGAATAAAATTGATTTCGAGTTTCCTTTAATGGTGGTGGAGCAAAAAAACCACCTCTGTATTTTTAAAACAAGTAGAAATGCCCTAGCATGTGTTAATAAAAATGCGTATGCCTAAATAGTAAAAGTGTTACTCATAGTACCTAACATAAAAAATATTTATAACAATAATAATTTTAACTAAAATAACCTTACTGTTTAGTAAGGTCTGCTGATATATAATGATAATAAAGTTATTAACATTGTTTTCAAAATCCTTAATCAATTTCACTAAAAGAACATTTAGGCATTTGGCAGTGCTCTTTAAAAAAAGGGAAGAAGCAAAAGGGAGAGGCTATCTGAAGGGGTTTTTTTGCAGGTAGCTTTTGAAAAGTCCCCTTTCAGCATATAAATACTCCCAGAAAAAACCTCATCTATGTATCAATGCTGCAGAAGAAAGGAAGATGACACTCACCATAAGAGAGTTCATTGATTCTTAAGACTTCTAAAATATTAATAGGACTTTCAAACAATGTTGATTGCTTATGCAGTGTCCATTCAATTAATTGTGAAGTTGAGATGATAGGCTGAAATTCTTACATTACTATATGTATCCTTTTTTCTAAATAAGAATCTGTACTTATTTTCCCACACTGAATTTATGCTCAGAAATTACTTACATCAAAAAAAGACAACGACATGATAAAGTATCAGAGTCATAAACAATGCAGCCACTTGAGAAACTTTTGAATGTCTGTAGCAACTCATGGAGGATTTTGGCCTCTGCCTGTCTGAAAACCATCTGCAGCAACTTGGTCTTTACAGTGTGGCAGCCAAAAACTGCATTTCAAAGGTTAAACATTAGTAGAGGGATCTTATACCGAATAACACTTTAAAATACATTTTGTTCTCAATCCATAATACTTGGATGCCAGGATACTTTAGAGTCTAGCCACAAACAAGTAATACTAAATTGCTTTTTTACTTGGAAGAAACTCGTTAATCCACTTAAGCATTCCTTATGGTTACTATAGAATAGTAACAACACAGTTATTTTTTGCAGAATATAAATCAATCTCCCTATAAGCATATCATAGTCCATGCTGGAGTAATAGCTTCAACTAATAAAAGTTTGGGTTTGCCTTTGTTATGAAAACCATAAAAACTAATTTAAAAGTATGCAAAGTATTAGGAAGATATTCTAGAGTATTCCCTTTTTCCAGAGGCAGATACTATTAGAGACCTGATGCAGGTGTGATATTTATGATCAAGGCTGAAGAGGCCAGAGCTTTGTTAATAAAATTAAGGCAGTATTACCAGTTGCACACGTGTAAAGTGCAGGTTCCAACCCAGAACCAGGCAAAATACTTCAAAGTTAGGGGTGGAAGCTTTACTTATTGCTTTCAGTATAGGCTGTAAATTAAAAATTGAATAAAAAGATGAGTTGAAACATGGTATAGTGCAAAACAAAGAATCAAGCAATAGAGGATAACATACATAATATCCATTATGAATTAAAATGACTGCTGGAACATCATGGCAGTAAAATAACAAATTATGCTGTGTAGTTGACAGAAATCAGGAAAAGGAGAGAATCTTCTTCCCATAAAATATATGTCAAGGATAGGTGTCAGTGAAGGGGGTTCTGACAATGAAAACTATATTTAAAGGTTAGTTTACTAAAATAAATGTATGTAAGTTGTATTGCACTACTGACTTTAGAGTTAAGAAAAAACTATTGAATGTTTAGCAAAAAAGAGGATCAAGAATGTTATTTATTAGCTATTACTGTTAATGACAATTTCTGATAATTAAATAGTAATAACAGTCTGATTATCTTAAACCAGTACAGTGCCTTAACAAGCCAAGTTTAAAGATGCGTGTCCTTTAAACCATTTCTTTCTGGAACTGTGAATTCTAAAAACACATAAGAGAAATAAATTGGAAGTGATAATATACAGGAGTTGTTTGAAAACATTGGGGCCACTAAACAGTAGTGACCTCAATATAAATAATTTCAAAATTGTAGGAATATGACTCAAACAAAAACACAAGTATTGTGACATCAAATTACAGAAAGGATTTTTCATTGAGTTTTTTTTTTTCTTTTAATAGCATAACTAGTCAAAGCGACCCTAATATTAAACATGGGAAAAATTAAATTTTGAATCTGGATAGACATATGTTGACTGTGTTATAACAGAATTACAGAGAGCATAACTTACTACAGCAGAAAATGTAAGACAAAAGTCAGTATCTGTAAATGGCAAAATCTGCAAGATTACTTGCGTCAAGATGCTTAATCCTATCTTTCCATGTAGAAAGAATCATAAATTCCATCAGACAAACATTTAAAATTGAATAAGAAAGTAAGAAGGGAGGAAAAAATCACATAGCCAGAGACTAAAAAGCAAAATAATGTATTGCTAAGTATGAAAAACCAGGAGGTATGTGTGGAAATGTGTGGGTCTTCAGGACTCCCAGAGGCTTATGGGACAGACTGTGAATGATAAGGACAGAGTGATAAAACAGTTTATTTCTTTCATGACAGCATTCATCTTAGGTCATACAATATCTTCAAGAGGAGATCTTTTCTCAGTGTTAATCCTACTGTACCGTTACTTTCAGATGTCTCAGTTTATGGGTGATACCAATCTAAGTGGTACATTTGATACCCTTAAGGGAGAATGCCATCAAGAGGTACCTTGACAGGCCTCAGAAGTGGGCCCAGGTGAACCTCATGAAGTTCAGCAAAGCCAGGTGCAAGGTCTTGCACCTGGATTCAGACAATCTAAATTATCAGGAAAAACTGAGGGATGAATGAATTGAGTGCAGCCCTGCAGAGAAGGATTTGGGAATAATGGTAGATGAAAAGTTTGGTATCAGCCAGCAGTATGCACTAGCAGCCCAGAAAGTCAACCACTTCCTCAGCTGCAGGCCAGCAGGTTGAGGGAGGTGACTCTCCTCCTCCACTCTAGTGAGATCCCACCTGGAACATCGACTCCAGCTCTAGGCCTCCCAATGCAAACAATGACATTGATCTCATAGAGCAATCCAGAGGAGGGCCACAAGAAAGATCAGAGTGCTGGAACACCACTCCTATGAAGAAAGGCTGAGTTGAGGTTGTTCAGCCTGCAGAAGAGAGGGATTTGGGGAGACCTTATTTTGGTTTTCTTACTAAAAATAAAGAAATAAACTGGGGTCAGTGTCCAGAAAATAACTTTCTAGAAGAAGAAAGATAATCTAGGAGTTCGACAGAGAAAATAAATTGCCTAACAAAACACCAATCAGGCCAGACTAGTCCCAGCCCTTGATTAATTGATTTTTTAATCAATGGCACCTGAGGATGAAAGAGGACTGGGATAGGGATAGTATGAGTTTTACGTAGGTCACCAAAAGTAATGTGTTTATCTCCAAGTACCATATATTTTGTGATAGTGTATTAAGGCAACATACCGATTTTCAAGTGCAAAAACCAGTGAATATGAAGCATCCTGAAGAAGTCTGATGGAGAAGAAAAACCAAAAGTGGCAGTACAATTTGGTGTGGAATTTAGCTACTCTTAGATTTTCAATGAGGCCATTTATATATCTTTTATAAAATGGTGCATAAGGAAGCCTGAATCCAGAGCACTGATTCTGGTATGCAACATAAAATTAAGCAGGAGACTTTACGTACAGGAAAGTAGAAACAAACAAACAAAAAAAATGAAATGTTATAAATCATCATATGTAGATCCAGGCATTAGCTTTAGGAAATTTACCAGTAATTAAATAACTGGAATGATGTTCAGTACAGTAAGATGTTTCCAGAAGTATGGAGCCCCTTAGATCTGTGCACTGGACAGTTGTTGCTATGCTTTATATTTCAGTGCATTTCTGTAGGACACTGGAAAGCTATTCTGGAACACTTGCAATGAACTGCCCGATCCTACATAGTGGCAGGGTCTCCAGGATCACTTTGAAAAAACAATCTTTTTCAGTCTATACATATATATCTATGTACTGAGTTCAAGCAGCAAAGAGAAATTACCTTAAGATTTTTGAAAAAGAACAGCCTGGCTGGTTAGCAGAAATCTATATTTTCCAGAAGAATGAATGTTCTAGACCCTTATATCTGGCTCTTCTTCAGGCTTGGACAGAACAGATCAAGCAACAAGATCACTAAAGGTTACAGAAGTTAAACCTTGCACTTTTAAATCTGATTAATTATGACATATACGTTTGTTTTTCCAGCACATTTGGTGAGAGGGGAGAAGAAAGGGATACACATTAGTAAGAGTCAGGTGTCAGGGCTGTAAAGGTCATTTTTGCTTGATTTTCAATTTCTGGTCAGTTAAGATTCTTTGCATCTTTCTGTATTGAATACTATCAGAAACCCTTCCTAAATATATTTAGCTTTTCTTGAGCTAATCCCTTGGCAACTCATTTGTAACTATCCGTTAAATTAGCATAGCACTATTGCCCTTAAAATTATATGGCTTACTATCTTAGACAAACTAAAGCTTTAGGAACTGTTAATTAGGGACTTAATTAAGCAAGAAGAAGAAAGTTCTCAAATATCATCTTGTGTTGTAACATGTACTTCTATGAAGAACATCAGTTAGTTTGTTAGAAATAGCAGAATATGTTGGTTTGAGAATCTATATATCAAACAAGAAGAAAAAAATCAAAGTTGACTTGCATGGGCTTTTTGAAGTATGAGCAGAAAAAAACTTTACTCGTGTCCTGTAATTCAGGTAGTGTTCCATAAAACGAACAATTTCCAAGACTTTCTCACTGGGCTATTTAGCATACTGAAACTTCAGTTGTTAAATGTTTTCAGTGCACAGATATTAAAAAATCCACTAAGAAGACTGGATAAACCTTTTTGACAAGAAGTTTTTTGTCAAGTGTTTTGACAAGAAGAAACATTTTCAAAATATTATTTCTTGAATAGAGTCCTTGTGAAGAAAGATGTGGCCAGTTTTTAACCTGCATCAATGAATGAAGTATTATTGCATTTGGTCTTGTACAATAGATAGATAAATAGATGATAGATAGATAGATAGATAGATAGATAGATAGATAGATAGATAGACAGATAGATAGATAGATAGATAGATATTCCAGGTAACTCTGGTATGTTCTCTCACATGAGGAGAAAAATATCTGTCTGATGAATGGAGATATATTTAGATGTACCAGGCAAATATTTTCTCACTCAATAGCTTCATCAGAACAAAACCTTTTGCATGCCCAGAAATCTTATCTTTTAAGACAAAGTTATCTACTGACTTTCTGAATTTACTGTGTGCAATTTTATCCTCCAAATTAATTTTACTTTTTAAAGTGGAAAATGTTATCAAAGTCAGAAAAATATCTTCTGATAAGTTAAGTGGAAAAATCTACATAAAAATCACTGAAACATCTGACAAACCACCTAAACTAAATTCATAGATATTAAAGGTGTGATAGAGTAGCCTTTCATATTATGATCATGACTACGGAACAGATGTGTCTTTTCTTCATCTTTATTGCAGCTTCACTGTTGCAGTTCACTCATAGGAAATATATAGTGGAAGTGAGATCCAGTCTATAGATACAGCCATAACATGCAAAGATTAAGTTTTGCTGTAAGGTGATCTAAAAGAAAAATTGGTGTCCCTTCACTTTGTCTTGGTAACTGAAAGAGATAGGCTTAACACCATTATGCTGCTTCAGAACAGTAAGTAGATTCTACCTCTGATTAACTACCTTAGGCATGGGTCCAGATTCATGGAAGTTAATGACACTTTATTCTTTCTACTTTGCTTGAGCTAATTGGAAAGAAATAGAATTGGGAGATCTGGTTGCCTGTTTTCCTAAATAAGGTAAATGTGATAGAAAGGTAGGCAGATAACAGGGTGAGGTTGATAGCCAAGTAGTGCTAAAGGTCAGCTGTAGATTAATAAATACCCAGAAACCAAGGAATTGCAGAAAAGGAATAATTTTGAAGAATTATTCCATCTCTAAGTCACTACTGATGTGGGTGCAGCACTCAATAATGCAAGTACAGCATTACCACAATCTCTATACTACATATTTTTCCCTTAAATTTTAGATCACGAAGTGCAATGGCATCAGTTAAGCATGATTACAAACAGTCCTTTGATGTATTACTGTGTGTTGGTTATATTAAACCATTTCTTGTTTCAATCAAAAGCAGAAGAGACCACTTAGTGCTGGATACAAATATAGTAGGGACAAAGAGATGGTAGAAACAGTGTGATCCTTTTAAGTTTTTATTTAATATATTTATGACCTACATTTCTTTGGGCTTCAAAGAATTTAAAAGGGCAAAAAAAATTTATAATTATACAAAAAATCTGAAATTACAATATCAGTATCTGTATAAAAGAGAACTAATGTAAACTGTGGTTTTTATTTTAGCATTTTTTCTTCTGCTTCCTAAGTTAAAAAAGGCATAGATGCCTTCTTACATCTATCCTTTAAGGTGATACAGTGTATTGATTTGACACATCTTGAGACCTAATAATCAAGTACATGTTTTTATGATTGGCTGATGTTGCCTTGTGTCTGGCTGCCTAAAGAATGTTAAGTTGACTGAGGTCATCTATAGCCTATAGATAATCTACACGACTAATAAAAATGCTAAATAGACTGTCAATCTGTTTTCCAATCATATGAAACTCCCTAATCCAATTTGTAATTTACAAGATGAAACTAATCTAAAAAAAAAATAAAATATATGTGCTTACTAGAAGGAAGTGATATATTACCAGTACGCATCTAGCTGCATTTTAACATTTGAGCTTTCTATTGAAAGGCTATGATAATGGATATCATAGCCTGGTAAATTTTTAACAGATTTTTATGGACAGAACATTGTACTGGTGATCATTATCTGAAAAAAAAGCTCTATCTGAGCCTCAGATATGTGAAATGCATTACTTTATAACCTTAAAAATCCATTTTGTGCTTTCTCATAAGGTATTTTCAGCTGCAGATTCAGATCTGAGGATGGTATCTGGCTGAAAACATGCATTATAAAAATAATAGTAATATTTTGTGCTGCATACAGTCAACTCCAAATGTTTTCTTTTGCTGATGTGGTAAAATGTATATTTCAGTTTAGTGGACTTAGAAATATAAAACACAGAAACTGTGACTGTAGAATACTGCATTTCAGTTCCATGACAAAACTCTAAAATTAGTGGTACATCCAAGACCACCCTACTTCAAAATAGTAGGTGTTAGCAAAGGATCTATGTTCTAAAAGTGCACACTATTGAAGAGTATTATATTTTCTTTCCAAGATGTACATCTAAAGAAAACCAAAGTGTAACAAAGGCTATGAATTTCATCATCAGTCAGATAATTTCCTAACTTCAGCAAGGCTTGGTTTAAACTCCCTTGCATATGGCAGTGTATTGTAGGGCCATTGTCAGTCTGGTTCAGTTATGTGACTACAGATTTCACAGCATAAGCCTTTCTGCAAAAAGTTATGGTGACTTTCTGCTGTAGGCCCTTTAAATCAGATAAGCTCCCAGGCAGACATGGCCATTTCCCAATTTACAATTCATCAATATATGTTACATTTATTTTCAGTTTGCTTCTTAGAGGTCAAATTCCTGAAATAATATAAATGTTTTTAGTTGAGAACATGAAATATTGACCCGTTTTTTTAATTATATCATTAATATGATGAAACAAACATTTTCACTCTTGAGAATCCTATTATTTAGCCCCTGTTTCCAGTTATATGGCTGGATATTACAAAAACAGAATAAGGAGTTAAAAACTGTAAGGCCAAAAATTTGTCTTGGTTCATGGGGACCTGTTGTCACCCTGTTGTACAGACTGGGTGGTATTTTCCATATAGCCTAATCTCCCCATTTTCTTTTACATGAAAACCAAAGAGAAGGGGAAAGTTTGCACTGTTGGGTTGCCACATCTCATCCTAAAATAGGATGGAATGAAGATCATCCAATCTAGGAGCTGAGGCACTCCCACACCGCAGCCAAGCTCTGCTGCCAAAGCCTAAATAAAAAGAAATAAGTAATATTTTGCTTACTAGAAGAATGACAAGAATGAATTTATACGCACTGGCCTAGGAGAGGAATTCACAATACTGATCAAGGTACTCAACTCCCATACATAGTGAATGCAAAGAGCTTCGTACTTCATGATAAAACGCCAGGTGTGCATGAGGAAGGATGCAAAATGAGACAGAAGAAAAAAAGTAAATTAACAGTAAAAATTTTGACATTATTTTTCTTTGCTAAGTCTTTCTTCAAACAGCAAACCTCTAAATAAGTGAAGTTGTAAACTCATTTAAAGTTAATTTTCAGTCTTTTAATAAGATAGGGACAATTTATTTGCCTAAATGTCTATATTTCTACTGCCATACAAGCCATTAAGATATCATGCCTGATTTCTACATGCCCTTCATAATGGAATAGAACTGCAATATTTTGCTATATTTTGCAGTCACATATCAGGGTCACAGCTTATTTTCTACAGCTTAATTTCTGAGCTACTTTTTGGTGGATCCTTTAGAAGTAATGTATAAATTTCCAGGGCCTTTCAGACAGCTGAATGGGAACATTTTGCTTTCAGGTAAATTTTGATGTCATCTACAGGCATCTTGGCACAGTTACTGTTAAAAAAAAAAAAAATTTCGGACAAGTCTTTTAAGAGTAATGAACTTGATGACAGTTTTGGTTACTTTCAAGGTAGGGGAATTTAAAAAGCTATCCAAATATAAAACAAAAGGAATTTTAAATGTGCATCACTGAAATACTGTGAAAGGAGAGAATTAACCTCCATTCTCAGTGATGGATTTTAATGCAAGTAGATTCTGCATTATACTTCTTCTTTACAAAATAAAATTACTGAAACTTCCTTATGTAACACATAAACAGCATTTTTCTTAACTTCTTCTGGATACTGTAGAATCCATACTTTTTTCAGCCCTTTCAACTTTAGGAATTGCCAATCCTATGACCATTTTAGCTGTAGCTGAATTATTACACACATAATCCCCTTAACTAAGGATCATTTCAAGAGAATCTTTTCTAGGTGAGATAGTTTAATTTGCAATAAAAAATTATAAACTTCAGCACAGTAAAAAATAAAAAATGCTTAAAATTTTACTTGGAAATGTCTTAGTTGTAGCTAAGGTCTGCCTACTCCCTACAGTGCAGAATAAGAAAAATCTACCTGCCTTTCTTCCAATTTGGCCAGATAGAAATATCTGATTGTGATTTCAGCCACACGAAGATAAAGGCAATGCCTTCACCCTTGCAGTAGGAGAATAGTGGCAAAAAACCCTGGTAGGTCTTAGGAGAACTTTTTTCTTGTTTAGGGCAGCCAGTCAGGAATGTGTAAATACTTTCTGAAAAAGAAAGAGTGAAATCATTTTACCTAAATGTGAAGAATTTCACCTTACTGTAGTTACCTAAAGTTGTGATCAACTCCCAGAGGCTGTGTCTGAGGTGATTTTCTGTAATTTCAGTTAATTTTAGTTGTTTCTCAGTAGATATGAAAAAAAAGTCCTGAATTTTCTCTTCCTGTCCCTCTAATTGGCAGCATTTCAACCCAAGTCTTTAAATCTGTGACATTCATTTTTTCCTGAGTGTGCCAGGAATAGTTTTTGGCATCTGGCGTTTTAATAATAATATTGCCAGTGACGACCAGGCATTGGATAGAATCAAAGAAATGACACTGTATTTTGTAATTTTCACAGAAGCATTTGATTTGATTGACTCTAGAATGCTGATTAGAGGAGATAATGCTATGATGCTCTTGAGGATAAGTCACTTAGCTCAGATTCATGACTGTTTAACAAGAAGAGCACACAGATTTGTTGTCCAGGGCAAGAAATCTGGCTTGGCTGAAATGGACTGTGATGTCCGCCAAGACTCAGTCTTCAGACCATGTTTATTGAATTTATTTGTCAATGATTTATTTTTGATTGTGTTAAATCTATTTTACAACTATATAGATGATGCAATGTTACAATATGGTTCTAATTCATTGGACATGGTAGAGAAGGAGTCACATAATTTATGGAGTAAACTTTAAAAGGAAAGCATTTCCTAATGAACAGGATGCTAGCTATTAATAATTCCAAACAAACCCCAAACACTTCACTGTCCTTACTCAGTAAAAAAAAAGAGAAAGCCCCACACTGAAATACATACTTAAGTGATGACTTAAGGATTGGATCAACACTGTCTAGCTACTCTTGAGCAATTTTGTGTTGAAATGCTGTTAATTGGAAACAGCTATCACTCTGAAAGGTAAGAAGTCCACAGAATATATTGTACTTAAGCAATAGATGAAGGAAGAAGTAAAAAAATCTGCAATGGACTGTCAAAATAATGTTGTTTAAATTTAGAAGTAAGACAAACAGACTGTGATATCGATAAAAAGCTATGTAGATTTGTTTTATATTAATGCTATGGATAGATAAAATCCAATTTGTCTTTAGGCAAATTTTCAGATTTGTAGCTTGACAGAATATAAGAATAAATCACTGCAGCTTTTATGTGAATAAGTCAACTTACTTCCTCCTCAGTGAGTCTGGAACTATGCAAATGTATTTTATGTTTGGAGAGGCCCCTGGTTATATGAAAACAATGTTGTTGTTTCTTTTAGATTTTAATTTAATATTCTGAGCCTTGGAGGGAGAAATCATCATAGACTCATTTACCCTACAGTCAGTATGACAATATGGGAGGATACATTTAATGCCTTGGCAGTAAGCATTTTGAACAGGCATCCAAAGGTGATAAGAACTGAAATAATCTTTGTAAAAATTCAGCTGCATCTTAATTGAATATTTTAAATCTTTCTCAAGGTATAACTGAGAATAAATTATGTAATGATGAGGTAGAAATGATTTGATTTTATACTTCCTTCTGCTTCATATTACCACATATGCTTGGATAGGAGTAGGGCAAGTTTCTTGCTGTGAAAGTCATTTGAGATGCAATACAGAGCATTGTACATTAATGAGATTTTATTATCTCCTGTTCTGATATTTTTATGAATAAAAATATAAAGGTAGTTAGATATATCTTTAAAGCAGGTGCTGGTTTAGACCATAGCGGCATCTTCTGTTCTATATAATTTTTTTAATCCTTTACATTTTCATATGGATATTTTAAAAATCAAAGACTTTTTATACGCAGTGAATAGATCATGTATGAGAGTGTGTGATATAACACATTCCTTCTTCAAGGCAGGTATATTTAGATGCCTCTCTTGTCTCTTGCTTTTATGTTTTACATTTTGGTTTGGGAGATTTTTATATTTTTTGACCTATGGAGAGATTCCACTGGATAAATATCTATGCCATGAAAATCTGGTTATGCTTTGCTTCATATTTTAAAAACCAAACAGAATATCCTAAGTCTTGGATGCATGTGTTACTGACGTCTAAGCCCTCTGTAAGTACTCCAAAAGTTGGATATGCTAATACTGGAAAAGGATGCAAAATGCATTTATTTTGAAAAATAGAGCTCATTCCATTTATCTGTAGACACAATTATTTCATCAAACTTCAGCCTCAGTAAGAACAAGCAAAAGAGGTTTAGCTCCAAATTTCAGTGACACTTTGGTACCTGGCATAAAATAATACAATTGTAAATGAAAATGTGTTTCCATGTACACATAAAGCTAAGAGATGAATTTTTTTTTCATAACTCCAAGTGTATTGCAGTCAAGGCTTAGCTCAGAGGGTCTCTCTCAGGGATGTTTATCAGGGTAATTCTGTTTGCTCTGCCTTCTATCCTGTTTTCACTTTACTTTTAAATATATTGTCTTCTTCTTCTGCCATAATTGAGCAAAACTGAGAAAATATGACTTTTTCTCACTAGAATACCTTATTCAAGACAAGGAATTGCCATAACAGAAGACTCTTTCTGCCACTGTATGCTAAAATAGATGAATCCTATCTAGGGAGGATGTTACTGGCATTGCTCTTTGAATGTAACTAGCCTGTATTCATATGTACTTAAAAAGGGCCTTCATCTTAAAAATGGAAAAAAAAAATAAAACAAGGAGTCTAGCTGGTTTCAAAGTCAGGAGTCTGAGAAAAGTGAGTTCTTGCAGTGTTAATGCTGACCAGTGAAGAAGGAAAATCCTGGTGGTCAAGAAATTTCCTGAATTTAAGACTCAGCTCCATGGAGCTGACTATCCATGTTGGCCTCAGGGGCAGAGACAGAGGTGTACTTCATTCTCTTTTGTCTGACAGTTTAGTTGCCTTAGTCAAGCTACAAATATGCAGACTGAATATGACAAGGGTCACTTTGAACTGAATTACTCCTTTTTAATTGCCAGCTGTAATGAAAATTCCTTTGGAGCTGAAACTTAGGAGTTCTCTGCTCTTAAATAATTGCGTTTTTAGATTTTCAGATTTTATCAAAGACTTAACAACATTATAAAGTTTCTAATTTGAAACCAATAGCATCAAATACAAGTGTTCAAATTTGTTTTGATAATATTACCTTCTGTGATGCCTTATCCTTATATAGCATGGTGAAAAAGGAATCAGCCATGTGTTTGCTACTTTTTAAAACTTTCTTTTTATCTATAGATGATATGGTTTCCTTCGAATTCTTTAAATACTTGTTGACACACTTGTTATCTTTGCCAGTTACTTTGAAGATCTTTTGAAAAGATTGGTCTTTGAGTTAAAATGAAGATAAAGGTACGGGTGTTTAACCATTCCATGATTTGGAAACTATCACTACTGAAGGTAAGCATAAAAAGAAAATCTCCCTCTTAAAAAGCAGATTTTTTCCTTATGAATTCACATGTCAAAGCCCTCTTGGTCATATTTAATTTCTATTTACTGTCAGCGAGGTTTTTGCATCTGCAGGAGATCAGGTTATTGAAACTGGGGTTTAGGGAGGTTTTTCACCAGAAGTGAAAATGCTGTGAGCAGGTCAGTTACAGATAAATTTCAACACCTCTCAGGCAAACTAATTTTTCTGTTCAGTATATACCTTAATTTACATTTTGTGCAATGAATCACTGGGATAACCCCAACATTTGCATGCCATGTCTTTTGAATCTTTAAAATAGAAGACTTCATGTTGAATTGACAAATGGTTTGTATTAATATAAAATTAGATTTAGGAAAATCATTTAATCTATAAATGACATCTGGTATTTACAGCTTTAGAGTCTGATGAAGATAGATGCACTAACTTCCATGTTTATAATATTTTGTAAATTTGCAAATGCATATTTAAATTGATTGTATCCCTCTCCAATCCTTCAAATGTCACTGGCCCTCTAAGGACCTAGTTCAAAGCTCACTTTCATTAATGGAAAGACTTCAAGTCTAAATGTATACCCTAAAATTAAACAGAGACTAGGAACTTTCCCTAGCTTTGGAATAGTACTCTTTCCACTGTTCAAGTATTAGTGTGTTCCTCAGATTGACTTGGGCCTGTCATCCAGCTAGTCTTTGGATGCCACACTCCTGGTAGCTCAGGAGCTAGCATGAGCGAGCGAAAATCCAGAACAGACACTTCGAGTGCAGCCACCACGGTCTGGAGGGTGCAAGGGTTAAGTAGTAAAAGTGTGGGACTGTGTCAATTGGCCTCAGTATCTCTTTCTGAGTACTCACCATGTCTAAACCAGCAAGTTTGGGGGTGCTGGGTTTTCCTGTCTTCTCACAGCCTTGCACTATATTGCATAAGTCTATGCTTGAATAGAACGGATCAGAAGCTTATTTTGATCATAAGAAATTCTTCATCAGTGTGTCCCTTCCAGTCCAAATAAGTGTAGAATTCCTAGTCAAGAAAGTACACAATTCCACTAACTCATCTAAGAGCAGTAACTGGAGAGGGGAGAGTAGGGCCCCGGCTTAAAAGAATCAACATCTGGGGAACCCGAAGCCTCCAGCCCACTGGAGTCATCTTCTGTGACTTAACATGATGGCATTTGGGATCTCAGGGTGAGGCTGAGGACCGGTGCCAAGATCAGACCTTTTAAATTTGAAGTGGCACTTTTCAAAACCTAGAAGACTAGGATGCATATCTCTTTGGCTTGGAAAAACAATATATTTGAAGACAACTATTAAAAATCCCCCAAAACTCTGGACTTTACTCCACTTCTTTGTATTGTATTTCTTTTTCTGATTCAACTAGCATCTTAAATGTTTTTGATTTTGACTTATTCAGAAACTTGAAATTTGAACTTGTCTTGAATTTTAAAGAGCTTTTTAAGCAATAGGAAATATAAGGGTCATATAGAAGCTCTCTGTATGCATGTTTGTGTACTTGTGTATCAAAACTCCAGCAAAGAAAATTGTATATTCTGCAATAAAGTTACATTTATTAATTAATTCTTTACAGTATATCAGTATTTTTTCTTCTCATGATGTTAAATATGTCTATTTGGAGAAGCAAGGGATTATTCATGAAGTTCTTTACAATAGGTTAATACAATTTACTTAAATGGCAGCATTTGATCTGTGCAAGTTTAGACAGAATTTGGACCTTTAACATTGTTTTACATGAATGTAGAACGCAATTATTTATCGTCTTTTCCTATGCATATTTTGCTCAGGAACATACAAAGCCTTTACAGTCTTAACAACAGACTGGTCTACAACAGACTGTACTTCTATTGTACATATTTTCTTAAAAAAGGTAGTGACAAATATGTAGGCTGAAAGTTCTGAATAAACTATAGTTATTCAGAAAGCAGATGCTCCTGAGGCATTTGTCTGTGTGCCTCTTACACAATGTGTAGTCTCACATAGCAACAAGAATGTTGTTTGGCTATATTATGGCAAAAAAATGTTGCATGTTTAATGAAACTTTGCCAGAATGGCAAATAGTGTCAATGCATAAGAGTCAATAGAGTCCCTGAGATACCCTTGCTAGAATGCGGAAGGACACCTCATTCCTTCAGTTGTGCTCATGATTCCAGCAGCCTGCACGCTTCCACGTATTCCCCAAGTGCCAGGAATTGTCTTCCATGCTCCAAAATGACAGTGTCTGGGAGAATGAATTCCTTGCTAATCTGCAAAGCCAGAAAGAGTGTGCACTAGGCAAAGGAAGCATGTGTTTTATCTTGCTTATAATGCCATTGCTCTGTGCAGTTCTCCAGTGCTTTTGTAATGTTTATGGATAAATTTGGCCTCCGAAATCATGACATCTCCAGACACTGTTTCTCCTCAGCTCCTTTGCCAAGAAAAAATAACTCAAAAAAAAATTAATGCATAGACTGGGAATATTCATGGAACTTCTTCAGGTTTGTCAATCTATTTTCTCAGTAGTCTAAACTCAACTTTTTTTATCCCTTATTTTCCATAAGTTTCCTAACACGAGCAATATCTAGGTTTTAACACCCATAGTTAAAAGAAGCACAAATTTTGCCTGTGCAAGTGAATAATCTCTGTAAGACATATAGGAAATGCTATAGGCATTAAATTTTCCCTTTTGTTAATTTCAGTTCCAGTATTTGTGTCTTCATTCAGTGGTTCTATTCACTTTCTGATTTTGTTTCATGTCTCACTTATCTCCATATTTCATTTAGAAAATTTATTTTCTCTTTGTCTTGTCTTGTCCTATTGAGAATCTGCAGCCCATTCTGGTTCTGGTGGACTTTCACAGAGCTTTGAAACTGGTTGAAAATGGATTAAAAATATCATCTGTTCCTGGCTAAAATGTGATTGTTAATTTCATATGCATTAAACGGATACTGTTTGCAACAGTTTATATCTGGACATTGCATGACACGACCTTTTGATTTTGCTTTCCTGCTACCTCTGACCTTGCCTATACAAAGCCTGCTTCACAATGTCATCTGATGTGAGCAAAAATGAAGTTCCTTGTTAGCAGAATACCAGTTTCATGCAGCATGGATGAGAATGATGTTGTCTGATTTAAATAATACCTCTTAATAAGATGTTCTCTGAGGAAGTAAGGGAAAAATAAAGTTGTGTCTGGAAATTATTGGCCAAAGACTGTTTTCTGTATGATATATAGAAATTGCAAGGGAATGCAATCTATTTGGAATACTTTTGTCATGGTAAACAGATCTTAAATTCTCTATACAATTTTAAAAAAAAAAATGTAACAACCTAGAGATACAAAATGTTTTCATACCACCACTGATAGAAGGGGTTTTAAAAAGGAAAAGAGTTCTCAACAAACTGAAAAGAGACCTGAAATCATTATTGTAAATATCACTAACAATCAATTAATGATATCTGAAATAAATGTGCATAAAGGAAAACAATATAGAAATGAAATAAAATACAGCTAATACACACAAAATTGTAAAATTGTTTTAAGAGCCTTTCTCATTACAGCTGAATGTGATTTTCCAGATAAAGGCATTGTAATATGACCCCGTGTGCTGTTCTGTGTGTACAATAAAGCAAGCAAAATTAATCCCTTCCCCTGATGACCTCTAGAAATGAAAACCCATTATAGTAATAATATTTGTACTTAGGCCTTGATGTTTTTGTGCTGAATCTGAATGCCATGAAATGATTGTATACAGTGGCTGATGAGGACACATGTACAGATAAATACATAAATAATCCTCTTTATATAGGTGCAAGGTGACTTTTTAGATCTGGTATGGAAACTAGTTGAAGCCTAATAAAACTGGTAATCATTTTCTTTACTGCTTAGGCCTGAATCTTATTATGTTGAAAGGTCTATTAGGAATGTTTCCCTTTTAAACATGGAATGTATGTAACTGGATATTGTGCACAATTTTCCTGTTTGTAAAACTTGAATTAAGCATTGAAATTTCTGCCTAAGTTACTGGTTTTGGTATTTGCCAAAGTATATATGGTATCAAATACTATAATAAGTCTTTGTTACCAGTCTGCGGTTCAGTTAGCAAACTCCACTTAAAGGGTAAAAGATCTTTTAAAAAACATTATTTAGCTTGGAACAGGAATCAATACTCCATATGATATGGTAATGAAACACAGACTTCACAACATATTGATGGACAGTGAGAAAGTGTGTGTGGTGAGAGGAGTGGGTGTATTTGTGTGCATGTTGGAGGGACCACAATAGTATTAATAGCCTGTAAGGGAGGTTTCTGACATTTGGTAAACACATGAGCATGACACAGAGCACAATAGGAACCACAGTTCAGAAACAATGATACTGACATTACTCTGGAACGCCATTAAGTACATGTAAGTTTTCTGTCAGCATTTGTATTTTCACAGGATGTAGTAGCAAAGCATTGGCTTTGTGGAAAAGGAGGTCTAAAAAGACATCCACATATTCTTTTACTATTTTGCTTTACTTTTAATGTTTATGTACCTTTCTGATGTGGGCCGTACATTCAAGGCAGTTTAGTTTTGCAGAGTCTGGCTTTCTATTTGTCTAAGTGGTAATAAATTCCCATTGATCAGGGCTTAGTGGAAATTAGAACACCCTCCATATGCCTCAGCCAGGGAGGCTGCTCCCAGCAGACTCTCACTCACATTAAAAGCCCACTGGAATGTTTCAGGATGGTTGATGTTGCTGCATATTACTTCCCAATGCCAATACCAGAAGGCCTATTGATTTGGATAGCTTTCTTTAAATAAAAGAAATTATTTAGTATTTGAAAATAGTAAAAATGGTCACCAGAGCAAAAATAACACTACTTTGTCTTTCTTAGGCTGTCCACCAGCTTGAGAAAGCCTTGAATTATTGTACACTGCAATTATTTTTCAAAACTATATACTATGTGTTGTAATTTCAGTACATTAATTGTAAAAGACATTATTGTAGACTTCGTTTAAAGAATAAAACTTGAATTTATTAATTGTATTTTATTTTAGATTAAGATCAGGGATTTCTTTCAAGCAGTGTGTATAGGTGTTTTTAAAAGGGTGACCTCAGAAAGATACAGATATATGCAAGACTTATCAATCTTTCAGATTTCAGTATTACTCAGTGTCGGTCAAGCAGCAGTGGCAGAGAAGATATGGAGAGGTCTCTTTGTAATTCTGATTTCCAAATGAATGTAAACACACTGGTAAAAAGTGTGAGAGAGGATATTTGAAAGCAAAAAGGACATATTAATTGGAAGGCAATATATGCTATGCTAGTATCTATGCACATGAAATTCTTCATAATTATTAGCTACCTGTGTCAGTTGCTTAAATCTGTATTATAAGGAACTAGAAGTCAAGATTCATCTGTATGACATAAAGATTGTCAGTAAAGAGTGTGTGATTTGGTTTCAGAGGTGGTCTCTTTTTTCTAAAGATGTTAGGAAGGCTGCAAGTCAGCCATGTATCTAAGTGCATCATGTGTCAGGAAGAATCTGTTTTCTCTATATCAGTATTTTATAATCTAATAGTATTTCCAGTATTTTCATCCAGATTGCTTCCTACCCCTTCTTTTGGGTTCCATTTTCCTTTGCCTGATCCTTCAGGATCCTTCCTGATATTTCCTCATCCTTGCATGTATGACTTACTGTCAGTGGTTGATGAAGCCAGTTGAAGGGATAAAGCTCCTTGGGATGACTGAGAATATGTGACTGCTTTTTCCTGGGCATTCCTCTTCAGCATCCTTCTGGAGCTCTACCATACTATTTTGAAATCCTAGTACTATATGAAAATAATGTGACTTTCTCATCTAGCTCAAAATGTGGAGGTTTTTTTCAAAAACAGCATCAGTCATGCACAGCCAGTTAAATGAACACTTGTATTCAAATAACTTACTGATTATGCAAAACAACTCTGCCTGTTACGATACACATTCAGTGCAGAAAATTGCTCTGTTATTTGGACTGCTTTTCCCGTCACAATGAAACATACATCTGCTTACAGCTAGAAGTCCAAGGGCCTGATTTAGTAAAAATTAGTGATCCATCAGATTGATGGGCAATCTGCACTCTTGGTGCCTTGAAATTTCTTGCATCAGTCACCAGATCATGATTTACTAATAGGGTTTCAGGGCTTGCAAAATAGCACAACTCTAACCACATATTAATATTTAATCTGGCATTTTAAGTGCACCTAACAAAAGACCCCAGAGCTGCTGACAGGACCCTAAATTGTGAATTTCTTTAAAAGGAATTGAGCATTTCCATAGTGGTTTCATGTGGAAATCTGAAACAAGAAGAAATACATGAGTTAAGCCCTGCTCATGAACTTACAAGCTTCTGAATATATTTTCTTGAAAAACTGTTTATAGTCTGGGGTTGTTTTGTAATCTAGCATCATTAACATATGACAGAACTTCTTTTGGCCATTTCACTGTCCATAGCTTGTGATTGCAGAGAAATTTCAAAATTCATTTCTATACCGTGTGCAATTAAACAGTCTGTTCTTTAAATGCTTAATCCACTTGGCAACTCTAGAAAGGTACTAAACGAGGGTAAAAATGTGTAAGTCACAAAGACTTCTTTACAGCCATGAAATTTAGTAATTGAATCTGCACAAACTTAGTAAATTAGGTCCTCTGTGTTCCGTATAGCATTTTTAAGTAGCCAAAATAGGCAAGAAGCTGAATTACACATTGACAATGTTTCTACCATTTCATAGCTTAAATAGAGCAATAGAGTGATTTAATAAGCAACTTCTGCTGCTGCTGTCAGATGAATATTCTAATTTTACAAAACATATATAGTGCGTGTCTTGAAAAGGGTTTATTTGTTTCTTCCATTTTCATATGCCATAATTTATGAAAGATGTTCCCAACACCACCTGTAATAACAGAATGTTTATTAGTGTGCAAATGAGGGTTATAAATGATGCTGCTTATCTATGGAACAAAACACAAAAGACAACTTATTAGCAAAAGACAAATTGCTCAGCAAATTTCAATGAGCTGCTATGTTTGTCATGAAAAAAACCTTTTATTTGCACAGATCAATGTTTTTATAATCCATTTAAAATAATATACTTGCCACTAGGTGGCTATTTCTGATCAGATCATTTTACCATTTTAATTACGTTTTTAATATCCTGGCTGCATAAACAAAGATAAATTACAAGCCTTGAACAATCTGGCTGCTAGCTCAAGCACAATCTGTAATAATATCAGCTTTTGTTTGTGCCTCCTCTAATTAGATTCTGAAATCTAGGCTTTATCAATCAATAATTTTAATTTCAGAATTGCCTTTTGATCTTACATTTCATGTTTGTTTGCAGAAAATGATCAGTAGGACAAAGCTGATAATTTATGCAGAAACAATCTCTCAGCAGAGTTACAAGCGCATTCCTAGCCATCAACACAACCCGGCAGACTAAGCTTGACACAGGTCTAATTAGCATGCAGATATGTGTCGCCTCATTGGCAATTCAAATTGCTTTTTTATAATGTACCTCAAATTGTGCTACTCAAACATTGTATTTGATTTCCAAAGCCCCCTGGGCATCCCATAATGTCTCCCTTCATCCTGGGTACGAAGCATTTATTGAACAATCTGCTTCCACTCTGGCTATCTTTTCGAAAGCACCCAAACATCATAACCATGGGACCAGGTTTTCCTCCTCATCCGACAGCAACTTGTTCTTCTGCAGGGCAGTGGGTGCCACGTCCGTAGGTTCAGCGATGATATGTTACCTTGCAAGCTCCTGCTCCCACGGTGGCTGCTCTAAAGAGGGCTTCATTCCTGTGCCACTCATCTAAAAAGGGGGAGGATGTCTACAGAGCACACATTAATATGCGGCACATAACCACGTCTCTGAATGCCAGCCTTCCATTCTTCATTAAACAAAATGGCTGGATTGCAGTGATTGTTTTCCCCTCCACGCGCGCGCGCGCACAGGCACACACACCACGCACGCAGGCACATACCCACACACCCCCCACACGCACTCTGGCTCTCTCTCTTTTTCTCCCTCATGCACACACACTCACTTTCATACACACACATGCACACACACACACACACACACACACACGTAGTGTGTCGTTGTCTGTACAGCGAGTTACGTGTGAAAAGTTATCTGCAGCATGCGTGACACACGAGGAGATTCCTGCCAACGTCAGGGCCCTTTTTTGCCATGCAGCAACAAGTGGCAGAATCAATGGTGTACAGTTATTCAGCAATGTAATTCATTTCACTGGCTTTGGCTCCCAGCCAGATCCGCCATCTGTCTCTTGCTCTCCCTCTCTCTCTCTCGCCTGAATTTGTCCTACATTTCGTAATGTTACGTGCTTGCCATCCTTATTCTATGTCAGAGGTACAGCACGAGCCTCAACCCCGTTCCGACGTGGAGTTCTGTGAGTTCGGTGGCACTTTGGATATTCCACTCCAGTGCCATAGGAAGAAAAGGGTAAGCAAAGAACAGAGGGATAGCTGCAAAGAGAATGGTGCTCTTCTATCTGAAAGCCAGTGCCTCCGCTTTTTATTTAAAGCATTGATATGGATCTGTCTCACATGGGAACTTTTCCTGCTTCGTTAGAGTATCTTCGTTTTCTTTATTGGATGCTGGCACTGTACGCCACTGCACAGCTCCGTGGAATGCCTGCTGTTGGATACTTGCAGATCCCTGCCACCAAGCAACCTCCTGCATTGGAAATCGGGTGACTACTCCAGGATCTTATGCGTGCTTGCTGTTTGAAGCTGCAGAAAAGTGAATAATCAATTAAGTATTGATTTCTTGTAAGATTTGGTAAATTTCAAAGGCAAGACAAAGAGGATGGCTTAAGGAAAGCACTGCAGGGACTTGGCGTAAATTAGACAACTAACAGCAGTGCAGAATAAAATAACACCTCAACTGAATATTTCCTTGGAAGAATTAGCACTAGCTATTGGAAGACGATGGTGGATTTAATCAAGACGGCAGGCACGCTTGAGTTTTAACCGTGAACCTGAAAGAGGAGCTAATTATAACCACCTTTTTATATGGAGCTAATTTGACTGAATGGATGCAAATGTGCTTTATTTATGGATGAAGAAGCAAGCCTTACAGCATTGACTTTGGGATCATCGCATATGCTAAGCTTTACAGCTTCTCTAAAAGTCAAGCCTACAGTACATTTTTATTTACTGAGAAGGTATTTATATGTAAGCATAAGCTAGCCGTACAAAAGATTCATCAGAACAATGTACTGTGTGGCACCGAGGATCTAATTATAATTTTGCAGCATTTCATGTTTTCTCTAATTTGGTGCTTTTCAACCCTTGCTTGTGATGGGCTATAAATGGGACAATAAATGTATGATTTAAACTACTGTGATTTTCATTGTATAGTTTATTAATCATACTGTAGTTTTCTTAACGTGTTTCTGAATTATTCAGCAGTAATTTATAATGAAAGAAGCAGAAATGGTGGGGTGGTTTTAAATTAATTTATAATCTTCTTACAGATCTAAATGTACAGGTTCTACCAGCCGATGAGCTCTATAATTATGAAAGAATGTTAAAATTTTCAGATAAATGGGGTACTGACTTTACAATGGACACAATATTGTATTATAAGTAAAAGGAGGATTGTTATGTTTTGACTCTGTGGAGAATGGTCTTGGTTAGTTAACTCCTTCTATGCTGATAATGGTAAGCAAATGCACCTTATATGAGAAAATAGGGGGAGAATGTAATGCACTGTTTTGATGTTTTGCTAGTCTGAAACCTTAGCACATTTTTTTCCATTTATTTCCATTTCTGTTACTTTTCTTTTCCCTATTTGCTTCTCTGGGTTTTGTCGAGGCTTTTTTTCCTCCTGTCTTGCAATCTACATTCCCTGAGCAACCACAGGAACCAAGTTACATTAAGCTTCAACACAAAGACGATGTAAGAATAATGAATCCTCATTTGCATCGACATTTGTATTCAGATTTGCCAGGCTATAAACTTGGCAGATCAAGCGGAATATTAAGTAGAAGCTTCCATGGTAAATTGCGACTCTTGCAATTGCTGAGTCGTTTTTCCTATTTTTTTGCATGCGTGTATGTGTACGTGTGTGTGTATGTGGGTGTGTGTGTACGTGGGTGTGTGTACATGTGTGTGCATGTGCATATCTGTAGTGGCAGGTAAAATCTCATGACTACTTGGTTTCTGAGAAGCACATTGGCCCTCTTTCTCTTTCAGTATAGGATGTCAGTTTATGCAAAAATAAGCAGGAATACACAAGCAGTAAGAATTTTAGTTGATGATTCAGCGTGACACATGAATTAAGTATTTTCCCCCTTTTCTAGAGACTGTGGGAAGGAATACCTTAAACAAATAGGTAAACAGTAGTGCAAAAGCACATAGATCTTTTGCATCAGCTGGAGGTTTGATTTCACTGCATGCAGAGTCCAAAGCAAAAACTCTGAGGTAGAGTTGAACCTACCTGCTGCATAATGCTGTTTTATTTGTGGTGGTGCTGCACATATGCACGTATGTTTCCATTAAAAAACTTTGGCCTTGGTGCACCTACCATCAGCTGCTCTCCACTTTGGTTTGGTTGGGCTGTCTCCATACAGTAGTATGTGCAAGAGCTAAGTTGGCCCTTGTCTTCCAGAGTTGGACATTGAACCTTTTCCTTCATGGACATTTGCTGAAGAAAAGGTGTTCCTACATGTTCCATTTCCACAAGAATTCCTTTCTTCTCTTTCTGGATGAACCTCTTTCAGAATTAATAACTGCAAAAATGGAGTATTTACCTTATCATTCTCCTGTTTAACTCTGTGTTATTGGAAGTAATTTATGCATGAACTTTCAAAACTTTAAGAATTCCATAGCATGTGCTATATTATTTAAGAAGCAGTGAAAAAATCCTTAGTCAACAAGTACTAAAAATGCTCCAAGACTCCCTTTCCCTATCTATCCATAGATTTTCAAGTACTTGTCTCAGGACTTCAAGAAAGTCCTCTGGAGAAAACTTATGAGTTTCATTGAATTAGGCAACACAGGAAAAGATCAGGCATGCAGGAAATACTTCCAGTCTCTTCTTTTTGTACTCATCCCCTTCCTACCACATCCATAAAAACACAGACCTAGCAAGCATGTCAGTACAGTCCACAGTGTGTTTTCACAATTTATAGTTGGCTTCTATGTTAAAGAGGTATTACTACAGAGAAAAATCCTGGAACTTGTTCCAGTCCTCTAAACAAGTTAAAGGACTGAATTTAAAAACTTAATCTATTGATGGTCATTTAGCTAATCCATTGAAAAGCAAGTGCAATGCAATGGCTCAACCTGTTGTAAACAATATTATACTGCATAAGTATTGGCTACAATTTCAGCTGAGAAAGCTGTATCAGCTTTGTTTTCTATAAAAATACACAAAACCCTAATACTGTTTGGATTTACTTTAATTTTGTTTTTACACTATAATGGGGTAATTGATCATGCAGGAAATGGTCAGTTGTAATGCAGTGTTCACTAAGGGAGGAAGATGATATCCTGCTCATGTAGAAGAGAAACCTGCAGCAAGCAAAGGCAACCATACATCACTATTTGTTTGCTATTTTTGAGAAGCTTTACAGCTATATTCTTTTATTGTGGGTGAAAACATGGAATATGGTGTTTCCTTCCTTTGAAAGAGTGTTCTGAGCTACATTTCCAAAATGGTGCATAAAGTAGAAGGGAAAGGTAGAACTTTAAAGGTATGTTTCCATACTCTGCCTCCTTATGCACATCATCTTGTTGAAATTATACTGAAATTTGTTTTTTGGGTTGCTATATGTACCTCCTATGAGCTGTTTTGAAAATTTACCCTAAAACAGCTAAAAAAGTGTCCTTTTCTGAGAAAGGAAAAATAAAACAATATCTCAGTAGCTTTCCCCAAAAAAAACCCAAATAGAAAAGAGATTTAAGTTCCAAATTTATGAGGAATAACAGATTAATAGACTGCAATGTTTTTGTTAGACAGGCATTCATAACAGACATTCACTAAGTGAATCCTTTAAAAAATTAATTCCTTTGTGGGTTTCGTTGTACCCATAAAAATTCCCCAATTTCTTGCTCCCTATGACTATAGAACTCAAAGAAAGGAGAGAAGAATGAAAAGTACTCTAAGCTCCAAAAAGTTTATCATACTCACTGACAGATAAAAACACCTGGAAATAAAAGGAAGGTGTGAAACTAATATTTTCTGGGAGAAACTCCAATCTGTTGTCTAGCCATTTATGTGTACAGGGCTGTTGAGTAAAATACTGGTGTGCTATATAATAACAAAAATGTAGTGTGTGATGTGTATCCACCACCACAGGACAGAGTGATGGCAGGCAGTCAGTACAGGCAGAGCATATGGGTGCTTTAGAAGGAAAGCTCAAGGCCTGTTACAGTATTTCAGTCTAGCTCATTGTGTTGCTCAAGAATTTAAGATTCCAGCTATACAGAGCTCACTACCCGTAGTAAGGGTCAGATCTGCTGGCCCATAGCATTTAAAGGGAAGCTATAATTTTTTACTATTATACTTCTGATCAAAGATCCTTTTGTGTAACCAACTGTTGTGATGAGTATCACTCAAGTGTTGTATTTCTTACTGGCAGCTTGGTTGTCTGTTTCTCTCATTGGTGTAGACTTGGGACTGAACTATAAGTTTTCTGCATCTGCAGGAATGTAGTTTCTTAAAGAGTTTTTTTTCAGCTTACTTAGTGCATGAAACAGCGGTTTGAACTCGGAGAATTAAAGTGTTTCTCTTATATAGCAGTGAACCATTTCCACTTCAAATTTTTTTTGGTTTCCTAGACAGAAATAAGAGAGAAATTACTTTTAAAAGGAGAAAATAGGTAAATATGCAAACCAGGGAGTAGAATATATAACAGATTGAGACTCAGAAGTAGCTTTTGCACTTTCTTTTTATAAATTATATGACCTAAATCTTTCTTTCTTAGGTGAAACTTACCTGTTCTCCTGCATAATGGCTTCTTCAGTGGTATGGCTTTTGAGACACTGAATCTGTAAACTCTGTTCACATTGCAGTAATTTACAACTAACAATTTAATGTTTTGGGCAACATTTTCTAGTTTTGCCAATGACTTTGGTGGCAAAGTGTCATCCACTGAAATGTGCTATATGGCCTACTTTGGCAGTCCAATAAAAAGTTCATGTTTTCCTTAATAAAATAAACATGCTTTCAGTATCAACAGCTTTTACAGAGCAAAGCTTTTAATTTAATTACCAGAACTGAGTTAGCTATTTTCAGTTTCAAGCTGTCCTTCAATTACTAGAGATAAAATTGTAAAGACTATAAATATTGCTAGATAATGAATAAACTGGATACACACAAAATACCCTCACACCTGAGACCTTTTTTTGTGGTTTGTTACTTATTGAATATTATATCAAATCACTCTACGGTCCTGTAATTTGTGTTTATGTAGGATCTAGCATAATAAGACTCCAGTTCTGATCAGTATCATAACATAAATAATCCTAAAAATGCATTGTTTTAGACAATAGACAAGCTTTCCAGGGTGCTTGTTTATTTGCATAAGCAACGCTGTCTCATTTATTTTAGTGGTTACTGCTTTTGGCAGAATTCTTTGGTCATTAATTGTGCTTTGAATTTCATTGGGAATTTTGCTTAATGAGAAAAGATTTTGATGCAAGGTCAGCTCTCTGAAAACCATACCAACCCACGCTTCATTATTGTCACAGTGAGTCAGAACAAGCAACATGGAAATCACTTTGCACTGAACTTGGCCAGCTCTAGGGCTGAATGCAACCCTTTGCTAACAAAACTCAGCAACTGAGCACAGGGGAAGGCTGAGGAAAGGAGAATCTAATTTCTGAATTTTAGTTTATTACAGTGCAGAGGTTAGATGTGGGAGAAAGCTTCTGTGCAATGGAGGAACAACACTGGATGCTGACAAAACAAGTGCAAGGAGATGGGAAATTAAACAATATTTTTACTGTTAACCTGATGTCCATAGTTAAAAGAAAGAACAAGAAGCAGAACATAAATTCCAGTCATTGCAACTTGCAATGTATAACTACCAGTTTCTCCTGGATTCCTAACTTAAGTTGGAACATGCAACAAATCATGGCAGATAGAAGTTGTCCTAAGCTGCAGAAGATAAATATAATGACTCATTAGCTATCACTAATTTAGGGCTGCCTGCTTCTGCTCTCAGTAATATAAGTGGGAGTTTTTCTGTGAACTACGCTGGGAGCTGTATTTGGGCTTATTCTCTATACACTGAAGTTACTTGTGCTGTACTATGCTACAGTCATAAACTGAATAAGGCATTTTAAATATCTGAAATATTCTGGAGCCATATTCAATTTAAAGTTTTCCCATCCTAACCTAAACATCTTCTTATTAATAGTGAGCATAGAAGTTGATCCCTGCAGTTTAGAGAAGCATTTGATTTTTCTTTTAAAAAAATTGAAGTTTTTGCATACGAGTTTTCTAGATAATAAATATAATTTCCTCTAAAGCACTTACAAAATATAAATTAAATGCTGCAAAATAGAGGTCAAAAAGGATCCAGCTATGAAATGTGTCTTCATCTTACATTTTTCAAATTAGATTTTCCTTGCATTTGTATCCCAGCAAGCCAGTAAATTCCCCTCTGCAGTCAGAAAATCCTTGCAGTCAGAATGATGCTGGTGAATGTTCAAGCCACATGGGGATGAGCTGGTATCCCACTGATGCCTTTCGGACTCTTCTTGACAATTAACAAGCCCAGTTAACCAAAAGATAGAGGGGCAGGAATGTAGAAGCTGTTGGTCAGAAATCTAAGTCTGAGGTGAAAATGAGAAAAGTGAGGAAGAGCAGACCCACACGTGCTGTTGCATCACAGAAGACATTGTGGGGATTGCTAGCAAAAGAAACTTTCTCCATAGGTCCACTTAGATACAACAGGTAGAAGCAGAGAGCAGTCTTTTAGGAAAGTATTAAAAATGCAAGACAATACAGAGCTTTATGGTACAGGAAAACATTATTTATGTTGTTAAGCAGTGCAACTATTTTAGAAAAAAAAGCACAAAGTACTTCCTGGAATCAACAATTGAGTTTTTTATTCTGTTTTCACAGCTTCACAAATTTTCTCACTACTAACTTTGTTTTGCACTTTCAGCAATATTCTGTATGATTTTTAAGCTCCTACCATCAAAATTGTTTTCCATTTCTCATACATACTACTTGGAGAGCACTTCTTATACATAATGACTAGTACTGTCTGGACGACCTGCTGAAAGTGTTTCAGAGTTTCTCAGCAGGATGAAAGTTAAAAACAGAAAGAAGTTGTAATCTTCTTGATTATTTTCAGGGAGATCACAAATAGAGGGAGAAGGTTATCTTGTTCTCAATAAAAATGAAGGATTGTGAAAAAAAAAAGTGCTTGGCATCCTGTGGGGGGTTTTAATAAGTCAGCCGCCAGTTTTATCTCAGTTATGGATTCCAATCTTTTGTTCAGTCATTTTGTTCCAAATGAGTCTAAGTTGTGGTGTTTCTTATTACTTGCATTTTCTTTCCAATTTACGTTTTAATCTATTTCTACAGCAGGACACTTCCAGATGTTGTCGTGTGAAGTGTTAAGCGTCTTAAGCATATGCAGATCCTCTGATCTGAGCACCACACAGGCTTTACTTAGAATACCTTAGTACTTTTTGAAGACTCAGTTAGCATGTTCCATATAATTAAAAACAGAGTGCAATGATGAAGATTCCTGAGTTGTGCTTTTATTGGCATTTTGCATTAAAGCAAAAGTAAACCCCTAAATGAGCTAAATCCAAGATTTTGAGGCTGGCCAGATATTTGGGATTTTTTTTTTCAGATTGGTAGTTCCCATTTCAAAGAGTCATGACTGACAGCACTTTTGAAAATCAGGCCTCTGTCCCAGCCGTGGAAAATGGCAGTCTCCAAACTTTAACTTGGCTTTTGAAAATATCAGCTTCAGTCAATGCTGCATTTTAAACTTGTATCTTATTTCTTTAAAAAACAAACTATCATTCAGGCTGCATTTATCAAATACCAAAAAACCCCCCAAACCTTAAACTGGTTGTAGTGTTCATTTTGCAATAACTATTTATTGATGTGCAATTACAGTGAAGATTTCTATTAGACTGTCAATATTGCAGGAAATGCAATGCAGAGAAATGTAGTAGAGAGTTTTCTTATTTCTACCCCTGAAAGGGTAATACGAGAGAGAGCTGGCTTCAGCAGTGTTATAGCCAATACAAAAAAGGAGGAGTTTCTTCCATTCAAAAGAAGAAAAAATATTATCTTTTTATCATCAAATCATTTAGAAAAGAAACCACAGGTGGGAATCCTGAAAGCTTACATGAGTCAAAAAGGTCAAAAACCAATTTCTGACTTGTTGAAGACACCCTCCTGGTTCTTTGAAGTATGGGGTTTTTTTTTCTAGCGGTATTCTTGGCCAGCCAGGCAGCTTATTAGACAGTCAGACTGCTTCATGTGACTATTCTAAAGACTGTGTTGGCTTCTTATTTGCAACACTATTTAGTTTAAAGCTTGATCTGTGAAGGTTATTTGGTTTGTATTTGGTGCTATCTCTCAGCCCTAAGATTTGCAACTTACAAGCATGTCTAACTCTATAGATCTTCCAAACACGGTGGAAAACCCTATAATTTTTTTTTTTTTTTTAATGAAGGCGCTGACTTACAGAAAAAAATACCCAATAACATTTTAAAGCGGGGATCTGCTTTTGAATGTACAACTCCATAATGGGACATGGCCTTCATAGTACACTTGGTAAAACTGTTAATAATTGCTAACTCAAACATATTTCTAAAAAATGCACTTAGTCAAAGCATTTATTTCTATATTGCATCTCCAAGACTTCATCTCCCAAAATATATAGCATATCTGACATTGTAAGTAAAGCAAATAGAAAGAGAAGATCACATGTAGATAAGGGGGGGAATTTTTTGATTCCCTGCCACTTGATAGCAGTCACATTTCCCATGTCAAATGGGATAGATTTTTACTTTTAAAAATTACCTTTTGGAAGGGATAGGGAGGAGGGATGGAATTAAAAAGTCTTTATTGACTGTCACAGTCCTAATTCTTCACCTGAATGCCTTATCAAAAATGAAGAAAAAAAAAAAAAATAGTGAAAAATACCATAGAATCTCCCTGATTTTAGCAATATCTTTCTGTGACTTCTCTAAGAATCTGTAGCAACCAAAAGTAAAACGGATTGGGGGAACAATCAGTACTAGACAAGAATGAATCCTGAAAATCAGTTTGCATTTTTGATTTAGAAACCACCTTCTTTTTATCTGGACCTGACTGAATTTAGTTACTTTTCCTACTTGATTATCCTTTTCTAAGATCCACTTTTATCTTGAAGCAGAACTAAGCCATTCGTAAAGGGGTGAAATACTAACTACAGCTTCTAGTTTCAATTTTCTTTATATGAAACATTCAGAGATCTGTCCTTATTTATAATATTTCACTAAAAGTTTACCTTGAAAATAAAGTTTTAGTACTCTTACTCTAGACATACTAGGAACTAATTTGGTATGAGCTAGTATGTTGTTGTTCTCTTAGAAAAGGATGTATCACATGTTGACCAGAAGTTACAGTGGTATCAATTGCAAATGACCTAGTGAAGTTTGGAGGAAAAAATATACACAACACACTTCCCCCCCACGGGGAAAGAAAGAAAAAAAAAAAAATAAAAAGGAAAGAAAACTGAAACCTACTGGATTTCAGATGAAGGTTTGCAAATCATCGTGTGAAATACTAACCTTTCATTGCACTCAACAGATCCTAGTATGTGACAGTATGAATCTTCTAATCAAGCTGCTTGAAACCCTCAGGCCATGGCTTGACAATACAGTAAATCTTTCTTCAGAGCTCTTGCTCTAGGACTGGAAATGCCACAGCCACGTGATGCAAAGCTGTACACATTTGTTATAAGATCATTACTATGTTTGTACCACCAACTTTTTCTTGGCTCAGGTGTCATTTTTCCTCCTGCAGCAGACTTGAAACCCCCATAAGACAAGAAAGATTATATAAATGCTATACTGTATCCTTTGAGCAGTTCAGCAGTAATGCAATGGCATATAGATATCTGAACAAAATCAAGCTTGTACCTGATAGTGCAAAAATCTAGTATAAGTGGAGATGAAATTGCAGCCAGAAGAAAAAATCCTCTCCTCCGTGAGGGCATTCCAAAATATCTGAAACTACTAGAAACACTGAAAAAGTCCTATGTTGAAGACTCATCCTAAAATTTGCTCTTTGGTCTACATGTAGACATAGGCACCTAGTGGAGCTTCCTAAATTTTTGAGTCAACAAGTTCTACCACATAGGGCTCAGTGCTGGGAACACGAGTAAGACCACGCAGTGTGAGATCCTAAAAATCCTGTCCTTTGCCATATGGCATGTAAAAGTGTGGGAGTTAATTTTTTGGGGTTATTTTTCTCAGTTGCTACCGGATGTTGACCAGAAAGTTGGAAGGGCTGACATCCTCCCACAGTAAGTTCTCACTGGTTTTCACTGCCAAAGTTTTCATGATAATCATCAGAATTTATACCAACAATTGTCCCTGACTGTGCTTAATAGTAAAACAAGATGGAAAGAACATTTTCAAGAACAAATTGTTCATTTGTATGCAAACTACTTGTCCTGAATTTGTCAAAAACCTCTTGTATTGCCTTACACCCACGCCAGAGCAGTTCCAAAATATTAAGTTTCAGCACACTTAATTCTTATTGTTCCTGGCATGGCTTGCAGAAGAAAGGGATTCTGAGGAGATTTCAAAGCTTCTTGTGTGCAGCATAACAGTTGTTTACAGCCTTACTGAACTGTCCTATATAGCATCCTGTCTCATAAGAACATGCTTGGTACTGCCATATTTTAAATACAATTTTACTCACTTTTGTAAAATAAGAAAGGATTAACAGATGACCTAACAGTTATTAGTAGTCCAAATAATAAGGCTACTTCTTATTTCATTGCATTTCTTAAATGCAAATACATTATGATGCCAAATAAGTTTATACTTGAAATTCAGGAGTTTAAAGCAACTGTTGACCTACTATTCAAAGACTTTTGAATGCAAAGGTATTAATCAAAACTGGAAGACAGTCAAAGGCAAATTAAATGCATAAAGTTACAATTTTGAAAACAAGTTAGATAAAAGATGTTAAAAAGAGAAGCTGAAGAAGCAGTAAAGTATGATTGGAATATACAGATAAAATCAGTATGTTGAAACAGTTTTGTGAGATTCTCAGGAAAAAGTTGAGTTATGCCTGCTTTGGTTCTGCTGCTGCTGATGGTATGAAGAAAAGGAAAGCAAGTGATTAAGGCATTATTGTAATACTTTAAGTAACTTGGATAATTTCCTGACAACTTTAAGCCTTAGGGAAAAATAATAGTTGTAAATACCTGTTTTCCAGCCACCATCATCTTTCATCATCATATTTCTTAATAACACAGTCTTGAAAGAGCCATAATTTTCAAAACCTCTTCTCTGAGAAAAGCTGGATTTATTTACTTGGAAAAGAGAACTAAAAGGTCGAGGTTGGGGTGATTTTGGCACTGGTTTTATGTTTGGAATTTCAATATATCTGGGTATCACCCGATGCAACACTCAAGTCTTAGCTTACCTGTGTTTGAATGTCTTTGACTTTGTGCAAGTGAGCTGGAAGTCCACCTCTGACTGTTGCAGAGAATCCCAGCCAGCAGCTATGGTTATATTTTCCTGGGTATTATGACTGTGCTTTGAGTAGAAGCTTTTATTCCATCTGATGTGTGTAAGGTGATGAAGAATCCCAGTCTTTCAATTCTGAGGAATGCAAGATGCCTATGAGATTGACTCTTCTCTCCAACACCCACACAGGTGCTGGAAATGAAGTGGCTGAAGTTACCCTGTAGCTGGAGTTGCCAAGCCTTTGTCAACCCTGTTTCTCATGAAAAGCGAAAACAGAGGGTGGTATTTTTCAAATTTTTTGTGATCACTTGATGTGCAGTTCCTGACTTCAGAGGTGTCATGCAATGGCACTTTCAGTAATGGCAATCAGATAATTCTGCATGAGTACAGTTTTAACTGTCAATTGGAGGTAGTTTAATACACCTAATAAATAGATATGACCATTGTCCTTATTCTGGTTTTCTTTAATTATGTTATCTGTAAGTCTGCATTTTTATGCAACAGCCTAATAAAATTTTAGTCATATTTTTTTCTCAGTTTTACTGCTTAAAGAACCTAGATGTGCACATATGCCTGTCTGTCTCTGTGTATACATATATCAAAATAGATTTTCAAAGTGCTAATGTGAAAGATATAAGTAAAGAGTTCAGAGACTGGCTGTAGACCTAATCATATGTCTCATATTGAAAGAGAATTACTTGGCTGAATTTGTCTCAAAGACGTTTTGGCAGCTTTTCATTTGTATTTTTTGCCAGTAACAGACATCAAAATAAGTGCAAAGATCTTTTTTTCCCCTAAACTGCCAAATTAAAACATTTGCTGTCAGTTTCTTCCAGTTCACCGCTCTTTCATAGAATCATAAAGTAACCAACTATGTGAACAAAACAAAAAGTCTGATAAATATTTTTGTTGAGCTTTTTTCAATCGGAACTTCATGGAGATGTGTTGGAAGGGACTTTAAGAGGTCATCTGATCTACCCCCCCTCCACTCTGTATGGGATTATATAGCTACACAGAGTGTAAGTGGCAGACATTTGTCTAATGTTAAAAAATAGCCATTACAGGAGCTTCCTCAACCTCACTGAGCAACCTGTCCAAACACTACTCTTCTAATAAGAAAGCTTTTCCCACAATTTAAATTAAATATTTTTGTATGCAAATATACTGATTACTTCTTTCCTTACCACTATGACATATGAAGAATTGTTAATTACTCTTATAAAAATTATTTACTTATTTGACTTTTTTTTAATCTTACTGTTCTATCACAGCTGTTTAATTCTGTTGATTGTCTCAGTAGCTGTACATATAACAATGGTCTCATTGGTATAGAGTTTGACTGTCATATTGAATGAATATAGATCTCTGCCAGTGAATCTGATAACATATTATATGATACCGTATTATATACATATATATATATATAAAGAGAAAGAGACATTAAAGTTCTAAGTGAGCAGTCTGTAATAAGTGTAACTATTTGGGAACTATATTTCAAAATTTCAGAAATTATGAAGTACAAATACAATATATATTTATACAGTTGATATTTTTTACCTTCCACTTGCTATGTGTATATTTATAAATGTATATATAAAATACTGCAGTATGGGCAAGAATAGTGCAAAATTATGAATAAACCAAGAATATAAAAATTCATTTAATATCCAGAAAGAGCTTCTGTGGCTTTGGGATAGTCACATTCTTCCTAGTGACCATGGCCTAGAAGCGTGAATCAGCTTCAGGCTAATTATATCATAGTCAAACATCATGTGTAAGGCACAAAAGCATACAAAGACACACATACACACACAAAAAGTCACACACCACTTGTGCTTCTGAGCTTCTAAAACAGAAATAGAGAAATACCATTAAAAATGTGTGCTTCAGTTTGGTTCAGATTTTTTACCCAATGATCTTTGAGCAGGTTCACATTTTTTCCCAAACAGTTCACCCAACCATCATCAAAATGAGTTGTAATGAAAAGAACAGCAATATCAAAAAAAAAAAAAAAAGGCTTTGAAAGACCTTAAAGTTCTGAAACATTTGATCCAACACATGTTGTCCACAGGCCTTCTTAAAGAGATTTCCAAAAGGGGAAATATATCCTTCTAGTTCCCAATACAAATCTGGAAAAAAGGTCAGAAGGGGAGCAAGCATCCTCATAAAAACTGGAACATTTGGGTCATTTTCCCACAATATGATGTATTTTCAAAGTCTACCACTCATTTTCTGGCTTCTAGTTTTTATATTCTTTGGTATTTCATAGTATTTCATCTTTCATGTCACATGTAAAAAAATAGTATTCCATGTCTTAACAAATGAAAGAGTTGTAAGATTTCATCGTTGGTACTGCTCCATACTCATCATTTGTATAGGATTAACACTCTCAGAAGCACAGAGATACTGAGTTACAGCTTCATCCTCCATAAAAGAGCACATTTTTATTCGGGGAAAAAGTAGTATCAAAGTACTTTCTAGTTCTTTGCATGCACTTTGTTTAAAGAAACTTTTTCTCTCTTTCCTTTTCCCTATATGCCTCCTCTGCTCACCAACCTAAGAGAAAGTGTCGCTTTGATTAACTTGTGTCTGTAATGTAAGCCTTATATTCTCTAAAAGAGCTGTTTGGACTCAAACTTGTAAAATTTTTTTAGAACATTGTCCAATGATCCAATCAGTACAAAATAATAATAATGTCACAAGCAATTCTTTCTTTTGGGGGGGGGTTTAACACTATGGCCTGAATTTACAAACCCAGTCTTACTTGATATGTATCTGTAGAGAATGAAAAGAACTTTGATAGTTAAAAATGACTGCCTTGTTAAAAACCTTACTGTCTCCTCATTTGATCGTCACCTTTGAAAGCATTTTAAAATGTGACAAAGGTGAAAAAGGATCTCAGAGAAGGGCAAGCTATAGGCAGCATTTGAATACCTGGGGATCTGCCATATTTCTACACCAACACATTGGCTTAATGAAAAAATGAATAAATTCCAGTTTATTGGGGTTTTTTTTCACTATTTATAAATTGAAGGGAGAGTCTGAGATCATGTCACTATAACAGGATTATAAATGAAACCCATTCACGAGCTCTTATTAAAGATGAATCTACATTTTCACTTTAGTTCACTTTTTTTTCTGGACTGTAACTACTAAACACTATCACGAAAATGCCTGAACTATATTTTTTTCCCATTTCAGTAGGTACATCCACATACCCTACTGCTTGTACTTTCCCTAATATAAGGTGGTTAACAAAGGAATAAAGTAAAAATTATTAGTGCTCTAGAAGGTAAATTGCAGAGGACATAGCTGAGATGTGACTTTAAGAGTAGTGTGTCAATTGATGACGACAAAGGCAATTATTTTAGAACAAAGCCTTTCCCCCTGGAGGGAGCTCTGTTGGGTACAATATGGTCTGGATGTGTGAGTGGAAGTTGATAACTGAGCCCTGCTGCTGCCCCTTCAAAACCTGGCTAGAGGGTAGAGAGACGTCAGTGTGTATCTTCCTCCTTCTTCGGAGCAGGGAGTACTCAGAAGTGAGGGCAGCAGGGAAGGTCTCAGGGCTGAGATGGCACTGAAACCTGTGCACTTTGGATCACATCCTGACAGCCACAAAATCTTACCTAGAAAAAATAAACTTACCTAAAAGCAGCCAAGTTGTAACTTGTTGGGAAAGAAAAAAGTAGCTTGATTGAATAAGTTTCCTAAAGAAAAGAACCGTAAACCTCGTGCACATTTTAGAGGTTTGACATGACGGAAACAAGAAAAATTACTGTGGAAGCTGTACTTGCAAACTAGGAGGGAGTATATCCATGTAAATGTACTGGCTGATAGCATTTATAAAGGATCTGAAGTAGATGTGCACAAACACTTATGAGATTCTACCTGCTAGAGAGCTTCCATGCTAATTTTATCAGGCTTTATGCCCGATTACTGTTGTGGTTTGACACTGGCCAAATGCCAAGCACCCACAAAAGCCACTCACTCATCCTCCTCTGCTACAGCTGGGAAGAAGAGATGAAAATTTAAACAAAGGGTTCATGAGTTGAGAGAAGGACCGGGAAAAACATTCCAAGGGCAAAACAAGCTCAATTTAGAGGTACAAAGTGAGTTTATTACTAAAAAAATCAGAGGAGGATAATGAGAAGTAAAACACGCCCTTAAAACACCTTTTCTTCCCTCAACCCCTTTCTCTTTCCCACCAACAGTGCAGGGAGACAGGGATTGGGGGCTTCTGGTAAGTTTGTCACCTGAGATTTCCTTCCACTGCTCCAGGAGAGGAGCCTTCCCCTGTGAGGCCGTGGGGTCCCTCCCACAGGAGACAGCTCTCGGTGAACCTCTCCAACGTGGGTCTGCTCTCACAAGCAGCAATCCTACTGCACCTGCTGCAGCGTGAGCCCCTCCCATGGGCACACAGCCCTCCCAAAACTGCTGCACCGTGGGTCTCTCTTCCCACAGCATGCAGTCCTCCAGTACAGGCTGCTCCAGCCTGGAAGCTGGGCCCCCCTCTCTCTACCAGGTCTCCCACTGGATCACAGCCTCCTCCAGGCATCCACCCGCTCCAGCACAGGCATCTCCCCCACGGGCTGCGGGTGGATCTCTGCATCCCCCCTGGATCCCCGTGGGCTGCAGGGCCACAGCTGCTTAACCATGGGCTGCACCACAGCCTGCAGAGGATCCTTGGCTCCTGGAGTACCTCCTCCCTCTCCTTCTCCACTGACCTTGGTGTCTCCATGTTGCTTTCCCTCACATGCTCTCACCTCCTCCTCTTCTCTAGTTGGAATTCAAACTGCCCTACCACGTTTATTTTGACTTCTTCTTAAATATGTTGTCACAGAGGTGTTACCATCACTTCTAATTGGCCCAGCCTTGGCTAGCAGCATGTCCATCTTTTAGAGCCATCAGGGATTGGCTCTGCCAGACATGGTGGAAGTTTCTAGCAGCTTCTCAAAAAAGCCATCTCTGTGCCCCCCCCCCCCCCCCCCCACCATGACCAAAAACCAGGACGTGTAAAACCAACACAACTGCTAAGATTGAACAAATCCTAATGCATAATCTTAAATGCAACTGGGCAAAATCTGGCTATGACTTCCTAGGCTTTACTAATAGCTTAAACAGCATGTGTTTAAATGAACTAAAAATAAAGGAAAAAAAAAAAAAAAGAAACAGCCAAGAATCATCTATCTCATATTGTAAAACTAAAATCCAGAATTTCAGTGACATTAAATGTTTTGTTTGGGTGCTATCTATAGTATTCTAAAATATTTATAGCACCTATAGACAAAAAGAGGGTGCATTTTGAATTGCACATCAGTCTTCACTTAGAAGTGCTTTATTTTGTCTAAGTCACACCCTAACATAATTGTAACATAGCATTTGAAGTTAATTATACTGTATCTAGGAAACACCCTGGATTTTATTGCAAGGCTGAATATGCCAAAGGTTTGGGTGCTTCCACTGCCAGCAGCTAGTAACACAGTAAGAAAGTCCAGCTTCCTGTAAAACAGGATAAAACAAGAATTTTTATAGACATAGTGAAAATATACATATATTCATGAGTCAGTGGAATGAGTCACAAAAACCGTGTTTTCACTTGAGAGGAAGCAACTTTAACCCACCTTATGGAGTTTTAGATGGGTCAGTCATATTTTTTTGTTGTAACTAGTTTTATGACACTCTCCTCCTGCTTCTCTTTTAAAAACCCGGTGAATAAAGATCGTACATTCTCAGGGTTCCTTTAGATCCAGGAAACTCACATCTGAGACAGAGATGTGCTTAGACGACCTCTTTCAGCTCAAAGAAAACTAATTGTTTTCAGGAGGACAAACAAAATAGTATAAAATAGAGAAATTGCTGTTACAGAGCAAACATAAAACTAGAAGTTACAGGTTTCTTAGTTAGAAAAGGTCTGATGCCTACCTTCTCTAGCTGCTTCTTAAGATACTTGCCAGTATTGCCACTTTCAATGAATAGGGAATGAGGTTGCTATGAGGTGGTATGCTCTGAAAATTTAGGACTGATATTTCTGGTTCCCAAAAAATTCTAGTGCACTCATGAGCCTTAGTGTGATCCTCTAAAAAAAGCTCTGTAAGGATCTGATTCTTGTCTTATATGCTCTCATTTATACATTTGGCAGTGTACTAGAGTGATACAAAAGTAACTGGATCTATGAATATAAACAGCAATTATAAGAATCACAAGAGCAGAAATACATTCCTTACAAAAAATTGTATCTTACATGAAATAACCCAATTCAATTAAAAGGAAAAAAAAAAAAAAAGGAAATACAAACAGAATGATTGAATTATTTACACTTAGTAGTCTTGCACTGATTTCCCTCACCTTTTTGCACGTACATACAAAGTGTGTACAATAATCCTTACTGGAATATTCTTAGCATAGATTTAGTGAATATCAACAACAGGAATTTTATTACTTTGGTGCATAAGTAATTGTTGCAGTGAAAATTCTTGATTTTTCAAAATAAATGGTGCATAAAAACATATAAAAGCTCAGTTAATATGTCTGAACTTGCTCAAGAACGTGGCTTGGCTCATCCAATGGAACTAGTTTTTTATTCAGCAGAGACCTCCCCAATTCAGTGCCTCACAGTAAATCTGCTCTTTTAGCAGGTTTTTCTTTTAGCACATAGTCAATTAAGGGGGGGGACAGGTGTCCTCATGATATATATCTTTGTAGTGAAGTGTATGTTCTCACAATATTTCTGTTATCTTTAAATTTCATCACATGTTATTTAAAGAGTGGTGTCCTAATTAAGTTTATTATTTCCTAGGATAACATGATGATATTTTTAAGCATATAGATGATGAGGGAAGAATTCTTTTATTAGCAACTCTCTTTTCACACTCTCAATGCTATGTATTTTAACCTGGGAAGAAATATAACCTCTCATTGTAATTCTCATCTTTTACTCTTCCATTAACTAGTATGTGCACTTGAATGTGGATAAATACAGGAACACCATAAAGTTATTATTTAGACATTTAGGGTAATAGAACATTTAAAATGTACAAGCTTTACATTCCTGATTTTCAATGTTAGGGAAATTCCATAGCCTAAATAGCAAAAAGGACATAGGTGCATTTTGGGTGACAGAACACAACCAGATCTGTAATATTTATTGGATTAATTTTTAACTTCTGAGCCTTAGAGTGATGACACTCATTGCTGTAAAGAAATAGTAAAAGGACACCACATTATTTCATCAAGTGTATGCCATAGAAGCCTAATTTTTAATTAAATTCCCTACAATTTAGTGTTTGTAGTAACCAAATAATTGAAATATTAGATGATTCTGAAATGTAAACCTTATTTCTAATGTAGGCATTAAAATGCTGTTATAAACAACCATTCTGTTCTTAATTGAATTTGTAAAAATCTCCATTATTTAAAAAATAATACATGTGCTAATGGGATTTGATAAGATTACTGTAACTGAACACTGCTATAAGCTCCAAATCCTAGGAACATTGTATATATTGCAGATGAATTAGCTGTTCTTAAATTAAGGAATATTACAGTCAGTAATGGTATGACATTCTTTTTTATGGCTGTGGCTTGGGTTATAATGTGACAGAAAAAAAATGTAATGTTTCCAAAATGACAGTTTTTAGATTTGTGTTGCCTGAGGTAGTTCAGCTGAACAATAAACTATAATTTGATTGATGGAAAATTGAAGTGGTTCATCTAACTTGCCAGTCTGTCTTACCCTAGGCTTTAGTTTTGCATGTATGATGATGTATCACAGTTTTAGAGATAATGTTGTTTGTATTATACATGAGATTTTTTTACACATAAAAATGAAGACTTTGTTACCCAGTAAAGATCAAAAAAATTCCGTGGATTAGGAAAGAATCAGATTTGTTTGAGAATGGATTTGTACATCAAAATATGCTCTCTTTGTGAAACCAAATGATAAATAACATATAGGATCAGAGTGCCCTTAGTTTCATGAGCAAATCAGCCATATCACCAGTTATGAAATTATTAACTTAAAGGAAAGGTGACATATGCACCCAGGAGAAACAATCACAGAGTGGTAGCTTTCCCTTCATCCAGGATTAATCCTGTGAAATAACAGACTAGTCAGCAGAAATCTTTTCAAAAGAGCAGTAACATTTTTATAGATAAATTAATATATACTTTTGGAAGAAAAAACAGATTAATGAGAAAATAGTAGAGATACTATTAAATACGTATTGGTAACCTTTACATAGGGTTCGGCGCTTTTTTTTAATTACTGAGGCACTGTGCACCCAGCAGCAGCTTCAGAAAAATTACTCTATAATTTGTTTTAACATCTGTGAGGACAATTTTAAATTGCTTAAACCAGTCAGTCACCAGCCATTTTTTCTTCTTAAGTATTTTGCATCGAGAAGCATGTTTGTCGTCTGCTCTTCTGTCATCAAACTAGTAACAGCAGCCATCTCTAAAAAGCTAAAAATAAGGCAAGATATCTAGTTTCAGCTGCTAAAGGAAGCAAGATTTGAGGAAAGGATCATATAGCAGAGAGTATGATTATAATGTCTTGTTTTGATTCCTTTTTTCCCCTTCATTTTCATCCAAAAGGCCAGCTGTTGAGCCATTTTGAACAAGAGTCTTCCTTATTCTTTTTCTTCCTCCCTAAGCACATAAAATGTCTAATATTGGCTTTCCAAGTAAACTGTAACACTTGAACTTGAAGAAACAGGCATATTATATCTCTCTCTGCTATTTATTACCCTGCAAAGCGCTAAACAAGGTTATGATCAAACAAAACTCTGGTAATCCAGTCTTTTGGGAGATTTAATTGGCATGCTACACTCTTTATTTTTTCTACACAATGTCCTGAATTACAGATGTTCAAGAGTTGGGCCTTAAGCGGCAGATAGAGCTTCTTATCATTACATAGAAATGCAGGGAAATTGTATTGGAAACTATCCTTGAAGTAACAGAAAATCTGTCTGTAATGAGATTTCCAAAATTACTGTAGGGAATTCTCTATAGTGGAAGTGCTTTCTTCTTGGGTCATTAAATTGCCATAAGTCTTAATTTTCCAGGCATTTTATTCCTTCTCCCTCTGTGTCATGCTTTTTATCAGGGTTCAAATCTGGAAATGCCATTGTCTTTTCAAAACTGCTGCTGAAACTGAACCATAAATTCAAGGAGATGAGCAGAGATGATACATCAACAGTAGGATTGGCCTTTCTGTATTAGAAAAACAAACCAAACCAACCAACCAACCACAACACATGGAGAAAGGTCGACAGACAGCTTTTCTGTGTTTTGCAAAGTAAATCAAAGACTAAAGGAGAAATAAAACTGCTTTATTTAAGGAATATGGAGAGAAATCTAACCATGGAAAGAAAGTAAGGATCAACTAAAAACATACAACTGGAGAAGGCATTTTGAGTCTTCTATTCAAATTACAGACATCACATCATATAATGCCTTCATAGAGTCTATCTGAAAACTATTTAGGTTTTTTTTTTTATTGCAAGTGTGTTTAGAAGGATGCCTGAGTATTACTGCTTGGTAGAGCAGTGAATTAGGAATGCCCATCCAGTTTCCAGAAAACTGTAGTAACTGAAAACTTACTACCAGTTCCTCAGCTGGGAATAATCAATATAATATTTCATCTGAACTAGTTTTCTTCTATCCTAGTATTACTAATGGTTTATTGATAGGCATACTTATTTTGGGAAATCATCCAAAACAGCTCAAGAAAGTTTGGTAGGAGGAGTATTAGTTGGTGACCATGAGATCGGTGCTGTTTTGGACACAAGAAAAGGCAAATTTACAAAGTAAGGGGTCAGAGCTAGCAACAGGGAACTATTCATAATAGTACATTTTAGTAATTGCTACAGCTCCTGTTGCCATCATTCAAGAATTTAATGAAATTAAAAGTATACTAAAGGAAACAAAAGCAGAAGAGAAACAGTTGGAATGATCTTCTTTTCCTGAGAACATCAGAAAGGGGGAATAGAGAGTTAAACCAAAAGTCAATATTGTTGCAAGTAACAGTAGTGTGAAATTGGTCCTGAATGTCTTTGAGTTGGGGAAAAAAAAAATTAAAAGGAAGTTGTGAACTCCTTGGTCACAGTAAATCTTTATTAGTCTTCTAGTTGAAGCTGTGGGATGAAAGCCAGCCTTCTTTTAAGACACTTCAGGCACTTTACATCTCCTAGCAAACTCAATCTCAGCTTGATTTTAAAAGATTACCTTCTTTGTTGTTATACTTTTTCCCATTATGTTTATGCCTCTGCTTATACATGTTCTGAGAGGGTTATTCACACATTAATCCTCTTTTTGGAAGATCTCTTCTCTTTATCCATGACACATCTTACTGTTAAGTTTAACACTTTTGACTTGGAAAACCATCAGACCTTAAGTTCTTAAGCTCAGGTTGACCATATTCAAGATTTTTTAAACAAAACTTACTTTACTATTCAATTCCCATATCAAAATAGATCCTTCTGAAATCCCAAACTTTAATGACTGTCCTACTTTTGTATATTTTTCCTTTAATTTAAATTGAGTCTACTTTTTAATTAACTCCATGTTAATTACTTGAAGTTACTTTCACCAAAAGTACTTCTGGGGGATAGTTGATTAAGAAACATGTCAGCTAAACACATCTAGGAATACAGAGTTCCTTTGGCTATTGGTTGCATTTGTTCTCCAACATATACCTTGAGAATTAAAATTTCTTAGTGTCATAACTGTTGAGAATAGTGTTTCTCTCCATTAATTTTACAGATAACTTTATTCATAGATGCAGTCCTATCTGATTACCTGGGTGAAAAGGACAGTTCTGTCATTAATTATCCCAAGTGAATTTCTTCAGCCTTCTAAAAAGTGACCTTGGTACTTTTAATGCATGTCTATTCCTTCTTTTTTTCTTTATATTTATCACATGGTATGTTTTTCTGCCTTTTTTTCCATTTTTGTCAGTATTTCTGGATAAGCCCAGATGTGTATTTCATATCACTTTTCTTCTCCAGGGAACTGATCAATCCTTTTGTCCTCAAATGTCTGTTTCCTGTTCTGTGTCACTAGTTCAGGATTCTCTAATTTGCTGTACAGGTTTCTGGCAATTAAGGCTTCTTCAAAAAACATAAAAAAAACCAAAAACAAACAAAAAAATAAAACAACAACCTGCTAAATTAGCTAAAAAATATTAAATTGAGCCTATGGTAGTAATTTAATTGTCATGGTACCTCAGAGTTTCACTAACATGCAGAAAATTTTAGATTGGAAGGTAGGTACAGTGTCCAAGCTTTTCAGATGCAGATAACCAAATCAGACTGAATAAATGTTTAGCCAAGGTCAAACTGGAAGATCTTATAGAAGGATAAAAATATTTGTTGAAGTTTTTATGTATCTCCAGTCCCTTGCCTTAATCAGAATACCTTCCCACCCTCCATCTGCCCTCAAGACACAGTATAGAAATACATGGGACTTTCTATTCAAAGAGCAATAGGGAAAGACTCTCAATATGCAATGGCCTGTCAAACTTTGTGACAGTTCACCCTTCACTTTTTCCTGGTAGTTATTGTCACAGCCATCTGTATGCTGATTTGTTTAAAACATAGTTTGTAGAATATGCAACCAAGCATCTGATCCTTAATGTACACATCTAAATTCCTTGAGCTCTTTGAACATTAGAGAAAAGCAACCATTTGTGACTTTTTAATTGGTGTCAGTTGGCTGTATCATTGTTACTACATGACATATGTTACAAGGACTTTTCCTGCTGAAGGTAGGTGCATAGAATGTCACTTTATATTTTTTGCAAGTAGCCAGTATCTCATCAGTTTTGCATAGCACATCATTAGCAACATCACACAGTGTGACAGTATATTGTGCCCAAATATAAAATGTTGATTCCTTGCAGAAAATATATTATTTTTAGGTTGGAAAGCAGTTTCTATATCATAATGTAGGTCCCTGAACCAAAATAATCCTGCAGTTTTTCACAAAATTGCAAGCTGACAGATTCTACATGGGAATCTTTTACATTTATTTACATCACCAACACATTGCAAACAATTCTTTCACATTGGTTTTGACCTAAGGTCCTCTTAATCCTGTATGAGTGCTAGTGGGCTGTTTCCAAGAAGCTAATATAGAAACAGTTTTTTGATTTAAAGATTTCTCTTTTTTTGAAGTACCAAATATCTATGCTTTCTTTCTTGTTGGTTGAAGACATAAAAAGTTCTGTTGGTTCCTATTTATATTTTAAAATTTTATAAATTTTTAAAAGAGATACAGCTACAATTCATATTATTTGTACTTTGCTAGGCTCTCAGACAATGAGAATATATGCTCTGCCATGCCTATTAATTTGAAGAATAAGAATATATTCTTTGATTTTAGGACCAGGTGAGTCTGTTTGTCCTCAGGGAAGACAAGATGTGAAATCTTGGATTCACTGAAAGCACTAGCAGTAACTTTTGCAGAGCTGGGATCTCTCCCATTGTTCTACACATAGAATTCTATCTTAAATATGCAAGAGATTCCCGACAATATCTCAGGCTTTAAATTCAACAATCATTTTCTACACTAGAGCTCATTTTCAATGGTTGCAAGACACATGCTTGCAACCATTGGTAAAGTATTTCTGAAGTTCAATAAATATTCAGACTGAAAACTCTACTAACTCAACAGACTGAATAGACTGAAAATCTTATTATAAATAAAATGACAACTGCTATCATTTGTATATAACATAAGAGAGCATTCAGACATATAGACTTAAAATTCCTAGCTGTAAAAGCCTTGTATACCAAAATCAATTTATATAAAATTTAATTATAAGATTATCTGTAAGTTTACAGGATTATAATTACAGATCCTACATTTTAAAGAAAACAGCATCAAGGCAACATAACTCTCTCTTTACATTTGAAAACACAGGTGAGACCTATATTAAACAAAAACATGGGAATGGGGAAATACTGGAAGATACATGAACTGATTTTCTGTAAGAATGAAAATTATCTTTTTTAGGTTTTTTTTTTTTTTGTTTTTTTTTTTTAATTTAATCACCAGAAGTTGATATCCAGATGGGATTTGTAGGAGCAGGATTGATCCTCATGACGCCTCACAGCTGTAACTAAGACTCTGTAAGGTGGTATTGTCTGGATATAAATGATGAAACTGACCTTATACTGACCAGAATATCAAAGATCTTATAACCTTTCTAAATTATCTGTTAGTTTAACCAAATTGTATTAAAGCAAACTCAGAGCATGAATGTAACAATTTGTGACCAATACCAGTTTCTTATTTGGAGAGATCAAAAATGCTAAGAGCTTTCCTAAAGAGTAACCTCCTTTTTTGCTTCTGAGTGTAAAAATGCTAGTGTGAAATACAAAGATGTCTCAAAGGGACAAGAGACTACTTTTAAAATAACCTCACAAATGACATTGCAAGACCTTCTGTCCCACTGAAAAGTTGAAAAACAAGGGACAGTATTTACATACATACCCTTTTTTTTTTTTTTTGGCCAAATCACATTCTAAAAGTGCAGTCAGAAAACCTGGGAAAGTTCAGTACAATGTATGGAGAAGCCAAAGCTGCAAAACAATAGGCTTAGAATGCTTCAAATTGTACTGAAATTGAATGCACAGGATGTCTTCTTCAAGATACACTCTGGGGGAAGGTTTCATGCACAGGAAAAATAATATTAAAAAGTATTTTTCTGATGCTTAGAGGTAGCTGTAAAAAAGAATATAAAGGGGTCATGCTGCCCTACAAATGGAAGAACCAAAAAAATAATTCTAAAAAACCCAAAAAAAAAAGAACCAAAAAAAAAAAAAAACCAAAATCATAACAAACCAAAACAAACCAAATCAAACCAAAACAAAACCCCCACACACATCCCAAAAAAAAGCTCTACACCAAGGAAAACACCTGGAATACTTGATCTCCTTTTGATCTTTGTGTGTTTCCTTAGACTTGTTTTCTTGTCAAATTTCTCCTTCCCCAGTCTGCTACTGCTGAGGTGATTATCCCAGGACATTTCCCTGTAGACTGGGGAAGTAGAGAGCTTGCCAAGCTACCCTGAGGTCTGGAGGGGTTTGGGCCCCTGTCTGCCTGAGCAAAGCATGTAATGAGGAGTCTGACACACACTGAAAATCTCTTTAAAAGTTGAATTCGAGATCACACTTTCAGCAAAAGTATATCTTTCAAGATGACAGCTTTGCTTCCATGCAATGTCTCTAGCAGGGCCATTCTCCCTCCTCTCACATCTTTATCCACAGCCTCTCATGCTCTGCCCACTTGTTGTAGTTGCAGGTGAGCTCTTCCTTAGCCTGTCAGAAGCCATTATAAGGCCAAATAACGAAGTAAGATAGATCACAACCTACATACCTCTTTGGGTTGTTGGCTTGTGCAGCACCTGTGAAGAACATTTATGATTAAATGAGCACTTCTAGCCCATGGACACTGACAGAACAGAAAATCAAAATGAGTCACTGTTTTGCCTGGGTTACTGGAATCATTTGCAGAGGTTTCAAGTGTGGTGTGTAAATCAAAGACTCATTATGTCAGAAAAGACCTCAAAGATCATTTTTAACCTAAAACTGCCAAGTCTACTACTAAACCATGTCCCTAAGTGCCACATCTACAAGTCTATTAGTACCTCCAGAGATGGTGACCGAACCACTTCACTGGGCAGCCTGTTCCAATGTTTGACGACTCTTCCAGTGAAAAACTTTTTCCTAATATCCAATCTAAACATCCCCTGGCAAAACTCAAGGTTGCTTCCTCTCATCATACCACTTTTTACTTGGTAGATGTAACTGACAACCATCTCACAATAGCCCAGAAGGCACATCACTACACTAGGAGTCTGTGAGGAATGAGAATGCTAAAGTGAGACAATGCGTAAGATCCAGCCTGAGGAATGTTTCCTGCCTATGCCTTTTCCATCATTAGCACTGCACCCTGAGAACAACTGCCCTGTCACCCTCACCTCTGTGTCTGGGAAGGTCATGGGAAAGATCTTCCTAGAAGAAGATCTAAGGCACAGGGAGGACAGAGAGGTGATTTGAAACAGCCATCATGGCTCCACCTAGGGTTGTGCACCACGTTAGTGACCTTCTATGATGGAGTGACTATATCAGTGAGCAAGTGATACAGATTCCATCTATCCGGACTTCTAAAAATTCTTTGACACAGTCCCAAACAACAATACCCCTGGTATCAATACAGGCAGTTGGATGAACAGATTGAGAGCAGCTCTGCCAAGAAGGACTTAGGGGTGCTGGTGGATGAGAGGCTGGACATGACCTTGCAATGTGCATTCACAGCCCAGAAAGACAAATGTATCCTGGCTGTATCCAAAGCATCATGGCCAGCAGGGTGAGGGAGGAGATTTTGTCCCTCCGTTTTGCTCTGGTGAGACCCCACCTGCAGTGCTTGCACCCAGCTCTGGGTAATGCTGCATAGGAAGGACATGGACCTGTTGGAGCGAGCCTAAAGGAGGGGCACCAAGTCAATTAGAGTGATAGAGCACCTCTCCTATGAGGAAACATTAAGAGAATTGGGGTTGTTCAGCCTGGAAACAAGAAGACTTTGAAGTGACCTAATTGCAGCCTTACAGTATCTGAAGGCAGCCTACAAAGAAAGATGTAGAGGGCTTTTTATAAGGGCATGTAGCGACATGGCAAGGGGTAATGGTTTCAAACTGAGACTAGGTTTAGAGAAGATGTTAGAAAGAAGTTCTTTACTTTGAGGGTGGTGAACCACTGGAACAGGATACCCATAGGAGTTCTAAATGGTCCATCTCTGGAAGTGTTCAAGGCCAGATTGGATGGAGCTCTGAGCAACCAGGTGAAGTGAAGGGTGTCCCTGCCCACGGCAAGGGGGTTAGAACTAGATGTTTTTTAAGGCTATTTCCAACCCAAACCATTCCATGATTCTGTGATCTTAGTGGTCTTTTCCAGCCTAAATGATTCTACGATTCCATGTACTCCAACTCTTTCCTTGAAGTGGCAATGTCTGCAGGAAGGGAGAGCCCCAGTGGCTGTGCACTGTTCTTCTGAGAAGGTATGGTAACATCAGGGGTGTGTAGTCATCAACTGTGGTCCAAGCAATGGTCATATTTTATTTCACCAGAACTTCACACTGCCATCACAAAGGTTTCAGAGATAGTTTTCTTCTCTGCTTATGAGTTGTTTAGCTTTACAACACAGCATCATCTTCAGTTTTTTCCTATTTCATCTCTTAATTTCAACGGAGGGAACACTCATTTCCAAACACTGTGGTAGATGCAGACTGACTAAACAGACTGACCTATGTGAAAATAAGTCAATAAGAATGAAAAGAATTCACCAGAAAAGTAGAGTTTGTTGTTCCGGTGTGCTGGGACTGATAGTCTAAATTTTTTTATTTTTTTTTTGTGGTGGTCCCATGAGGAAAATTGGAAAAGCCTAGAGAGATCATAAAAAACAATCTTGAAATGGTCATCCAGCATTTAAAAGGTCTTAGAGAGCTGTTTGATTGTCTTCTTTTGTAAAATTATTTTTATCTTTGATGGATGATTTTCACTTTTTCTGATCTTGATGTAAAAAACTAAGATTCACTTTTCTGAGTCCTTGTTCCAAATAACCTTGGTGCAGCAAAGCAAACAGCTCTAAATGCCATCACAGAACACCTATGAGAATTCAAAAACAGTTAAGACATTAGGTCCAGCCCACAAGATGTAGTTACACAGTGCTTGCCTTTCACATGACTGTTACACCTCTGTAATTGTACCTCTGAAGAGTCAAGCCTCACCCAAGCCTTTACTTCTGAGCTCTGCCCCAGCTTGTCTGGAGCACATTAGTGACAGAACTTTGCTGTCATCTGACAGAACCACTTGTCCTCTGAGCTCACTCACGGATACAGATTGAAGAGGGAAATCCCTCTACCATAGTATTTTTTTGCCTTCCCTCTTGAATCCATTATAAATTTCACCTCCTTTTCACACTGAGCCTACATTTAGTAAAGAAAATTCCGGTCCTTGCTAGAACTTGCTAGTCCTAAAACTGTAGAATCTGTCCTTATGCTATCTATCTGGAAGCTCTATGATATAGATAATATTGTTGACCTGTCTAATGCTGTTAAATAGTCCCTCCTTGTCTATTTACAGTTTTCTTGCCAATCTGGGAACAGAACTTTGACCTTTTGCCCTAATTCATATGTCTGAGCCTTAACTTGTCAGTCATACCAGCTTTTCTGCTTTTGTTGTGCTTCAGTAAGGTTATTATGGTGTGCTAAGGCCATAAACCCACTTACACTCCTGTGGAAGTCCAGCACATATGGTACTACGGACTCCTCTTATGATTCCAGCATGATTTTCTGTTTGTCCCTCGCAAGATCAAGGAGCTCTCTCAACCTCCTGCAAACAGGAGCATGTAAGGCATAAACCTCATGCTCTCTTTTAAGACCCCTTGACATGCAAGCAGAGATTTCTATAGTTATTTATCTTCTCATCCTTACTTTTGGCTTTGCAAGTCTCAGCATAACATTGTCTATCAAAGTAGGCCCTCACAAACCACTCCCAATTCTCTTGTCTTCACACAGCTGGTAATGATATAGGAAGATCTAGGAACTTCATTCCCAAAATCACTTTCAGAGTACTTTGAGGGTACTTGAAAACACTTGTGTTTAGTTTGTACGTTTCTTGATGAATTTTATTCTCTAACCCATCTCAAAGGACCATCTCAACAGATGACTCTGTAGTTCAGGTTGTACTCAAGAATGTACAAAATATTCTATTTTGAAATACAGAAGAAATGATTGAACAAAACAGCATCTAATATTACCTATGATCAAAAACAGATTAAATGGGAAGCAGAAGAGCATACAAGTTGGTAAAGGGACCAAATAAATCTTTACTTTGTCACTTCTTTTGTCTCTAACATTGGAAAGTACCAGATGAGGCATTTTGATACGCTGAAATGTATCATTATTAAACTTTACTCATGTGGATTTTTTTTTGCAGCCCATTCCTGAGTATTTCTTGAAGCAGGAATCTCTTAGATTTTTTAAAATATTAATATTTTTATTTTTATTTCTTTAATTTGACCTCAAATGAAGAATAAGCCTAGTTCATTGCCTCCAAAGACTATTTTTAGGTTGAAAGTTAATTGAAAGTTAGTAAGGTAATGGACAAATGTTAAGGCAGAGGAATTGTATCAAAAAGTCCACATAACTTTGGATATTGGAGTTATTTCTTTTTTTGTCAATTTTGGTCATCTTCCACACAGTATTTAAAATTATATAGTACACCTTGTACTAATATCTTGGAGAAAATAAGTATTGGAAAAAATCCATAAAATAAGAATATTTCTGTCACATATCATATGTATATATTTTTCACACTTCTGTACAAATGTAACACCTTACTCATTTTGTCTTGTATGAACTTCTGAGGGTCCCAACTCTAAACAACCGCTATATTTAACTTTTTTTAATGTGTTTTTTCCTTCCTGTAAAATGCATTTTGTTTATATTAAAAGTCTTTTATGTCACTGTTTTGTACAGTTGTGTAGGAAGAGTCATGGCTGTACTTTTAATCTTCTAATTATGTAACTTAATTTCACATCTGAAACTTTTACCATGAAATAATTGAAAGACATTTTTAATCTGAAGAGAAAAAGGAGATCATATTCAGTGTGAAATCAGATTGACATGGTAACATTTGAATTAATGAATTTTTTGTTAATTTTAGAAGACTTACTTCCAAAGTAATTTACCGTTTCTGTGTTTGTTGATACTGCTTTTTAATGTGACAACTGTGACATGCATTTCCACAACAGATGGATTAATGTCATTTTTTTAAAAATTACTTCACCTAGACAGGTGTTTCCTGTATATGTTTGACATGAAATTAAGCATTGCTCCAGATGTTCTGTTCATAGCAAAGCCAGTTAATTTTATTAGAACATTTAATCACAGATCAACAGTATAATAGAAATGCAGTCTATGTGAAGTAGATATTTAACAGAACTTTCTAATGTGTAAGAATCTGTATAAGGAGTGAAGTACATGGTTTTGGAGGTGCATCCCATAAATGTGTTGATGTGGCATGCTGTGATTTCTGAATTCAGACCCAAAGTCATTATTTGCTTACCTAAAAAAATTTGATACAAGATAGGTATTTTTGACTGCAGGATATTGATAGCTTTTACTTTTTCTGATATATCATCTCCCTATCCTATGGTTCAGTTTCAAAACAATGTCTTATGAATTATGAGAGGCTCCATAACTTTGGCTGTGGAGAGTCCTGCACTGTTTTAATGCTTGGTACCCTTTTGTTTACCTAGAGTTGCATACATGCACAGGTAATTGCCCTGCTTGTAATGCATGAACTAAGATCTTTTATGCCAGACTTAAATATCATTATATGCCTAGCTATTCTTCCATTAAGATTAGCTATAGATTTCCCATTAATTACTACATCAGATTTATTCATCATTAATAAATTAGATCTCTGTGTTCTGTCAGGGCTTTCTAGGGACTCGTGAAATAGGTGAAGAAAAAGCTTTAATGTAGCCCTGGTGAATCCAGGGTAAATGTAGAAATATTAATAATTTTTTACTTTGAAATAGTAGTTTATATATATGGACTAATAACAACTTAAACCCCTGTGATGATTGATGTTTTTTGTTGGCCCGTCACCTCATTGTATAGAAGTTTGTTTTAATGAGTTTCTCTAATGAATATTTTATACTGATACTTGGATGAATGGCATATGGTAAATGCAAGGTAAATTACAGCTCTTTAAATAAATATTTTTCATAAATTATTTATTTTGTGATGCCTGTATTGGTTAGATGTCATGTCAGATGAAGGCTGGAAATTATTTACTCTAATACTTATTTGAGAGTTGAAAAAGTAAAAGACTTTTAATTATTAACAAGCTTCCAATATACTCCTGTAATTTATGGGAAACTACCATAAATTGTGTAAGATTACAATGTTGTGGGGGCAGTTTTATTTGTATCATGCAAAACAGAATAATCTCTTGTGTCTTTACAAGAAATTTTATTTATTCATACAAAAAATATTGTGCTATTCCTGCTAAAACCTATTTTGATGAATTCTGGCTTCTGAAAGATTATGAGTTCTTGTCAACTGTCATTATTTCCATTATTAGTCCCTGGTTATTTTAATGGCGCCAGAAATTAAAGTTAAAAATCAGCAAGGACATACATAGTGGATTGAGCATCTTTGTTTTGAATTCAAGTCCACAACTTTTACAAATGACACTGCAGAACGTAGCTGTTTCTATGTATAGTAATGACCCAGTTCTAGATCCCTACTGAATTATTCCCACTTTTGTTATTCTCAGTGAAATTAAAGAAAGCTGAAGGAATTTTAGCAGCTTTCAGAACTGAACCACTTTTTCTTTCAGCTATGCCAATGCCTACCATATAAAAATAAACCACAAAGGTGCAAGACGGCTGCTGGAACACAAAAACAAAATGGCAACAGTATCTAGATATTGTAATCTTTAAATATACCATGTTAAAGAAGAATATAATTTATCTATGGTCACCTGAAAATAGCTGGCCTTTAACTTTAGACATAACCTACTATGCATACTCCTACTTACTAGGAGCTAATTTAATGACTAATATATTCCATATGCTTTTTAGAATAAACAGAGCAAAAACTGTAACTAAATCACATCTGGTTTTGAGAGATTTTTCTGTAATCTAAATTCCTAATTCATGGCTTAATTCTGATGTGGAACTTTTTCTCGTATGTATACATCAGTGGTCTGCTTTGCACCCTCTTCAGAATGGTGGCTAAACGCATGATCTAGACTTTAGAAAATAAAATATTTTCAAAGTACTAAAACTCACTGTCTTTTTCAGAAGTCTTTGGTGAACGTTCTATGAAAAAGTTACATAGTGGATATTGATTATACAAACTAAGTGAATGTGTTAAAGATTCAATAATCTTAAAAATCTTTTCCAGCCTGTGCAATTTTATGAGTCTGTGTCATGCGGTAGGTCTGTCATTGAGAGGAATGGCATGATTTAAGTCTTATTTTAATGACCAGTTCAAAACTGAACTGGGTTATTTTGCCTTGCAATTTTTTTTCCTGGAAATCTAGTGTTCATAGGTATACTTCTGTTGCAACTGATATTTTGATTTGACTCAAGTAAATTCCCCAATCACTATGTTTAATATAGGGGAACACTTCTGTTACATTTGGACTCCTTACATCAGGGTCGTGTTGAATTATAAATCATGTAGAAAATAAGAAAAAAAGATCATTTTATATGCATTTTAAAAGTATTTGTCTTAATTTTCTTCTAGTATTTTGCCTATGGTCCTACATGTTTTAACAGGACTGATAAAACAAAAGGATGACATTTTTCTTATCTACTTCTGATTTAAGCTCCAATCCAGAAAATAACAAGTATTCAGAGCACTATAATCAGAATTCCTAGCTATGCAGAAATAAGAGGTGTGGGATTAAGTGTATGTTATTCAATATTGTCTTGTTTTGTATGTACACCAACTGTGCAAAATAATGGTTGCAGACAGTAGGCCATTCTTTCAGCCCCACACCAAAATGGTTATCTGAAACAGCAGTTCTCCTTTTTCAACAAATCAACACTAATCAGTGACCAAGACAAAAAAACTCTTCTAGTGCTTTTGTAATTTCCTTTCCTTAGCCATTAAAAACCAAAACAAAAAGGCAGACTATATTTCCCCAAAATGAACATTTTCTCATGTTTTAAATAAAATAAAGTTTCAAAACCATCTCTAAAAGACATAGATGGATGTTGCAATGATATTGATGTGAATATTTGCCTTAGAACTGTTCAAAGAAACTGTGTACTCTGTACATTAAGGCTGTCAGCAAATTCAGGCAGCCATGCCTATGGAAGTCACATATGAGCTGTGTTTTCTGTTTTGTTTTGCTTCATTTTGGTTTGTTCACAACTATACCTCCTTTTCTGAAAATACTGACCTGTGTCTATGCTCAACTCCTTACAAAAATTACACGTCATATTGGAAAATTCTGCTTTAAATTTTGACTGTAGTTTTCTGTTATTACTGGCTAATTCTTACAACCTGATTTCCTACTCTGTCTTTAGAAACTTCAGTTGTGTTAGCAGACTTATCTTTTTGTAAATGTTATTCTACTCAAGGTTTTGATTTGTCTTCTCCTGGATTGTACTAAGTAAAGAATCCCCTTCCAACAAGTACAAAAATCTCACGCATGAATGTGCATGTATAAACTAGTGACGAGTATGTGTTACAGGTTCCCCTCTGTGCTGGATCCACAGGAATATATGTCTGTTTTAGCCACAGCTACAGGGGATTGGTTTGTTTTCTCAAGCTGTAGTAGCTCATGCTGTTAGCTCTGGAGGTGCCTGGTATAAACTACAGTGAGTTATCCAAGATGGTATCTCTTACACAAATGCACAGATGCCCACACATACATGTTCATTGGTCTTGTATAGTTCTGCAGCACAGACTGGAAGTTGCAGTAGACTTTGGGTGAAAAAAGGACAAAATATTGTCTGTTATTCTCCTGGGTTGCATGGGTCTTCAGAAAGCCGTTCCATCCCCACACTCTTTCTGGAGTGTATGTTCCTTCCCTATCTGCATCATCATGATGTCTGACCAAGAATACTTCAACATCCAAATATTTCTTACTGATGAGCTCTATAGACAGTGTGCCATTGAGAGAAGGCTTTGCAGTTAAGCTGGTAGCTCAGCTGGAAACTGT
>JACBWW010000003.1:36748366-36837405 GCA_020086605.1 Lanius collurio
CTTGTAACCCAACCTGGCAAGTGGTCAGTGGAGACTATATTTTACAGAGCAACACAAATCAATCTTATTGAGCACTTTTCAGGTAATATAATATTCTGCCTGTGACAATAATGAAATTAGCCTATGGATTTTGTTTAAATATTGAAATGCCATTTGAATATTTAATGAAATATAGCACTCTGTAGATATGCAAGTTTTTTGTGACTTTCATAAAAACAATATAATTTATTTTACTAAAAAATACTTGAATATTATCAAGATAATAATAATTTTTTGTTCCTTTTGCTTTCCTCCTTGTTCATATTCAGATAGACTAGATCAAGCAAAGTGCTGAATGCCTTCAGCTCCTCCTGAGGTCAATAGGAGTCGAGGACACTCAATAGAACAGAGGTTTTTAGTACCTCCAAGTCATGTAAAGCATTAATGTATTCATCATAATCCTTAAATCACTACTAAAGCTTATATTTTTTAATTTTGAAAGAGCAATTTTTTTTTCAGCACATTCATTTTTTCCTTGTTTTTATTCTGCTTACTTATTGTTTGCTTTCAGTTCTTTTAGAAATTGTTTACTAGGACAGGGGGGTTTGGTCTTTTTTCCTAGAAAGTATGTTTTATGTCATTTTCTCATGAAAAATAAAATCACTGGTTTTCAAAAAAAAAGAAGAAAATCTCCAGAGATCTGAGTTCCAGTGTGAGAATCAGTTCAAGGTGAAATCTGCTTGGTTTTCTCAGTGTAACCCCAGTACAGAGATGCACATCACAAAAAGTAACACAGAATTTTTTGTAATCAAAAGCTTTTGCCAATCTTAAAGGCCCAACTTTTTAATACACCTGGAGTCTCAATTGTAATCATACTCTAGAGTGGTTATCCTTTCAGCTTAGGGTTAAAAAGCTTTGACAAAGCACCACGGGGAAGCTTGGATTGCCCTTACCTACATTGTACCTAGCCTTGGGATAGATAAATACAGTCTCATTCTCTAATGCTACTGACTGCCTCCAGGAACACTAAATTTTAAGAGAGGAAAACATGAATCCTGTATTTCAAGAGAGGTGGAACTAAGCCATTGTTCACTCCCCTTAAAAAGGATATTCAGTGGCCAGTTCAGTTTGCCCTAGGGACACCTAAAGCTGCATTAAGTACTTGTGAAAGTGAAAATCCACTGGGAACCCAATTCCAGTGTTTAAACCTCAGCATGAGAAGTGGAGTTCCTAGCAGGGTTCACTTTTATATGTCTCTATAACCAGGTTCAAAACTTACTGTACATGCAGTAAGGATCTGCTATTCCAGCTAACCTACAGAAGCACTATGAAGAGACAGACCCTTAGAAAATCACTAACTGGAAGATTAAAAAAGCAAACATCTATTTAACTACATCATGACAAAGGCAGGAGAAACAGCGGCTATTCAAGAACTGACTGATCCCTTTTACAAAGTTATGCACCTTATGCTTGGCTAAGAATATTTTTTAACACTGATTTATGCTTTAATTGAGGAAAGATAAAAAATCCAGGCTTATTCCTGAGCTCTGTAATAAATAGAGGTGATGAGAGAAAAAATCTGTTCCATTTCATAAGAACTGGAGGATTTCCAACATTTGCTTTTATTTCACCTTGGATACTCCAGAGAGGCTATGGTTTTGAAATACTGTGCATTCAGAATGGCCAGTGGCTGAAAATTATCACCTTAGCTAAAAAAAATAAACAATACTTCTCATTCATATGTTACAGGACCACTGAGGTCTGTGTGTTTGGATATAACACTGGCAACTTCAAGACCTGTTAACATTGCAATTGGTATTTTGTGAATTACAATAAATGTAGGTGCTGAAGTTCCTGCTTCGTAAAAATATATCTCGTAGATATAGGTCCATTTGCCTCACTGCTGTACTGTAAAACTTATAAGGGGAATTGTTGTTACTGAGACAGGAAAGCAGAGCTGAACATACTCAGACATCATTTTATTATTTGAAACTGTCTCTTACCAGCTCTCTAGTTCAGCCCAATATAAAACCTATATTTAAATATTTTTCCTTCTGGGTTTTGCCAAAGTTTCATTAAAAAAATTGTGTTGAAACAGCAATTTTTTTGCTGGCAATGTATAGATGTTATTAATTTGCAGACCTGTGTTCTTTTGCCCATACTTGGCCTTTTCTTCTACCTCCGGTGCTTCTTGAGCATAAACTGGCTATTAAAAGGTATTTCATAATTTCATTGGAAATGTCTCTTGTTACTTTCTCTCCTGGTGACTCTGAACAAGATCGCCTTTTTGCCTGCCGCTCATGCCCATAATCCAGCCACATTCACCAATTCCATTTTCTTTCGATTTTTTACCCACTATATATATATTTAGATTAACCTCTAAACTGTTAACTCGTATCTCCCCCCACCCCCTCCAAACCCACAAAAACACACACACAAACCCCCCAACATCAACAAAGAAAAATAATTTAGAAACCTTCTCCAAGACTTATTTTGCTGTTTTGAGAAAAACCCAATGAACACAGTCTAGTCTGGCTTGTAAGCAAAATGCTGGATGACATTTTAACAATACCTCCTACCTGCTTCTATATCTCAATTAAATATTATCTGTTATTGGTCTCAAAATTCATTCTCTGAACTACCCTTTTCCTACCTGAGTTCTTCTGTTCCATAATGAGAGATTGACTTCTATGTTCCATCTCCCCATTATACTTATTCTCATTGCCTGTTTGTTACATTTTCTGCTATCTACTCTTCCACCTATTTTTTGCTACCTGGTAGATGCTTCCCTTAGCCATGAGTAAATGCCTCTAAAATGCCTTTGAAAGTTGTCCTTCAAAGTTTTCAGCAATACAAACAGAAATGTTGACAACAGGCTGCAAGTATCCTATGGTTATAGTCTGCTGGAAAATTCTGTTCCCCACCCCTCCTTATCCTTATCTGCTCTGTTTTGTTGTAAGACCCTTAAGTGAAGGGGAGGGCATTGTTTTTCTGTATGTTTATATAGTACTCAGCAAAATAGTGCCCTGGTCTATGATCTCAGCTGCCAGGGACTCTGGTAATGCAAATAAGATATATAAGTGGAGCACATGCTCCTTGGGCACAGACCACATGTGAGGTAAATAGGATTACATCCTGCAGGTTAAAACTAGCCTACTATGGTAATACAAAAATGTATACCAGCCACATGACCCAAGGGGATCTTCTTGACTGCCTCTTGATAACGCAGGCTGCAGAGCGGTTGTCTGACCAAAGGAGAACTAAGCCGTTCTTGAATTTCACACCTTAAAACATCAATGCTACTGAGGCAGGAGAAATTTCCCGTTAAATGATTCACAGGCTTAATCCCTTTGATATTCGATTGGCTGACCACAACTTAGCACAGCATGCTGCTGGAGTACATCTTTAGCTCTGACTCACAGAAAGATCTCATTCCCACTGGAATTCTGATGCAGAGACTGGGATTAAAACCAGATCTCACAGGGATGGGAGGAAGGTACAAGAAGGCGTCTGGCAAGATCTGGTTTATTAACTTCCATCTCTGCCATATTTTAAAAATTATTCTTTATCTTAGTCTTGGAAAGACTATTTAATTCCTCAAAGTTTTAATTCTTTAATTCATCTGTGAGTTCTCTCAATGAGCCTTTACTGTTTGTCAAGCTGTGAGCTATTCAAAATGTAGGAGCTACAGAGCTCTTAATACTTTTCTGTGCAAATATCAATATATATGTTAGGGATATAAGCAGAGCTGAGAAAAAGGAATTTAATTCTTCTAAACACAAAAACAATTTAAGGGGAACAGAACGGTTTCTCAGAAGAAAGAAAGAAAAAAAGAAACAAACAAACAAAAAAAAAAAAAGGCAGAAAGAGAAATACCAAGAAAAATAAGAATAAAACGCAAAATCCAGAATATAACATTTACAGTGTACCTGTAGGCACTTTCAGCACTGTCCATAGTGAGAAAGACAAGTTTTCTCAATGTATTCCTAAGCAATATGAAATGAATTCTAAAAAAACAAATTCTACAAAAATCTTCAGAAGAAATCCTTCAAATTTTCTTCCTTTTCTAGCACTTCCATTGTTCCTGCTTCACCTTTCAACAAAATCAAGGCTTTTGTACAGGCCACCATTAAGTTACTACAACAATATATGTTACAGGCAAATCCAGATACTTAAAATCACCTCTGAAAACATGGCTGAATTCCCCAAACTTTCCTGTGATCACAAACAAACCAACCTGACTGTCAGCAGAGGAAGCCAAAGAAATCCACCACTAGATAAGAACAAGGAACACTATCATATTTCACACTCTCTACACTGCTAAATCCCTGTCAGAGCCCTTTCCTGCCACGGATATTGTCAAACACAAAGTTCCAGATGTTCTGCCACTCAGCCCAGACCCTGTTGCTCTCAGGCACAAAGTGTACAGCGCAGACAAGGTGGTGAGGGAGCTTCTTCTAACTGCATTGCAATTGCTGAGATCTGTTCCCATCCTCAGCAAGTAGCAGTTTACAGGGCTTCCAGCAAGCTGAGACTGATGCCTGCTGCAACCAGGATCAGAGGCAGGGAAGAGTCATTGTACAATTGGGCTCTAGTCTCACAAAGTGAGTAGCAATTAACTGCACAGCCTTCCAGACAAGGCAGAAACCCAAATAACCATGCTCGCCTTGGGAAGCAACCGGCAGGCTGTTCACATGAGCGGTGTGTGTTACCTGCCTTCTCCCAGAGCGCTCAGCTGGGACCTCATACTGTGGGTTGCTTCTTGACCTATCAACAGATAATTGTGCTGGCTTTTTGAATGGTTCAGGGCTTTTTTCCTCTCCCTGTCCACTTCCTCAGCAGGTCTCACTGACCTCAAGTACTCAGCTAAGGGGCACTAAGGGGCACTGTTTCCTCCCAGCAGTGTGGCAGTCACTTGGTGTCTGACTAGGGCTAGCAAGGTCCAAATGTGTGAAAGAGCTGATAGGAGTCAGTGCTTCCTGCTTCTCAGATACAGGATACCTCACAGCTGAAACTGAGGTACCTGAGTCTACCAGGCCAGTTCATTTTCCAGGCTTGAAGTCAAAGTCTCTTTTCCAAGCAAGGCATTCAAAGAGCATATAGCTACTGTTATTATAATGGAACACTTTAAAAACACTGACCAAGTAAATATCTGTGCCTGTATAATTAATCATTTTGCCTACAATGTGACAAACAATGAACGGATTCACAATGGACTTTCTTTAATACAATTTCTGTCCAAGACACCACAAATTTTGCCATCCCTGTGGAATATGCCTGTAATCCTGTCACATTATATCTTATAGCCTGTATTATTTTTAACATTAATATTGGGAGAATAGACCAGGTTTTGTCATTCTTCATCTAAAGGCACCAAAATAATTATTGAAATGTATCTGTGTGTGAAGATAGAATCTTATATTGCACAACCCTGTGATGGGCTATATAAACTGGATGAAAAGGCTTCCCATAAATATTATACTCTTCCTCCTTGTGTATAGATAAAGGTACTTTTCAAACCATATTGTTTTTAGATGGTTAAAGAAGACAAAGAGGCAGTATCACACAGACAATGGCAATGGCAATGGCAATGGCAATGGCAATGGCAATGGCAATGGCAATGGCAATGGCAATGGCAATGGCAGTGGAAATCTGCCTGGTTTACACTCTTTTGAGTTGATCTCAGCAGCTTTGATCATTGCAATCCAAGGATAGCATACACACATTTTATGTTTCTTCTGGGAAAAGTGCCTCTGAACCATGCCTTTTTTGTTACTGCTGAGCAGATAAACAGACAAGGGACACAAGCACCTGAATCTGTGAATTCTTCACAGGTACTAACTGCGCTTCTTTTGCTGTTTTACTTCTCTAAAGGGAAGTGTTCAAAAAAACTGCTACATTTCACAATTAGCCAAGCATATTCACAGAATCACAGACTCTGGAATGGGTAAAGTTAGAAAAGATCACAGTGGGTCCTCTGGTCCAACCTCCCTGCTCAAGCAGGGTCATCCCAGAGCATGTGGCACAGGATTGTGTCCAGATGATTCTTGAATATCTCTGGTGAGGAAGACTCCACAACATCTGTAGGCAATCTGTTCCAGTGCCTGGTCACCTGCACAGTGAAGTTTTTCCTCATATTCAGGTGGAACTTCCTGTGCATCAGTTTCTTCCCATTGCTCTTGTCCTATTGCTCAGCCCCACCAAGAAACGCCTGATAATATCCACTTGTCATACTCCATTCAGGTATTTATAGACATCAACGAGGTCCCTCTCAGCTTAACTTTCTCAGCCTGTCCTTGTAATAGAGATGCTCCAGTCCCCCAATCATCTCCTCTGAACTCTCTCCAGGAGCCTCACGTCTCTTGTACTGAGGAGCCCAGAACTCACCTTCCTTAGGGTTGTGACTACTCCAGAATTATTAAGCAAATTCATCTTGCCTCAATTCATGTACATAAGCCACATATAATTTTGAATGTCTGAAGACATAGACACTGACCTCTGTCATGAGACTAATTGTAGCTTAGGTCAGAATGGTGCAAAATCACCAGATCTGTCAAGCAAATGATATTGAATGGAGTGAGCTGGTTGAAAGGAATAAAAATCAAAATACAGTAATAAAGAATAAAGGCAAGGACAAAAAGTAAGTTTAAAAATACTGTTATTGTCATTTATCTAGATGTCCAAAAGTGTCTGAAAAGGATGCCACTTATGGTGATATACACTAGGACCAAAAAAACCCAGAGGATAGATGTGAATGCTCTGATAGACGTAATGAAAGAAAGCTCAAAAGCGTGTACAGAGAAATAAAGTAATAAAGCCGGTGAAAAGAAGAAGCTGTAGAAAGGGCATCATTTCAGCTCTATTGCTACTGCCTAGGTGATAGAGGAAAATTAAAAACAAACAAAACAACCTGAAAAAACCAAGAATATTCAGGAATAAATAACAGATGTCCTTCTGTGAAAGACTGAGGGACATGGAACAGAACCACTACTGTAGTCTTTGCATCACGTATAGACTAGACATGAAACATTCATGATTTAGAATGCACCAGCTGACAAAAAGTGGTTTTGCTTTCTTTCCCCTACATTTTCAAGTAGCTCAGTCTGAACTGTGTGATTAAAGTATGATTAAAAATATATACTGATACATATGAAAACATATACCAGTAGTCTGGTAGTTGTTGGCCACAAATATACAGTGGTTGGTTGGTTGCACTACATCTATAGCTACTAGAAGTATAAGTTGAATTCTTGCAAAGGTGCAATCACTTCAGGTCTTTCCAAGAAATATGTTTTTTATGAAGTGTCATTAATGTCCTCCATTCTTTTCAGAAACCAACGTTTCCCCCCAGTCTATGGAAGATACTTCTCACAGCTAAGATGTGAAAATTCAATGCAGGCCAGCCAGTGGCAATTCTAAAGTGGGATTACCAATGGTGAATGATCTGCTCTATCAAAAGTAAGGTCTTAAAAGGAGAATATAGTATCTCCTTTCACTTAGCAAGGAAAGAAAAGATGTAGATATTATGTGTTTAAACTCTGCATTTTGTGTCCCTGTTCCAAATACAGACTCGCACAGCTACATCAGATAAATCAAAAATCTGCATTTCGTTCATATGATAAGACTTGGAAAATGTGTTACTAGTCACCTAAAAAGACAAGTTTATGTACAATATCTTGAAAAACTGTTTGACAACAGAAGGTTAGATGTGACATATATTTGACATCCTAAAACCTCAAACTAGTAAAACTTTGAGGTCAAGCAAAGGTAAAATCAGAATAACCCTCTTCAGATTTTTATCGTGTATGGTAGGGCCACAAATAAACTTTAAGTTCTCCCAGTGTCTAACATGTCTGAACTTGACTGAAAGCTAAAGAGAAAGCTTATCTATTGATTTTCACATGTAAGCTAAATGGTAAAATAACCTTGACTCATTAAAGATGTCAGTGTTGTAGATGATTTGGATATCTTTGCCATTTGAAATAACATATGGATAATTTAGTCAAGTTGAGTTATTCTTAAGTAATTTACAGTGCTGCACAGCTTCAGATTTTTCACCTTTGTGATTACCCAGAATACTTGAGCATTAATCACAATATTCAACAGTGGAAAGAAAAGCTAGTCTATTTATTGAATCTGTACAAAAAGTAATATGTCTTTTTACACTTATAAGTTTTACAGTGGGTTGCTTATTGAGATTGTGCCAGTGCATGCACAAAAAAAAATGTTATAAATAGGAAGGCATGACTCAAAATTGCAAATTATTTTGCAAATAATAGGTCCATTGTAAAATTTTCAGAATGCATTATGAAACAGTGTCAGTACTGGCCCGTGTGTTGTATAAATATTACCTATCTAGCCTGTCACCTTTAGTCTGTGAGACAACCAAGATTTTATTTCTAATTGGTTTTTTTATGACTATCAAATATAAAAGCTCTGTTCATAAAAAATTATTAGGGCTATTTCACCAGAAATGTTGTAGTCTGGGATTGCACCTTTTCCTAGGTAAAGTTGCCATCTCTTTTCTTACTGAGAAAGAATTACACTTTCTCCACATTTGGCAGAATTATTTTAGCGATGTCTCTTGATTTTTTGGCTCCTAAATGGATACAAGAGTCAGTCAATGATGAAAAAAATTACTCAGACTGCATGGGATAATAAAAGAGTAGGTGTCATGCTGAAGAAAGTTCCCTTGTAGGAAAAAAAATGTGTTCAGATATACTTCAGATGTGACACTGATATTCATACTCTACATAAGTAATTGTAGGTATTTACAATTTTCAAAAGATAAAAATAGGTGTTCCTTATCCTAAGGCTTTAGGGCAGCTTACTCACCATAATCTATGATATCCTGAGTACAAATATGATACTGAAAATGGATGGGCTCAGGCAACAGGATTTTTAAAATCACAGAGTATGATGTTTATGCAATATTATCTTTATTACTAGAATATTTGTAATTTCTGCATGTGAAATTTCAAGTTTTATACAGCAACACTGGAGAGAACTGGATGGGTGGAATAAACAAGATCCTTCTGAAATCCTCAATCTGAATAAGGATTTCTCGTCTTTTTAGAGCCAGTTCTTGTCACCTCACTTCTGAGATGGTGTTTTTAAATGGTGTGTCACAAGAACAGACGAGACATTTGAACCTGAGCATGATTCAGCATCAGAGTGCTCTTAACTTGTATGCAGATGCTTTGCAGTCCCTTCAGATTTTCTCTTGTGTTTTTGTATCAGAAACACAATATGTGAATTGATAATGGATTTCAATACAATCAAATTAATTAATCTTGGTTCTGAAATCCCTAGAAGTGTGTGAGCAGAATCTGCCTAAGAAAGGCAGCAGTGCCTAGAAAAGGAAGAGAAGGGAGAAGGAGGCTGGGTGAGTGTTCCTAAGGGTTCTAAAGTTATAAAAGAAATTTGTATTTCCAGGGAGATGTATGATTAGACAGTTTGGTTTAGGAAGCCATTGGTGAAACTGAAGGAAATTACGAAGTATAATTTTTGACTGTGCTTCTGCCAGTGCTTGAATTATTGGGAACACTGCACTCTAGAAATGGAGATTTGCTGCAACTTGTGATGCTTCTAATTAAGTCAGACTGTGGTTACAGACCTGTGTCCAGAACTGCTTTCCTTTGCTTGAATTATGTTGGATCTCTCCTAGAAACAACTCTCTATTAAGTTATCATTTTGCTAAGGAATACTGGGTGGGAGTTTTAAGATTCCCCTCCAAATACAAAAGTGAATACTTGGTCAAGAATCCAGACTGGTCTGAATCAGTTAAGAGCTCTGCAGGGGTATTTTTGCCCCCCAAAGAATCACATCAAGGACAGTTTACAAAAGGAAAAGTCAACCTGACTGAAAGGAAAACAATGAAAACAGCTTTATTTGGTAAAAAAAAAAAAAAAAAAGAAAACAAAAACCTTCAAGGCTTGTTTTCTCATGAATTTCTACTAAAGAAAAACGTAAGATAGTGTCTGTAATGCAAGTTAGGAGAAAAGTTGACTGAGTATTGACAGACACCACAAAACTGGTTTAAAAGCTTGATGTTTTCAGGAGATATACCGTTCTTAGAACAAACATTATTGCAGAATGATACAAACTACACTAGGGAAATCAGCTAGAAGGGCGAGCGCTCTCTGAATATGTGGCAGCTTTGAAGAAGTTGGCAGGAGTGTATCTTTTTGGGACAGCCATAGATCAGGCATTGTGGGACAGGAATGTTTATGACATGTGAAACTGTCATCTGTAAAAGCTTGCAACCTGTGCACAGACACTCACCCAAACACAAGTGCTTTAGCATTTGGAGCTTAGAAAAGAATAGTCATATAAAACTTTGTTGTAACAGTAGGGATTATATTTTTGAAGTGACAAACAAAATGCACAGATATTTTGGAAGAAAGCCTTTTTTTTTTTCCCCCAAAGTATCCATCTGAAGAAAGTGGGGGACTAGCCCCCAAATCAAATTGTAGATGGAAGATGTATTTATACTTTAAAACAACGTTATGAGATACAAGTTTGCTGAAAAAATATGCTTTCAGCAGAAACGGTGATGACGTTGTTGGTCTTCTTTCCTCTGGATAAGTTCTCCCTGGGAAGATGACCACAGAAAAACAGGTGAGGAACAGAGAGCATAATGTAAGAGGGACACCAGGGTGATGTGTAAGCAGGAAGACTCTGTTTGGTAGGATATAGTTTGAAAGGAAGAATGGATGAATGTTTGAATGTGTTCTATGAAATAAATATAATTGTTTAGCATAATTTGAAACTAACACATAATAGCTCACAGCCAAGAAGAAATGGTTTAGTCAGAGTTCAAAAAATTTTCCTTTTCTTCCCAAGTAGAAGGCTTCCAAAACTAGAGACCACTGCTGATATAAAACGTGCATGTCGAGGAACTTGTCTTGGTATCCTACATATGATAAATCCAAAATCAGAGATTCTGCTACTGAGTATTTATTAACAAGATAACAATGAGTAAGAACAGACATGAAGTGAGTTACTTAAACTTGTCAGGAATTTTGATTTGAATGGACAATTAAAGCTAATCATTAAGCCAATTTTGCAAGGACAGAATGTAGCAGAATACACAAGGTAGTACATTACATCAGAGATTTGTTTGGGCAGATACCACGCAAAATCACAAAGCCTTTCATATTTATGGATTTAAGTTGTGCCTTCTACAAAGTTTTGATGGTGTTAGAGGTGGGCATCTGACAAAATACCTGTTCAAACCAGGAAGCAACATCAAGGGTTCCATAATCATTCACCCAAAGGAAAAATTGTTTCTTTTGAATGTAATTTCATGCAGCTAATTTTGAAACTAAGTTCCTAAATATAATAAAGAGAAAGTTTCATCAAAAATGGATAGGAGAGTATCAGGCATCTGAAGGCACACCTCCACCTGCAAGGAGCAGGGAGTTGGATTCAATAATCCTTATGAGACCCCTCCAAATCTAGATATTCTGTGATAATATGTTCTTTTTTTGATAAATAAAGTGAATTTCTGACTTGAAAAATTGCAAAAAAACATATACATCAGTACTGGTGACTGCTATAACTACTGTTACATTAAAGGAGGTGATTTTCCCAAATTTGCAAGTATTAACAAGTAAAAATTTCTCAAGGATATCATGATATATATATATCAATGAAATTAGAATTTAAGAAAATAATTGGATTTCTTGGCTGCAAACTGCTATAGACATGACAATAGAACAAATAACAGCATATGATGGAAGGAAAACTGGGAAAGCAAATGAAAGTGGATATAAGCTGCAAGTTAAAACCTCTAGGAGAGCTAAAGGAAAGCCAAATGATATTTCAATGAAATATCAATTTTCCATAGAATTAAAGAAGGTAAGAATGCTTTAAAAATCTTATTAATAACATCTATAGTTTCATTACTAGGTTTGTTTGATCACATACTGATGTATGAAGACAGGAATGTTCAGCAGATATTTCAGTTATTTATTTGAAAAAAAAAACAGAGAGGTGTACCTGTCCCATGTGATGTTGTTGTTATTGGAACTTTACCCTCTGTGGCAAAGGTTTTTAACATTTTTAAGTTAACTGGACAAGATATCTCACACTCAGGAACTACCCAGAATGTCTCTTAACCATAAATGTTTACTATAAAGAAATGAAAAACAGGGCAAATTCCAAGGGACTTAAAGACTGTAAGTGATTTCCAAATATTTCAAAGGGTTCAAAAGTTTAACCAGAGAGTTACTAATAGGACAGAATGATGATAAATTTAATTAAAAAGACATTGCTCACAAAGTAGCTAGAAATTTAATTATAAGAGGCAAAAGTATAGTCAATGCCAAATTATTCTCCAAAACACAGGAATTTTCATCAAATTGTATGAAATTTTTTATTTGAGCCTTTTAATAGGAATTAAGTCTTCAGTTATAAGAACATTCTGCAGGTAACGGGGACTTTTTCCAACCAACTGACTTATTATTAAAAGATATAATGGTTAATAACAGGTTGAGCCCTATGTGGTTAATAGGCCACACAAATTTGACTTAGATGACAAAAACCAGTTGGTTTTGCTAGAAAACAGTAAAGTGACATTTTCAGTCCGACCCAGAGTTTCAAGTCTGGATCCAGTGTTAGCTAACCACTTAATCAAAAATGCAGATGTCAGTGTCACATTTTTCAGATGACACGGATGTTGATGGGGTAGCAAGTGATGAGCACATCTCACTTTCACAGAGTGATTTGAATGGCTTGCTCAAATGAGTAGCATTTGTAATTTTTAATACAGAACAATAAAACACAATATACTGGAGAGTGAAAAAAAGGAAAAGGACTCTGGTTAGAGAATTGAATAATTCTGGACAGCAGCAATTCAGAGCTGAAACACAATACTGAGTCAGTCAGAGACAACTGCTGATCCTGCTCTTTCTGCAGGACCTGCCTCTGTGGTTCACACTTTCCTTTGGTATGAAAATAAAAACAATACCAGGTAGCAATGGGGAACTCAATTTCACTTTGTACATAGCACAGGAAAAGGGTGAGCAGGATATATCCATCCATACTTCATCAAGGACATAGGAAGAGAGAAAGATTAAGGGAATCTAAAGAGGGCTTTGAGGAAAGAAATGACAGGTTTTATAATCCAAGGGTTTAAGGCTCCTCAGTTACTTATTTTGTAAATAAAATTAAGTGGGGTGATCAAACATCAAAATACATGGTAGATTTACCTTTGGAGTCTTGAAGGCAAAATCATACATCCTTTTCAGAAATGTGCACCTGGGAGTACATTCAAGCTAGGAGTACAGCTGACTGAGTCTGTGACAGGTGCCTCTCTGCAATGGCTCTGCATTCTGTGGGTCCTTATTTAAGGACCTTATTAAATAGCTTATTAGATGTGCAACTCCACAAGCTGGGAATTTTAACCAGACCTCCCCTACCCAGCAAGACACGGGTAAAGCATTAAGGTTTTCACTCTCCTCAAAGGCACATCTGGGCTGTTGCTTTCTTCCTACCACATCTGATTTTTCAACAGCCTCTTTCAGGAATTTCTGACTAAGCATTAGGCTCCTTTTCACACATCTGGCTAATCAAACTTACAGAAGGAGCTCCCTATGTAAATCCTAACTCATCATTCTCAGTGCAGAATCCTCAGGCTTTCCAGCCCCATATGTCTCACATAGCTGCCAGCTTCCACAGGCCCATGCAATTTTGCTTTATATGTAATGTTAGATCTCTAGGCTCAGTGAAGGATTTCTTGTGTAGCAATTTGGATTATAGACTGCATAAATGATTCCTTTCGTCAGAGCACTGTTTCCTAATAAAATTCTGTCCCTTTTCATCCCTACCTTATTTCTCTGTTTCACTACCTCCCAGTTTGCCTTCAGCTGCTGCCTTGGAAAATGGATATCCTGGAATCACACAACAGTTCTAATTGTGTTTCAAGAAAAGTGCAGGTTGATGGACTGCAGTAAAATGTCATGATATCTTGACTGTACTGAGGAGATGATCTCAAGAGGTTTCAGTTATAATGTACCTGGTAACTGAGAATGGCTTGGGTTGTGGTGCAGAGTTGTCATGATAGTAATCAAAATTTAGGTGTTAACATTTGGAGGGTGGAGGGAGTCTATTAGCTCCCTAGTGGATTTTGTCTCTGTTTTTGTCTTGGAACTTTTTTTGATAGCAACATATATGTCAGTTATATAATTGTTGTCCCATGTCTTTCAATGCACACATTCCCATTCTAATGGTGGTTTTGTAAGGGTGTGAAACATATGACTGCATTCATATATGAATTTATTTTGCAGTTAAAATTACAATTTCTTGAATTTGGAGGAAGATATTATTTGGAGATGAAAAGAATTCCAGACTTATCTACCTTTGTTTTCTCTTCTGCAAAACTTCATGTCTGGCTGACTCTATTTGCTGAAAGAGGGGTTGAAAATTTGGCAGAGCTTCTTTGTGCATAAAAAATGTTAATACTTATGCCTTTTGAAAAATTACTTTTTTTCAAATAAATAAAACTCTATGTGGTAGAATATAACTGTTAATTTTATGACAAAACAAGCTCAAATACTACATTCTTTGGTTTGATTTGTGTTTTATTACATCATGTTGCTTTACATTTCATATTTCAATTGGTCATTGCTCAGTTTACTCCAGAAATTTTGGTACCCTAGCTTTCTTTCTATTTCTGCTTTATTTTCCACTAAAATATCACATGCTTTGAAAATGAATTTGGGGGGAAAAAAAGCATTTGTTACAGTAATATGTTTCATCATTGTGTAGGATATCCTCTGTATCACTCCATCTATTCAGGGTTCTACTGCAATTAATGCAATCACTCTGTAACCTGGCATTTCATAGCAATAATGCTGGCCTTTTTGTAGCCTGTCTCCTGTTTTCTATTGTATAAAACTTTTCACTGTGGATCTCAGCATGGTTTCAAAAATGCATGTCTTATTCTTTATTTTATCACACAGCCTTGAAATAAGAAGTTAATTTCTATCACAAACTTGACCTTTAATGCTGTCGAGCCTTATCTTTTCGCATACTTTTTCTTTAACCTTCTAAGATACAAAAGACATCTTAAACCCATACAGAGTGTTAAATCCTAAATATTTTCTAAGCAGCTATGATCTACTTGCCACATTAGAGTTGTAAATTAAGGTCTCATGTGTTGCAGGAACCAGCCTTCCATATCACAGTTTTCTCCCCTGAATGAGGCGAGAGTCAGTCAGTAAATATATGTGGTCAACCTCAGATTTGCCTCACTGGGAGTTCACATGTATTTTTAACTGCCTTCAATTGTTAATGTATTCCTCAAATGAGATGCATCACCTTGAAGAATGACTTTTTGCCCTCTGGGAATACGCCAAACAAGTATTTCATTCACTATGATAATCAGTTCTACCTCCAGCAACATATGAAACCCAAATTTAATAGGCACTAGTGATTAGGTTTTAAGACACAGAGTCATCACTGTCCACTGTAACAATAATAATAACACAGGAAAAAAAAAGAGGAGAACAAAATGCACTGTATTTGGTTTTAGGAATCATTAATAAAAGCAATCTAACTATCAACATTTGGGGAATATGCTAAATAAATTTAATGCGTCTTGTCATTAGAGAAAAAAATATAGCAGCATTTTTTATTAATTTAGAAATTTTATTGAGCATAAATAAATCTAGTACTTAAGTTGTATAACCCTGGAAGCCAAAAAAAAAAAAAAAAAAACCCAAACCAAAAAAAAAAGTACAAGGAAGGGGGACCCGAATATCATATTCTTTAAAAGCTTTTAATTATAAAATTTATAATGAAAAGAAAAATGCGGGTGAGAAAATGAGAAAATTGAGCTCCCTGAAGAGTTTTCAGTGTTAAAATTACCCAAGATCTTCCTGAACTTAAACTTTTATAGAAAGCAGAAAGGATAGTTATGTGACATTATGGAAAATAAAAAATCAGCCTTTAAATCAGCAGCTTAGGTTGTGGACAGTAAATGATACAGTGGTTCCACTTTCTTGGAACTGAGAAGCAGAAGAAAATGAAGAAAGATGCCAGTGACAGGGTGAGGATGATGAAAGCAGGCTAGCATTATGAATGATATGTTAAGTGATTGGCTCAGATGGAATCATGGGATTGCTGCCTTTCGCAGATGCTGATTTTCATCTATATTGTTTGCCTCTTTCTCAGAAAGGCCTAACATATGCAGAATGTGTGTGCATGCGCATGAGCAATATAGAACAAATACAGATATATATTTATATGATAACATATATTCTTATCTGTTCAGAAACCACCATATCCCTTTTAATGTCCTTACACCTGATCCATTTAGCTAATCAGGATAGCTTACTTTGACATAAACCAATAAACTGTGTCTTACATGAATTAATATCCTCCCGCTTTCTTTATTCAGGGAAGTATAACATTTCTTTTTTAATTCAACTACCTCACTGAAAGGGAAAATATTTTGGTTGGGGTTTTTTTGTTTTGTTTTTACTAATTACTAATTCTGAAAGGTATCTTCTGATCTGCTAAACTGCATAAATACAAGAAATAATATTTCTACTTAATAACAACGTGTTGTCTAACAGGAAGACATACTGAGGTCCTATTACATTTTCTTTGATGTGCTTTAAGCTGCATACCGTGCATTCTCTGCTTTCAAACTAACAGGCATTACCAGTGTCATTCAGTCTGCTGGCTTCTTTGTGTGGACAAACAGAAAGATAAAATGATGCTTAACACTGATGAGATGTATCAGAAACACATGCATGCAATTAAATGTAAGACTAATTTTGAAGGGTTGTTTTACTAAGATTACCTTCCGCAACATTTTTGGCATCATAAACAATCCCTAACTCCTAGATTCTTCTCTGAAAATTAACTCTTTAGTGCCTCATTCATTTATTTTTAGCCCTGTGTTCTTTGATTATTCTTGCTTTACAACTGAAACAATTTGAATTTTAAAGGGTCTATGGGGAGGGGTCACACGCTAGTGTATAAAAATAATACCTTAAATTATTTTTCTATAAGATCCCAATGTGAGAAAACAGTCAAATCTTCCCATTTTATCAAATATATTGCTTTTTGTAGCTGTGCAATTTAGGTACCAAATCATTTGTTTCAAAAACCTCTAGCATCTTAAGAGATGTACACAAAGGCATGTAGATATCTAAATACTAATAAAGATGTAGTCATTTTCATCTGAATATCTTGTAAGATATTATTCATTTTATGAATACTTATGATGGCCATGATAATATTTAGGATACTGTTTCTGTCAGAAAAAAGGACGGAGAACTATTCAGTTTAAAGTTTCTTAGCTTAAGACTCTATTCTAGATCAGGTCAATGGCATTTATGTAACTAATTTCTTGCTGCAATCCTATCACTTCACTGAATATTTACCAATTGCTTGTGGGGAAAAATAATGAATTCCTTTTTTCAGAGCAATAAATATTGATAATTAAACTAATGAAGTATTATTATTTTTTCCAGGCTGGACATAGAATTGACCCAGGTGCTCATTATTAAAACTTTTTAATATATTTTTGCAGAATGAGAAAATGAACATCAGTGACTCAATATAATTAGCATGCCTTCTAAATAGATGATATAGTTATATACTTGTTAGTATTAGGAGATCCTACAAATTTCATTTATCAAGATACAGCCCAGCAGGCATTTTCTAGTGAAAAGGGCGCCTGTGAATCCCCAGTATACCACTCAGATCACCCCCTGAGGGGAAACGCAACTTGCATTCAAATCAAACGTTTTCCTATCAAATGCTCCACTAATGGCTTTCCTATGAGACCCAAGCCTCTCAGTCACCTACTACCTATTTAGACATGTCAAAACAGAATTCGTTGTTTATTTGTATTTCATTGAAGTGAGTCTGTTTTCTCATATTGAATTTGTATCCAAACCCCAGGTTGTCAATACTACTTAGTTAGATCTGCTGTTTGTTGTGTTTTTCTCTGCATGCAATCCAGGGGAAAAATTAGTGTCACTCATGCCAGTTTCAACCCTCCTATAAATCCTTAAGCAGTGTATTAAATAATTTTATAAAGTAACTAGCATATATATTGAGTGATGTTGGAAACAGTTCTCACATTGAAAGCTGTTTTATCAGATGTGGTGATGACTTTGCCCAGAAAAAAGCTAGAAAAATAACCAGTGTGAGGGAAAAAAGGAAGGGGGGGGAAGCCATTGTTTCCAGTATTTCTCTAAATTACAGTAAGTTTAATTGCCTCACTTCAATATAGCTCAGCTAGTCAGTAGACATACGTGACTGCAGTGATTTTTGTGAAAATTATTTAAATTAATTCTGTTAGCAGCCTCTAAGTTAGTTTACTAGTGCTTAAGCCTAAATCTGTGCATTAAACATTCCATAAAAACAAGAACTAAGTGTTATGTTTGATATGCACTTCAAAAGCCTAAAAGGCCAAAGAAAGCCCTTCCTTAATTATTGAAGAAGTGTCTGTAAAGGAAACATGAGCAAATAGCATTCATGCTTTCATCCCCAGTAACCTTTTATTGTCCTTTTCTTCAGATGGCCAAGTCAGTATATTTAATAAAGGGAGCAGCAACCATCAAAGAAGGCAGGGGTCTAATAAATGGTCCTGATTAAAGGCCCTGACAGGGTATGAACTTTGCATAAATTTTCCTATGGTGTCAGGCTAGGATCCTGATTGAAAACCCATTAACATAATCACACATTTAGAGGAAATGCTGTAATGTATCAAAAACATTTCCCTTAGTGTAATAATTTTAAGGACATTAAAATGCAAATGATAATAAGGAACTGTGTTTTAGTGATGTTCTGAAAGCCTGATTATTCAAATATTTAGTATGAAATATGGAAGCTCCTTTAACTAATGCATCTACATGATTTCAAAGATTTAATCTATATTTGTACTTGAAAGACTTTTATACCACTACTGAATATTTCCTGTTAATTTAGACTTGCAAAATCCAACAAGAAATTTAGTTTAAATGATAGTGCTAAGTGCCAAGACCTTTTAGCCCACTAAAAAAAAAAAAAAAAACAGCCAAACCTATGTTGAAACCAGGACACAAGGCATGCTCTTTCATTAAGTACTGAATTGTAAAAGTCCACATTTTGGCATTGTTTAGCTTATAAAAATAGTTTGTAGAATTCGAATCATACTTTTCTCTGTTTCTATTAAAATATATGCTTTAAACAGATGGGCCATTCAATCACAGCAGTAATATTCTTTAATGCTAATTTTTAACAATAAAAGAAACACTATCCTCCCACACACAAATAGCCATAATTATGTAAAGAATGACTGCTTCAGACTGATGACTTTCAATATGCTTGAGTCTAGCATACTGGTATAAGAGGCCAGAAAGGTCAACAGTAATTCATAACTGCTATAAAATTGTGTAGCATCCTAGGGCTTCTGGAGGATGCTGACATTATCATGCTTCTTCTGCTGGTTTGTATATGTAAATTTGTGATAGGAAGTGCACTGCTTTGCCATATCGCATGCAGAGCATCAATCAGGCAGTAGAATACATCAGAGTATTTTCATTATGACTAGTTATTTACTGCATCAGAAGAAATTACCCTGGCAAGCCAAGCGGCCTTCTCTGGATAGCATGATATGACCAACCAGGTTTCAGCTCAGAAGTCTTGTAAACATTACAGGATTAATCTCACAATCACAATCATCAATCTTTCCTAGTCCTGCCTGGGTGCAACTGCGGAGATTGGTAACCAGGCAATGTAGATTTAAATTTAACCCTGAACATCAAGAGCTATATGTCAGATCTGTGCACCATATAACAAACACCTATATTTTTACTCCAGCTTTAGTGCGAAATGATGAAAACATAAAATTTTTGCACTTCAATTTCATGTCTAATTTTTCATTCCCATTTTTGATGCATTATGGGGAAATAAGAAATATTCTGAAAAAGACACATTTCATAATACCAGAATCTAATGCTAAAACGATGCACTGTGATGCCTAGATCTAATGTATGTATTAGAGACAACTGACACTGCGGTAAAATGTGGAGTAGTAATACAGGTTCAGGACCAGACTTGGGCTCCCTGGCACTGAGCCATTAGAGGTTAGGGCACTGTAGGGGTAATGTACTTAGCCTCTAACAAATGGAGCATTAAATACATCATGCTGACTCATAGGTAGCACTGGCACCAGTTTCTGAAATGACTGCTTGCTTGCCCTCTTGCCAAAGGAGGGAGAGATTCTGGCAAATCTAGGTCCTCTGTGTAAAAATAAGAAGCTTGGAAATGAGAGCAGCCTATATGAATGTTTCATCATTGTGTGTTTAACTATGTGCAGTATATAACCTAGCCTACCGGGATAATGCAGAAGATAACATGAATTCTTTTTATTTTTTTTTTAGGCACATGAAAATAGCAGTGATAGTGATCATTTTTCAGTAGTCAAGAAACAATAAATATATAATGAGCGGATCATGTATAGAGACTGTGTGGCAGTTTAATTTGAACTCTGATCTTTATTTTTATTCTTGTTCAAAATACTTTTTTGCTGCATGCATCCTAAACATTTTTCTCCCTTTCTATCTCTGCATCCTAAACATTTTTCTCCCTTTCTATCTGTCTACGTTTTTCTCTCGCTCACTCTGTCTCTGTCTCTTTGTCTTTCTCTTTCTCTCTTTCTCACATATATAGTTTTTCTGTTTTATGGAATGCCTATAAAAATTGTTAATAAGCTTGGGCTTACTTTTATGATTTACAGAAATATTAATTTCCATGGTTTTCTGCCTTTCTCTTTATTTAATCAGAAATGCAGGCACTTTACTGCTGTATATAAATGCATTCCCTCTGTAATAGGTTTCTGTTTAGCAAGAGAGGAAGCCTCTGCCTACTAAATAATTCCTGTATAATATGCAGCGATCATACTCATTTGGTCTTCAATGATGAAAACTCGGCAACACAGTCTTAGCTGATGCACAGATGTGAAACCACTGATTTCAGTGATGCTTCCTGATTTATGCCCTCTGAATGTCTTATTTAAAGCATGCTTTCCTTCTACAGATGTGGGGACTGAACAGTTAAATGTGGAGAAGATGGGTGTATTGCAGTGCTTACTCCATTATTTCTGTTCACAATCCTCCTCCCCCAAATTGATTTTTTATCTCTTTGACCATTTTTAAATAACTAATAGCCTGATATACTTTTGTGACTATATCTAGTCACATGCTGTTCCCTTCACGGGCCCAGTTAAACCCACAATACATAAGTCTTCCAGTGCAGATAAGACAAATGTGTACCACCTCACAGAGATGAGCTTGGTGCACGTGGGGGTGTGAGGGGTACGAGACTTACCTGTTTGCAGACAGGAATCACAAAGCTCTTTAGGAGGCAAAATGCACATTAATACAATGAGCTGGCAATAGGATTCCCATTTCTTTGTGGCTTGTTACCATAGTGAGATTAGGCATTTCTTTGACCACAGGCTTGTAGAAATTTCTTGGGTAAGCAGGAAGACATGAGAATTGTATTAAAAAAATAGCCTGGCTTAGCCCCTTAATGCAGGACATGCTTTTGCCTCTCATGCCTAGAACATCTGCAATCTCTGGGCATCCAGAGTACAGTCCTTTGGGCCCAGCTGGGCCATGGCAAATGTAACCTCCTATCCTTCTGCTGGTGCATGGTTAGGTTGGCAGTACCAGAGGTGGTGAGCAGGTGCACAGTTCTATGAACACATGGAAGCCCAAGACTCCTGACTCTGAGCAGCAATGGAGATTACAGATTTAAACCTCGGCATTCACATAATGAAACAGTGATACTTCCACTCTCCTTTGTAAAGAAGTAGACTCTCTAAAGAAAAAGAGCTCCATTCTCTCTCCCTATTGTTCAAAAATACCATCAAAATGAGATATTAATCTTGTTGTTCAGTGCTAGAAGACAATGATTATTATTTTTTCTGCTTTTAATATTAACGGATGGCACAGAATGAGAAGCTGACTTATTGTAAACTATCAGAGAACAAAAAGCAGCCTGAAAATTCCACCCTTTGCTGGGTCTGAATCCACAGCATGACATAAGGCAGGTCATTAGACTCTAAACTTGAAGGAAGTTTGCCCTAGAGAGTGTTGCAATACACGTCGGCTTATTAATTTAGAGACCTATTAGTGACAGGCCACAAACCCACTCATAAATTTATAAAGAGTAAAGGACTGAACAGAACTGTTCAATTCCCAAAATTGCTCGTGTGTTTGGTGAATTATGAAATATAATTTTTGAACCTCTTGTTCTAGATACACCTAGGAATTTCTGAGCTGGCAGTTTTTTACGGGCCAGGCAGATTTTCCTAAGCCACTGAATGACAATGCAGTGCGTGCCATCTTATGAGGACCCACAGCTCTAGCAGAGGCAAAGGAAGCATTCCCTCTGGAGCCTCTAGAACATGCCTAAGCATTTATAGCAGTTGCTGCCCCAACAGAAAAATACCAATAAATGATGCTTAGTGTTAGGAGCTGAGAGCATTAGTGCACTGAGGAGGACATCAGCCAACACCTGGGAGGACTCTTAGGCAGTGAGATGTCATGAGCTAAATATATTTCCATGACTTCTCCCAATCTTCTGATTTCCATTCGTAATGGCAGAACCACTGGGACACTCTGTGAGTGACTGTTCCACCGCTAAGCAACAGCTGTGTAATAGGGAGCTTTCCAAAGCTAAAAGGTTTGGCTACTGATGATGCTACCTGCATGGAGTCCCATTAAAAAGGATATATGAGATCACTTCAACCATTCACAGTTTTGCAAGGTTTAAATTCTGCTTGTCTATACAAGAAGTTTGTATGCAGTAGAGCAGGGGAGTGAATTAATACAGCGCTAACTACACCATCTCAAAGGACAGGGCTCTTTCTTTTTATGCTGTTTAGATAACATGCTCTTTAAGGAAAGTATTCTATCTTCATTCATGTCTAAATAGGCACCTTTTTGTATGGATATTCCTAGTATGCATTGTTTGGTGCTACACACTTCACTTTCTACTAAAGGCCGTACCTGTGCAGTATAGCCAGATTATAAATAAACTCACATTAATGCTTACTTGTATCTCGCTCCTCCATCTAGACAACCCCAACCAAATGGTGGCAGAGCCTAAAGCAGGACCTGAAACACATTCCTTTACACACAAGCCTGAGGCTATCTCTCCAGCTAGTGCCCCAGCTAATCTCAAACTCAGGGAAGTTAGCATGATGTTGTGGGAGCAGTGATTCTTAAACAGCAATGAAAAGCAAGAAAAGTCCTAAAAACAGGGTGGTCAGTCTTGATGGTTCACACTTAATTAATGAAATCTAGGACTCACTTCTTATCCTTTCAACAACAGTACCCTATATGCTTTTAAAAGCCTCCCCAAAATTATTCTTAGCTTTGGTCCTCCAAACTCTTCTCAACTGTTTGGTTTTATTCTTATTTCTTGCATAAAACAGGATCTAACACTAAATTTTTTCACCATCTGAGAGTAAATTAGGAGGCTCTAGGAATCCAGCCTAGGCTGTTTTATTGTACCTATCATTGTAGTATGTATGAGCTTAGTATCTCCCAAGACCAGGTTCTTTGTTTGTATGCTGCTTCGGTTGGAAGGTCTTAGAGGAAAATACTCTGGTTTCTTCCCTATCTTAATAGCCCAGCCTACTGTTTGCCTTACACAAATAAACTGTAATAGTATTTGGATGAATTTCAAAAAAATGTTTATCCATTTTACCTATTCTCGACTTTAAAATGTTGGAGTCATTTAATGTGACAGTATTAGCTGCACTTTGGGATTGTCCATCTGTGAGGAAAAAAAAATAAGACCTTCAACACTTTGGGCAGAACCTAGGAGTGTGTATGCATTCTCCTTCACATAAATCTGTCAGCAGTCTTGGAGCTAGTGCCAGAAAGTAGATAGAGCACTCCACCCCACTAACAACCAGGTTTGTGGTAATGACAGACTAGCAAATATTTTATGATTCCACTGGAGCCTTCTCCCTGAATCTCTGTTTGTGAAACTCAGATGTAGAGTAGTATGGAGAAAGCCACATCTCATGATGAGACAAAAAGTGCCTGCTAATTTGTGTAGAGATTCCACCACAGAATATCTTTAATGGTCACTTCAGACTAGAAACCACTGCTTAGGCATATGTCCATGCTTAGGAGCTCTGACAGAGCTGAGAAGAGCTAGAATAAAACTAGCAGACCATTAGGAAACAAGCCAATGGACAAGCCTACCATACTGTTATAATGCAATAGAATAAATATTTTTTGTACCCTCAGTTTCCAATGTTCTTTACTTCGAACAAAAGCAATTTAGAGCAGAAACAGCTCAAATTCAGAGAACACTGATCACGCAGAAAAATTTACAGTTTAGGACCTTGTTGCATCCTCCCTCATTTCTTAACACTAGAATTTTACTTCTTCATGCTTGGGGAAAAAATTAGCTTGAAAAATTAAAAATAAAATGAAACTATTTTAATTCACAATAATTATTTATGCTGCCTTTAGACCTAGGAATGAGGATTTATTTTGATGTGCATTTTCCCCTAAACAGTACTGAAAATACCAAAATGAGCTCTAACTGCAGCAGCAGATAGGCACCATACATTTTTAGAACTAGCTACAATGGGAATCCTGTGAGCAGATAGTTCCTAGATTTTCTCAAAATATCTGTGACTTCATGCTGCAACAAAATACATGTAAAATTACTGAATTAAAGTTCTAATATTCTACTCTCTTTCCCTCATTCTTCTTCCCCTTCTTTCCTTGTTTACTTTAAAGAAAATGCTTGGCAAGTCATCTTTCAGTAGTCAAAAAAGAGTTGAACATGTGCATGCATTGATACAAAAATACTTTCTTACTTTCCTTGCAACTGTATGTTTTATCTCCATCCCAACTCATCTATCTCTTTCCTTTTGCTCCTTTTCAGCATATCTTATAACTACCCTCAGATCATAAGCTTTCCGGGCAGAAAGTTCTATATGACATGTAGTATGTCTGTAACTCTCACACTCAAAAGTAAATTATGGATGTCTATAAAAAGCTTCTGTCCATATTTGTACTTAAGGTGACAGTTTTGGGAGGTAAGGTTTTCCTCGTTTTTCTTCTTCTTACTTTACTCCTTCCTTTCACTTCTTTCGTTCCTCCTAAAGCTGCACTATTATGGGAAGATTTGCTTGTGAGATGATGTGATTCGCACTACACCTTGAATTCTGTTAAATTTTCCTTCCAGGGGCAGGAGCCTATATATGAAACACTTCTGAGCATTTGAACATAGGTTGCACACACTTCAGCATTTTCAATAAGTAAAGTTGCATGGTGGATCTTGGCTAAAAGCCAGTATCTAAAATATCCTTAAATATAAGGACCAGGAAGTTGATTTGTATCTGGATAATGAATGCAGAAAGCCATTAGAGTGTGCAGATTTCCATTATGATCTCTTGGCAGGTTTTCCTGCTTAAGAGGTGGGCTGCTGAGTGTTGCACAAGATGAAACTTCTGTGGAGCCCTTAGCCCTAAGTTAGGAACATGGAGATGATAAAAGCATGAATCACAGTTTCCAGATCTTCTTTTGACAGCAATAGGCACAGCCTCTTGGGGAAGTGGGAGCGCAACCATTTCTTACCACAATTATCTCTGTAGTCAGGACTATCAATGAATCTAATACAGCCTCAAGATTGTTCTACATTATCAGCTAGTGGGGGCATATGCTCCATTGAAGATACAGTCAACATTACTGATTGCTCCTTTCAGTGTTTTGCATTAACTTACTTTTCCCTTTAGGAGGTTGCTCTAAAATTTTTAAGTGTCTAAAGGCTATGAGTGGCCTTTTAGCCCCTCAGATCCTTGCATCAATTTAAACTTTTTTCATATTCTTATGCTCCCTCCTTTGGGAGATAAAATTGGTTGTAGAGGCTAAGGTGGTGGTGGTGGAGCTGGTGAAAGTTCAGCAAAATTTTGGTATTGCAATTATCTCCAGGGATCTCTGAAAAGAAGGAGTAAGATTAACCCATGCAGGGCTCCCTATAGGTAACCTATAGATTAACAACTATCCCACAATCCCCTGAGGTCTACTCAGAAATGGTTCTACACCACCTTGGGCATTTCTTCACCCAGTCACTGGAGGCCACCCATCACCAACACCAAAACAATCTGCATTGTCTGTTCCTGCATGTTACCTGATGATGATGTCTTCAATATGTTGGTAAAAGCCATATCTTTGTACCACGATGTTCTCATTGACCAGTTAAGAAAAGGATTTTAGAGAGTATTTGACAGCAGGTGAGATCATTTTGGTCAAGTGTTTAGTGTCCTGAAAGATCTATTGCACATTATGATGGCTGAGAGATTACTTTCTGTGAACCAGCATTTATGTTTCCGGTCATTAAAGTAGCCAGTTGCACTTTGCTAGCTTTTACTAGCTATTAGGGTCAAGAATTTGCCTAATAAATCATAATAACATATGTGAAGACATTTTTTTAAAGCTCTGACAGTATACAGCACATTATTGGCCATGCCTATGTAGACTCCACCTTTTTTGATCATTTGAATTGTGTTTATGCATTGTTCAAAATAAAGTCCTGGCTACTCCATACATTAAGAAAGAGGCCTGAGTAGATTTTTTTTCATTTTTGTAGACTGAGGACACATAAGAGACATTGTTCAGCTCTCTGAGCTTACACAAAACACAGATATTTGTATTGTTATTGAGATCCATGCATGTGCATAGTCATATACCAAGAGAAAGAAGCAATTTATGCCTAGCTTTTCCAGCCTCATGAAGGAAGGAAGTCTTGAATTGGTTTTATTCCCCTTGGTCCAGTACATTTAGAAATGAAAGACTGCTGGCCACAAGACAGTAAAGAATCTTCTATGATCATGTGGTGTTATGCTGTGGTTTCTTCACTATGAGAAAAAATTTAATGAAAGAAACTGCATGACCGATTTGTCCATCTAAAATGGCATCAACATTTGAAATAGAGTCAAAAATCTCATCCTATGGAATATATGTAGTGCTGTATATGATCCTTGTGTGTGTGTGTGTTTGCGTGTTATGTTTAAGTACAGACCTTATTCCTCCTTTCTAGCATGAAAAGGTTAAGGCACATGCTTCCTTTTGTCACTCCCTGTACATTATTTGTATATGCAGTTATTTAAGTATTTACACACTGCAAAAGTGAAGTATTTTTATTAGTTGTCAGTAAAATGCTGTTCATCCTTCTCTTTGAAAAGGAAGACTCTGAATATCAACAGGAGAAGATGAACATATTCGCTGTGGTTCTTTTTGCTGCTGTCTGCCTTAAAAAACTTAATTAATTTTAAGGTTAAAAAACAATAGAAAGATCTCAAAAAGTGGCATTTTTATGAAACACATGTTGAGAAAGGGAACCTAAATTAATAGCTCAGGCTCTTCTCTACTTCTGCTCTTAAATAATTAACATTTATTTGATTGAAGGAATATCTGATGTTATTTGATTGCTTCCCTTCAACAAGGTCTGCAGGAAATCCATGTACACAATATGTATATGTGTATGTATATGTTTCAGTCTTTGGCATGGTCCTGCTTTTAATATTTTTTTTTTAACTCCTACATTTAAAATATCAAAGGCTTATAATTTCTGAGATGATGTGCTGTAAATGTAGTGATGGTTTTACTCTGTTAGTTGGGGTTTTTCCTTTTATATCCATATATAATAATTTGATTGCTTAAGTTCTGACTTTATTCTTCTGTTATATTTGTTGCCACCCCAAAATTTCCAACCTACCAGGACCGCTGTGGAGAGCTTGGAGCTTAGATGTGCTGTTGGTGCTTCAAGCAGATATGAAAAGAAGTGAAAATTAGTCAGAGGAACTATTTCAGCCTGGAGATTTGAATATTAGTCTCAGAGAAGTCTGGTTTAGAGTGGTGGGTTTTTTTTCTTTTCTTCTCTTTTTTTTTTTTTTTTTTTTTATTTTAATCAATATTTTACTGTATTACCTTTTTTTTTTTTCCCCTCAGGGCTGGAACCTTGCATTCATGCAGCACTTCACACAGTGAGACCTTGATCCTGGCCAGGACCTCTGAGTGCTACCATTTTACAAATAATAATAAAATGAAGCAGAACAAAACAGAAGCCCTATGGGCTAGTTTTTAATGCTCCTATCTCTTCTTCATTAAAATTAAACCAATTGAAAGATAACACTGAGAAAGGGATTTTTTCTATTTCATTTTCACTGATTATACATTTTCAGAACATGCACATCATGAAATGAGTGGATGACTCATTTTCAAAAAGAAATGATAACACTGGATTCACTTGGTTTTACTAGGCAGGCTGCTAAGCATACATTGTTTGGTGGCATCCTATTCTCCTGGACTAATAGTAATTTTTAGAAGGATTTAATGCTCTGATACAACACTTTCTTTTTAATGTTATTATTGTATTATTTTAACAATTTTAGTCTGTTAAACAAATCCACAAAAAAATGCTTAATACCACAGAAACAGATTGAGCTAAGTTTATGAAATTTACAGATTACCTAAAATGCTAGTAGTTAATTACAGTCTGCTTTCCCTGGCATGTCAGCTTGATTAAATTTGGAGTTCCAAGATGAATTGGCCCAAATTCATTAGTGTTCCCCGGGTGCATATGTTGGTCAAGGTCAAGCGAAGCACATTGACTGTAGTGTTAGTCAGGAGGGGGAAGGGTTTCTAAAGAAGGTGGACTCTTAAAAGGTCTGGGGTTGCAGCAAGAAACTTTGATACTTTTTAACTTAATAAATCTTGACAGCCTAATCATGGCTAAGCCTTTGCAGTGTTATTGGTACAGATGGCAAAGCTAGACATATTTAAAGAGATCTCAGCAGCTAGTGGCAGGAGAGCATTGAATCCAAATGCACTGTTGGGCTCTCAGAAAAAGTGCAAGAAGGGAGGATAAAAAGCTACACAGCATTTCCATCTCTTGACATCTCCAACAGCCTCAGATACAAAATATGATAAGGCTCCTGCTGAGCTAATAAGCCCAACAAATGTCTGTGTCCATGAAGTAGATGAAGTGGGATCAAGTAGTTGGGGGCTGCTGTATGAAAATAAGCCAGCACCCAGGGTATAATGGCACTGTAGAAAGCTGCAAGGTCAGGCTGATGACAGAAACACTGGATAAGTAGAGACCCCATCAGTAAAACAGGTTTGCCTGCTGGATCTGAGCCACATAACTATTAAAAAAAAAAAAAATAACCCCTATGTTTCAGAAAACTTGTCTTGTTTAGTAAATAGAAGGACAGTGTTTACTTTGTTGTATGAAAAACTGCAATTGTTTCCTACTTATTGCCATACAGATTGTAGATTAATAGTTTCTTTGCAAAATACGATGTCAAAACAGACCTGAAAAGAACTTTTGATGCAAACTAAAGGAGATTTTTAAAGAAAAAGTAATACCAGATGAACAAATTTGTTCAGTATTACACTGTTTTTTTCTTAATTCCATGTACTTTGAATATATCTCTATTCATCTACATTTAAATAAATATCTGTGAGTTCCAACACAATAATCTAAGATGAAATCATTCTGGACATACAAGAGTGATAAGTGCAACTCCTTTCATTTGAAAAAAAAAAAAAATTAAAAAAGAAATGCTGAAATAGCATTAAAATAATAATTAGGCAGTGCTCTGGAGAAGGTCAAGCTGTTGCATTAATTCTTAAAGCATCATATTCCCTTCTTGCTACTTGTAAAGGTGTGTTTGAAAAGTACAGAACCTTCAAAATACCATGTGCATTTGTTTGTTATGTTTTGGAGGTAACGTAAAAAAATCTGACAGCATGTCACGAAGGTCATACCTGTAATTCCCTTTAACTATGTGGTGTTTTAAATTTATACAAACATAATTATTTCTAAATTCTAATGTGCTGTACATGTGCTACTGGAACCAAAACAAGGCAGATCTGGTCCTATGAGTAACAACAGCATTAGGAAAATAAATCAGTAGTGATAGATGATGAATATTTATGATTGTTTCTCTCCTACCATTTTAATCATTTACAGATATTTTCAGTTTTCATCCAGTAGAAGTACAACTGAACCCCGTGCCTCCCCTGGAGTCCTAAAGAAGATGCATAATAATGTGGCAAGCAGGCTCCTCCGCTCGCTCGGGCTGGCTCGTACATCACAGCGGCGGGCGCGCATTGGGATGCAGAGCCGCGCCGCTCGGCAGGAGCTCGGGGCGGCACGGTGCCTCAGGCAGCCGCGGCGTCTCCTGGAGCTCTGTGCCGGCCTTGGACGAGTGCATTGGCTGCTCCAGCCTTTGAGGCTGCGGTGCGCTGCTCCTGCCTACCCGCAGCCAGAGCCGCGGCGCTGGGCGGAGGGGACGGCGAGGTGACCCGGTCCCCTCCCGGGCCCGCTCCCGCTGAGGAGGGGCTCTGTGGCAGAGGCTCCTACAGCGTGAGCAAGGGCTGCTATTCTCTTTGATCCTTCTGTGGTGGTGCAAACTGGAGGGGTACGTCCCTCTGCTCTGAGGGGTTTTGTTTGGATTAGGTTTGTAGGTGAGTGCCACTCACTTTAACAGCTCATGTCTCCCTCCCTTCCCTTCCATCTTCAGTGCACATGACAGTATTTTTTCAGCCCTGCCAAGCATCCCAGTCTATATATACACATTTATCACACAAACATCTCTGCACCTTCTTACTGTGCAACTCCTTCCAATCAGCAAAAAGCCCAGGAGCAATAATATATTTAAAGTACCCTGCCAGAGCATTTTCATTGCCTGATGGCTGAGGAGAACAGGAAAAATCTGAGAGCTGCGGAATGGACTAGGAAGAGGCAGAGTACTGCACCCAGATCATGATGTGGTCCTGAGCACAAACAGGGCACTAGAAATGAAATAACATATAAAACATAAAGCCTGGCATCAGAACACAGACTTTAAGCTCCACCCCAGGTATTCACCCTAAAAGAACATTGTAAGTTTTGCCTCATATGGGTCAGAAAACACACTGACTTCATGTCCTTCTCACTGCTCTCTCAGTGCACTGAAAGCTGTAAGAATCAGCCATAAGTGAATGGGATGTAAAACTGTATGTAAAGAGTGGCACTACTAAGCACTGCATTTGGAGTGGGACATCATGCAATGCAAAGGGTGAAGTGACCTCAAACAGCAGGCTGGACTTTCAGGTTGAGCACAGTATAAAATTTAATAAAAATAGCAGTTATCAAATACCAGTTACTGAATTACTGAGCACTGCCTGTTTATGTTTACAGAAAAGCAGGCTCATTTCACCTTTTGAGCCAAACCAGACAATGGAATGCAGTGGATAATACCGTTGAAACTAATGTGTGAGATGCAGAATCACTGTCTAGCTGCATTGTGGGTTATCTGGTCCATCACAATACTATTCAAGTCACAGGTGAGTTGTAAAGAAGGAAGAGACAGGTTCTAGCTTTGCAGCAAATTCTGAAAAGGGCAGAGAACAAAACTAGAAAGACAAGAGCTTGTTTGTGAGACAATTCCTTTCCTTGGTTGAAAATGTTGTTACTAGTGCAGCCCAGTTACGTAAACTTGCCTGGATTTTTGCTACTACCAGTGGCTGTTCCTGTAAGTTATAATGAATTTATAGATCACATTGAAAAGCCATGGCTGCTTTTTCAGTCATGCTTGCCATACTTCCTTTTCCTGAAGCAAGTACTCATGAAAATTTTCACCCAGTCTTTGCAGCCATTGAATCTCAAGATAGGTAATTTCAGGTAGATGATCTCATTCCAGTCTCAGTGCGTCTCTTAAAGATTCACAAGGTTGAACTGTATCAATTCAGACAGCAGCACACAGGTTTATCACTACTCAGAACTGATTCACTTCATCTTGGTGATACGTTAGCTTTTTTTTCAATAAAGGAGAGATGATAATGAGGAACTGAAAAGAAGGGGAAATGTGTTAGAAGAAATTCTTAATTCATGACTTATGTAGAAATTATATTTAAATGAGGGAGGGAAAACCCCCCTCAATCCTGTATTTTATTAGTATTTGGAAAAAAAAAAAAAGTGAGGCAGTTGGCTTCAATATATATCCAGTAGCTGTGGCTTCTCACCTGTGCCACAGTAGAGATTTTTAACTGGAAAAAAAAGTCTGAGAAAGAATGATTTGTGGTCGGCTGTGACAGGGAATGTCAGTGGTTATTCTACCCATGCAGCATGTACTTTTGGGACAAGCAGAACTGTATTTTTAAGAATGACCTGGAGACACTTAGTATTTAAAAAGGGAAAAGACATATTTAAGAGTTGACGCTGGCACCTAAGGAACAGTAAGCTTTTAGGAAAAAAAATCAGGACAAATGTGCCCCCATTTTGTAGAATTCTTCATAAAACTTGTTAAAGCATAGATACAAGGGTTCCATCAATAAGACTGTATCTTTAGTATTATTTGGTATACTTTCATGTAAATAATTTGGCACTTACCTTCCTTTATTTTTTAAGCAGCAGTTACACACGTTGTAAAATAAATTTGCTCCTCTACTTTTTGAGAACATTTCTGAATTATTTTAATACTATTCTGAAGAGACTCCTAGAGTAATACTCACTGTAGTATTTTAGTCTATCTAATCCTTTCATGCTGCAGAGATTTAGGAAGATGAAAACAATTTCCATCTCTTGCGCTAAAAAATTGGGGGTCAGCAGATCTGAAATCTCAGGGTGAGCAGCATCCTCAGTGGCAACCAGTGGCCAAAGGTTTATGAGTCTCTGTTTATGAGTGTGCATCACCCAGCCAAATAAGTAAACTACATGTGGGAAGAAGGAGCAAATACAGGCATCCAGAAAGTGAAAAAGTCAGTTGAGGATTGCCAGGGTGCTATCCAATCCCACTGAAAATGTTCCGTGAAGATAAAACTTCTTTTTGTCCCAAATTTGTACACTAATACACCTTATCTGCTTCAGCTTAGGGCTGAGAAAGATAATGTCTGCATGTGAGCAACTCTCTTCCTTGCAGTGATACCTGAGAATGGCATCACTGTGCAACAAGTGCAACAAAGAAGTGCAAACAACTGTCCCAAACACTGGCAAATGCATTGGAAGAATAAAAATGCAGCAAGAGTTTTTCCCCAGTGCCAGTTCATTACAAAATTTTCAGTTCGGACAAAAATCTGTAAGTCAAATTTTCTAATTGAATGTCTCTTTTGAAGAACATAGATGCCTCTTGCATACATCCAGTGTGATAAGACATTTAAAAAAATTGGCTGATGCCACAGAAAATCTGATTTTAAAAAATGATATATTAATAGCATAACTAAAAGGGTCTGAAAAAACAACTAATACACATTCAATTTAAGATGATTCATTTGGATAACTGTAGAAAGAGATGAATGCAAATGAAAACACAGAATTTTGCTATCATCTCACTTCATTAAGTTATTATTTTAAAAGTATCTACTTTTTTAATGATAGATTAAAAAAAACATTATAATTTATATTACACAATTATTTTAACATAGGGGAGAGCTAAAAAACATAAAATATTAATTTCATCAGTATAATTAATATAGATGTGTGTATATCTATATAAATACCAATTTATATTTAACTCTCTAAAATATAAATTGCAGGGAGTATTTTGACTGGATCTTTTTTTCATTTTTTTTTCCATTAAATCACAGCAAATATTTCCAGTCTTTTCCTTTTTTTTTTCTTATGGCAAGAAGTCTGTCTCTCACTGAACAAAGGAAATGATAGATGTGAGCCTCTATGATTGCTGAGAAGGCAGACACAGTAATGACACTCAGAAAATTCTCTTCAGTTCAGAAGTCGTATCTAGTACATTAGAAGCATTCAGGTTTTCAGAGCACTATGTACAAAATTCTGTTTTTTCCTAGAATCTTGTTTTGTTGTTAAATTAAGTGAAACACATCAAATGAGCCCATCTTAAATATATGCCATACAGGATAACTGAATTTCTATCTTTTTGCTTTAATTATTTCAAATTGTTTGTTTTGAGGTAGAAAAGACATATAGAGTACCAGAGAAGAATTGTATGTCTTTGTTACTAATGCACTATGTAGGAGGCAATACATACTAGCACCTGAATGCCTAAGAAATACAGGATTTGAAGGTTAATTGACTTACTGACACCAGAGATTGGATTTGTCCCAAACTTTTCATAAATACAGAGACTTTTGTACAGATACATGTGTGAGTCTCTATGTCTGTGACCTAATTCTGACTTTTCTCCACCTGCAGCTCACAAGAAAGCCACTCTGAATGAGTTGTGACAAAAATATGGCAGGGGAGAGAGCTGGCAGTGTAAAACAGAAATACTTGAAAAGTGAGGTCCATTCTTTATTTTTTTTGTTTAAGTTGTGCATAGATATTTCTGGTGGCAGACAAAATTTGAAATGGAGGTGAAAAATGTGACTTAAATCATCTCTCCTTACATTGCCAAGAAATAAAGGGACTCTGTTTTTGTATACCAAAATCCACTAAAAATACCCTTATTTGTCCACTGAAATTCAAAACTTGCCAAAGACATGGAAAAGTAGAACAGGTGAATTTAAGTTTACAGCACTGAGACTGTGATCATCATTGTCATCGATTACCAATCAACCTACTGCAGGTAGCAGGAACCACAAGTCCCAGGATCTTACTTCCCCAAATTCACTGTTCCAGCCTGTACACATTTTTCTGTTCAGTCACACATTTTCTTAAATAGCTTTGCTGGTTTTATTCATCAGCAGTGGGTAGAAACAATACTTTTAAAAGAATCTTACTAAACAGTATAATCACATACACTATATAATTTCTTAAACAATGTCCAGAACTTAACTTATTTTATTAATTTATTTTTCTGTTACTTTTGGTTTAGGGTTATGGTCTTTTTGTAATATTTACTATTGTGCAGTCAAGTATTTTGTGCTTCTATCTAAATCAATGCAAAGGCCACGCTCACTTCAGTAAAATATTTTGAACTTTGGAAAAAAGTCTTTATCCTTTAGTTGATATTCATTACTTCATAGAATCACAGAATGGTTTGGGTTGGAATGGATCTTAGAGATCAGCTTGCTCCAACTCCTCTCCTTCCACTAACACTGGGTACCTCAGAGCCCAGTTCAGCCTGGCTTTGAATATTTCCAGGGATGGGCATCCACAAAATCTATGGGCAACCTGTGAGGTTCCTCATCATCCTCACAGTATAGAATTAATATCTAGAATTAATATCTAATATAAATTAAATTGTTCCTTGTCCTGTCACTACATTCCCTTGTCAAAAATCCCTCTCTGGATCAATTGTAGTCCCCTTTAGATACTGCAAGGTGCCACAAGGTCTCTCTGAAGCCTTCTTTCCAGGGTGAACAGCCCCAACTCTCTTAGTGTATCTTCATCTGAGAAGTGCTCTAGCCCCCTGGGCATTTCACAGTCCACCTCTGGGTTCACTCCAAAAGGTCCATGTGCTCTGGTGCTAAGGGCCCTGGAGCTGGATGCACCACTCTGGGTAGAGTCTCATGAGAACAGAGAGGAGGGGCAGAATCACTTCTCTCAACCTACTGGTCATGCTGCTTTTGATAAAGACCAAGGTATGATTGCCTTTCTGGGCTGCAAGCACACAGTACGGAACATTCTTTGTTCCAATTCATCAGGTAATTTGGTCTTTTCCTGAAAATAAAAGTGCTACAAGCATTTGTTCCTGCTCTCAGACTTTTAGTTAGGCATTATAACACATTTTCTACCTGTTGTGGTTAGTATATTCCCAATAGTTTGAAAGTGCTTTTATTTCTGGTTTTCTCTCCATATTGGAGGTTTTCCGTGAAGAAAAATATAATAGAATAAAATATCTCATATTTAAACTTCTTTAAGTAAATCAAAGTAATAAATATTAGAATTTTTAGATGCGATTCTCTAGCAAGGCTGATTCAACCTGTGAAAATTTTATTGAGATATTTTTTCAATAGAAAAAAAAATCAGCCACACCAAGTGTTACATGTGAACTGTTTGGATTGCTTCTGGCCTTTTGTATACCAGGTTATAATTGGTGAGAAACACTTTCCTCAACTATAATCATGAAAGACAGCTAAAATCTTGACAATACTCACTGGTCTAACTGAAGTCGGGCACTAGTTACAAATGGTTGCAATGAGATACTCTCTACTATGACTCACTCTTTAATTAATGCTGCAGAGAAGCCTTATTCTTTTCTGCATGTCAACATACTCGCCAGAACTTTCATTTCAATTTTTATTGTTAGTTTAATTTTCGTGTTCATTTGAATTAAAGGGAAAACATTTGGTTTTCATAGCAGTTTATGCAAATGTTTTGAATCACTGGGATTTGACCTTCTGTAGTTTACAAGCTGTGTTGGCAAAGCCTGGCTTTTTTTCAGCTGCAACAACTGATATATTGCATTGTCTGTGGTTACTTGTTCCTGACTCTGAAGCCAATGAAGTTTTTTTCAGAGCCTTTGTCCAAGCAGTTGTAAAGCTATTTTGAGGGTATAGCAGCTCTCTCATCTGACAAGCTCAACTATTCTTTGCATTGAAGTTGTTAATGTCTTTAACAAAAAATCTTCCCTTGCTATTTGATGTATTTCTACACTCCTGGTACAGTTTAATACATGTGCTAACAGCTACTCTAATTTCCAAATATACAACACTTGCTACATATTTAGATTGCCTATTATTAGTTAGCTTTGGATATGTACCTACAGTGGCCTACTCTTTACAGGGACAAGGAAAATTATCTACTGGCAACCTTATGACTAGGCATTTCACAGCTAGAGCTAAGAGGTCTAGCTGGTATAAAAGCACTCTTCAGGGTAAAGTTGACGAATTGTAGTAACCCTCACTGGTGTCACGACAAAGGATTCTCTCTAATTGGGCATGGCTGACGAATCAGTAAGGGGCAGTATTAGTTAACTGGCCTAAAATGAAACTTTCAATAGGCCATCCCTCCCTCTCACACAGAAAATGAATTGGAGCATTAAAGCCACCCCCCTACATCATCTCTTATCAAAGACCTCCATCTCTTGCTCATATACAATATAGCCTGCTCCATAGGCTCTGGTGCCAACACTGCTGTTTTCTCACCACATTATGCTATGCAAAATTAACTGCTTTTGTAAACAGAAACAACTTTCACAGCAATGCATCTTTACCTCTTTGAGCCACTGGAGAACCATATCATTAATACTCATTGGTTGCTGAAGAGCGTGAGACATCTGCATTATTTTTATGAATACCAACTCTGGCCCTGGAGTTAATTTCATTGAGCTTATCCTGCCTGGCTGGGTAGTTCCAAGAAAAGTTTTGGGGAATGCTGGAAAAAAGCAAACAATGCTGAAGAAAATAAATTAAAAGACAGATTATGAAGAAGCTTTGTTGAAACAATAGAGAACCTGGAAACCCTGCCTGTATTCCCTATACCTGCCTATTAAGAGAAGTCAGACAAGTTTAAAAATGTTTTATCTTCCCAGCCCAAATCTGAGATCAAAGGGGACAGTAATCTATTAAAGACTCTGAAGAAAATGGTGGAAGTATCAGCAGCTGAAGAAAACACACGCATTTGTTTCCACAAAAGCTGCCAAAAACCCTCACCTATGAATTAAGCATGTCAGCTGAGTGAAACTTGTCAACAGGAAAATAAATATAGTTAAACAGTGAGCACATATGTCTGCTCCTACTTCATGCACTTTCTATGCTTCTTATGCTGCTTTGAACAAATAAATAATGCTTTGTTTTAAAGAAGCTGTGATGGATCGTTAAGGCTAAATAGAAAAGTAACTTGAACTTAAAAAAAAAATATATTTTAGTTTGTCCTGCCTACAGAAGAATAAAATCTGTGGTTTCCTTCAGGAATATTATACCAACATTTTGAACTAGAAGTCATGGCATTGTTTGCTGTAGTTTGGATGTAAAATAATAGGCATGGCTTAAGTTCTGAGCAGGTGTATCTCCTAATTACATGGTGTTTGCTTGAAAAACAGCTTCAGACCATGATTGTTTCAGAGGTGTGACAAATCATTTCATTCTGTTTAAGCCTATCTCCTGATGGTCCTTTTCTTTAATATGAATATCAAAAGATGAAACTAAAATTTTAAAAGTTCTTGTTGAAAATCTGTTCTTAATGGACAGGCATATAAAACCTGATATCCTGAAGAAGAGGTCTTTCTATATCAGCAAGTAAATTCATGGAAAAACAAGAATTTTTGTCCCTTTGACTTCCTGATGTGCTTTCTGCAGCCACAGCATGCTCGCTAACATCTGGTCAACAGAGATCTCTGGGAATATAGCATAAAAATTGACTTACATCGTATGAGAAGCAATAGGAAGGAAATATTTCTTTTAAAGGTTGGCTAAGGGTCTCCAGAACAAGTTGTTTGAATTGTTATAAAAGACTGATAGGGTTAAATAGTCATAGCCCTTTTTAATAATTTCTCTGCTTACAAGTACAGACGTAAGTGCTTGGGCAGAACATAGCACTGCATGCATGTAACACCTAACTGCAAAGATGTCAAAAAGCACTGGCAAGTTGGTAGCCATGTAGATGGGCTTGGTACACACTACCAGAATGATGCAGGTAAATTTCTTTGTTCTCAGAAGAAGGAAAAAATCCTGGAACTGCAAGATTTGTCCATAAAAACATATACTAAGTCAGCATCTGAACATATATGTAAAAGGCAAGACTATTTTCTGGTGCAGAGAGCAATTAAGGCTACTGTGGTGACATAGGACTCACAGGGACTGGCATCCAGAAAGACAGACTAAGATGCTAAAATTAGGATTTATAATGGAAATGGTGTAAAAAATTTAAGACTTATGTATTTATGTTCACAGGAATACTTACACCTCCTCTAAGTGGCCTAGGTCCAAAGCCATGGAGCATTTTGCTCCAATTCTCCCTTCTTGACTATCTCCAAATTAAAAATGGATTATAAAGTGGCATGGTTATAGCAAAAAAAACCCAGAAGCCATTATACTATTCAATCTTGAGAAGTGAATCCTGTGTTCAAGTTCTTGCCTTAGATCAAATAGAAGAAAGATATAAGCCTGAAGCCCAGATAAGTGACCATTCAGTATGGCTTACATTCATTTTTCTTGATAAGCAGTAAACTGATGCAGTGTTTAGCTTTGACTATAGCTGAACGATTACTCTGCTTGCCTTGTTATTTTCCTACTACTATAGCTAGTGTGGATTTTCTTTGGGGTTTTGGTTTTGAGGCTTTGTGTGTGTGTTGTTTAATTTTAAGCAAAAGATCTACCCCTATTCCACCTTATGTCACAGCTATGCCACCAGAATTTGATGAGAACATGAAGGAAGCATGTTTCACCTTGAAGAGGAAGACTTTTGAATTCTTATCTTCTTCTCCCACAAGATCATCAAAGATGATATCAATCTGATTTTCTTCTCCATTTGTTGCTTCCTCTTCATTTGTTGATTTTTTTTCTTTGCTTTTATTTCCAGTAAATTCAAGCAACTTACAGGTTCATCTAATCAAAAGTTTGAAAATTTACACTTTCATTTTGTATTCAAAATTCAAATTAAACTTCTGGAACTCATTATTTATTTAACTGGATCCTTTATTTGGCCCTCACCACTGTGTCCCATTATTACTGCCCTGATTATATGATACAAAGTCATTACAGAAAAGAGGAAATCAAGGATTTGCCTGTCTTGCCCTTGGTGTTTCTCTGGGGTTTTTTGGTAACAAATCTTTCCTAAAATCAGCCTGTGTAGGACAAGCTAACTTAGGTGAAGGTGAGGTCATCAGGATCTGCTTGTTAAAGTTATAATGTCACAAAGTGGTTGAGGCTGAAATGGACCTCTGGAGGTCATTGGTCCAATCTCTCTTTTCATGCAGGGCCACCTGGATCTGGTTGCCAAGAACCCTGTCCATACCACTTTTCAATATGTCCAATAATGGAGACTCCACCACCTCCCTGAGAACCTGTGCAAATGCTCAGTAACCCTCACTGTGAAAAAGTGTTTCCTGATGTCCAGAGGAAACCCCCTGTCTGTTCCCATTGTCTCTGGTCCTGTCACTGGGAATTATTGAGAAGAGGACACTGCCTGCTCTCTTCAACACTCCTTTCAGGTATTTATTTACATTAATGGGATCCTCCTGAGCTTTCTCCTCTCCAGACTGAACAGTTACAGCTCTCTCAGCCTTTCCTCATCACAGAGATGCTTCACTCCATCATCTTTGTGGCCCTTTGCATGACCATTGAGTAGCAGAGTGACTTAATTGCAAGGCCCTTCAATAATCTTTGAATAATCATGACAGTCAGAAGTGTCCAAGGACTGGAGGAAAGGATGTTTCACTTCTGAATAAAAAGAAAGACCCAGGGAACTACAAGCCTATGAGCTTCACCTCAGTCCCTGGAAAGGTGATGGAGTAGCTAATTCAGAAAAACATTTCCAAGCACATGAAATATAAGATAAAGCCTAGATAACTGAACTGGGTATCATTTGTACTTTGGCAGGGCTAAATGGAGTTTTCTGTTTGCAAGGGAAAGCCTAATTTTGATAAGAGAAGGAAGATTAGAAATCTGGTGTGAAACAGGATCCAAGGTTTGGAGGTCTACAACATCTAGGCAGCCACGGAGAGGCATTGCTTCCCTACTAGGTATACTTTTTTGAGACCATTTTCCTTAGGTTCTCCAAGTAGTATCTAGCCAAGAGGAGTGTGAAAACCTTCTGCTTTGTTTCTGGTTCTTGAAACTCTTCATGTGGCAATTGTGGGAGCTGGTCACGTGAATTCAGCTCCTGCTCTTCAGAGCCCATTCAAAAGGAGATTTTTTAGTGTTTATCCCAATGTAAGGATGATAATGACAGCTGTACTACTCCAGAACTGACCAAAGAATCTGCTTCATACAGCATCTGGGTTGAAGGGATTAGTGCCATGTCAGATGACTTTTGATTTCAGAAGATGGAGCCAAGAGTCCCTGAAAGGTACAGTTCTCCTCAGCATCTGAGTATAGATCTGGGTATAGAGATTTGGATCAAACACGTACTCGAGAAGCTGAGTTGCAGACTAGACTGGTGCTCTGGATAATGAAATGAAGCACTGGCTGTGAAGAATTTTGTGACAAGTTTTTGCACTAGAAATGTACAGGCAAATGGTGTGTGCCAGATGCTCAGTTAGAGTGCCTTATGTCATTTAATTACAGCATGAGAATTTAGGGTCCAAAAACACTAAGCTACTAATTACTTGGTAAACACTCAAATGATGCAGATATTAGCCTCTTCTAGGGATTTAACCTACCACACTGAGTTCCAGTGTCAGAGAAATCAAAATTACCACGACTTTGGATTCTTGTACACATTCCTGTAGTCAGCATCCTATGGCATATAATTAAATTTAATTACTATATGAAACTTTGAACAGCAAAGTAGTCATTTCTAGTTCTTCTATCCAAAAAGCATACTTAACTGCAAAAAAAAAAGCACAGAGAGGAACAATAAAAGTGATCAGAGGTACGAAAATGCTTCCATACATTGAAAATTATTCAATCGGTCAGGGCACTGCATTATGGGAAAGATAAATAATTGGGAAAGAAAAGAAAAGAGAAAAGAAAAGAGAAAAGAAAAGAGAAGAGAAGAGAAGAGAAGAGAAGAGAAGAGAAGAGAAGAGAAGAGAAGAGAAGAGAAGAGAAGAGAAGAGAAGAGAAGAGAAGAGAAGAGAAGAGAAGAGAAGAGAAGAGAAGAGAAGAAAAGAAAAAAGAAAAGAAAAGAAAAGAAAAGAAAAGAAAAGAAAAGAAAAGAAAAGAAAAGAAAAGAAAAGAAAAGAAAAGAAAAGAAAAGAAAAGAAAAGAAAAGAAAAGAAAAGAAAAGAAAAGAAAAGAAAAGGAGAAACAGATGAGTGTCCACAAAATCTCTAACCATCCTGGAGAATACACATAGGGAAATATTGATCCCCTGTACTTTCCTATACAAGCATGTGAGCTACCAGATGAAAAAAGCAGCTGGAAAGTTCAAAATAAACAAGAGGTTTATACAACATATAGCTAAGCTGTGGAACTCATTGCTATATACTGTAGGTGTTTAAAAATGTCATATGTTCCAGTTTATTGAGAAAAAACATAAATACAAAAGAATCTCATTCAAGAAGTCTGAATTACAGCTAAAGGCCAGATGAATATGGGAAACAGTATTACACGCTTGCCTGGTTCTTATCCTCTCCCCCTGACATCTGGTACAGGACATTGTCAGAGACACAATATGAGACTAGCTAGACCTTTGGTTTGAACCATTGTGGCTGTTCTTATTTTCCTATGATTTTAAACTGTATGTTATTCCAGAAATTCCCAGGCTGCAATAGTAACTCTAGTTCTGTTCTAAGTGATTACACAGGTGGTACTTCAGTAGACAGTAGTATGGGAACAATGGTATAGCAGTGTCAAATTTGGGCTGGGAACAACTGCACTGGGATCATCAAGCCCAGAAGTTTGTAATATACCGCTAGGATTCAGTTGCCTGCTATGCATTTAATCTCTGTTTTGGATTATAAATTAAACTGGAATTTAAATAAAAGTCGTGGCCAAAGGCCTTAAACCATGCTGATAGATGTCACAAGGCTTTTTTTCTTTTAAGCTATAAGGCACAGAGTAGAAGGGTTGTGTTATTTCTGATTGAACACAGAATTATTTTCAAACTCCCTCTCTAAAACTATTCAAGTTTCATTTGTGGCTTGGCTCTTCCATAAACTCTTTGTTCATTACATTTCTATTTGCTTCTGTTGAAAACAGAGATGCTTTCAAGTGAAATGTTTTAAGGAGGGTTAGAAAATATTCTGAAATAATTTTAAAAGTAACATATATTCCCTTGATTTATGTCCCATATCTTACATGTAAAAGTGAAAAAATAATACTTTTAATTGTAAAATTTAAAAAACAATTTTTTTTTTATGCTCCTAACTTTACAGTATGGGGAGTGCTTCCCTAATCTGATCTGGAAATTAGTGTCATTGTTCAACCTAGATTAATTATTTAGAAAAAATAAAAACTGACATTTAAAAAAAGAAAGATGAAATAGAATTCTTGTTAAGTATAGCAATTGGAAATGGAGCATAGTGTGGTATAGTAATTGTCATTAGATACAGAATAAAAAGAGTGTGATCAAATAAATCAAACCATGATTTAAATTTTCAAAATTTATTACATTTTTTTTTAAACTGTGTTATCAATTAAAAGAGGGTACTACTATGAGTTTGAATTAATGAGCATTTTTTTAAAAAAATATACAGCAAATGGCTATGTTAATCAAAGGAAATCAAGCTACATTAATCCAGGTTCTTTTAATGGTTAAAGATTTATAAACACTTTTCTCTTGGTACATGTTTAATTTTCTCAGTACATTTTTAAATAGATTTTCTATTCTTTGACTAGTAAAATGTTTAAGACTGACAAAATAGTCATAGTCTACAACCTACATAGGAAAAGGCTTTGATTACAGTAAAATTACACAAAAATGTGTCATTAAAAGGCATTGGACAGACATAAAACCTAACCTTTTGAGCTGAAGAATACTTAATATTCTCTTCATGATCATGCAAGGGGAAATTCTTTGCTATGGAATAGCTATTTTCCTGTTAAGCAGGCTATTTCATCAATGATTTATTCCTGAGATGTAATAGGTCATTTAAAATGGTGGTTTAAAAGTTAGGCCTTTTTTGTTTAATTTTCTCACAGGCAGTTGGTAATTATCATGGTCCTGCAGTTTCTCTGGAATGCTGTGGAGGGTCAAATGCCAATGGAACCCTGCTTTATAGGGTAATTAAGACAGTAGACATGGTTATTAAATACATCGTGCTAAACTAAACTGGAATGCTGTGAAATAAAATCCAAAATCATAAATAAAACGAGGGTATTCTAGCAAAAAGAAAAAAAAAAAAAAGGAGACGTTCTACAATCATATTTGCAGTAAACAGCTCTGACTGAATTGTGTCTGAAATTCTGCCATTTAAGTATCCTGAGACTTGTTAGATGTTTCAGGAATATTTTAAAACTAAAAAGAGAAACAAATGTGCTTTAAGTGTGTTTTGTGTGCAGAAATCTAGTACAGTAATCAAAATTCAACCTCATAGTGTTCAGTGTATCTAAGGAATGTTAAAAAAACCTCCACAATGAATAGAACCTTCTGTATTCATAATTACCATGCAGCATGTGCTGGAAAATATGTGTTAAAACAGGATGATGGATGTAAGTTTAATGTGAATAACAAAAGAAGTTTTGAGAGTCCTGAAGAAAATACTACAGGGTGATAACCACTTTTTAAGATATCACCAGGTGTAGTAGTGTAGCTGTTTTCTTCCTGCCCATCAGAATGTTTTGTATTTCCACTATCCTTTAGGTCACATACAGAGACAGGACTGTATGCCTTATGTGCAGGAAAGGGGGCAGAAATTAAAGGCTTCATCAACACAGGTAATACTAACAGAATGAAAGGTGGCATACAGTAACCTGTAAGATATTGTACTTCCCTCAGAATATAAACTTGTCTTTATACTTTTTCCGTACTGAAAAGATAGGGTAATACAATTTTTCCCTAGAAAAACTGCGATGAGTATACAAAAGTGCTGTTAAATTTGCTTTGGAAAATGAGTCTAATATAAAAAAAAAGTCCTTAAAATACAGAATGAGATTTGTACAAGTGATTCAAAATTATATTGTCTTTGTTTAAAGTCTGGATGATTATATATGCAGTTTTATTGGTAAATTCATTGCATCACTAGAAAAGGAAAAAGAATTATGTCCTCCCCCTCCCTAAAAGAAAAAAAAAATAATAAAAAAGAAACTAAATATTTCCAATTCTAGCTGTAAAACTGGAAGCCAGAATGTGCAGTTGACAGGCACAGCGCCAGCTGACTTTAAATCACTAGCCTTTCCATCAGATCAGTCTTCCTACTTCCACATGGAACACATTTTAAGTTAACAATGTGTAGTTTGGCAAAGGAATTGTTTTTCTTTGGCATAGAGTAGTTGTCTCATTTCTTTTTAAAAAAGTATTTTCTGCCTGCTTATATATACACAGTGTGTGTGTGGACATTCTTTTGAACTTTAAATACAGTTGTTGCATCAAAAAACTTTATTTAGACAATTACATTCTGACTATTTTGCTTTTTATATATATGCAGATATAAGCATATATATAACACAAATTGATACTTAATTCATCTGCTTGCAGGCTGGTGAAAGTTACCCACATTTAAGTTTTTACTTAAATATGTATGTAAATGCCTATAAAAATGTTGATTAATCTGCTTTACCACAGACACTCTAAAAACAGGCCTCCTTCCTTAAGACAGTAATTTAAGTAGGTCTCAGTTGATATCAGAGTATTTACAGTGTAGGTATAGACTCTAAGACAAACTGAGATTAAATCTGATCATTTTGCTCTTAGTCCAAAACCTGGCCATTTCAACCAGATGTATTTATAGCATGAAAAAGCAGTAGAATGGAATGCTACTCATTCAGACATTTGCAGTTGATTTATTCATTCCTGGTTGCTTCCACTGAAAACTCAGAAAAGCAGAAATGCAAATTTTCAGACATTGGTTCCACTTGAAATGGGACAGACCACTGCACCAGCTACTGTTGTGAGACCAGATAGAGCTACTGCTGCCTACACATAAAGAGAGCCATTAAGGAGAAGTTGTTTATTTCTGCTTCTGCAGAAATCATAAACACCAGCCATGAGCCTGACAGCACAAGCTGTGCTGCAGTAAATTCTAGTACTTTGCTGGCCATTCTAAGCTGCCCAGTAAAAGTTACTGTAGCTAAATCCCATATACATTTCATGAAATAATCCTGCCCAGAAGATGGTATCATATTCATGCACAGCAGGGTGTGCAAATGCCTATAAATCATAACGTAGAATCTGTAATATCTATAAAAAAAAAATATCTGTGCAAATTTAACCATGACCCTTTGCCAGACAATAGGCCTTCATATGCTTTGCAGCTTAGCAGACACCAAGGAATTTTGTTTGGAAGTGATAGCTACTGTCTATGTAATATTTAGGACCTATTCATGGAGCATCTGGCAGAAAATAAAAGCGTTTCCTCCTCTAACATATGCTAAAGAAGGATGTGGTCCTGTGCCTGCTCCTCCTCTTCTGACTTTTTGCAAATAGCACAACATAAGAGACAGTTGTTTCTGGCTGCCCTGCTGCCTGTCATGGCTGTCAAGTGAAATCCCATGAATTATTGCTCTTCCAGATGTAAGAGATTTCCAGGCTGCCTTAAACTGCCTGTGGTTTGTGGTACTGGAGAGGAGAGAAACGAGATTAAACTTCATCTCATCAGTGCAATCTGAAAAGATCACACAGAGGACTAATAATCACAGCTTTTTCATTCCAGAGCCGGACCCGAGAGCTCTGTGTTTTTGTTTCAGGGCTATGTCATATTAAGCTTGTTGGAAGACATTGATTAAGGTCAAACAATGTTTGAAGATCAAAAATAAAATTTTTAACTCTGTGTTGCTGCATACATTTTGCATTCTTCAGAAAGTGTCATGCATTTCTTTAGTCAGCTGAAACAGAAGAGACTGTGAATGGAATTCTCTAATTCTGAGATGTCAGCACTTCTTAGCATAAACTTATGAAAGATAAAAAGGAAAATGTTGACCTAAAATTATTAATCTAATGTCATAGAGCATCCCCTAAAAATTCAGAGGAAACCATAACAAAAAAAATCCCTCTACTTGTCATTTTGGTTTCTCCATAAATGTCTGACTTTGTGATTTTTCAAAAGTTGGCATTTTGCCCTTTCCTTTTTTAAAAAATTTTTATGATTTGTTTGTGCCAGCCACATTGGCTTCTGAACATTTGAGGTTAGTCTGAATGTTTTCCATTAGCAAAGAATACTTATTCTTACACTGACTAATTTTACAGTTTTCAGAATGCCCAACTGTAATCTTGTGTAAGTTAAGAAATAACAACAGACTCAAAATGATAGGTAGAAATTTAAATACAGGTTTTCATTATTTTTTTTATTATATTCCAAAATTATTCTTTTACTGTGTTGTCTACTCCAACCATTTACCTTTAATTTCCAAGTGAGTTTCTTCAGTTCTCTGACGTGTATGTATGAATGCAGAGAGAGACACATAGCAGTGTAAAGCACAGTTACCTGTAAACTATACTTTAAATAATAGCTGTAAAACAAAATAGCATTATGCTTTAAAACCTAGATATTGTCAGATGATTACTGTCATAACTACATTTTTTATGAAATCAAGACAAGCAGAGACATTCCTGTCATTTCACTGCAGCCCTATTAATGATCAAAATGTTAATTACAGATAAGGAAAATATGTTGTCCCAAGAACACCTGGAAATAATTGACAAATGTATGCGACTTAGATCAGAATGTAATTGCCCTGATTCGACCTATGTAGCTTTTTCAAAAACTGACGTAGCTTGTTTAGTAATGGTGTTGGCTACCAGATGTAAAACCTCCCAGGCCAGCTTTCTTTTTCTTCAAACTCAGGCATATCACAAGGGCTCTCTAATATAACGGAATACCAGTAAAACAGTGATGAAAACCATAGGTACAAATATCTGCAAGTGGCTCACATGAAAGCATTTACTGCTTTTCATGCACATGCATTAAACCATAGTGGAAAGGAGCCTTTCACTTAAAATGCATTAATTATTTGACACTGGTTTTCCTCAGATATTTTTTTGCTATGCGATGCAAGTGAAAGATTACAGCTGAAAAAATGATCATCATACTTGAGGTAGGCTCATGGAATCTTTTCTTATGTTCTGTGTGAAGTTGTCTTGAACCAAAACCTCTGCTCCTTAAGGATTAAGGGATTGAAAAGCAAAGACTGAAGCTGCTGTAATTTAAACCCAGCCATTCTCTAGCACAAAGGTGCAAAATGGACTGAGTCAAACTGCTTCTTTGCTAGTTCACCTAAGAAATAATTTTACCTTTTGAAAGTTTTGTATTATTAACATTCCAAAGATGTCACTATCTCTAAAGGAAATTTATTCTCTTGATTTTTAAACATGAGATCAGAGCCATGAGACATGGAAGAGGAGAACATGGTTTCAAATTGCAATTTATAGTATTTCTGAAAAATTCCATCTATGTAATGTATAGATAAATCATAAAGATAAAATTAATCAATGAATGCCACTAAGGTAGGTTTCCTTTTGTATAAAAATACCTTGTCTCCAGAAATTCTTGCAGAGCAGTTTTCTACTGCTATTTTAAAAAATGGTTTTGCATTACTAAAGAGTCATAAAAAGTATCAGATGAAACAAACTTAGTTCCAAGGGCTGCAAGAGAAGAGGGAGCATTATGTTATATGGCAGATAATTAATACATTCACTAGACAGAAAAAATCCAGTTAATTACTGGGTGCATGTTAACTGATTGCAGGTTCTGAGTTTCAGTAACGAAATTAACTGAATTCACATTTCAGGTTGTTCGTTTCTTTTTAAAGTTTGTCACAAGGACTCAGTACATAATTCTAATCAAAACAAATCAAAACTTCTTTTTAAAAATTATTCCCAGTGGAAAAGCACCATATCCAGCAGAAAACAGAGACCCAGCACTGTGGTTTGGGCACCACTGTGCCGTGCAAGGGACCTGTCTTTGATTACTGGGTCTAATGCTCTGCTTGCCAATGAGCGCTCCCCACTGTGGTGCTCAGCTTGTGTGAAGAGAGCAGTTCTGCAGCTTTGGGGAGCACAGCTCCTCTGAGCCACTTGCTTGGAAGCTGCTCTAGTTCAGGCAGAAGTGAGCTGCCCCCAACCCTCCTACCAGTGTATCGGCTGCTGTGGATGCTTATGTAGAGTGAAGCAGGGGAGATGTACTTATTTGGAAGTTTGGAGAAGTTTTTTTCCCTGGGGGAAAACACATAAACATATTCTCTTGTGATATGTGTCAAAACTTACTGCCTATAGGCCAAGCATAGTCCGTAGAATTACTTGTATCGACTTTAGAGTACATTCAAAGTTTCCATTTGGGTGAGGAAAAGTCATATAAGTGGTTACATATTTGTACTTGTAAATCATCTCCTATCATTGATTTAAAATTGTGACCCACTGTTTATCCATACATTTGGTGTGGAGCTAGCAACCAACTATAATATGAGCTTGCCAGCACTTCCCATTTATAACTTCAAAGCCTAACCTGGAGGACCAACCTCTCAAGAGACAGAAGCAATTCATTTTCCATATTCAGTGTGCTTCTCTTGAGAGAAAAAAACTGCCAGTCATGCCAAATCGTGTTGAATGATACAAGGGAAAGCTAGTTTTATCACAGGGGCAGCTGACACAAAACTCTTCCACACTTAGGTTGGATGGGGACTGAGTTCAGAGATGAAAGGTCAGTTCTTTATCCACTAAGCCCTCTAGATATTCCAAAATCCCCAGTACATTACAAATTTGAACAGTTTAAGCTCTCTTAAATAAAAGAATCTCTTCTCGAGGTAAAGTATACAGTGTATATAGATACAGCGCAGGAGAAACATGTGAAAGGTCAGAGATGTGACCTTTTAACGTCAATAGTTTTATTTATTGACAAGAAGTCCAGTTTAAAGGGCTTAATGAAAAGGCAAGACAAGAATCGAGGAATGTGTTAAACGGCATAAATTTGACTGCCTAAATAAATTGTACTGTGTTCCTCAGAAATTGCAATTGCCATGAATGTTTTCTGGGGCTTTTTCTTAGCACAGGAAACAGCTTCAGAAAGGAACAGTACACTTGTTACACTGACAACACAAAAGCTAGTTACTTGAGTTTCCTAATATGGTGTAAGGCAATTGAAGTGGTATTTTTATTTTCCTTGATATTTTCTTTCATGTCATTTAATTATTCTGTTATCCCAAGTTAGAAAAAAAAGTTGAATCAATATACACTTTATATTTAGAACTTGCTCCCACTGAAATCAGTAGAGAAAAACAAGACAGAATGGTACCAATAAAGCTCTTCTAATTAAGTTGTATTTAATTTAATTTTTTTTTTCTCATATTTGTTCAAAAACACACCAGAGAATTCTAGTTAGTATATGCATTGTCAGAATAGTTGTACTTTTATATTGCCTCTTAATAAATGATTTTCTTATACTACAATAATGCAGTCAGAAATACTCATGATTATCTATAGAGACAATATAACTAATACATTCATATCAGTATGGATACTATTGATAAATAGATTTTTCAGTGGTTCTGAGCACCACCATATTCTTTTGAAACTATTGGGTGTTGTAACTCTGTTACTTGGAATATAAAGCCATTTAGTTCTTAAAAATGTTTTTCCTCCTCATCAAGTGCAATCTAGGAGTTCTGAAATTAGAAATGAAATACAAAATTTGTTTCCTGCAATACTTTGGCCTTTTAAAATGCTATTTATAGCCTACAGCATTTTGTTTAGGTGAAGCAATTATCGGCATCCTCAAGTGAAGGTTTTATGTTCATGAACTTTTGGATTTTGTCATTTCAGTAATAATGTCTTATATTCTAGTTCAATTTTACAGCTTCTCCTCTGAAAAGACAACTGCCTTTTGTGATGTAATTTAGAGACTTCATTGCAAATGGGGATCAAGACACACAAATTGAGAACACAGGGAGGAAAAACAAAGCTGGATTAAAGATTGCCTTGAACTGATATAGCTCTGTCCCAAGGACTCTGCATTCTTGTTTACAATGCCTTGACAATAATACTGATCATTTCATCTCTAGTGCCTTTTATGATTTTTTTTTTCTGTAAAATGAGAACAAGATAAATTGGGAGCATCAATAATGACAGAAATTGGAAAGGGTAACAAAACAAAATGTGCTAGTACTACTTCTTCTGGTAATCTTTTCATCTTATTCCTGTTTATCTTCTTACTAGTGTTCTAAAATGCCTTTGCAAATTGATATTGATAAATTTTCATATGAATACTAAATAATACCATACGTTTAAAACTGCTATGCTTATGGAAGTTTACGGCTTAATTAATTCAGTGAGATCTCTTGTCAATATTTCAGACTACCTTCAGCATGACACCATCACTCCGTTTGATCTCTCATGCCACAAAATATGCTATTTGTGTTTGTATCTTACAGATATTTTTAATGATGTCTGAGGTTAGACAAACTATTGATAAAAGATTTCTTGATCAAAACAGATACTTGGTTTTGTCCTTAGATAACTGTGCAAGCTTTACACTACCACATTACTCACCAGCTTCAGCCAGAAGAGTGCAGCCCATTCATGACACAACATGTAACAACTTCACATTTGCAGGGGTTTTTTCCTGTATTTTAAACATCCGTGCTCAGCCTCATTACAAGTGAAGCAGATGAACACTGAATTGTCAGTTCTTTCACACCTGTGACAAAACATTAACTAGACTCTCCTTTGAAGGAAATATAGAATTGCTTGATAAATGTATCTTATTTCTTCATTGTTTAAATTATCTCATTGGAAAGAAATTTCATGCACAAAGAATATGTGCACATGCAACAAGATAAATTATGAGCAAATTCTCTGGTGTCATTCTGGCTTATTTTTAAGAAGAGCTGGAATGTCCCTCAGTTAATCTGCATTATATTGTGCAGACTAGTTTTTATGTAGTCTCATCACTGTGGTGAAATGACTGTTTATCAAAGGTCAGTTACAGTACTCAAAGCCTGACAATGGACTGAAAGGGAGAAGAAGATGAGTAATTTGGAACGTTAATAAAGAAATTTTGCTTTATTTGTTCCTAACCTTGAAAAACACTCACAGATTTCAACTATTATGCAGCATGCAGCAGTAAACTTCTCAAGGGCCTTTTGTCTGCACACCTCATTGCTGCCAGAGGCTCATTGTCTGCTCTTAGTAAGTGCAGTAATACAGGATGGGTGTTTATAGTATTTATTGACAAGTGCCTTTTGTTTTCCTTGCTTATTTTTTGCTCTCCCAGATCTTGATGAACATTCTAGCTTTCCTAGTTTCCTTGCTTTCATTTCATTTTAATAAGCATTTGGAGGCTGTTTCCAGAAATGCCAAAGAAAGGTACTTTTTTTCTTCCTGAGCCTCTGGACAGATATTTTATACCTACTGTGTGCAGCTTGAGTGTCTGAAGCACAAATTAAAAGAATAAATGGCTCTGCTCTAGTTCCACATATGGTAAATGTGTTCTTCTGATACTACTTTACCCTGTTATATATTAACAAATACATATTTTTTGAAGTTTACAAATAGAGCCTGGTAAAAGTTAAAAGTTTGATAAAATGAGGACAGGTTTAAAGGTTTTGTTTCGGGGTCTACTTTCTTTAAAATTTTGGAGAAGGTGTTTTGATGTTATGGCAACAGGAAGAGTTACATAAGATTGTTATTAAGGGAGTTTTAACTTCGAGAACCAAGTTTTTACATTGTTGATCACCCTAGCTTATTTCTGAAAAAAAATATGTTTCATCATTTCAGAGTGTTCTTTTTTTTTTGAATCTCTGATTTGAGGTAAATCCAGAGCTAACAATTTTTCAGATAAATTTTGGAACAGGCTAAGTATTTTTGGCCAAATAATAAAAAAACCAACCAAACAAACAAAAACACAGGTGAAAAAATGTTATCTATTTAAATTCCATTGCATCTAATGGCAGTTCAATACCAAAACCTTTTCCTTATGTTGAAAGGTTCCCTATTTCACATGAACTCACAAATAGGATTTAGGTAAGTGTTGTAAGATGAATTCTGCTTTTAACTAAAGCCCATGGTTTGCTCATGTTTTTTCCTTGAACTATATATACTGAAATATCAGAAGTTCAAATATATTTTACTTAAGCAATCTGTGTGCTGGTATTCTGCATCATAATATGGAGGTGAACTGGAAAGAAGATGTGTACACTGCCATGGAAGTTGTGAGAACATGTTGTACTAGTACCTTAGCTGTCACTCCAGACAGTCAAATGAAGTAAGTCAATGGATCTATGGTACAGAGGTCAGAGTGGCAGTATTTCTGAAGAATTCAGAGAAGCTGTCTGGAGACTGCTAGTGTGTGAGATGGAGGAAGAAAGAGAAAGATGAGCAATGAATTCCCTAAAGCTATTCCCCTGAATGTGTTCCATAATAAATTTTAAATGTGTGTCATAGTGGGGTAGAGTGGTCAGATTTACTAATAATTTGCATTAATATTTGTAATATCTATGTTTTATGAGCATGATTGCTTTAAAAGTTTTGCAAGTTTATATTCTTCCCAATAATTTCAGATGTTTTTTACTGGCTATGTCATTCTCTGTTATTATATATTTTATCTGCATCTTTTGTATATGAAATGAAGAGGCTGCTATATCCTTCCTACTCTTTTCTTTGCCTGACTGCTTAACAGACAGAAACCGCTGTAATCTGTCACAGCATCAACCACTGAATGGGGGAGCGGATGTTTTCCCCACAGAACCCAGACAATAACTCTGGACAGGAGGAAAATGGACTAACACAAGGATCTGATGAGAGAGTGCCTTTCCTCCAATGACCCAGCCGGCTTGCTCATGACAAAGCTTTTACAGGACATAACATAAATGAAATAAGAAGAATGAAAGCATTAAACAATGTAGCCAAGGAGAGAGGAGAAAGAGGAACTTAAAGGAAGGCAGAGTCTATCTCAGAAACGGCAAAAGGCAATATTGCCTGTGTGATTGTTCCAGCCTTCACAAAGGGGATTGTTTGCCTAGCTGGGAGCCGCCGGAAAGGATTAGCAGTTTTTCAGGGCAGACAACACCCCCGCAATCCCACCTCGGGGTATCTCAGGTGTGAAGTGGGGGCTTGGGGAGAGGGCAATGGTGCAGGCTCAATTGGCCAGTAGTGCCCTTGGCTGACATCGTAGTTTATTTGTGAGCTTATTAAGCCTGGCCAGTCCTTTGGGGGCACTCTTGGCAAAGGTCACAAAAGACAAGATTTTGCATAATGAATGCATTAAAATCTTTTTGTTAGTGCATGGGGAGCAAGAGGATAATGGCAATGAAGCTTTGGAATACAGGAAAGGAGGTAAAAGAAAATTAGTCCCTGAGGTAGCAAATATGATCACCATGTGGACTTGGGTTTCTATTTTAGCAAGTAAGCCCTGAGAGAAAAAAAGTGCTTGGAAACATGCTGCCTTTTATTTAGATCCATAGCTACTGCACTGAAGGAGCATGCCACAAAGGGCAAAAATGCCACTCCTCTCTATGATAAGTCATTTATATGGAAAGATCCCAGCCAGTGAATAGGAAAGAATGGAGAATGTTGTGCACATTTTGAAGATCTCAAAGAATGCCATAAGAAGGGAAGAAAAAGAAAAAAAAAAAAAAAAAGATGCTATATCAACATGTAGGCTACAAATTGTACTTAGTTATCATAAATTCATGCTGAAAATAAAGTTAACATCAGAATTTGACCATAAGTCTCCTATGGGATTGATGTCATAACACAGCAGATAGGACCTAGATGCACCTTCCCTGGCACTTTGTTAAAGACCTAAATTGGGTGGCAAGGATAAGCAAGTTTAGGTACACATATGAAGATGGCAGGGTCTCACAACTCAATAACCTGGCGATTCAAAAGACTCAGGGCTGATAAAAGATAGAAACATCAGCTATCGGGGTCAGTTCAAGGGTGCTATAAAGAGAACTAAATCCTACTGAAAATAGATAAAGTATTACTCTAGTTGCTAAGGTACCTTAATCTGATGAAAGCTAAGTTGCGTGAATTTTCTTAAGGGTTTATCATTCTTTGCTCTGATCCTACAGTACAAATATGCAATCTTAAGAAACAAGAAGAAATTTAGAAAAGGATTTAGGAATATAGTTGCTGGTCCATTTGAGCACATTAGTGCTTTCTTCAGGCAAGTTTGGGCAGGAGGAAAAATCGGTGAATAACTACATCAATTTGCTAGGATGCCTTTCAATCAGTATATCAAGTTCTCTAACATTCCTGATAAGGGCATACTTTTGGCAAAGCCAAATATAGAAACTGCTGGGTTTTAGTCATTAGTAGATCATTTAGAAAAGCAAGTTAACATCTATTTGCAATTCTTTAGGTATATCTTCACAATGCACTCATTTTAAGTTCTGTGAGCACTTACAAAGGTCCACTAATGATAATTTGTTTCCTCAGAACTTATTTGCTCTAGCCTGTTTTGGAATTTTTGTTTCTCTAGAAAATATGAACCTTAAATGATACGTTTTATTTCACCTTGCCTCTGTTTGTGCCTCTGTTACTCACTTTTATCTCAGTAGATGATTCCACCAGTAACCAGCTTCTACCTTCTAACAGAAAGTTTATCACCATAAACTGGAATTTTGTGTTTCTTATTCCTAGTGACTTTGCACCAGTTTCAGGATCCAAGATGGTTCTGGTAAGGTGACAAATTCAACTCTAAATGCCCAGTCTTTTAACAGTCTTTGTGGCATTTTGAAATCTCCTTTTATCAAGATGCCTCAAGGACTATTATGCTATTCCAAGCAAATCCTTTAGTGGTAGAGACTAGAAATTAAAACTATTAAGATTTGAAGCTTTTGTATTTGCAGATATTAGGTGAAAGTCACATCTAATTTTAACTCTTTTTAACTCTAAATTAATCACATTACTCTAGTCCCATTTGTATTTGAAAACCCTTTTCTGGACCTAATATCCTAAAATGAATTAGTGTTCTTGTATTGTATCCACACATGCACCATTTGAAACAGAAGTAAGAGATGACATGCTGTGCAATGTGTTGTGCATGAGTTTCCAAAGCATTGATTGAGACAACGCACACAGTTATTCTCTCTCTTCTGCTGCTACTGCCAAAAAAAAAAATGGATTAGAAGCATAAAAAAAGTGGATTGAGAAGCAATTTTCTTCATTTGGGGTTCTTCTGGGTTTGGTTTTTCTTTTTTTTTCCTTAATTTCTTGTTCAACATTCTAATTTTTCTAAATTTATTTCATTAATGGAGAAATATATGGACTATTTTCACAGGTATGACAAGATACTTAAATTTCTGTTTGAAAAAATATTGTAGAAATACTAGCACACTATAGACAGATTTTCAGCTGACAGATGAGGGGAATACATTACTTTACAACCTAGACAACTACCTGTGTTTTATTCTCTCCCAATGAGCACTTAGAATTCCTGTCACTGTGACTAGAACACTTCTCACATCTGGTTTCAGATCACTGATAACACATTACAAGTTCATCAGAGCACAATGCAGATGAATGCAAAACTTATTAAATGAATGATCTCAAAAAAGATTTAGTCAGTGGTAAATCATCATCAAATGGAAGTGATCCTAGGAGGCTCCTCAGGGATCAACATTAGACTCAGCATTATTCAACATTTTCACCCATGAGTTAAAACATAAACATAAATCATTCTTAGAAAATTTGTGGGTGGCAGAAAGATTGGAGAATCAGTAAATAATAATGAGGACAACACAGCCATAAACTGCATTCTGAATTACTGATAAAATGAGATCATTCAAAAAATAATAAAAAGGCCAGCCAATGTTGCAAATAGGTGCAGGCCAACCCAGCAGGATGGGCAACTTTGTTCAGAAATACATTGACTGAGGAAGCTCTAAGTATCACAGTGCAGGAGTAACCACAGGCCAAAAAATAGCAACTGTAATGCTATAAATAACCAAGCGAGAAACAGGATCTAAAATGTGTATATTGTATATTGTTATTTGGCAATAATGAGACAAAAAAGAAAATACTTTTTTCCTTTCTGTTGTCCACAGTTTAAACAGTTTTGGTTTGTAGGATTTTCTTTAAATCTGGAGATGTTGTAGAAAAGAGACAGAAAATTATTCAAGGTTGGATGAAATGCCCGCAGGGAGAGTGTAAGAGCTTGACTTATTTAGTCTATCAAAACAAAGATTGAGCAGTAACTTGACTGTGAGGTAACTATGAAAGTGTAAATACTCTCACAATGTGAAAACACAGAGTACTAAATTTAAACAGGCGAAGGAAGGGATAACAAGAACTAAAGGCTGGAAGCTGAGCTAAGCCACATGTTAGCTATGAGTGGTTAACCATTGGAACAAGTTATAAAACAGTATGATCACTTCTCTATCTTTTAATGTTTACAGATCAAGATGGATTCTCTTGCTGGAATCTGTGCCTTACCCAAAAATGAGTTATTGGCTTCAGGACAGACCAAGGGAATAAAATGTGAAGACTCTTGCTGGAAAGACCATAGCACAATACAATGACATCTTCTGGTGTTAACTTCTATGGAAAAAAATACACAAAGAGTAACCTCATTGTACTTACCTCAAATGACATTTATTGTGTTTAAGACTGATTCTTCTACTGCTTCTGTCTGAGGTGGTCTAAATTTTCAAGTTTTAAATAGCCACTGTAGTAAAATGGTTTTAAAAATGTATTCTAGATAATACGCACTAGAGCAGAAGTAGGAATAATATCAAAATTATTAAAATTTAAATGGTTTCATAATTGTAGCAGTCCTGTCATAATGTGTGTATAGTTAAGGTATCATTACTTAGTCCGTTGTCTGTGCAAGTAGGTTCATGTCAGGGCTACTATTGTTTAAACAAAATCTTAGCTTAGCTTTATATTTTCTAGTCATTCCTATCAGTAGGTGGGTCACCTCCCTCTAACACAGCTGTGACAGGCTCAATGGTGTGGTTTCAAGGTATCATCTTTTCAGATGACACAGTAAACATACTCATTTGCTATTCCAGGATGAGTGAAAAGGATTGTGGATCATCCTCCACAGATAATCAGAACTCTCTTTCTGTCTGGGACTGGAAAAAAACATTAACTCCAAATCACAGAAATATAAAATGTCTTGATGCATGTGAAGAGAGCATCATCTAAATTTCAATTTGAACAAATGTTGCAGATATACTTGACATACTGTAGAAAGGCTTTCAGCTGATAGGTTAGGTGCATGTACTGCTTTATAACCTGGGCAACTGCTCATGCATAGTGGAGTTGCTGGATTGAAGGATTAGGCAAAAGAGTAGGGCTATTCTGTCAGATACAAAGAAGCTTTAAGTCACTGGTAAATTAGCAGAAAGGGGGAAGGCAATAGCATCAGTGTATGATATGTGTTTTTCTCTAAGAAGAGATAACAGAGGAGAATAGAAATAATCAGTTACAGGCTTGTGATTATTCATAAATATTGTGAAGAGCAAGAAAGGCATTTTTTTTTCCTTACAATGAATCAAACACACAGCATGGCTTTCTTGCAGAAGCTGACCAAATTTGACAATATTGACTCAGAAGTTATCAGTGTTAGAGCCAACTTTCAATTAGGGAAGTAGCTCAAAACTGTCCTAACTCCACCCAGGATTTGGCTTAATTTTGTGGCTTATTGAAGTTTAAATTTAAAAGGTCTTCAACCGATAGTATATAAATTTAAAAACAATTCCTTCTAATGTGGTATAAAATTATATCCACCAAGGCTACAGAAGCAAGAACTTTTTAAATACTAAGCAAAAAAGGAGGCGATATGGAAGAAATTGTGTTACATAAACCAAAATGTAAACACAATTCTGTAGAAATGCACAATCTCTGTTATACAATGTGTCTAACTTGGCCACAGGTGCTGATTCTGTTCAGCTTCCAAGATAACTGCATTTGGGTAGAAAGTAACCATTGTCACTGGACCTCCAGGCTGAAATGTGGGGCTAGAAGTCTCTTCTCCTTGTTTTCTTTGGTCAGGAGATACCACTGTTGAGAGACCCTTGCACACTAAGAGAAAATTCCTAACCTTTAAGCTATGGGTGAATGACATTCCCCGAGCTTCTCTAAGCTAAGATGTCCCTGTCTCTCTCTAACCAATGTGATGGAAAAATAAGGAACAATAAATAATCTGGTCTCTACCTCATGGGTTTTCTTTTAAAAAATGTGAAGAACGTTCTTTGAAAACTTAAAGATTTTGCAGCACTCTCTTCTTCATTTAATGCTCCTCTCAGTGACTTGGATATCACAAACAAAACAGTTGGGTGACTCCATTCAGTGTTGCTCTCTCTGTGAATTTTTCACACCTGCATCACTCCATTTACCTGCAGAGATGGGTTTTGTGAATGTTCCAATTACCCACATTTAAGAGAGTGGATCTACACAATTATTTTTGGGGTGGTGGAAGGGGAAAGGACAGCAAATCAGAGTCAACCACTCCCTGATCCAGGCCTGGGAGTCTACCTTCCTATTACACAAAACTCACCACAACATCAGATGGGTGAAGACACCACTGCTTTTTGGGGCCATGGTCTTAGCCAAATCAGTGACATTATCGTAGTTATCAAAATTTAACTAAAAAATTGCTCATACATAAGAAGTAACAATCAGTGAAGAGGCTCAATCTTTGTGAATGGTAGCCATCAATAGTAAAACTTCTTTGGAGCAACAAACATAACTTGTGATAATCTATTTTACTGCTATAAAGCAAGGGAGCTGTTATTCTGTGCAGTAGAGGAATCTCACATGTTAAACATAGGTAGGGCACGAAGTTTACTTGTCAGATGAGAGCCGATACCACTTTCTTTGTGATAGAAACTTACTCTCAGATGGAGATGTCAATTTAGTAGATGCTGAATTGGTGCCATGATCAAGATGAATGCTTGTTTCTTAATAAAACCTTGTGTTGGGTAAGCAAAGCAGTGGCCTTTACCTCAGGCACTTCATTAATTGAATAACCAACTGATAATGAACCATTACATCATTATTGCTTAAATAATGATGTTATACTGAGGGAATGTAAAGCAGCATTGTTTGGGTGTAAGAATATACCTGGGCCCAGAAATGTCTTAGTAGTTATTTGCTATGTGAAAAGGTCTTTTTATTTGAAAACCAATATTTTAGAGATATTTCTATTTTCAGATTTTACACTTCACATCAGAGCTTTTTCAGTAGAATTGATAGTTATATAATCAGATTTTGTCGTCTCCTTTCCAACAATCTAGACAATTTGGGTGATAGCCAGGCCTGGCTTGATTGAATTTCCTTCCCTAAGTCACACTTTCACATCTTGTTTAGAATTCTTCCTCTACCACTCTAGTGTGAAACCAGTCTAATCTGTGTTAAACTCAGTTAAATAGGGTAACTAGCACAAGAATTGCAACATTGAAAAAATGGCTTAAACAAGAGGCCAATATGACATCTGTTGAAAGGAAGTCTATCAATTTGGAGAATTGCTGGTTCAGTTCCTCAGGGAGTTGTGTTAGGACAAGTATTTGATCTCTTCATTAATGGCTTCGATACAAATACTGGGAGTGTGCTAATGAAATTTTTCAGATGACAAAAACTTTGGCAGAGTTTCCCATACTGAGAAGAACTGGAATTTCATACAGGAAGAATTAGATGACCTTGACGACTGTAGTAATAGAAGCAAGATGAAATTTAATAGTACAAAGTGTAAGGTCATGCACTCAGGGACTAATAACGAGAATTTCTGCTATAAGCTGGGAGCTCATCAGTTGGAAATGGTACAGGAGGAGAAAGACTCACATTTAATCAGTCAATCACATGATGATTATCGTTACCAGGGTGAAGCTGCCATGAAAAAGGAAAGTGTAATCCTAGAATGTGCTGGAGTGTTTTCCAGTACTGGTAGAGAGCACCACTTCCCCAAGGTCTTGAAAAGACTGCCTCTGGAATAGGGCATAGAATTCTGTTACAAGACAGTTCATTCACCCCAGAAGTACTACAGAGAAAGAGAAAGGAGATGTTGAGAACCTCAGGCAACACCTGAAAAGTGCCTTAACTTATTTTGCTGATGAGTCCCATCACACTCCCCTGAAGGTTTTCAGTGAAACTTTTTTAAAAAGTACTTCAAACCCTAGTTCAGTGGGAGTTGTTCATGCTAACAGCCATGTTCAGCTAGTGTCCTGCAGTATACAACTGTTTTCAGCCAATGAAAAAGCACATCAGTAAGCACATAAATAACAGTTTAGGATAACTTATTTTTATAGATATTGTGAAGAAAACATCAGTGATGGTAAAACACGAACTTTTTGGTAAAACCCTGCACCCTCAAGTAAATGCTTTCAATTAAAATTCCTTAGAAGTCCTGAAGAAATCAAGTACAAGATAATACGAAATGTTCTCTATATTCCTCTTCATAGCTGTGTAAGGACCACTATTGATGAACCTGTGCAAAATACAACAATTTCTAAGTGCACAGCAACCACAAAACAAAATTTTACACGAAGACTGTAATGAGAATATCCTACAACAACTCCCTGTCTTTCTAACTGTGCATGAATGAATGAAGCAGATATTTCTTTGAAAATCCTTTGTGCGATGGATTCAGACTCACATTAAGAGGCAAGAAAACAGTGACATACTTGTACTTTGGCTTTAGGCATGTTCAAACAATCTAATTTATTTAAATCAGATGTACTTCTTCAATTCTGTCTTCAAAAAACAACATCCTGACAGTTTCATTTCTTGGATGCACAAAATATTTCATTGCCACAGAAAAGATCAGGGTTTGGAAGTCATCGCATGAAATTCTTGCTTCTGGAATGGTTATGCCAGAAATTAACTATTCAAACTAGTGGAATTCAGAATTTTTCAATAAAATTGTGAGTGTTTATGAGTATATAAATAGGAGGGTTTGAAAAAACAGGTAAGCCAACAAAAGGGAAAATAAATGCCAAAGATTAAATCTGATAAGCCCTGCTTTGAGGGGTAAAGAGTCCAGTTGAACATCCTTTGTTTGCAGATGGCAGATGAGAAGATCTGAAATACCATGTATGTAAAGAAACATTTTCAGATCTGAGACACAGTATGTTTAAAGACACATTTACAAACACACAGGTTTTTTAAAAAATATTCAAATGTTGGGCTACAGATATAACTCCAATGTATAAAGATACCTTTGTGCTAGATTTTTGAGAAAATATGAAGTATGGAAAAACACAGAAAAGGGCATGGTATAATGATTTCAAAGAACCCGTAGCAGATGTGCAGTGGTCCACTTAACCCCATTTTGCTTCTTGAAGTACAAAGACAGTGTGGACTCCCTAGTATTCTTTTTAAGCAGTTGCTGTGTTTTTCTGATTAAGATCACACATTTAGTCCTGAATTAATTAAGACATTTCTTGTTTTTTCATTATGCATGTTAACTTTCTATTTTTAGGGAAATATGCTTGTAAGATAATAGAATAATTTCATTCTCTGTCACCTCTGTTGTCCTGTATTTTCTGCTACTACTGCACTTTATATTTTCAGAATGGGAGAAAGGAAATTATATATAGCAAGCAATTAAGACCTAGGATATTCAAGCTGTCATGGTAGGTTATGGGAGAAATTGTATCTTACCAATACATAATGTCATTTCTCTGTAGTCCCACTGCCTACAATCCACTGCAAAAAGCAAATAAAGTCCTGGAGCAATTCTTTCTCTGCTTTAGCTTGCCACTTCACTGTTACAGAATGCAGAGGCAGGATTATAGCAGCTGGTATATAAATACTAGCATCCATTCCTACATTTTACTTTTAACTTTTAGCAAGGGACAAATTGTTGTCTCTGCATGAGGTAGGTTGTTGAGAGCTTGTAGGGGTATGATAACCATCTAAGGCACTGCACATTTAACAGCAACAACGTGACTTCTGGAAGAAGCAGGCGGTATTGTCTTTTACAAAGACTGCCAACACATAAAAACAGCATGGAAAACAACAAAATTAATATGATGGAGTTGTTATACATTTCAGAACATAAACTTGTAGACAACATGATGGATTACAGCTGCTACTGAATGCATGGGACAAAATAAAAGTGCCAGCATGCATGTGGCAACAAGAACAGTGGGTACAGTGTTTTCAGAGGATATTAGGGCTCCTGTTCTTAACTGTAGCAGGAAGAAAGCAATATCATTCTGGGTAGTGGTTTGTATAGACCAAACTGGGTTAGTAAGCACAACAAAGATAGACCAGCATAAAGCAAAATAAACCAGGGATGAAAAGTGGATTCTCAAAACAAGGTAGGCACCTAAACAGAGAGACTACCTAGAAGAGATAGACTGTCAAGGGTTAAGGCAACTCGATAGATCAGTGTCTCTCATGTTGGGGCTGGGCAGGATAGTCATACACAGCAGGACAGGTGAAAACGGCACTGAAAGAAGAAAGTTCATATGGGAAAAAGGATTGTTACCTTTGAAATGGGCAAACAAAAAACCAAGCAATGACAAAAAACCCACTTGAGCTTTCTTAGTCAAACAACCTCCCAGCCCCACACCATGAGCTAAACCAGTCAACCTGCCAGAAACTGCAAAAACTTGCAGAAACTACAAGAAAGAGGGAGAGGAGCTCTTCACAAGGCATGTATTGATAGGACAAGGTGTAATGGCTTTAAACTGAGAGAGCAGGTTTAGACTAGATATAGAGAAGAAATTCCTTACTGTGAGGGTGGCCAGATTGCCCAGAGCAGCTGTGAATACCCCATCCCTGGAAGTGTTCAAGGTGAGGTTGAATGGGCCTTGGACCGACCCGAGTTAGTGAAATGAGTCCCCTGGGCAGGGTCTGGAAATAGATGATCTTTAAGGTCCCTTCTGACCCATTCTATGATTCTATGGTGAAATCAGCCAGGTGGGAGCCCTGTATGTCACCACCAACAAATGCAACAATAGAAGAAGCCTTAAAAATTGCTGCATTTGTTAATACCAAAGAAAATTAAGTTCACAGCAGTGTTGGGAGAAGGGGAAGAGACTGTCCACCAATATTTGCAAAGAAGAGGAAGGCTTTGTCCAAAAAAAAATGGACAGCATACACAGATAAACTGCTGGCAAAAAAAAGGCGTAGAAAAAAAATCAGGAAAGAAAAAAATGAAGGAAGCTTCTGAAGTATAAAGTGGGACATTCAGAGATTTTTTTCAGTGGTGTGAGTTGACAAAGAGGGTACAAATGAAAGAGAGCAGTCAGAACACAGACTAGGGTGCAAAACAATTAAAAATAATTTCAAGAAATTCTAAAATTCACAGAATGGGGGAAGGGAATATGAAAATATATACACAAACTTGCACATATATATATTTATATCAGTATACATTTATATCAGTACCACCTAATTCTGTGGACAGAGATGCCTATGTTCTACATTGATAGACATTCAGTGTATCCTGGTTGTTAACAGACATAATAATATCATCTTTAAAAGCAATAGAAGTATTAGTGACTGTGACCAGAAGCTCTAATCTCACTCTGACTTTTCCAAGTTAAAAGTGAAAGTCATGCAGTTTAGAATTTCAATTTAGTTGTAGTACTTGCTTTGAGAAGTTTGTAATATTTGTTGAGATTTGATATGTCCCTGTAAAATCAATGGACATGTTGCCAATAGTGTAAAAAATAAAAATTAATAAATCCTTTAGTAACTGTGTTGCAAAAATGAAGTCATCAATTTAAAAAGAAAACATTATTCCTGTTATTTTTCAGGGGTTTAAAGTGATTGTTCTAAGCTACTACATTTATTTGTTGACATTGTATAATAAACTCTGTTCTACAGTCTTTTATCATAGTCTAAGAACCTGCAACACTCAAGACCAGATCATACTACATAAGCTTTACAAATGTCTTCTAGTAAAAGTGAAAATGTTTTTATATGAACCCGCTGGATTTGGTTTATGTGAAGATAGCTGTGATGCACTTGTTAGAATAGAATTCTAAATTTAAAATCTTATTTTTTCCTCTCATTCTGTGTTACATAACTTTAACTAAGACATATAGATACGCTTTTTTTCAGTGATGTGGGATGCAATTCAGAATGCCTACTGGCAAATTTTCAGCAAGAAAAAGAAGAGGCATTTGAAATATATCTTGAATATATCTTAAACAAATGCATTAGTGTCCCAGAATTGTTTTCATTTCTAAATAGGAATTATCATGCTTACTTTGTCTTTATAACTGTAGCTCTAGAGCACTATAAATACAGAGAACAATATGTAAGTTCTCAAAATAATTTATTTTCATCAATCTCCTTTTTAAAAAATAGACCTTACTTGTTTTTATTTGTTCAAGAACAAGTCCTAGACATTAATTTGATTTCTATTTTATAAATGCTTGTTAGGAGTTCCAATTTAGAAAATATTGTCTCTATACCAAGAGAATTCAGCAGTGTTACAAAGACTAAGTTATTGGCAGCATTGGTTCACATTTAATCAAAGAATACACTTGCCATGTGCAAAAGAAGAAATTTCAGTACAGTATTTAAAAACATGTCTCAGTAGTTGAAATTACAGATCTTTTAAACCTATTAACATTTTACTAAGTTTGACCTTATAAAAGTAAAATTTAGGGTACATTTAAAGTATCCAGCTTTTATTTTTTTATATATGTTAACAAGCATTACTGATGTTGCTGTGATAACTTGTCAGTTTTTCTTTAATGGTCATATAAAGCTTTCATTAATGGACAGCATGAATTAGACCTTCCCGTGGGCAACTTGAACTCAAGTAGAGATTTTTATTAAGGGTTTTTTAATTGAATGAACAATTTTAATTTTTTAAAGAAGAATAGTTGTTTTTCTTCACGTTCTTTACCCCATTAAGTTTCTCTGATCCTGAGGTGTTACTTAAGGGCATAATTAGTAAACATTTGGGGCTAATGCCCAAATATTAGAGATTCAAAGCCATGATTATACCTTCCTTTTTAACTAAGCTTTAATTTTGCTTTCATGACCACGAAGACTGTAAGAGATATTTCAATCTTCACATTTTTCAGAAATATGATGATTAAAAAGGAATAATATATTTTTTGCATTAAAAATTCAAGGCATTATAGTACAAAACTAAAATTTTTTCTCTATTGCACACAAATAAGATTTTGTTTGACTTTGTTGCTATGATAGTAGTGAATTGCTTTGAAAAGTGTCACAAAATGATGAGTAAATTCTCTGTTTCTGCTTTCAACAATAACACCTTATGCAAGTGTCCTTTCAGATCATTGCAAACCCCAATCTAAGGCACAGGATCTGAGAGTCAGTAGGAAGAAAAACATGTCAGGAGAAATTGCATCTAAAACTATCCCAAACTATCTCCTTCATATTTCCAGATAATTTCAAGAATAGCAGTGTCAAGTCCATTCATCTATGCATTTGCATCTCAAAGCAGAGAACCCACTCAATGAAGATATCATTGAAATTAGTAACAGCAATAACAGAAAATATTTCTGCTATGCTTTGTAGTCAAAGTAATATGAAAACATCTTCTCAGCACCGCCAATAAACCAACATGTAGCTGTTGTTTACAGTAATGATGAAACAAAGGTGAAGTTGAAATAGCCAAGGTTATATTTCACAGGAGTAATGGAGACAGTGGAAGTTCATACCAGCTGATCCCATATTCAGCTCATTAAACTATGAAAGACTCAAAAACTATTGCCAAATGTGGTAAGAAGTGATAGCTTTTCCTGAGTCAAAAATAAACAAACTAGTTTAGTTCAGCAAGGTCTGTATTTTTGATCTGTTAAATTAGAAGAAAAAAAAAAATTGGCTAATAAGAAAAAACTGCTGTTTTATGAAAGAGGTTTTATGGCCAGGGCACATCTCTGCTCTGATTTAATGTAGATTTCATCTAATTGTACAGAATTTTCTGCTGAAGTTTCTGTTGAATACCATAGCTTTCACTTCCTGCAATTAAACACAGAATATTGTTCTTATTCACTACTGACAGAGAGCTGGGACACTGGTGTTCTTTCTGCTATTCCACTTGCATCAAATACAGAGAAAATTGTAACAATGTAAGTCAAACAGTCCCTCTTTACCTAAGATGCAGACCCTTCTGTACTCTGAGGCAACTGCTCAGTATGCAGAGGTTTGAGTCACATGATTCCCATTAATTTTAATGGGAGTTACATGGATAAATCTGCGCTGAAATTCATGGGAAGTTAATGTCAAAAGAATTTACTCTTCCTAGCTTGGCTCTCTGAACTTATGTCTGGCTACCTGCACCTCTGTGAAGATCCTGGAGGAAGGAGAGGATGGAGCAGTATAAAGTGATTAAACTGAAAGCATTCAGAGTTTAAGTGGTCAATGGTGTGTGTTCCAAGGTAGGAAATAAGTAATGAAATGGGAGTAAATCTAGTTTTGATCTGATAGTCTCCTAAAAATCTCCTTTGAAAGGATAATCATATTTATTATAGTGTTGTGCACATTATACATAATTTATGTTTTAGTTGTGTAAGAATATATATTCATATTGAAGTCTGACATTTCAGTGAAGTATATCAAATGAATTATTATTATTATTACAATAAACAAAAAAAAAGACTCAGAGGATGTGCTTAGAGTTTAGCTTAAATTGTAGTTAAAATATAGTTGCTAGATTTCTGAGAATTTCAAACTGAAATGAATTGAATCCGAATCCATTTGATATGCCTAAAAAAGGGAGGGAAGTAAAAAAAAAAGGCAAATGCAGAGGAACATAACTAGAACATATGAAAAAGTTAGGCTATATGAAAAGAAATGGTTAAGTGCTTAGCTTTGAATTCAGTCCTGCTACCATTACATCTACAGAAATCAGTGGAACTAAACATGGTTCTGAATAAAAGTAGCATATAGTACAAATAAAGGATCAAAATATTTTTTCAGTCTTACTCAGGTCTCAGCCTACTGACTCAGAGTGAACATTGAATGTGCTTTGAGAGTAGTTCAGCACTGCCAAATATGCCATCCAAGTGCATTTTTTTGGCAGGATTGTATGCAGCTTGTGTTTATTAGATAGGCAGCTATTTGAGTTGATTAGCTACAAACATTTCATGAAAAAGAAATAATTGCTCCCTCACTATAAATACATGTAGTTTTCTTCACCACTTGCTGACTCAGCTTCATTTGTGGTCTGAGGGATGAAGTCATATGGTTTTTTTCATATTCTTGTTTTAATTTACAGCATTGGGAGGAATAAGAGCAACAATCTGTTTTAGCCTGCGTTTTCTCTGTTGCCCTGTTCCTGAGGACAGAGGCCAGAGAATCCCTCTGCTGACGAGTCACCAGCAGACTCTCTTCTGGAGAGCTAAGAAAGGAGGAGACAGCAGTGATACCCAACAAACTAAATACACACAGCTGGCAAACAACTTAGTGACTGGTGCCAAATTGTGTGAGTAAACCTGCACCCAGATCAGGACTTTGCAGAGACTGAGGACTGGGCTGGCTTCTTGACTCTGCCCGCAAGCAACCCATGAAAACTTAGCTCATCAGTGCCTTTTCCTGCTTTTCCTGATTTTTTAGTTCAGCAGAACTGAATATGAACTTGTGGAGAGCTCTTTGAATGCTGGGCATCTCCAAGAAGCAAAAATTACAACTGACATAACTTTTTACTGGTGCAGTTAAAAGATCATGGTCCTGAATTTCATACTAACATTGGGACCATTACTGTTTTACTGGTTTCTTTTTCAGCTTACTAATATTCCCAGGTAGTGTTCTGATCTGGAATATAGTTCGAACATGGTCATGGCCTGGAAGTAATGAGAAGGAAATAGAAAATTACTTGGCCCCCAGCACGTAGCTAATGAGTCCATCCCTCCAAAAATGTTTCTCTTTACAGGGCGAAATTTGGTTTTATTATTCCTCCTTTTGCTTCTTCAGGATGCATTGGAAAGGCTCCTATTTCAACTCTGGCTGGCCTCCATGCTTCTTAAAAGTAATAATTACAGACCTTTTTCTCCTCTGAATACCACCTGAGTGTGAATACCTGAAAACACATGTTGTTTTCTTGAGATCCTATCTGATTTTTGACACAAAAGTTTAAAGTTATGCTTCTTCATATGAAAGGTTATTGAAAACAAGTGACAGAGACCTGGACAAGTGACAAGAACTATGAACCTGGAGAAAATACAAGTTACATAGATTTAGAGGAATGGGCACTGTCACAGTACCAACCAGAGTGAAAGAATTAATGCAATTCACAGTTGAAGAAAGAACATAGTCAGAAATACAATTACACATGTAATAGATTGCATCAGACATTTAGGAGAAAACCAAACTTATCAAAATCTAGAGCCATTTAATGCCATGTGAAAAATGTGTTTTGGTATAAAGTTTGTCCTTATTGTGTGCCGAAAACCCACAGCTACATAGAAATCTATCTTCATTTCTGTATTTTCAGAGAATTCCTTTCAGATAAATATTTAATTGAACAGATTTTGCTATAATTAACAGATTAAAATGTGCAGAATTTGTTGAAGAGGATTTCACAGAATAAGATCAAATAATAGCAAATGTCAATGTATATCATCCATGTACATACTTAATTCAAGATCTGTTGAAGGAAAGGAATATGTAGGGAACAAAACAAGGTACCCTTCATATTTAACAATACATTCACTCTCAGAAGAATGCTTGGAAGATAATAGAAGCAACCCTTAACAAAAATAAGGTTTTGCAAGTGGTAGGAGTTCTGTAAATGTGTATATATACATTTTGTAGTAAAGTTTTGGAAGATGGTGCATAACTTGTAGAAAACATACAGAAGCAACCTAAATAGAAAAAGAATTAAAACATACAAGAAGCTGAGTGCCAGAAATAAAAAATACAGATTATAAAAAATTAAAAAGAGGAGGAAATTACATGAGACAATGGGATTTAGTCTTTTTTGGTGCATCACAGAATAATCTGACCTGAACAAACATGGTTGGATTTTTAATAGACCATTTTTCATAAGTTACTTCAAACAGCTCTTCTAAAGTGAGGACATCTTGGTAGAAAGTTTATCTGCCAGTTACTCTTTTCACTTTCACTGCCTAGTGGAAACTGCTGCATCCCTCCTCTCCAGTAACACACAGCAACAACTGGTGAATGTTTATGCACAGGCAGTCAAATACCATAGCTGGGATTGTTAAACTGGAAAATCTTAGCTTATATGGCAGTTGATTTGGTATCCAGCTACTGCACAAGCAAGTCATTAGCACTGTGTTTTAACAAAATGAGATTGTAATTAGGTGCCTTTGATTCTAAAGCAGAATGAGTTGCACATTTCTGGCTGCTTTTCCCAAAACATGACATCAGAGTAATCAGCCATAGACTGACATTCTTTGCTCACCCTACATTTTTGCTCCATTAGTAACTCACAACTAGTCCCTGAGCAAGACGAGATTCTCAGTCATCAGGGAGCAATAAATATCTCTGCCAGGCTTGATAAGATTTCTCAGACACATGTAGTACTTTTTGTTTTGTTCCTGTTTTTCAATTTCACAAGCTGTCTCTGTGTTGAAGTCAGGTCTGGATCATTGTTGAATTGTGGCTGCTTTGCCTCAGTAGGAATTAACAGTGTTCCTTTGTTCTAGCTGTCTTGAATGGAACAGGACCATCAGAATAACTTTTTTTCTCTCCACAATGTGGGCAGACTGTCCAGAGTATCCCGTCAATACCAATTCCCACCTGTTGCAGGGACCCTGTGGGTCACTAATTGCAGACCAATGGGAGAACCTTCTTTCCTATGCTGGGCTGTGGCCACTGCAGCCTGGATGAAGGATGGCAAATCCTGCAGTCCTGAACTTTAATTTAGTTACCTGTATTCCTTCTCTTGGGATCTGAGCATAGTCTTGTGGGCCCACTGACTTCACCAAGAACTCTGTGCTTAGAATAATTATAGAATTGGGTCCAGAATCTGGAACTAGACATCTCAAAATGGAGATTAATGACTACATTCACCAGCTATTCCCCAAAATATGTGGTATTACCAGAGGACGTCACAAATGATGTGTGAAATGAGACACCTTTGCAGATTGGCAGTGCACAAAGAGGATAAAGAGAATGACATGCAATTATTACTGTGCTATTAGCTGTGATATTCAACTTACACAAAGACAGAAAAGTCCAATAAATCCAAAAGCTTTAGATTTGCTTAAAAAAGAATAAACTGCTTGGAAATTTCTTTCTAATAAATTTCACCAGAACTTTCTTCCGGAAGGGAGAAGGGTCCAAAGGAAGAAAGGGAGACATTTTAAATTAGTTGACTCATTTTAAAGTCCCCTCCCTCATTTTTCTTGGAAAAATGCAAACACCTTTCAGGCATTAACCTTAAATACTGGGGGATGAGAAAGAGGGAAGTTATGAAAATACTGAAGTTTTGGGAGGATTCTGAATGTACCTCTATCTGTCAATATAATAGATGTAGTGCTGTTGCTTTTACAGACAGAAATTAAAACAAGGTATGTCTGCCAAAAGAATTAATTATTAGTGAATTAAGAATTAGTTAAGAATATTTCTTTAATTGCATTAAATTGGGTTTTGTGGAAAATTATAAAGCATACATTGTCCAATCTGAGAGATAAACTGCTAGCAAAACATCTTAAATACAACTGAAGAAAGTGCATACACCAGTGTCTGGCATCAGTTCTGTAAGCTTCTCAGAGGTGGCTTCAATAAATTCAGAAAGCCCCTGCACATTCTGAGATAGATATGTCAGGCTTACAATTCTGAAAGATGAACAGTATTATTTATATATGAAATGTTTTGAAAGGAAGTTACATGTGCAGGGAAAATTGAAGAATATTAATCGTGAGTGTTTTGTCTGTTATGTGGTCAACAGATTTTTTTCGCCTGTCCATGGGATGCTTTACTTCTCTTTGTTTAATTGATAAATGCATAATAAAATTTTGTAAATGCTGCATGATAATTTTATTAAGAAAATAAAAGATCTGCTACATAGCATCAACGTACACAATTTCAATCAAGATCTGGCCAGCAGATGATCAAAAGACACACTACAAAGAAAATTAATACTGAATTCTTTCAAATTGTGGCCAGCAGGCATCTGCACTAGGCCCAGTGCTATTCAGTATTCCCAGCAGCGATCCAGAGGTGCAAAGACAAATTACCATGCTGAGGATCTGAGGATGATAGAAAGATTTCTCAGTGAGTGCATAAACATGAAACCAAGGAAGAGGAGATCTCTTTATCAGTTAGACCCATTGCAAGAAATGAGCATTTTAGGAGAGATAAATGCATAGTTAAACATAAAACAAATAAATTTCACCCCCTAAAAATGGGGTACAGTGACATGGAATGCCTCAACTCCACAAGGATTTATGGGCCATAGTGGACCAGCAACTCAACATGAGCTCCCACCATGAAGCTGCATGAACACAGAATATTATCCTCAAATTCTGACGCAGTTGTTGGAATAAATCCCACAGATCTGTTGTCCATATTTTGATGAGAATGGTGGGAAAAAAAATTGGAGACTTCACAAAATTCCATTTAAAATTCATTTGAGAGCAGAAGAAAATTATTTGCTGTGAAAGCTTAAACACAATGTCTTTGATTGTGAAAAAGGAGGGTTGAGTATGACTTGATTAAAGTTTACAGATTATGGGAGAAAACCCTCACATGCAGATTCTTTATCTTGAAGGGGAATGTAACAACACACCCAACCACTCCCACCATCACCATAAATAAATAAATAAATAAATAAATAAATAAATAAATAAATAAATAAGCTTAACACTGAAAAATCAGAAACAAATTAGTTTTTAACTAATAAAAAGGAAGGTGAAATATATTGCCCAAAAATGATGAATCATGCCTATTGGCATATTTTCAAATCATGATACAAGTTAAAATTTCATCATAAATTACTTTTTCCTTACTTAAATAATTTTATTGGACTTGATACCAAATAAATGAAATGGATAAAATCTAAAGGTCCATGCCCACAAACTAGCTGAGGTTGGATTTCAGAAACACAAAACAGAAGTAGTAAGAAATAAAATAGAGACAAATTAGAATGATCTATTCAAAATTATATTGTCTGAAGATCTGTGGCATGACTTGAGATTTTTGTTATAATTCTAAGGGAGGATCTCTGACTCTAAACCATATGCTCTACTGTGGTATGCATTGCATAACTATGGAAAATGTCTTAATGTAGGTATTTTTCATTCACATAAAATTGTCTGTAAGAATTTATATACCAGCTGGTATGATGTTATACAGAAACAATATCATGTGTTGTTCTGCAAGTTGTGCATATGTTTAGTTTCTGAGGCCAAAAATCAGGATGTGGTTTAAAGAAAAGTGGGAGGAGTCAACTAGTAAAAGTGTTATACCATATGACAACCTCAAGAAAAAAAAAAAGAGCATATCAGTTGGGAAAATATATAGCAGGAGCAGAGACTGCCTTTACTGCAATAACCAGTGATCTGCTGTGCACATGTGCACATTCTCATACCATTAGAGTTTTAAAAGTAAAGCAACCTGCTGCTTGCATAGTCTGAACATCTGCAACGATACAGCAAAATCCCTTTCTTGTGATGCAATCTGATATTTTGGGCTAGCATTAATAACTCTGAATTTCAGTATAGTAGATATACGTGAAATTATTAAAGACTTTTATTTATTAAATTAGACATTGATAATTAATTACATTATTATTATTATCAATATTATTGTTGTTAATATTATGATCATTGTTGTTTTTATTGTTATTATCATTATTATTATTTGCCTTTCATGTCTAAGACAGGAGACAGGGTGGTCATGTCACACTGTACAGAAGTACACTTATAGGCTTGCTGTTGATTTAATGAGGCTTCTGAGTAATTTTCTGCTGGGGGTAGTGATCTGCTAGTCAACTTAGTGGATTTTAAGGATATCAGAATGATAGAACTCATGATTTGGAAAGTGTCCAACCTGTAAATGATTTAACATACCTCATCCCCAGGTGAGTCATGTGTCTCCCTAAGTCTGAAAATGTTTTACTGCCAGACCTGATATGACCAATTGGAAGCATGTTTTGATCCCTGCATTAACATACTAAGTCTCCTTGTGTACTTAACTTGGGTTAGAGATTCACAGTGAAGTGGAAGTAAACAACTTCAACCTCAGTAGCACATGTATTAATTTCAAAAAAACCCAAAAATATCTTCAAAAGCAGTCTATATATATCTATTCTTGATATATTAACCAGTTGAAATAGTAGGAAATCACAACATTTGTAGCTCCATGACTGTTTTCTCTATTAATTTTTTATTTTATTTTTATTTATGTTGAAATGTTCAGGTTCCATGTGACACATCACTCACTTAAATTTCTCTATTATGTTCAATCAAGTTTTCAGTAATTATTTTTTAATTCTGTGTTTTCTGACTGTATGATTAATGAAAGTAAATAATCACCAGATGTAATGAAATTCTGCTTCTTGAACTTATGCAAGTATTGAAGTGAAAGTTCCTTGAAATAAAAACATACACAAGTTAGTCATTTTCATAATTAAAACATAAGCCCCAAAGATGCTCCTATTTATTTAAATCATTATGGGTTTAATTAAAGACAGATAAAAAATCGTTATCAAATGTTAATCTCTATCTGAGTCTTCAATTTACCAACAATTATAACATCTCCATTTTATCATATAGTAATTATGGTTTCTTCTTTTATAATAGAGCCTGATACATTTGATGGCATCTCGTGCGCATTTCAGTGATATATGACAAGCATCTCATACACCTGTGCTTCAGCTGTGAGCTGGCACCTACCACTGGCAAAACCACAGGTAACAGACACTATTGTCCCTTCACTGATGACCTAAAGAGAAAAATGTTGCATTCCAACTTTTGATATTATGTTAAAACGTCTTAATTCTGTATCTGGTTTATAAATTTTCTTTCCTACCCTAGATGTTGAACGTTTCAGACAGGAATCAAATTATGGGGGTCTTTCTGTCAGTAGCCTTATAAACCTGGGCCCTTGTTCCAGGCCAGAACCCTTTCAGGACTGTTTGCAAGAGCACAGAGCCACACTCAGGGTCAAGGTACGGGACATGCCAGAGGACAAATCTTCTTCACTTCCCATTGCATAGCTCTGGTGACAACCAGCCACACTTGAGCAGAGTTAAAGGCTAGCAACATGGGGCAGGGGTCAGGAGAAACACCACCCTAACCACGCTCCTTGCCCACTGCCAGAATAAACGTGATTAGAACTGCCAGAATAAACTGTGGAGAGGCTGTTTGCTTGTTGTATTTTATATTTATATAGGTTTTCTACAGGTTCCACTAATTTCCTATTAATTTCCTTTCCTGTGTCATAAAATATGCATAGCCATATAGCAACAGTTCTCTTCTGTCACCAAAATTCTCTACAGGAGATTCACAACACAAGTTTCTTTTTTCTTGTTTTATTTTGTTCAATCAAGAAATAATAATGAAACCAGCCTGCTTATCTAATGGGAAAGACATGGCATTTGAGATGTTAGCTAGACAAAATGTTGTTGAAAGTTTAGTAGCTGAAATATAAGACATGGGCCATAATAATTTCAAGTTTTTGTGAGGATGACAGATTTCTGATAATGATGGGATCTCCTAAAAGAAGTTTTTTTATTCACAGCAATCCTCCATTCTCTCAGTCTCCAGAGACCTGCATGTTCCAGGGATGATACCAAAAATCACTCCATTAAACAGTTAAAGAAGAAAAAAAAAAAAGCAAAACAAAAAAATCACCCCACTTAAACTTTGCTTACACTGCCTTAGAGAAACATCTCTTTCAGGATGTGTAGTCCAAACTTTTTATTTTAAAATCATGAGGTCCAATAGGTAATTTTAAATACACTATGAAACACTTTTCTCTTTCATTGTGAAACTTCTAGAGACTGCACTACACTAGAAAAAAGTGGGCATTATAATTTTCTATCTGCAGATAGGGCAACTAAGATTAAATGCCCAACACACTTCTGAAGTAGCAGCTAAGAACAGGCCCTGGATAATTCTTTCAAGCTACCCTAAGCAATCTGTCAAACAAATATTTTTTTTCCCCCTGCCTGAAGATTTTCTTCCCTGTGAAAAGCCTTTTTTTGTTTCCAATTATTTTTTAAAAAAATTAGACAATTTATCTAGTTTTTTGTTTTATATTATCTTCATTATTTCAAAGATCCTCTTTCAGTTTGGAAAAATAATAACTTTCCAGGCTACATTTATTCATTTCTTTGAATAACCTTGATGTCTTAGTGTTTCATTTATGAATGGGGAAAAAAAATGTCATTACTTGTGCTTCCCCTTATCATCTACATTTTCTCACTTTGTGCAGAAACTCTTACTGATGTGTCTGGAAATTGTACTAATTGTCACTAAATTCAAGGGCTTGATTCAGGAACACGTCTAAGCCAAGAAAGAAAAAAAAAGACAGTGCAACATTAAAACACATAGTTAAACATTTACCTAAATTTGTATCCAAAAAGGTATATAAATACTGAGTTGGAAGGGTGATAAAACAGTAATTCATTGCATGAATCAATAATTTTTCTTAAAAATTTTCTGAGATCCTAATGAATTAAAATATAATCTCTTTTAGTTTAAAACAATCTCAAGAAGGTTCAAAGATGTGTCCTGCAAGCTCTGACAGACACTTTAACTTGTCATTCATTGTAAGCAACAACAGAAACATCCCATCTTCCATATTCCTCTGGTAGGAAAAGAATCATATAATACAATGAAATAGAATTTAAACAAATTTAAAACCATAAGACTTTTCTGCCCCAGACTATGTCCCATTTCTTTTAGAGCTTTCAGAAGCCTTAATGGTTTATAGCAGTGGGCAACAAAGAGCGACCTCTGAACAGCTGGCTCCAGGATTTAGACGTGTAAATAATTTTTTCTCTTCAAACTTGAATATGAAGGCTACAGTTTGCTCTGCCACCACTCATGGGACTTTTTCTGATGACACAGATGGAGAAGCTTTGAGTAAAATGGAAATGTTAGTTGCCAGAAGCATAACCGTGAGCAAATCCTGGTAAGCGAGGTCTCTCATCCCGTTGCAGGTCACCATCTCCTTTCTGCCCCTTGCCCAGTGGCAGGGGCTGTTTCAGTGCTGCTGTGATGTGCTGTGCTGCATCTCGAGCTGGTAATGTGACTTGCAAGGTTCGTTCCCATGATTACAGGCAGGAGAAGCTTTAAAGCACACAGCCTGTTAAATTCCAGTAAATGTGCTACTGCATGTTTTGGAAGGAGCTCCTTACCACATGGTTCACAATTAGTGTGTCCATTTCAGCACTAAAAAGATACCTAGGAAAAGAATATGTGTGTGTAAGTACAAAAAAAGTATCAGAATAGAGCACTTAGACTGAAAAATTAATACTATTTTATGTTTTGCAAACATGTATTTTAATCATCAAAGATGTCTAAGGCTACAAATTCATGTTTATTGACAAGGATACATCTCTTAAGTCACCATTTAAAATGGATTTTTATGGCTGGTCTTAACAACCAAGAGGAAAAACTGTTGCACTACATGAACATACTGAAGACATGAGTTAAATGGCCAAAAAGATTCCCTAATTCACTAAGCAAGAAGGCAATAGAACAGTTATTGAGGCAAAACAAAGAAAGAATTGTCCTAGTCTCCCTGTTTCTATCATTTTAAATATGAGTAAAATCACCAGTTAGTCTAAAAAAACAAAGTTAACAAATTTTCCAGGTTTGCAACACACTATGAGTTTGGATTATGAGTTTACATAACTAATGGTCATCATAGGTCTGCTTCATAATGCTGATTTCAGCAAAAGTACTACCAGAAAGCATATTTTATTACCAAAATATAACATTTTCTCACCTCATTTTTACCAGTGAGGACACTTCCTTTTGCTTCACATGGTTCTACTTCCTCTCAAATTTCTTCATGTTCTTACATAATTATCAGACTACTAAAAAATATTTTAACCCAAATAATCCAGTTTCCTTTTAAGAACTTTTCCAGTAGTGTGTTTAATAGTTTAAACAGAAATATAGTCCAAAACATTTTGCTCTCCTGAGGCACACAATAGTTACACACAAAAGATAGCTTCCTGTAGCTTCCTATTCCACCAGGGTTGCGCCATGAAGTTTACACAACATTTGAAAAAGTCGTATCATGATTCTTGCAGTATCTTGTATTTTTGCATTAGTTAGTACTTCATATAAGTATAGCCTGACTATGCTTTCTGACCACAACAGTGCCAGCTACCAAAGGAAGTAGTTTCAGTCTGTTTTAGCTAAATGTCACACCACAGACAGAGGTTTCTGCTCCTTCAGAGCTGCCAGTGAAGCTACTTGTGGAGCCTTCCTTACTCAACTCAGCCAGGGTGTGCCCAACTAATTTAAATAGGTAACTCAGCAGAGAGGGTGGGGATTGCTCTGGGAATGTAAATTCTGGTACCAAGAAAAGTGATCAGAAGCTTAGGGCAAGATGAAAATTGTAGTTATATCTAGCAAAGATACAGCTAGAAGAAAACTTATTATCAAGAATCAAGTTAAACCTAGTTATATTTTACTATCATAGGACTGTTTCACCAACAGATGATTTTATTTTTGAAAAGTGACTAGTATCACTAAGATAATTCCCAGCTACTAGTAGGAACCTTTCAGGGTGACTTAATACAGTATAAAATGACTTAAGATCCAAATATGCCTCAGGATGATTTCCACAGGGACGATTTGAAAAGAATACCCCAAAGAAATCCACTGAAAAGTCCATTCTTTAAACATTCCCCAAAGAATTTCTGTCAGCAAAACATGGAATATGTTAAGCAACAATAACTAAACTTCTGTAATAAAAAGGAATTCCTATTCTATGGTTTGCTTACCTGAGCTGGAAAGACAGCAACTCAAAATTGAAAGATTTATTCAGAACTGAATTTGTAAAATTCTTAGGAACAATGTTAAAATACCTTACAGGCCTCAACTCTCTCCTTCTTTTGTTTTCATCACTCATTGGAAAAATACTCCATGTTGTTCAGTTTGTTCTCTAATGTACTGACCATGAACAAAATAAGTTTACAGTGAATCCACCTTTTTCTTTTTTTTTTTTTTGGTTGTTGTTGTTTTTTGTTTTGTTTTGGTTTAGGGGTTTTTTTGTTTGGTTTGGTTTGGGTTTTTTGGCATTTTTTGTGTTGTGGTTTTTGTTGTTATTTTTTTGTTGGTTGGCTAGTTTCTTTTTTTGGGGGGGATTTCTTGTGGTTGGTAGGGGTTTTTGGTTTGGTTCAGGGTTTTTTTTTTTGTTTTCCCCTAAATTGTGCTGCATATTGCTGCCTATTTGGACCAGGCACACTTTTGTTTAGTACTCTCTATACCTTATTCACATCTGTCAACAAAAAATGCACATCGCAGTCACACACCAAGGCACAAGTCACAAAACTCACAGAAAAAGTAAAAGAAATGATATTTATATGTCATTTTGATAGTCAAGGGAGAAGAAGTGTCCCAGTCCCTCTTTCTAAAAATAATGCTTCATACAGGTGTCATCTCCGTATTTCACTGGAGTTATCAAAGAAAAAAAAGTTGTCATTTATGGAAGTTGTTTCCTGCTATTGAAATAAAATGATGTGCTTTAAATCACAGTTCAGTTCTTCCATACCTTTCTTCCAAGAAAATCATTCTTACATGTAGGGAAATGGGAAAAAAAAAGTTTTATTAACCCACAGTCAACCTCTCTCTTCTACACAAATAACACACATAAACTTTCTTCTGGTCATCTATTCCTATGAAAAATGAATTTAGGGTATTAGCTATGTCTTAAAAAACAGCCAAGCAAAAAGAGTAAAAAAGAACAAAACCAGTTACTCCCCTGCCACCCACAGCAATGATGAGCTGATAAATAACCTCACCATATTGTCTTGTCAGGCATACCTAATAGAGATGAAGAAGTCCCTAATTAGGGCATTAATTCCACACTGCAGTGCAGTTGCAATGCAACCTCCCATTCACTGACAGGTGCAATACGTGGGTGCAAATTTCTTGGCATCAGCAATCTACTCTTTTGCATTTACATTGCTAAGCAACATCATTGCATTGATTGACTTATGTACAGTCCTACACTTTCACCTCTTAGGTACAGAAAAAAAAGATTGATTCCAATTTCAGTGCCACAGTTTTAAACAGATGCAGCTCCAATAAATTAGGTGCACTTACTGCTAATTTACAGCCATGGAAGAAAAATAATTTTCTTGATTACCCTACTGTTTAAAAAGCTCTAACTCTTTTGGATAGAATAAAGTTACACTGGTCTAAAACTCGCATGACAGTCAGGGGCATAGTTACATGTATTTTTCCACAAGAAGATGGCAGCTGTCCTCAAAGTGTAATGCGAGTTAACTAGGAAAAGGTGATTGACTGATGCTGAGGTTAATTGCTTGTTGGCATGCTAGAAAGCCTATGCTAACAAGTGCTGCTTATAACTAACAAGTGCCAATTATTTCCTTGTATTCCAGTACATATTATATTATGCTAGGAACTATCCAAATATCAAGAAAGATCCAGACATCCTTGCCCAGATCTGATAAGTTAATGATTTAAGAAAACCATTCAAGTTTCTGATGAAAATGGGTCAGTTCATGTTCTTATCACAAATGTACAGCTCTTCATATAATGCTATGACACAGAAAAATTTTGTTAAAGCTATGAACACACTGAACATATATACATAATGAAAGTATAAATAGTTGTCTGATCATAAACTTTGTTTTCTCTAATGCTGATCAAAAGCTTACACTAATAGATAGTGCTTATTATGTCATTATTAGAAGCCTGGGAAATCTTTAAAATATTTTAATCCTGTTTCCACATCTTTGTGGAAAAAAAAAATTATATATAATAGGTGACCAATGCACACATAAGCCTGAAAAAACGTCCCATTTAATAGGTAGATTATTATGTAAAATATTGCTGAATATTTGTATAATGCATTCACCTGGCTTGAAAAAATGCTGACAGAACTAGAATGCATAGCAACATCCATTGTTAAATTGATATTAAATTCATAATTTTGTTGCTAAAGCATCAGTAAATACCAATTTTAATTGCATTAATAAAATATGAATTATGAAATTAGGATTGCAGTGACTAATACAGATTTTCCCTATGATAATAATGATTTAAAATAAGATTAAAAAGTAATATCTCCTCAAGAAAGAGGAAGTTAATGTACTAAAAATTATCGAGCAAAGCCAACCTGCCCCCCACCTCCTCCTAGACAAGGCATCTACCTTGTATCAGTCAGAATAAAACAAGGAAATTTGATCTGAGTAGAAAACTTACCAGTCTTTCATGATTTCTTTGCAGTGCTTGGTAAAACTGCACACTTTGTTATTCCTTGTCTAATTCGAAATGAAACATATGTAATGGCTTCACAATGCAGTCGCAAACTTGAAAGCCTTTGGAAATGCATTAATTGTGAATGCTGGGGATTTTAACACCTTTTTCTAACTGTTAAGATGCAGAAAGTGTCAAATATGTTGGTAAGCTGTTGAAAAAGGTAAAAAGCGCCTAAGCTGTGGTTTGATCTCTCCTAGTCCTGCAGTGCAGAGAACATTTCAGCACAATGATAACCCAAGAATTCAAAATAATGCAACAAAACTCTAATCATATGGCTTGTTAAGTAGGCACAGGAGCTCATCACAGGGTTGGTGAGGTGACCATGAAAATGAAAATATTTAAGAAAATCTAAGAACATTAAAATTGTATTTGCAACTATTGCATCAGTATTCCTAGACTGTTATAGAATGGATATGTACCTTTCTGTACCCATCAAACACTTAATAAAAGATAACTCCTCTAGGCAATTTGCAAACTATAGTTTCATCTAGATATATGTCAGTGTAAATCAGGAACCTTCAGTTCTCAGTTTTTCTAAACAAGTATGCCATAATCTTTCCTAGCCCTGTTTCCATCAGACCCTCATAAATCTACCACATTGCTCTGTCTCCTCAGAATGCAGTCAAATTCACAAATATTTTAAAGGTATAGTGAAATACACACATAGCAAGTCCATCATCCTAGGAGGAGTTAGTAATTTCCTTCACCTGCAGTATATATTTCATTTTAACACATCTTTAATAGACACCAACTAATCATGTTTAAAGGCTACCTCTTTATTGTTGCCCTTTATCCATAAACTGCTCTTTTCACTGACCTTAATATATAAGGTGAAGATAGGCAATTGTTTGATACAAATGCTTACATATATGATTTTGATTTCAGTATATGTAAGGTAGAACTAGTTGGGCTGGACACAATTTTCTTAATTTACAAGTTCCATTATAAAATATAATTTTTTTTCTTCTGAGTCACCTAATACCATCAGAAATACTGATGACCCTAAAATTCAGTGCCTTCCCTTTTTTTTTTTCTATATCCTATATTTTGTAAAATAATAAAAAACATGATGACATTTGTAATTTCAGATCTTTTAAGAACAAAGTACTATGAGAAATTTATAATACAAAAATTCCCTTTTCCTGGAATTACAGTTTTGTATTTATTGAATGCGTTCACAGGCTCCCTTAGGATGTGAAATGTATGGAAATATATGTGCATTACTAAGGAAAGAACTAAATTTATTCTTTCCCCACATCATGCTCTTCTTTGCAGTAGAGGTTTTTAATTCAACACAGAGCTAGAATAAGATGGAGCCAATTTCCTGGTCTCTATGTGTGACAAATGCTAAAAGTGGCACAAGATTAAAAAATTAGTTGATGTATATATCTTTAAAGATTTTTGACTATGTCCCAAATCAAAATGCATGCTTATTTGAAATGAAGATTTCTTCAGAGTTAGGTATTAGAGAGCAACCTTATTAATTCTTGTAATTTTAAGAAGGAATGATGCCACATCTGACAAGTAAAGAATAGCAACCTGAAAAAAAAGTCTAAGAAGCTTTTTATGGCACATCACTCTAATAATAAAAACTTTTATTGCAATAAATTGTATATTTAGTGATAAAATCTGATCTTTTAATAAGAAATTTGCTTTGAAAAAAATAATTATTTCAGTACACAGGTATTTCTCTGAATATGAATATAGATGCTTTATTAACTATCAAAATATGAAATTCCCTCATGTTAAGCAATGTATCTGATAGAAGCTTTTTTTAAAAATGAGTAGAGAGAGATCTACAGTATAGACAAGTGTGTCATTATAGAAAGGTTTCTTTATGATGGTTTGAAATAAAAAGTATGGAACTTGACCTTTTTAGCTGACATAGTAATCACCTACTTGATGTAATCCAGATATCTAACACCAAACAATAAAAACATCTGTGACAACAAACCTTGTAAAGCTTGTGGAATTATTTAATTTTTTTTTTTAAGAAAAGATAGCAATATTTAACAATCAGATAAGCCTGGATTGGCTCTTCTTACACAAAAACTCTTGTGTTTTTCAAATACTAGCTTTAAAGGGCTGTAACTTAGAAGTGAAAGTTTTTTAAGCTTGCATGCATATGTTTTGGAGTTACTTCATTCATTCTGTTTTTAGGACCTTGTCATAGTCCACCTGTTTTGCTTTTGCTTAAATTACACCAAAATAATATCTTTCTTTAGAGGAAAAAAAAATCACGTTTCTACTGACTATCCAAACATGATAATACACTTAAAATTGAAGAGGAGCCGTATTCAGGTTGCATGTCTCAGTCACCCAATCTCCCTTTCACATATCTGTTCATGTTGACAGACTATGTCATAATACATCAACAGAGAGATCAGCATAGAAGAACAAAAATTCATCGCCTGACAGCAAGAGGAAAACTGATTTCTACTATTAAATTAGCAAAAAATATACCAATACTTCACTACCAATAAAGACACCATGGCTAAAAACATTCACCATATTATAAATTTGAATGAGCATTGGGAATTTTTTGTTTCAATAATCCTTAAACAGAAAAAAAAAAGGGAGGGGGAAGAGGGTGGACTCAAGGATGTCAACATCTTTACAATCAAAGAATTGATTTCTGGTAAACTATGCCATTATATTTTGGTCTTGTTACTCTTTTAAATATTGCTTCTGAATATTCATTTAATTAGAGAACAGTGAGCACTGTTTTTGCAGGACTCTTTTCTGACAGAGGCTCTTCTTTACGAGGTCAAGGAGACGTGTGGAAAATGCTCTGTAACAACAGAGTGCATCAGCTCCTTTATATTTGAGAATTTCGACTCATGTGGAAGGTATTCTAGCTCTCTCATTGCTAGATATAATTTTAATATACTATATTGAGCAGTGGTGTATCGCTAGGAATTTAACAATACCTGGAATAAATAATGTCTTTTTGCAGCCTGGGGCAACATCTGCCACTTATGCATTAATTCTGCCCCTGTTTGAACACTCTACAACATATGCACTTCTCTTTTGTCTGTTATCCTAGAGTTGTGTTATTCCCAAATATTGACATCATCTACTTTTATCAGCACTAACTGCTCTGAACCTTCCTAGTCTCATGCTCAGCTCTATTTCTTTCTATTGATTATCTTCCTCACTCCAGCAGGTAGCTAGCCAGCGAGGCTGTCCTGAGAAATAGCTTCCAATGACTTTATACGCACAATTTACACGGAATTGTTTAAAGAAGATATTAGCCTCAATACAAATCAGTGAACCTCATTTAGTCAATACTGCACAATTCAGCTGTTGGCACCCTGTCACATGTTAGTCTTTAAAGTCAACTACCATACCCAATCTGCACATTAGCCATAGTATTTAGTTTCATATTAAAATGAGGCTAGTTTTTCACTTTTCTTTTTGAAATCTATTCAATATATTTTCTACATCACCTCATTGAACCATATGATAGTAATATAATTTTAAGTATAAAAACCTGAGATTAAATGCTTGATTTTTGACAGTGTTCTTAAATATAATAAATTCAAAGGGAAATACTGTTAAGTTAAAATGGAGTGTTTTTCATTAAGTCCAATCAAATGGTAGACAACAAAGGATCTTTTATTTGAGAATATGAAGTGAAAATGAAAACCAGAAAACCTTTACTAAGAAAAGGTCTAGCTAAATTATGTTGGAAGGAGGTCTCCAGATTGAACCTGGGTGTTTCTTTTGCTAAGAATGAATTAAACTAAGATGCACTATGGGAGAACAGCTTACAAAAAAGGAAAACCAAGTGCTTTACAAAAATGAAAACAGGGTCTAAATACAGCTACAAAGAAAGATCAAATATTAAAAAAAAAATTAAATCGCTACTGTAGCACCTAAAGTATTCAAAGAAATTTGGGGATTTTTTTTACTCCTTTTGCATTCCACAGCAGGGTTCCAAAATCCTAGTTGGACATTTATACAAAAATAATCTTTTCCTTTTAGCCTACCAGACTATGATCTAAACTATGATTTAGACTACAGATAAAAGGGAGAAGAAAAATAAAGTATATGTGCTTATCCCTAAATCTGTTACTTGAGAAATGATAGCTCTTCTCTTGTTTTCAATCTGTATTAGACACACTTGTTTTAGTGTATTTAATATATAATTAGCATATCCATGATGTTTATATTAAAGTTTCTATGTGCCTTCTTCATCAGAAGGATAAAAATAGATATTTTTTTCTAATTGTTGGAAGAAAAATACTTGGTTTTGGTATATTTGGCAAAGAAATACTTACATCTTTCCTATAAAATGTTGCTCTTATAAAGCATAAAGACAACCTGCAACAATTTGCGGCTATTATATTTTGCAAGAGGAAGAGAATAAAAAAAGGTCCAGGAGTATAAAGAAAAACAAAACAAAACAAAACAAAAACAAACAAACAAACAAAACAAAACAAAACAAAAAACAATAAAAAGACAACGAAACAGAAATCCCCATTTTATAACATGTGATCAATATTTTAACAAACACAGAGCAAAAATGCAGAATCTTTTTGAAGTCCTGATGAGCAGTCACCTGGGCTTACTGGCACACAGAGGTACCGATACCGATACCTTTTGAGAGAAGATAAAAACTGTCTGCCTAGTGAGCAACTGGGAATATTGATATCAGACAATATCTTTATTCTAAATACTGGTAATTTGAATATACAAATAGAAATGTTTTGCATGACCTCTGCTTCCTGTTCTTTCCCCTTTAAGGTTCAGTGAGTGGAAGGTGAGTTTCTGGACCCCAGGTAGGAGACAGATGCTGAGAGATCACCAGTCTGGCCTTCCTGAAACATCTTTGTATGCATAAACATCCTCTCTCATACACACATTTACTGCAACCTGATGCCCATGGAAAAGGTTTTTCCTCCTTCTAAGTTTCTACAAGGAACATTTCAGAAACCAAAGAGAAAAAAAAAATTAAAAGCAGCAAGGACAGAAAGATCTGCATATTCAGGCAGCAAAAAGACAGGTGTGGTATGAGAATTCCTAGTGTTCTTGTCTGCAGTGCTCTGCCTTGCTGTTAGAGGATTTGAGGGGTACTTTTCATGGATCTATATATGTTTATGATAAGTGGATTTGGAAAGAGAAACCTTCCAGATACTGTTTGGCCAATTTACTTGGGTATATCTGCTTATTTAAGATAAAAGTTATGCTGTGCTTCAGCTGCTGTCTTCCATGCATGTGCCTACCAATTAAGTATTTTTTTCCCACCAATTACACTAATAATCACTAAAGTAGGTGCAAATTCTTTTACTTATTTATTATATGATTTGCATCTTGGTAAATCTTAACAAATATTTATAGGCATTCAGTACTTAAACATGTTATAATAGTTTTACTATAATATTTCCTCATTAGTATTTTAGTACTTATTTCAGTCATGTGTTATAAGGATTGATAGACAGAATTGTAATTGCAAAAATAGTTAATTTAAAGATATTTCTAAAATTCTGCCCCTATTAAACTTAACTCTGGTCTATATACTAATATGTAGTAAATATTCTGGATAAGCAAGTGTAGTGACAAGAAATAAGCACAAAATGGGCAACATTCTGGGGAAGATGCAGCATACAGACTAAAATAACATAGGCAGTCTGAAAGTTTGAAGAGTCAGGTTGATGTAGCTATTTTCTTAAGGTAATAAAAGTATTTTTATGATTATTACCTGTGCCTCCCTTCAACATGACAGGAAAAAAAAAAAACACACAAAATTTCTTACCATTCCTTATTCTTTTATGCTCAGTTTTAGAGATGCATGGATTTACTATGTGCTTAAATTAAGCTATAGTGATCATCTTTTCCATACTGTCTTAAAATAGTAACTGGGTAAAAAAACAAACTTAGGAAGTAGATTAGTATTATTTAATATTTAGGAGAAAGAAAAACTTTTCTACTCGAAACTACAAAGCATTTGTAGCCCAAACAAATGTATTACTTTCTTTTTAATGGAGATAGGTACACTTGCAGATCTCAAGATTTCTTAAAAATATGTTCTTACTACACAGGAGAGTCCACAGAAATAATTTACAGTCAACTTTGTTTAGCCATTTATGTCTAGGATATGCTATTTAAAATATCTAATGGGGAAAAATATTAATTGTCTTACCCCCAAAAGCATAATTATTAAAATATGATTATATTATTTATCAGTAGACATTGCTAGTTTCTTCACTTGATTAGTTTTGATTAATGCTCAGAAGTTTAAATTCAGACATATTTAGCCTCTGATTTTTAGACAGATGTCAGTCAGCATTAGTGTATCAATTTTTCATCAGAAAATAGAGATGCATGTTAAAACCCCTTTAACAAACATGGAGTCTCTACATGGGACCATATTATCAAGTCTAATTATATCCCTAAGATAAGCATTAACTGGGAGAAAGAGGGGAATCAAATTGTTTACAGAGCATGTGAATCTCAACTGGACATAAAACTGCCTACTTTGCTTCCTGCTTTCCTTCTTCAGTCTCACAGTTGTTTATTTGGCACATGGAAATATTACAAAACTTTTAAAGATACCTTAAATAAAGATATTCTCCTGACATGATTATCTTGGTATGCATGTTTCAGCATAACTATCCAGGAAGCAGTGATTGTGGGCCAGTGTTAAAAACATGTATGTAGCATGTTCTTTGTGTGTGTTTGCATGCTTGTGTAGGCAAGTATTTCATCACCACTAAGTGTATGACTCTGTGTATGTGTTTATATCCTACTGCTAAAAGCAAGAGTGCAGTCTGAGGGTGGAAATAAAGAGCATTTCCTTTTGGAAGAGCCCTACTTGACCAAAGTCCTGCCCTCCAGTTTGAGAGAGAAGGATGGGAAAGGTCTCTGCAAGAAAGGTCCAATACTGCAGCCCACTGAAGTCACTTATAGTTACCAAATGTGTTTTAAAGGAAAGTTTTAGATATACAGAGCTTAAAGTCCTATGAGCTGTAATAAAGGAATCACAGCTACACAATTCAGGCTTACTATTCAGACTACCTTTTGGGGGTTAAAGTTAAGTGGCAAACCAGATGCACCATTTCACTGCAATTCTAAAGATAATTCTAAAATGATGCTCAGCTGGTGCAATATGTTATTTGGTGTTCATAAGATGAAGTGGAATTTAAATTTTGAAAACCGGTAAAGATTTTGAAGAGTTTTGAGGGAGGCCTATTTATCTTTCACCTAATTTAAAAATTAGTCTTGGCTGTCTTCTCACTCCATCAGTCCTTGAATCAAAATTCCAAATCAGAATCTATTATTTTCTTACTCATGTTAAGCAGCATTAAGTAGAGGGAAAGGATTTTATTTACATTAAGGAACCAATCTACAGTTTTCGCACAGGAAAAGCACTCTTTAGAGGCAATAGCAATTTATGCAATTTATATTTCTAAAAAAAACAAAAATCAACCAAACAAAAGACCTCCAAACAAACCAGCTTTCATTTTTCAGCATTACTTAATACCTCTACTTACATTAGATTTCACTGCAGTCCGGAAACACACAAGAACAGAGCACAACTTGCAGTATCAGTGTTCCCTCTCTCCCTTTCTCTCCCTCACTCTCTCTTGCCTACACCATTTTGATTTTAAATTTCCTGGAACCCATTCAATTCCTAAATAACCTTAAGCCATTGAACTGTTCATTAGTTTATTTGAACAAGAGACAATGTTATTGAAACAAATCTAGTTAACAAGGTAATTAGTTTTTGCAATATTCTTCAGAAGGCTGGAAACCAACAGTTCATCACAGCACTGTACAAATAGCAGTATGCAATGTTAAGCCCCTGCTTAAAGTGTTTCTATCAAAACTCATTGGTTACATTATCAACAAAAGTATTGTTTCCAAAAAGTATCTAAGGCCCACCAAAACTGATTTATTCACTTGAATCAGATGAAAATATTTTCCAGTAGTAACCCACTGTAAAATTGTAGGCTACTGCTGGTGTTGAAAAGATGGGACTAGAACCACAAAAATCCTTTTTCTTGCTTCCACAAAAGGCTTTGGGCCTAATTATTTTTAAGTATAATCCAGCCAACATCTTCTCATGCTTAGCTGCACTGAGTGACACTATTTGTGATGCCCAGTCTGCTGAAACTGAGCAGGTTGCTGTCAGTTTAAAAATGACTA
>JACBWW010000003.1:36842370-36867370 GCA_020086605.1 Lanius collurio
TAATAGGCTGGGACTGAAAGACGGAGATAAACTTGTTAAGGAAAGAAATATTCCTCTAAGCAACCGGGTAAACAAAATAGCTGGAGTGAAACAGTGAAGGAGATGGGGGTAGGGAAATGCAAAGGACACACTACTATTTAAAAACCCCAAAGGAAATTGTAAAGTAGGAAATGAAAAGGAGGAGGAGAAACATTTCTGTTGTAAATTAGAGGGAATGAAGAATAGCGGGAGAAAAGGGGGAAATAGCTGCAGAAGGTCTGAAGTAAAGCACCACTGAAGATTAGCCAATGTCTAAAATATTTCAACTGTGGAAAGAGCGTTGTGTCCTCATCCCTTCAGCAAGGGTGTGTGAAAGGGAAATGAGTAGGGATAATTACTAATATAGCACATGTCCGGAGGAACGAATCCAAAATAAGAGATAAATTTGGCTGGTGAAGACAGCTAGGAAAAAGGCTCTAAGAAAACTTAGGAATACTGATACCCAAGAGGAGAGGAAGAGAATTAAAGAAAGAGAAGGGTTTCAAAAGTACAGGGAAACTTAGAGAACCAGCTGGTCAGGGAGGAAACAGCTACGGCAGAGATGGGGTGAGAGAATGAATGTGAGAGAGAAAGAGAATGGGAGAGATTGAGGGGAGCAAATATACCTGGGAGAGGGAACATTTGGAGCGGAGGGGAAGAAGAAAAACAGGAGCGGAAAACTAGGAGAGAGGGAAGGAGGGACAGAGGGAGGGATGGGGGGAGAGAGGGAAGGAGACGGAGGGAGGAGACAAGGGCTGAAGTCTCCCAGCCTGGGGAAGGTGCAGCACTGAGTGAGAGAGAGCTCACTCGGAGGGTTAGGTTAGATTTCCAGAGCTCTTAGAGCTCATCGACCAGCCCGCTGGAGTCACTATTCAACCCGAGTCCCAAACACACGCCTCACTAACTACTTTACAGCCACTTTCATTGATTTTCTTTATCAAATAAACATAATACCCGTTACAGCAACACTTCCTCTTCGCGCAGCCAGAATGCCACAAGCTGATTGCTGCATTTCTCCGGCTTGCAGTTCCCCACCCTCCACCCCTAAATATTTTGTGTTCTTTCACTTAAGTGGTCAAATACATTATTGCTTGCACAATTTTTCTGTAATCTAGAAGGTACACTGCGAGCTAGGCAAAATGTTTAAATTATAAGGTAAAAGGTCCTCATTCCCATTGCCCTGGCGTGGAGACAAAATTTTTCCCCCATAAATCCAGGGGTAGTTTATATATTTACATACTTATTTGCTGCTAATAAGTGATAACTTAATTTAAGGGACGATGTCAAAGCGAACAGTTCTGCCTTAAAAAACTGCAGGAAAAAAGATAACGCAATTTTACCACATGAACCTAAACTGTCACTTTAAGCATTTCAGCCTCAAATTTCAATTTTATTTAAAAAATCCCCTAAAAGTAGCCCCCTTCAAAAGCTGTTTTTGAACCAGGCTCTTCCATATATGTCAAAGGGCTGTTGAATTATTCATTATTATAATTACTATCATCATTGTCATTATCCCTTTCCATGTGGAAATAATTTTATTATCGTAATTTGATATCTGAAGAATTTCCTGTTAGTCGTTTGATAATCATTTTTTTTCTACTGAAAAGAAAAGTTTTGTTTATAAATGAGAGACAAATATTTTAAATGCTTTTATGTTTTCTATAGATTTCCGTTTATCTAATCGATTGGAATGCCAATAAATCGATTAAAGGTTTAGTGTTTTACAAACAACCATTTTGTGCTTTTTGATTTTACGTTCTGAATGATTTTAATAAAGCTAATGCCTTCTCTGAGCGTTTGTTCACTCCAAACCTAATATTCCATCATTTCTGCTCTTTACAATTGCAATTTAAAGTGTTTCTAATGAGAAAAATAAATACAAATAAAAGAAGGAAATTATCTGATTAAATTACTTTGTGCCTGTGGTCAACATATTTAGGCAAAGCCCTTAAAAATCTTGGTGAATTATATGCGATCATACAGTGATTGCGGAATATTAAATTAAACTTAGATAAATCCGCATTGAAGGAGGCAGCACCCAATCCTGAATTTATTTCCCATTTTCTATAACAGCATCACTGCGCTCCTCTCTTTGCAATGACAATGTGCCAAATCTAGGCATTTTGAAAACATTTTCCATATGCTTTAACTGGAGACTGATAGACAAAGAAGAAAAGGAGATGGTCTTTTTTCTCTTGAGGTATATTTCCTTTAACTTTTCCTCCAATCTTTTCTGATATTCATCATTTTTTAAACAGAAGTTTAAAAATCATTAAGACCTTTTATTTTCCTTTTTCTTTTTTTTTTTTTTTTTTTTTTTCCCCCCTTATCGTGTAATCAATTCCGGAATTGTGGAGTTTCAGTTATGCTTTAATGCAGGACTATAGAACTGTCATTTCTATACCTTGGCGGACAACATTTTGGGGAGAAATCATTGATTCCTTTAGTTTTTGCTTGCTGCTTTTTATAATTAAAGATGGTTTTAATTATACTCCTTTTTTTGTAAGTCAGATCAGATGTGCTGCTTGCTTGCTGGAAGGTTTTTTTTCTTTTAACGGTGCTTTTAATTTATGTGTAGTTTTTACGGATAACACAGAGGTGGTGGCTTTTATTTTGCTGTAAAATCCACACGTTTTCTTTGAAAACTTAGCTCCTTGGGCGAAAATAACTTTTTCTGGTTGCTTTATAATCGGTGTTTGTCGCAGAGGTAGTTTAGCATATTGTCTACACAACAGAGATTCCTGTTTTATTGGCAGTGTGGATTGCTGGATTTAGGTATAAATATTTCATAACTTTCCTCTTTCTGCAGTAAGATCGGTAGTTTTATTGGCTTTTTCTCCTTTTTGTCTGTCTTTCTACCAGAACCGTTTTATTTCTGAAGTCCCTTTTTGTCCTTTTCCAGGATAGAATGTAAAATTTTTCCCTTGGATATATCACTGCTGGAAATATGCTCTTGGGCTTTCTGGAGGGGATGGGGGGGAGCGGTGGTAAGCGGTCGTTTTCCTTTATTTGCATAAGAGCTGGTGAAGTGCCTGTGAAGTTGGTGAATTGCTATTGTTTGGGGCTAGTCCTGACTGTTTTTGTTTATAAACACTGGGGTGGTTGCCGGGAGGGGAGGGAGGTCAGAGCACTGTCAAAGCGCTGACCTCTGAAAGCCCAGAGGGCGCCTGGCTCCTTCACCCTCTCCTTTCTCTCTCTCCCTCTCCCTTTTTCTTTCCCTTCCCATCCAAGGCCAGGAGCTCAGGTTCAGGGCATTTAATCCCCGCGATCTGCCCAAGAAAGGAGCTGAAAAAGGGCTGTTAAGGCTCCGGAGGAAACGCCGGCAGCAGACTTAGACCTGGAAGGCTTTTATTTATAGTAATGTCCGGGTGCGCGTTTTTGTACGGCTCCAGCCAAAATAACAACAAGAACAAAAAGCCAGTCGGGATCGGCACTATTTAGCTCAAAATCTCAGCGAGATGTCTATACTATTCGGTTGTGATTTTTCTCTAAGGTCACTGCTCGTTAGACGCACTTTCAGTAGGTGAATGCCAAATCTGGGGCAGTGAAGGCAGAATAGAAATGCAGTATGTTACTGTTGTTTTATTTCTTTTTCGAACAAAACTTTCCAGGAATCAGATCGGGGATTTTTGTTTTCTTTCCCTCCTCCCTCTTCTCCTCGCCGCCCCCCACCAACCCCCCCCCCACACCCCCCCACCTCCCCCGTTTAGTGTGTAGTGGAATGTTTTGCGGGGGGTGGGAGGGTGGGGGGAAAGAGCGTTATAAATTAACAAAAGATTTGTATATATGATACCTGCAAAGAAAGACATTATTAATAATAGCAAACGCTTTGGGTTCAGAGTCAATTTCATCTCGGGAAAAAAAAAAAAAAAAGAAATAAAAAAGAAAAAAGTACAAGAGATTGCTATCAGGTTTAAGTATGTTTTGAAAAGAAGTTGCTGAGTTAAACAAAAATGTTAGTTAACACACTGCCTTTGTCAAATAGCCCCCGGGAGGAGAAGAGACAACAAAAAGGAGAGGAGGTGGGGGCTGGGGATCTGAAAGTGTCTGTAGCTCAGATAAAGGGTCTGCAACACTGAAATCTTGTAATACCTCGTTTCAAACTGAGCTCATCTATAGACTTAGGGAACGCAGTAAAAAGACATGGATCCCCTTTCCCTTGGGTTGGGGTCTGGGGAGAGGAGAAGGTGGGGGAAGGGAACGCTTATTAGGGAATTATGTCGGTTTATTAAAGAGGGGAGCGGCTATGTCTGTAATTATGCAGATCCTTGTGCCCCTGTGTGTCCGCAGCGCAGATTTAGGGAGTGAAATGAGCTTGACGGAGAGACATGGTGTAATAGAGCCCGGTTTGGGCTACGATTTCTTTGTCTATTAAAGAATGGTCAGTGTCGGGCTCTGGCCCCCACCAGCTTCGTCTAGCCCAGGCCAACAAGTTTTCCTTGGGGCTGAGGCTGGAGATGGTAAAGGACAGAAAGGGCTGAGGGTTTTTCGAGTTTTTTTTCCCCCTTCCCCTTCTTTGAAATGTAACGTCACTATCAAGAGCTTTTTGTGGTTTCAACAGGAGGCTGAAAAAATCCCAAAATATGTAACGGTGCCTGCAGGAGAAGTTCGGAGGAGGTGGGCGGGGGGTCCATTGAGACCAGAGGAGAGGAGCTGAGAGGTTAGGCGAGAGTCTTCGGGGGCGATCAGCTGAGCGAGAGAGGGAGGAGAGAGGGGAGTGGGAGCGGGAGCCGGGCCGGGCCGGGCCGGGCCGCGCCGCCGGGAGCCCGCCCGCCGCCCGCCGGGAGCCCCGCACCGCAGCGCGGCCGCGCCGGGTCCCCCTCGCCTGCCGCCCCCAGCCCGCGCTGCGCTCCGCTCTTATCACATCCCACAAACCTGCTGCTGCTGCCTCCCGGAATTAACCTTCTTCGATTTTTCCTATCTACGTGGCGATCCCCGGGTTCCTTCTAAACTGTTAACATCCCGTAGTGCCTTTTTCTTTTTTTTCCCCTACACCCCCCACTCCTCGATACCTACTATTTTTAGGGAGAGAGAAAGCGGGAGAGACAGAGAAACAGAGAGGTTTAAAATGTTAGGAAGGACAGTAAACAGTGGCAGAAGAAACCCTGAAAAATGTGGACTCTTCTATCGCAATTCCTGCCTTATTCCCCCCTCCTTTGTTCCTTAGCTGTAACTCAAGAACACCATAAACCTATATCCCCCTCCAAGACGAGAGAAAGGGGGGAAAAATCTACAGCCAAAAAAGAATGACTTGACTGTTCTGACGTTTGGTGTTTTGACATTAATGACATTAATGATATTGATGTTTCACCAGGAAAAAAGCACTAGGAATAAAAGAGGTGGGGGGAAATGCGGGGGGGGGATGACTTTAAAACTAAATTATCTTCGTTTCCTTATTCTTCCGTGACATTAAGTATACGTGTTTCTTCACTTGAATTTGAAATAGATGTATTGTTCTCAGGTGTTTCTTCATCACATTGTATTTAATTGTCTTCAGTCTTAGGAAATGTGTTGCCATCCTTCAGGCATGCACTTGAATGGACAATGGCATCCTTCTGTCTCAGAGTCCCGTTTCCTTTACCATTTAAACCTAAAAGCCCTCTTTCCATCACACTCCCTCAATCTGAAAACTGTAAACAGGTTTCAGAGATTTAATTTTTAGTCTTTGTTTGCATTTTTTTCCCCACCATGTAAACAACGATGCAGCATATGCTAGTTTCCCTATTACCTTCATTGACAGGGTGCAGTGCCTGTGGAAATCTGCATACATATGCTCACACCTTTTTCATTGATGAGCTGGTGCAATGCTTAGGTGAAGCTTGGAAAACCAACAAAGTTGCTCTCACAAACCCTCCAATGCCCCTGACTTTTCCCTTAAGTTCGAGTCTTGAAGATTTTCCTGAAGTTTGAAGTAAGGTTTCCTTGGATTGAGGTAGAGGTCCTTCCCTGCTTTATTTGCAGATTCCGATTTTTGGAATAGCTGTACTTTCAGGCTGGTGGTTTGGTTTTTTGCCTTTTTTTTTGTTTGTTTGTTTGTTTTTGGTGGTTTTTTTTGTTTGCTTTTACATGCTTTTTTCCCCCTCCCCTTTCCAAAGACCTTTTTTTTCTTTTCTTTTTTTTTTTTTTCTTTCTTCCTTCAAAACTATCAGGACCTTCACTCTGACCTTAAACATCTGCTTTTAGACACTCGGTTCCCTGACAGTGGCCTGTGCTTCCTTAAGGGCAGCCTTAATTCATCATCAGGTGGGGATTTTCCTATTAGCATTAGTTCCAGTACTTGCAAAATGTTCTCCTGGAGCAGAAGGTTTAGGGCCCAGAGAGGTGTATATTTCTGCCATCCTGGTTTTTGCTGGTTTGTTGTTGTTGTGCATGCATGCTTTTAATGGAAGGTCGTGATAAAACCTTCATGCTGGTTTTTAGTGTTTAAGGCCTAAGACAAGGTTTTGATGTGTATCGCAGGAATCACGAACTTCAAAGGCATGTCAGCTCTAAGGTTACGGTTCACCTGCGCAGGGTCCTTGGTACTGTAAATATCTCCTGCATGTAACTGTGGCTTAGTGACCATTTCTGGTATACTCATTTCTGGAATAGCATTATCAAAAATCTGCACGTGTTCCTGCGGTGTATTTGGATGCTCTTTGAATAGTCATGTTTTTATCTTCAGTAGGGGGTATTTTAAAGTATGTCTATTCCTAGTTTTAGTTAATTATCTTTTAATGAAAGTGTCAGTCATATTCACATCTGCAGTATTAGGTTAAGATAATTAGATTTTCAAATGAGAAGCAATCTTCTTAAATCCCACACAGGAAAATATTTGTAGAAGATTCCGATTTATAATGACATCTGTACATTTTACCCTACTTTTCATCATAATAGTGTGCCCCCCTTCCCCCAAGAATGAAATATGTCTGGTAAAATATAGCAGATAAAATATTAATAAAATATCAATACTTGCAGGGAAACTGGAAGATGATGCATGTATATGCATGAAAACTGAATTGTATGCAAAGAGACCCTTTCCCTGGGCTGATATTTACTTCATTTTGATAAGACTATTTACACTTGATGTTGTATATTCTGTAAGGCTTTGGTTTTTACTTTGTTGGTATCTCCAAGCAATTACACGGTGGCCAACAAATAAAGTGTGCTATGTTTTGTGTGACTGTATGTGTTGAGTGTATGTGAATTTGTGTAAACATGATGTAGGGTGTGAGTGTGCACATGTGTGCATTTGTATGCATATGTGTAAATAAATCCATCTTTATCTCTGTATGGGTAGTTGCTCCCTACCTTAGATATACCTTTCCTTTTACAGATGTATGATACATTCATTAGCCCATTGAAAAATGGGATGCAAATTTTTTATTTCTAATTAAATACCTATTAAAAGAGAGAAAATGTAAGACATGAACAGACAGACAGATAGAAATATCTCCCTGATTAAATAATTAATTTAGACCTGCTTCTTTTTAAGTTTCCGAACAGTTAAAAGAGCAAGTCTGCCACCCTCCCTTTTCTCTTTTTTTTTTTTTTTTTTTTTTTTTAATTTTCCCTAGCCATCTACTTTGTGTGCCTGTGCGTGTGTGTCTGTGTTACTAATGAAGTTTGCAGACTTGTGTTTGTATCCATGAGCTCCCTTCTGCTGCCCCTTCTTCTCTGGGCTGGCTCCGTGGCTCCCGCAGCCCCGGCGAGCCCCCGGCAGCCGCGGCAGCTCCGGCTTCTCCGGCTCCGGGGCTGCGCGTCATTTGCAGCCCGGAGAATGTTGATCACCTCACTAATTACACCTCTCCCTCTCCTCTTCCCTCTCCTCTCCCTCTCCCTCGCTCTCCCTCTCCCTCGCTCTCTTCAGTCTCTCTCCTCTCTCCCTCTCTCTCTCTCTCTCTCTCCCTCTCTCTCCCCTCTCTCTCTCTCTCTCTCATTCCCAGAGTGCATATCGGGAATAGACACACAAAGACATGCGCACTCAACTTAATCAGCCATTTTTTTAAACAGGGCTAAAACGATAATAATTAGCAGAATAAAGACATATCGGATTTTCATTTCCTTTCCTCCTTTTCCCAACCCCTTCACAACCAAACAGCGAGACCGCGGTCGGCACATGCTTTAACAACTCCCGGACCCCAAAGGACCGCTCCATGCCCCCCACTTCTTGCTCAATCATTTTTATTTTCACCCAATAAAGTTGGAGGATTATTTTTTTTTATTATTTTTTTAATGAACCTTCTCTCGTTTACTTGGATGTGATCAGCTGTTAAGTAAATAAAGCAAAACAAAAAAGAGAGGCGAAGATCCAGTAGGAACTGCGAGGGGAAATGGAAAGTAAGTTTTTTCTTTAACTTTTATTGAGTAGTTTGTGTTAAATTTAGGTCGAGTATCGATTATCTTTCCAGGCTGATCTTGCACAATCTTTGATATTTCGCTCTCGCTCTCTCTCTCTCTCCCCCTCTCTCTGTGCCTCTTTCTCTCTCTCTCACATACACACACACACACTCACATCCCCAGATCCCATGTACCTCTCCCCTCTCTCTCTCTCCCCCCTTTTTCTGCCTGTTTCCCCACTTTTAGGTACAGTATTTGCTCTCATTTCGGAAGGAGGGGCTGCTTTTTCGCTCTCCCTTCTTTCTTTCTCTCGTTGCATTTCTCTTTTATTCCGGGGGTTACGTTTTGTTTGTGTATTTTTTTTTTTATTTTTTTTTGTTTTGTTTTGGTTTGGGGCTGTGGGTTTCTTTTTTTATCTTTTTTTTTTCGTCTTTTTTATTTTTTTTTCTCTTTCAGTCTGTAACTTTCAGATTAGGTGGAGGACCCTGCTCGCTTTGCAGAAGAGGTTCAGGGGATGCCCCCCACTTTTTATTTCGCTCTTTTTTCCTAGGGAGCTCGGGGAGGGGGGGAATACTGTCGGATTAGGAAAGACGTTACGGCTGTCAGAAGTCATCCCTTGCCAGCTCCTTTAGAGCTCGCAGTCTTCCTTCGCAGCTCGGTCCCCCCAAAACTTTGAGGTGCCTTTTGAAGGCACATTCTGCTCTCCCACCCTCCTTGTCTCTCCTCCTCATCTCCACCCCCCTCGGCCTCTCAAACTTTCGCTTTCGGGCGAGGGGGGGGATGCTAGCAGGGCAATTGGGACCCTGACTGCGTGCGTGTGTACAGGAGAAGGTGTGGGGTGCTTTTTCCCCTCTACCCCCCTCCTCCTCCCCCCTTTTCTTTTGCAGGTAGGTTTCTCAGGAGCAGAGGCAGGCTGGCCGTGCGGGCGTGTGTGTGTGTGTGTGTGTGCGCAGGGGATCGCGCTGCTGGCTGCCGGCTCTGGCAGCAGGAGGAAGAGGAGCCCGTTAGGAGCGCGCTCTGCGTCTCTGTCAGTTTCGCCGTGCGGCGCGGGGAGGCGGCCCGGCCCAGCCCGGCTCCGCTGGGCTCGGCTGGGCTGGGCTGGGCTCGGCTTGGCTCGGCTCGGCTCAGCGCGGAGCGGCCCCGCTGCCGGGGATGTGGGGATGCGCGGCTGCCCCTGCCTGCGGGCTGCTGCCGGCCGGGGCGCCGGCGGCATCTCCGCCTTGCCGAGCCGTGCTGAGCCATGCCGTGCCGCTCTGTAGGAAGGGCTCTAGCGGGCAGGGTCGGGGACTGCTTTCAGGGAAGCCTTTCTGAGATTTTTTGAAAGGGAGTGGTGGTTGTTTTGCGGGACAGGCGTCTATTTTTTTTCTTTTTTAACCGAGGGCTAAAGTGTATAAAAAAAGACAGCCAACGGACAAAAAAAAAAAAAAAAAAAAAACAAAAAACCAAACCAAAAAAAAAACAGGCCAAAAAAAAGCTCATAAACAGCGAGCCGTAGTTCGGTTCCTGCTCTAACTGCTCGTGCCAGAATCAAGTGCATCCCTTCCCATCACGGCGGCTAATGGCAGACGCGTCCCTGCTTCCCCGTCTCTCCTGACATGAAATTTCCTACAAAATTGCTAATAAACTTTCCCCCCATCCGATGCCAACTTACGGCGGTTCCCCTCCACTCCTCCCCTGCTGTATCTTCTTCTCCCCCCCAGCCCCCCCCCAGCCTCCCCAGCAGCGGCAGCAGAAAACACACGGGTTGGTATTTCTTTTGTTACCTGCGAGCCGGGCGGCCGGGGGTCTCTCATCGGCTGCTTAGGGCACTGGGTCCAACCGAGAGAGGAGCCACATCAGTCGGGTTCAGCCTGTTTCACCTCAGCGCCGTCCCGAGGAGGCTTTAGCCACCATTCAGTAACACACCCTCCTCCTCCTCCTCTTCCTCCTTAGGTACCAAGGCAGAGATCGCAAACATAACACCCCCCTCCCCACCAAAAAAAAAAAAAAAAAAAAAAAAAAAAAAAAAAAAAAAAAGCCCAACCAAAAGACAACTTGCCAGGCTGAAGATGGTGGAGATTTACATTAAGCCAGACACAGGCAGGTTCACTCAGGAAGTCTGACCATCCCGTTTTCTGACAGTTGCATTTCCTCGGCTCCATTCCGTCCTCCTCTTTTTTTTTTTTTTTTTTTTAATTTTCTTTTTATTAGCCTTGCTCCGGTTTTATCAAGGATTATGTAGTTGGCAGGAGGAGAGCGAGAGAGTGGAAAGAGAGGGCTCGGGTGCTTTTGGGGTGGCTGCTGTGAGGGTGGTTTTTTGATGGTGTATTTTTTTTTTTTTTTTTTTTTTTTTTTTTTGCAATCGTGTTTCCCCTGGATTTGCGGTGGCTCGATCCTTAGGAGCGGTGGTGGAGTGTTTAAAAAGATCATATGTAGCATTATATTTTTAGTTTGGTGGTGGATGGATGGAAGAGGTAGTGAGAAGCCTTTGCAGCCCTGCCTGTTGTTGGTTAGATTGAGGCAGAGACTTGGCTGCGATTGGGACGCGACTGTGACATGGGCATCGATCGCTTCCATTGAGAGCAATGCAAAAACACAGCCTGGGTATGTAACACTCTCAGTGCCATCAACACTTGTTTTACTTTATATTTACTGGCAAAACTGACAGAACGATCCGGAGTGCTTTTCTTTTAAATAAGGAATACAAACATTTGGATGGGAAGGTGCACAAAGAACATCGTGGAAATAAACGGGGGGTTGAAGGTTGGGGGGTGTGGGGGGGAAGAGCCTTAATCATCATTGCTCCACTTCCTATTCAACTGCCTGTATTTAAGGAGTTTCTGTCTTTTCTCGACTGGGGGATCCTACTAAACTGGTTGAAATGAAAAAAATCAGACTATCAACCTTGAGGGAATATCTGCTAGTTTTCAGGGTTTGCGGTTTCAGCCGGTAGGAAGGCACACAAAATAAAAGATGGCTAGCCAGCTGTTTTAACCTCTTGCACCTGGCTCCAGAGCTGAGGCTCACCAGGATTATTCAGTTATTCGTGTTATCTGTGTTTGAATATTTATAGTGTACGATCGAGAGAGCCACACAGTGCATTGTAGCATCTCTTTATCCTTTAGTTGTGGGCTTTTTGGACTTTGCCAACATAAACATGTATTCAATAGTTTTCATTTTTATGATAATGAACATAGAGGGTCAATGAAATATAGAGGGAAAAGTCGTAAATCTGCAAAAGTGAAACCTGCCCAAGGAACAAAGAAAGGTCAGGTAAACCATCTGTGTAAGTCAGAGTAATAGTACCTGCTGTTTGGTTTATGCAGTGATACTGCTTTATTATTCTCTAAAATGGAACTTATCCACTAGATCAAGTTAAAACTAAAGGAAAGCTGTGGAGATGGCAAATGACATTGCATGCATCTTTTTGAGTAGGGCGACAGATGTGTTCCTTGATTTTTGAATAGTTTAGGTTTATTTGTGGAGATAGTGCACCATCAAAGAACATATAAAGGGGGCTGAGAAAAATCACTGTTTAATATTGCAGAATTTACTGCTTCCATTCTGACCATGAGCCTAAATTTACACAATGAAATTTGATTATCTCTAATAACAATATTAGATCCTGCACTGGATGGATGAGAATTGAGGTGGTTTTGTTGATTGCAAGGGTTTAATGTTGCATTTCAGAATCTGATGTGGTTTAGCCTCCCTTCCATTAACTGGAAAACCCCTGAGGTTTTACAATTATTTCTTAAAGATAATACATTTAAGATTGCATTGGTAGGCTGAAGAAAAGTCATAAAGGCAAGAAGGGAAGCCCTTAATAACTCTTGAGATTCAGACATGTTCAGCAGTTAGATTGGCTCTGACTTCACCAAGGGTCGACAATGTGTCATTTCCATGAAGCCAAATTGCCCTCTGCCTATATGATATTAATGTGCAAATCAATATTTCAGGGATTAAATTTCCCTTCTTCATTTTTTATGGTTTCTACCTCAATAAGTCTCAAGTCTATTAGAAGAGGCTGGATGATTTAAAATCTTTCACTGCAGAATGGCTTGTCGTAGCCTTGTTTCACAGACCGTTTTTTGGATTTTCGTTATAAAAGACTAAAGGCATTCCAAAGAAGTTGATAGTCAATATAGGGACATGCTCACTGTTGTAAAGCCCTTGTTCGATTAAGAGCTAAAAAGGTATTGAAAATATAATATATATGCTTATATAATATATATACATTCTACTGCTTTAAAAATATTGTGTTAATCACCTATTGATTTATTTCAAAATCAATTGAAGCTCCTTTCTTATTAGTGATTTGTTCAGCATTCTTCAGCCTTGTTGTTAATTTTCTTAAGCAGCATGCATGAATTAATCTGCTGGTAGAATGTGTTATGGTGTTTTTTTGAAGCATATTTAAAACCAGGCATTTTTACCTATACAAGCTAAGTGGTGTGAACAGTTCAGTATTGGGGGGGGAACCAGGACACTTCGAATTCAGCATTGTTTTAATGAAACCGAGGGGCGTTTTGTTAATATTTTATGATTTCTGCTCATATGCTTATCAGTAATGTTTATTGAGGGTTTCCATTGAATATTCAGGATCAGTTAAAGATTAAAATGGAGCTATCTGATCTGGAAAGAAACAATATATGACAGAAAATTTAAGTCAAAATATGAGGTTGTGACTTTATCACATAATCTTGGGAAGGCCCTACTGTCTATCATTTAGTGTTGTTTTATAGTCTTAGACCATCTGGACTAGGTTCCGCACAGCTGCATGAATTTCATATGTGATAGAACATTTTTTCCATTCAGTGTGAAATGTTCCTTCCTAAAAACGTACACCAGACTCGCTTAATTTAGTCTGCTAAAAGAAACGCACATGAAAAAGGACAAAAGGCTCTTTAATCTCTGCAAGCTGTTTGTTTTTCTTCAAGATTCCTGTCTGTTTGGGTTTGAAAAGTCATGTTTATTGAGCAGATGATTCTGAGGTGTGACATTAAGATAATATATGATTTTTGTGCTAGTTTCTGCTCTCCTAGTTAATTTGCAGATCTACTTTTTATGCCTGTCAAAACACAGTTAATCTATTCTTATTTACAATTAATCTCAATAAAATTAATCTTAACTATGCCTTAGTCAGTAGCTTAAAATATCTAATTATATTCAATTAACTGCTGTCATAGTAATTAACACTGCTTAATTGCCTCTGCATATATTTATGTAAAGCTCATTAGTTACTGCTTGCTCTTTTTTCCTTTTCTCATTCTCATTTTTGTGGATCTGAGAGCACTGACATAAAACCCGATCTAGTTTTTGACAATTCGGGTCTTGAAGACCTGTGACAATGGCAATACATGTGTTTGTGACCTGTTAGGTGGGTAAATATTTGTGTTTTCATATGTAAAAAGGGCACCAGAGCTGGGTGTCTAAAGAACTTCCAATCCAGCTCCCTCCACCCCTCAGCCTTTCTCCTACCCCACCACTTACAAAAATGTTTTCTAGCCTGTTGATAGAAATATGAGAAGCCAGGTTAAGCTTTGTGTTTATAAATGAAGAGCTTTTCTGCATCTGCCTTGGGGCTGTACCCAGAAGGCAGAGCTTTGCTGCTCCAAATTCATTCAAAGGGTTAAAGACTTGGCCAAGGTTCAAACTGAGAAGCGCCCAGGGAAAGTGCATGTGAATATGTACAAGTTTCATGTAATTAGTGCTTAATTATATTAACATATGCAAATTGTCAACTTAGGAGCTTGTTGAGCTGGCAAAGATCAGCCGGGCACAATTGCTGTATTGTTCTGAAACAATAATGGATTTCAAGTTGGATTGTGAAAACACATAACTAGCTATCTAATTTAACTCATACCATGGTGAAATTTCATTAGTCTCCATGGAGACTGGTTTAATTGTGCTGACTAATGTTCTGGGCTGCAGAGTGTCCTAAAAAGAAAGCGTTGTTTGCCTAATCCACCTTACAATGACACTTGTTTGTACATGTTTCCCTTGTGTGAGAATTTGCATATGCAAATAAATAGTTTCTCTGCCCCATTTGTCATGGCTGTTCATTACCCATGAAGAGGACATTGTTACTAGGCTGTTACTGAGTCTCCCAAGACAGGATAGTGTCAACCAGTCCAGCCACATTCTTTCATAATTTGTTTCTGATTAATAGACCAGAGTGAGGCTCATTCTATTCAGGCCTCTGCAAAGGGAAGGTCAGTTCTGTCACTGAAAAGAGTTTCCGCAGCAACTGAAGTTTTTTCTCTCCCTCCCCCTCCCCCCTCTTGCTTTGGCTAAAATAATCATATTTTAAATAATGTATTCTTGCTCTAAGGAATACCGCCACTAATAATCTCTAGTTTCCTAAAGCAAAAGATAGGAAAATAAAGGAGATTCTGGTATTGGAATATTAATCCTGTTTTTGACAGAAAGGTAAACTGATATAATTGCTTTTCAGTCGAAGGAATGGGGGTTTATACAAGTGTGAAAGCATCGGAAAAGGATTAGCATTTTTTTGCATAATGAAAAGCTCTGTTGAATAGGGCACTGAATGGTTGACTGAATGACTGAGATGAAAGGAAGATGAAAATGCAGGCTCCTCTTTCTTTATGCCTATGTTCAGCTCTCCCTAAAGTTATGTTTGTCCAAGACTTGAGAAAGCAAGCAGAAGCTCAGGTTTTAGCAAATTGCTAAGATGCCCCGAATTTACATCATCATTTGAAGTAACACGTACGAGAGTAGTGCAGCGAAAGGATGAGAAACACAGGTTTGTGTGGAGGGGAGCTCCAGGAACATGACAGGCAAACCAAATATTGACTATTGGGTATCAAGGATTCCCAGCACTTTGCTTGGGGGAAAGAAAGAGGGAGGACAGGGGCCGGCAGGAAGGGAAAGAGCTGCTTTAAAAGTTGCCAATGGAAATTATGCATCAACACATAATAATCTAATAAAAGTATGGTATTCAGGGAAGCAGGGTTTAGTCAATATCTGTTTTAATTATTAAACTGTTTCTCCTTTGGAAAAAGTTATGAATTCTGACTCAGTGCTAAGTGTTTAAGTGGTATAAGAGCCTTGCTGGGGAAAAAATTACTCTCTTTGCTCGCCTTTAAAAACAGAGAAAGCTTACTGAAATAGCAATTGATACATGCACATAAGGAGCGGGGTGTTCAGTGTGACTGTGTCAGCATGCACAGGTTGTTTAAAACATTTAGATTTCCATAGATTCAGGTGGCAAGAAGGGCCCTGGCCTCCTCATGCAATCAGTGCTGGCCCCCTTCGTCTCCAGCCAGTGCAGGATCAGGCCCTCAGCCAGGGCTGCAACTGGTTAGCTGTTGACAATGTGATCAGTGCTTCTAATTATGTTCTCTCAACAGTAATTAGGGCAGTTAAAATACCATAAGTGTTGAGCCACTTTTGAAAGTGGGAAGTGGTTCTTTTGTATGTATGTAAATCAAATGCAGTGTGAATAATTATTTGTATGTGTGCATATTAAATAAGCTCTCTTTTTTATCAGGTCAACATAATTACCGATTTAGAGCTACTGTGGAAAACTCTTGGTAGTCAGACTAAATATTAACTTGTTTTGGGGATTTTTTCCAGTTTGCAGAACATTTATTTGTAAATGCTTGTTAGTTCAGTGCTGGGCTTGATCTGATAATATTTAAACATTGGAGATGCCTCTAAGAAGTTAGGACTGCTTATGGATAAATGAACCAAAACCCTAAATTCAGAAAGTGCTTGGGAAGAATAGTCACAAAAATTCTCTTTCTTCAAACAAAGATAAAGACTTTCTGGGGCTTTTAGAGTGTTTTGCTGCTTACTTTATGAAATTCCTTAAAACTTCTTTGAAAGGAATATGCTTAGGGTATATCTTTCATTCTGGGAAGAACTTATTAGTGTATTTCCATAAGAAAAATGTGTTAATTAAAAAAATAAATTAATTTATATTTTAAAATATTGTTAACCAAGCACCATGTGTTGTCTCTGGCAAAGTTCCAGCCACTGTAGGAACTGGATAACACATGGGTTAATAATAACTTATGTGATGTCTGCATTCTTACTGAATGGGCAGAAACCCAGCACACTGAGATTCTGGGGTTCAAGATTTTAAAGATGTAACATAAAATATATTTATGCAAACAGATGCACAGATATGAGAAACTAAGACATGTATGAGTTGCTTTTAACAAATAGGTATAACAAACCTAGTAGGTTTTGCTTGGTAGTTGATGAGATTTGTTGTCGTTTTTGAAAGGGTTAGTAAACAAATTTATTGATAGTGGGATTTTGCAGACCTGTAGCGATAAACTTGTTTTGCATAAATAAAAGCAGGTAGTTTATAATACATGTCACTCTATTCCTTTTGTATATATAGTCACTCTATAGCAGTTTTATACCAGTATTTTCATTATTATTGCAAATTTGCCGTGTTCCAAACTAACCAGAAAAGTTTGCGCCAGACTGAAATATGGCAGACTTGTTGAGGAATTACATTTTCTGCTTAAAAAAATATTCTGAGGAATGGTTTAACTAAGTTATATGGTCAAAATAAAAGTTTGCCATATCAAGAGACTCTGTTTTATGTTCACATTACTCAGAATTAGCTTTCAATTAAAATAAAGAAAAAGGAGAGAGAGATATATATTTAGATTGTAAGTTGTCTGAATTATATTTCATTTGCTTTTTGTATTTTTGAAAAAAAATTTAAAGAAACACACTTAAACTGGGATCTCTTTACAGACAAATCTAGCAGACTTTGAGTACTCACAGTGATCTGATCGGTTATCCCAGCTCCTAAGAAAGTGCTATAGTCCTTCAGGTCAATAGTTCACAATCTAAAGGCTGTATCTACATGAAAGACCATGGTGACTCTGAAAACAAACATTTGCCATATAGGCTGCAGCAGTGTCCACAGAACAAGCGATGTGCACACTAGATACACATTTAAAACTGTATTTAAATAGACAAACATTCTGTTTCTGCAACAAAGAAATCCATACAAAAGGCCTGTCTTCATGTGTGCGTGCCTATGATACATAAAACCTAAAGAACTAAGTTCTTCCCATTCACCCCAATCTAAATTAATAATTACTGCCCTGAAATTAGAGGAATAACATGGGTGTTAAACTGGCAAGACAGATTGTTTTTATACTAGTGGAAAAAGAATCAGGCTCTGTATTTACCCCTTGACAATAATCTGATAAAATCAAATTCAAAAGGTTTCATCTCCTCTTTTTGTACTACCATTTCCATTTTTAAGGAAGGCACCAGAGAGTCTGTAAGTAAGAGTTTTTCCAGAGAGGCTGAGGGGTTCAGTTCTCTTCCTTTTACCATGTAACAGCAGAGCTGAGGGTCTGTGAGAGGCTGCTGCTGAAGGCTTGCTCCTCCCTGTTTTGACACTGAGGCTGCCTTATAAATTCACCTAATCTGAGATGACAAGGCACCTGTCACTGGTAGAGCTCCAGTGTTTGGGGCACTGATGGAAACCTGGAGTAATCCCAGTTGTTTCCACACTTGTTTCAGAAGATGGTAGTGTAACAGATAAGAATAATCTCTTTTTCATGGCAAAAACATTACTTATGTCTATCTGTTGGGGATGGTCCTTTGATTTTTGGTATTCGGAGGACCAGAGCTTTCATAGCAAGAGAGGGGGAAAAAATATCCTTGGATTTACCAGGTGTTACATGACCTTTTCAAATGTAGGTGTCTTGCCTGTTTGAGAAACCATGGCTGTCCACCTTTAATTAAGATTCTCCTTGTTTACCACCTATCTCTTCCCATGCCTTCTGTACTCCAGAAAATAGGGTTCTGAGTGAAAAGGGAATTTATTCCTGTGGGTTTCACTCAGGTCCTTTTCTGTTAGATTTTTTTTTTTAAATTGAAATATGGTTATTGATTTTGTTTACAGTACCAAGGGTTTGAATTTAAGAAAATGTAACATTTCTATATTAAAATATTTATTTATATATGTCACCCCTCAGTCTCTCAGTTCCTTTGAGTTTTCACAAACTGCTCACAAAAAAGATAATTTTTTTTTGCCATTGCAGTGCAGTCATCTCTGGGGTGGGAAGTGCCGCCCCATGCACACAAAACCACGAGTCACTCTGCTAAAACAAAGCAATGTACTTTGGGACTTTTTCCAGCAGGAGCAACTGATTTGTGTAGGGAAGCAAAATACGATTTCTCACAGAGTCATCTGCCAGTGCACTGGGACAGACATTTTCGTTCCAGTGAAAAGCATCACTGGAGCTTTAAGTCCTAACTGGTCTGGCCCGTGGATTTCCCTCTTGCTTGACGGGTGGTTTCCCCAGTATTTTTGCAGTTGCCAGTTTTGACTGAGGGGCCTGTTCCAAAGTCCAGCGCCGCCTCATCGATTTCCCCAGGTTTGGATCAGGCCCTTGCAAAGAAGAGCGTCATCTGCTGAGGCACCCGCCGCAATTCCAGCAGCGGCAGGTCAGCGCTGCCAGGCAGCCGCCCCTGGCCCCGAGGGGAACGCTCGCTGAAATCACAGCTTTTTCCCGAGTGGGTGGAAAGGCAACAAGAGACAGCAGAGTAAAAAAATGTTGGTATTTAAATATAGCAGAAACTGGGAGCCTGACAATAACTCAGCTACTACAGAGTCAATTCAGCCATCTGGAGATGGTGACATGTCAAAAAGGGGGGGGGGGGGGGGGAAGAAGAGGCGTTGTGAAGGAAAGAGAGTCCTTAAAAATGAAGGATTTCATTCCATGTTGAAATCTATTCTCCATGCAGGATACAGCTTTAATGTTGAACAGCATAGGTCTCTGACTGGTTTTGTGCATCAAAGATGTGCATACTGAAACACCTAGTGTCATGCCACAGCTGGATTCTGATGTTCCAGACCAGATTTGTTTGGCCCAGCTCAGAGTTTACTGTTGAAATCAGTTTGATTTTCAATGTTAGCATTATTTAAAAATAGATTTTGAGGCTGTTTGAATTTTTAAAACACAGTCAGTGGCAATGATTTATAAACATTCCTGATTTCAGCTGTAGCTGTACAGAAGGGTTGAATCTGCTTCCAGTGTATTTTTTTACATGATTTTAATAATCGGAGGCAAATATACTGCATATCTTTTAGGTTCATTTAAAAATCTATGCAATTTAAACAAACGCTGAATTGTGTAATGGTTTGTCTGGGAATTACTTAGGCTGCACAGCATAATAATATTTTATTAGCTGTCATTTGTTTTCAAGGTAGAAAATGGTGATTTTTATGTTGTATGTTATGTGAAAACTTGGCACTGAAACAGGACAGTCCCCTAATGTGAATTTCTCAAAAAGGTGGGACAGTAGTTGCCCAAAAGGTGAAGACTTGAGAAAAATTGGGGTAGGTCATTTTTTTCCTGAAATGAAGCAGGGTACAGATTAGGAGCCATTAAGGTTTGCCAGGAGTTGCTGGTCATAGAAGCCTGTTTAAGTGCTCACTGTCAACAAGGAAATCATGGGCAGCACTTAAAGTGGCTCACCTCTGATTTATTCATAAACCTCACACGAGCACTTGGCTTTGTTCTTGCTCTGGTAAGGGGGAACTGATGCCAATAAGAACAGGAATAAAGAGCTTCTTGCATGGTCCAAAAGTGAATAGCACTTTATCTCAAAGCATGACCTCCATTCCCAAGATCTGTTGTGTTACAGTTGACTCTGCTAGATGTGTATTCTCAGATGAATTGCTAGAATACGTTACAACAAATATATACTTTGTAAACCCTCTAGATGTAACAAGAACCGTGTAACTGGAACTTAGGTTCTAACTTGACAGAAAGGTTGTGGTATTCATAGGGAGCTGAGTGATTTCTGTTTCAGACAGTGCTTTATGTTGGTGTTTTTAATGTGAGTCAGAAAACAGTGTGATTATGTGGCTGTGAGTCAAATGAAAATTTTATATTCTTTAAGGGATTTATTTGAGAAACATATTTTGATAAGAGCAGACACACAGAATGTGAAGTGATTCAGAGACTAAAAAGGGAAAAAAAAGTTGACTTTGGTTTTAGACATATTTGATGGCTGCTGCTATATTTTTGTTTCTCTAAAAAAGGCAAAGTAGTGCTCACAGTCCGCAATGGGGGAAGGGACCTTTTGAAGACGGTCAACTGCCATGTTTGCACTGGGGCAGAGGTTGAGTACAGTTACTTAAATCCCCAGAGAAACATTTAGTTAACGCTGGACTCTTTCTGATCCCATCTGAGTCTGGTTTTCTTTCCTGCTTTTTAATGAAGTTTGTTTGTTGCTATGTTTAGGTTATGCTTTTAAACTGACTTGCATTTTCACAACAGATTTGACCAAAAGAGTCATAATAGAAGACAGTGATGAGAGTTAATGATACGTCTTTGATAAAGCAGTCCTCGTGTGCAATCTGATCACAGCCATCAGCTCATTTGTCATGGCTGAAGTGAAAATGTCAGGACCAATGAGTGTATCAGTGCTGAAGGGGGCGAAAGGGCTTTTGGAGACACTTTTGTGCTGGGAGTGGGCCATAGCTTAGATGCAGCTCTAGGGAAATACTGGGATTAGCCAACTCTGTGCACAAATCCCTAGCATAACAGAATTAGTTGGGAAAATGAGGTTTGTTAGGGAAAAAAAATCTGTAGAACTGCTCTAGGCTTCAACCCAGGAACTATGAAAAGCAGTAAAGCATTTTATTAAAATAATTTTAGCAATGTGAGCGTGTGCACATTCCAGTGAAAATCACAACTGGTAGCCAACATACTAACAAAACCCATCTTAATGCATTTTACATATGTACATGGGTTTCTTTCTAAAATTAAAAAAAAAAAAAAAGTGCATTAAAAAAATACAGTGTTTACAATCTTAAAAGAAGCTTTTGTGAATTTGACATAGTGGAAATTATTGCCACATTTAAATATGAACTGATGCTGATGATCTTTTTGCATGGGTTAATTCAAATAAAATATGAGGATAGTCTCCCTGCTGTAGACACTTCTTTACTCAGGAGGTAATTCATAATATAAAAACATACTGATTGCCAAACTGGGATTCTGTGGTGGCCAGCCTTTTCTCTCTTTGACTAGTCTGTGCAAAATGCTTCTGAAGAATATCACAGTAGGCAGACGTGGATAACCTATTGTATATGCCTGCCTTGGCAAGATTGCAAATGCAAATTTTTTAGACTTCTGAAAAAAAAGATTTAATATCCCTTACAATTTATATTTTTGTTTTTGTTTTGTTCACATTCACTGCAATAACTCTGGAAAATTTTAGCAGCCAGTTTCCATTCTTTTTTTTAACCTTCGTAGATTCACGATTTCAGTGGTATCCTTCAGCAATGAATCCCACTGTCTAACCCCTTTGCTCCTCTCATCATCAGGTTTTAATTTGTCAAAGCTTAGCTTTCTTGGAAACCTGCTACTTGTCTTCTGTAAAGCTTTGTCTTGCTTCCTGTTACATACCTAGGAAGAGCAGGGTGCTTTTCCCACTGTGTTGTCCGTAAAAATGCTGACGAGATCTTGATTTCTTTGAGGTGGGGATCCTAGCTGCCAGACCTATTCAGCTGATGTGGAACAGTGTAGGTGCTTACAGGTAATCCCATTAGCTGCACTATGCCTGCCCAAGAGGAGTGAGTGGGAGTGAGTTATTCCATCTCCAGTGCACAGAGCAGTTACTGAGAATTGTCGGGATACTGGATGTGTGTAGCTAATTGTCTGTCAGGCTACACCAGTTAAAAATGGCTATTTACCTACTTTGCTGTATGTCCCATGTGTTTGATACTGCAGAACTGGGGGTGTTTTAACTTCCCAGATCCATGCTGAGGGCGTTCAGCAGGCTGTCGGCACTGGGCGGAGAGCAGTTTTTCCTTTGTTTGGTGTTGCTATTAAAGGTGCTGATGCAAGTTTATCATCTTTCCTTTGTTTTTAATGGGACACTGAGAAGAAAGTTATTACCCCCTCTATTGTATCACTGGTCTGGTAGCTGCCACCATTCCGCCAGGCCTTCGAACGGGAGCAGCGCGTGGCGGTGGCAGCACCGGCCCTTGCTGCGCTCTGGATGATTTGCGCGTCTGCATTGCTACGGTGCGATGCACAGCGTTTGTCCATGGTGGAAATCTCTCACTTGCTTTTTCTTTCCCAAAACTTGGGCATAAGTTTGGGAGCAGGCAGAACTGGCTCACGTGCTGATTGGAGGGGGAGGAGAGGAGGGGATGTGTGGCAGAGCCTTAGGCTGTGGCTCAGGTACCAGGCAATTGCCTCTGGTAAGCCCAGGCTTCCTCGCAGCAGGCTTGCAGCTAGCATATGAAACCAGCTCTTGTGGTCATGGGCTTCGGGCCCAGGGTCCTTCTGGGCCTTCTCATGCTGTGAATGCGGCCACAGGGACTAAAGATACCATGTAACCTTGAGCCTGGCATAAAAATGTGTTGTAAAGCTGTAGCCGCCAGTCTTTAAACCCCAAACACTTCCCTGTTTATGCGTGTCAATGTGAGTGGCGGCAGTAAAGTAATTTATTTAATCTAACTAGTACTTATCTTTGTTAGGAGTCACCTGCAGATTTCTTCCATTTCATGTACAGTGGATTGTCCTTTTTCAGATAATGTGCTTGTACAACCTTTTTTTTTTGTTTAATTCTATTGATTTACAATATTGAAGTGATATATCTGATACCTGTTTCCTGCACTTTGACTGTACATAGTCAAAGAAGCTGATGGGATTCTTCCCTCCCTTCCACAAGCCTTTAGCTGTTTTAAATGTATAATTATAATTGCATGTCATTTGATAGCTGCACTAATTGCTGCCAACTATTGTCTGTTTGCACTTAATGCTGAAACCTGATCAACATCCTGCTTTGGTTGATGTTTGGTGGTAAACTTTAATTAACTCTTATTGCATTGAAGAAGAGCTCAGTCTCTGTGCTAACTAATCATTTACCTTCATTATGTCCTGACAGCTCCACTTGTTCCTGGTACTAATAGATACACCAGTCAGTAAATAAACCTGCAAACCTTCATGCCTTGAAGTTGTTCCTCATTGATATTTTGTTGCTTAAAGTATAATGGTGTAAAGATAATTATTTCAGTTAGTTTTCTATCTCTGCTTTTCCAGACACTGATCTCAAATTGCCTTTTTCATGCCAGACAATATAATTTTAATAGTAACTGTAGATTTAAGATAACATTATTCCTCCAGCACGGTTCCTATATACATGCATCTTTTGAATCAATACAATTAAGCTTGTCTCCTGTTGGAATTCTTGTAATTATTTTTCTTGAAATACTTTTCCTGTAATGATATTGAAGTTAAAGTAATCAGGTTACTGGCAGATCATGTAAAATTCAACTCAAAATTGCTGGCTGCTTGATTTTAATTTGTCTGACATCAAGTTTGTTTGAAAAGGGATAATATGTGGTTAAACCGAGGAGCTTATAATTATGGTTGACATTTGTTTGTTTATAATGAAATCTAATTAAAGTTCATACATTTTAAAACACCAAAGTTAATTACTGAATTGCTCACTTCACTTATGCACAGCAGTCAAATTAACTTGCAGAACAAAAAAATGACAAAAGACTATGCATAATAAAAACAAAATGCCCAGCTGATCTTGGCAATACAAAACAAATTTGCCATGATAATATTGTAGAAAAAAAGTGCTTTATTAATACCTAAATTGTTTAAAAAACATCCTTTATTTTCACTGACCAGGCTGACTTTAATACAGAGTAATATTTAAATGTTACCATGATTTTTAATACCACAGCTTTTTTTTTTTTTTTTCTTTTTTCATTCCAGATGCATAATTAGAAGAGTCTTGCAGTCTTGTAAATCTGCTCAAAAGCAAGATTCTTTATATTTTGTTTTCATCAAGACTCTTTCTGCACTTACCTGGAGTTGTAGTATCTCCCCAAGACCTGGACTGTTTGCTTGTCTACCAGCTTCATGGTAACTTTTAGAAAGATACTTGCAGCTTTTTTAGCATGCAAGCAAAAAAGTACTGTAATGTTTATTTCACAGTTTGTTTTGAGACAACAAAGAGGTTAGGTGAATACTATAGAGCCACTCTGACTCCCTGGTCATTATTTGTTACTTTTGCAATCCATTCTTACCTTCCAAATATGCTGACAGAGGACACATGCAGACTTCAGTAAAATCACAAAGCTTGTGATAATTCACACTTTAGAAGATTATGCTGCTCTATTTTATATCATTAAAGTATTTTTAGTATACTTAATTATGTTAATATTACATTTTTACTAGATTAGACTTAAGTTTAATGAAGCAAAATCTATATTTCTGTAATTTCTTCTTAAGAGCTGTGAATGCAAATGATCTCTTTCATAGTGTGTGAGAACAGGTGATGGATCCAGGCAGCATTATTCTTCATGAAGATAATTAGGATTAATTTTCTAGCTGCTTTTATTTAATTTACTTCCCTGTGAGTTTAAGACAACATCTAATGTAAACTAACTTTGGTCAGAGTTAAAGAGATTAAATAGTGAAAGCTTTACATACTGGGAGTATTGACATATGAATAAACACAGTAAATATGATTTATTAATTCCTAAAATGATTGATGCAGTGAAGTTCTTTAAAGGAAAAAGGAATATGGATTCAATAGCTAAGCGTTATATTTAGTGGGATTATTAACTTGAACTTCCAAATTTAATCGGGGTTTGGGGAGTAAAAAGGGAAAGCATGGGGGCTCTTTCCATTAATGG
>JACBWW010000003.1:36869870-36872370 GCA_020086605.1 Lanius collurio
TTTTTTTTTTTTTGTTTTTGCGAAAGATTTCTTTAACTTGTTACCAAATTTAGAGGCAAGTGTGCAACTTTTAACCCATTTTTACCAGAGTAAATAAAGAATAAAAAGTGCTATGAGATGGCTAAAAAGCAGATGGGAATAAAAACAATAGGCTAAGAAGCCTCTTGGTCTTCTTTCCCAGCACTTACCACTGTGGCTAACCTAGCATTCCTTTCCCATTATTCCATCCTCTTGATCAGATCACGTTCTTTTTAATCATTTCACAAACACTGTCTCACTGGACCGTAGAAGAGGGCTGGGACAATCTCAATTAAAAAACAGAGGTAAAACTGGCATTTGTCATTCTTTGTTCTAATGGGAACTCTGCATTTTAAATGCAGAGGAATTCTCCTATTGTTCAGAAAGCACCCCCTTTTCATTAGCAAATCTGGCTGTAGGTGGGTTTTTGTAATTTAGCTGAGCAGAGTTTAGAGCACAGTTTCTCCAGGAGGAAAGCAGAGGTTAGCAATTTAAGGTTTTCTGTATACTGGCCATTAGTTCCGAGAAAAGGATTTATATGATCAAAGTTGGTGGCCTTGTGAATTACTGAGAGAACTTTAAACACTGAGCAGAGCGGCAGGTATGTATTTCTGTGAACTCAGCTGATATCATTGGCAGAGATTTGATTTTTTCCTTGATATCTTAAGGCTATACAGATATGTGCTTACTGTATTTCCATTTTGGGGTTTTTCTTTATACTGTATGGTTTGTATTGTGATTGCTTTTGTAAAGAGGTTTGAAATCTGTTGTAGAGACTTTGTGGAAAAATGTTTGTTCTGAGGCAGTCCTTGCAAATTTTTTTATCTATGACTTTGTGAAACTTTTATAACTCTCATAGAGGGTCCCTGAGGAGATTATTCTTTGTTTTTCAATATTGAAGATGCAGTAGCCTCTACTGGATGCATGCACCATCATATGTTATGTACAATCAGTAAGTTAGGCCAGTAATTTTTAATTCCTCATCAAAGTATAATGATTTCATCTACCTTATCTGATAGCAAACATGGCCACAAAGACTGTAAACAGCTCAAATATGGAAATGTACATTACGGTTTCTCTGTGTGCTGCTAGTCAGTTCAAAGATTTAGTATTTGTTTTAATTGGAATGAAATATACTCTTGTTTATACAATTGTGATCAGAGGGCTGATGTCATTGTTTGGTACTGATTAATACTGAAGTTATATAAGGAGACAACTATAAATGTGCAGCTTATTTAAAAATGTTGATTAAGTAACAGAAAAGATGTTATGACACTTGTTACTGTGCTGATTTTGTTTTTCACTTTGACTATGTGGTGGAAAGTTTAAAAATACAGTTTACTTCTGCTAAATCTTTTAAGAGAAAATTGTAACAGCACAACTGTTCAGCACAGGGCTGTGGGAAGAAGGGGAAGGGTGAGATGCTACGCTGCAGAACCCATTTTGTATCTGCCTAAAATTACTTACTGCTCATAAATGCCATCTGGCCCCAGTACAGTGTGCATGCCCACGACTGTAACCAGCAACTGTTTCTGTGTGTGTACTGGACCCTGTGGTGCTGTGGGATACCATAATGTGCTGCAGTATGTGTAGACTGCTTCAAGCAGCAGAGGTAAAATGGAAAGCCTCAGATAGGGCTAGAATAGTTTTAAGGAGTTGCATCTGTTTCCATTTGCTGTATTAACTCCTTCTTTATCAGTTGGTTTTACCTACTAGAGTGGTTTCAACCTGACTGATCCTTTCATGGTACTGGGTGGGACAGAGTTACTGCACGTGCATCCCTGTATCATTGCTGGGAAACAAAACAGAAGTACTACTGCCTCTTTTTCTGTGCAATGGCCCAAAAGTCTTCTTGTATGCATGTTGTGTGCCAGCTGAGTGCCTGTCTTCATGCTTGCATGTGTGTTTACATGTGACTGAAATAACCTCACATGTGCAGTTGCTGAGTGGATGCATGTAAAAATACTTTGTACCAGCATTGTTTACCCTTTTGTGTCAGAGTTGAGAGCTACCAATATGATGACATTTATACCAGTCATCTACAGAAGAAGGGGCTGGGAGTTGCTTTCTGGTGCAACTCTCCTTGTGCAGCTTTTTATCTGTAGGTAAGACCTTTGCAGGAGAATGCATGAGACATGTAGGCTTTCTTCAGAATGCGTACGCTGTTTGTGCAGATTTGCCAAATGGGAAGGTAAACATGCTTGGCTCTGGACTAATTAGAGAATTATTAAGTTTTCATGCTCATTGTGATCAGATTATTTCAAAAGGTTTTTAAATTGCATGTGTGCCATGAGCAAACTTAACCCGGTTCTCATCAGTGATTAAAATTACACACCAAGCTTTGTGACGTTTGATTCAGGAGCAATTATGCTGTCATTTTAGCCATCTCAGATACCAAAACTAATTTTGATTCATTTTGATTCTATGCAAATCTTCTGATGTATCTTAAACTGATCACTTTCTCTCTCTGATGTAGCTGACA
>JACBWW010000003.1:36877370-36887072 GCA_020086605.1 Lanius collurio
TAACAAAACTACAATTAGTGCCGTGTAAGTTAATCTTGCCTTTTAAGTTACAAAAGCATTGCTGTTTTGTTATTTTATTGATCAACTTTCATGCCTTTGAAAATACAAATTCCAGAATGACATCATGCCCAGTAGGAGTAATTAAAGCTATCTGATGAGGGAATTTAGAAGTTGAAAGGGATGATTGTAATTGATCCTGATTCAATCCTATTACAGCTTTTTATAGTTTAAGCTCTAGAGAAAGCAAACTCCTTGTCAAGGCTTTATTTTACGGATTCCTTTGTGTGTGCTATGCTTGCTGGTCTCTACTTTCCCTTTTAATTTTTTTTTTCCTGTAGTAAATAATGAGCTGCCGCCTGAAATCCGGCTTGCCAGTGGTCAGCTAATGGGTGATGACCTGTCCCTCCTTACTGCAGGAGAGCTGTCACCTTATATCAGTGACCCAGCGCTGAAGCTATTCCAGTGTGCTGTTTGCAACAAATTCACCTCTGACAGCCTGGAGGCCCTAAGTGTGCATGTGAGCAGCGAGCGCTCACTCCCTGAAGAGGAGTGGAGGGCTGTAATTGGAGACATCTACCAGTGCAAGCTCTGTAACTACAACACTCAGCTCAAAGCGAACTTCCAGCTCCACTGCAAGACTGACAAACATATGCAGAAATATCAGCTGGTGGCTCACATTAAAGAAGGCGGCAAAACTAATGAGTGGAGGCTGAAGTGTATTGCCATTGGCAACCCAGTTCACCTAAAATGTAACGCCTGTGACTATTACACCAACAGCGTGGATAAATTGCGCTTACATACTACCAATCACAGGCATGAGGCAGCCCTGAAACTCTACAAGGTAAGTCTGTGACAGCAACTCCAGCCAGCACCAAGTAGGCTGGGAAATTAACCCTTTCAGTGCTCATCAAGCAGGACTTTGATTAGTTAGTAGAGTAAATGTTTATTGAAAATGCATATAGTCAAACAGAAACTTCAGGTTAATCTGGGAGGAGTGCTGCAGATGAGTGCTGTTGAGTCACCCGGGGGTCATTTAGGATGCACTTTCTGCAAACACAGGGTCCATAAGTTGTTTTTTTTAAAACAAAGTTCTCTCATAATAAATGAGTTGAGGTGCTTTACATCTCTCATAACATTTTCAGACTTTGTCCATTACATTTTGATCAGAAGCTTGACAGACATTATGAAAAATGGTGATTTTTCCATACTGTGCATAGGGAAAGGAGCTCACTTTCTGCCATATGTATCTGTTTGCAACTATAATGTATCAGAGCCAAGTTATTTTACATTGGTATTTTCAGTAAGCACATGCAATATGCCACATTATTAAAAAGGATATTCAAAAATAAGCACTGTCATCCTTTTGTCTGCCCTTCTTTTCCAAACTAGTAATGATTTTTCACAAACATGAAAGGGTGTGGTGTAGATAAATATGTTAGTAGAATGGCAACTATATTTTTATCTTTACTGGAAAAAACTATGTGGATATAATGAATATGTGGGAGTGATGAATACCATTTATTACACAACTTGTCATGACTTTTTCCAAACCCTAATTACGGGGTAACTTATTTTCTGCAATGTGTTTACTGGATTGGCTTGATTGTCTTGGTTCATGTACAAAATATAACACATTCATTTCCAAGATGAATAACTTTGTAACTTATTAAAAACTTCTTTTGTCTAGGGGATATAAAAATTCAGAAAATATTGCAAACCATTAGTCACTGTAACAAGCTCTAAATATGATTAGAAAATCCATTTTGCAAGTGTTATCTATTGATTTATACTAGAAATCTGTGATAACTAAACTATCAGGAGTCATCTGCTGATTACAGCAACTATGCTGGTTTTCTAATCATGTTGAAAACCTGTACATCCAGAACAAATACAGAAAAGTCTCAGCAGACTTCTAGTTTAAGCAAGAAATAACATTTTTCTGGTATTCAGCCATGTTCAAATGGTTGATCTGAGCTAACACACACTGCACAGGCAGTAACATAGATTTTCATTTTATAACCTGATAGTTGTAACCTTGGTGTATCTGCTGTGAGCAAAAATGGCAGTAACACAAGTTTTGGTCTATTATACTGTCCCACAGTGCTGGCTGATCTGCTAATTTAATTTTGTATTTTATTTAGATTGCATTTTTCCTTAATTCTAGAGGGTGATATTTTTTGCTTCTCTTTTTAACACGCACCATCCTGTTATGAAAAGTACAAAAAGAGCTGAGATTCTAGTGACACATATAGCCTGCTTCACCAGCAAAACTCCCTTTAGAAGTTCCTGCTCCCTGTCATCTGTGAAGCCATTCTTTGCTCCCTCCATTTACACTGTGCAGCCACACTCTAAGTCGGGGGTTTTTTTTAAAGAAAATTTTTGGTCCCCATCAGTTTTTTTGGAGTGTTAACCTGTGTTATTTCAGTTATTTGTTTCATAATGCCCCTATTCAAAGAAATGCTACTGCAAATGGTGCCACAGTTAGGAATGATGGAGTAGGAGAAGGGAAGGCAGAAGGCTTTTCTCAGATGGCTCTTCTTCACTGCCAAAGCTTCTGAGACTGTTGAAAATAAGATGCCAGCTGCTAATTTTTTAGAAAAGCTATAGTCACATGGTACACAAACTATCTATTCAAAACAGTATTGTCTCTTCACTCACTCAGCCCGATCTCTTGGAGAAACCTTCATCAAATATGTTTGGGTTTGCAGTGTGTCCTACAAAATATTTGATGTGGGATGCTGAGGGAAAGCGTATTAGCTCTTGGCCCTAATCACTAAAAACGTCCTGCTGCTGAATCTGCTTCTTTGCCAGATCCTGGTTGGTTAGATGGAGCAGTTCAGTTCACTACACCAGTGTAGTGTAGCTGTCATACCGATAGAGAGACCATCACTAGTCTTTGGAGCTCAGCCCTTGAATCAGCTGAGGACATCCCAGTGGAAACGGAATCCACAACTCCCAGATACCCTCCAGGCTTCATGGCCTAAGTAGGACAGTTGAAAGTGTCTGGCTGTTAACCATAGGGTTCCAACTCCCCCGATGCATGTATTTTTAAAGGACTTGTCCCTAGGAGTGCTAGTGAGTATCTTAGCTTTTTAAAAAGTTTCTGTCCCTCATGACTTCTTAGAGAAGCTTGGAAATTTGAACCCCACTAGGTTTAATGACTCTCAGAAAGCAGATAGCATATACACACACACACACTATTTTTATATAATTTCATTTTAAGGTTAATTTGAAGGAAAGTGATGTCACATTTAAAATATCAGTTGGAGTATTAGTATTATTTTTTAAGATTTGGGGTTGTCATGAAGTGTTACAATGTGTCCCAAATGACCAAAATGTTCTAGATGTGTGTGCTCTATAACAGAATGTCATGCTTCTGTACATCACCCGGAAAACTTTACTCTTAATTTTAAGTGTACATTCAGGCCTCAAGGTGGAAATGAATATGATTTTGAAAGTCTATTAAGTTATATGTTAGCAGACTTGATAGTTTTGTCAGGTCTTGGTAAAGCTGTTGACACCAAGAGAGTTGTAAACTTTGTTTTTCTTGATAACATCAGATAAACTTTTAGAGCACCTAAGGAAAAAAAGAACATTAATTTGTATGAATAATAGATACATGCCTTGGGAGCGATATAGAATATTCATGAATTGTGTTTATATTCAAGCATCTTCTCTTAACTCCTTTAAAATTAAGGTGCTGTGAATATGGCGTGGCAATAAAAAGTTTAATACTAAAACCATATGAAAGCACAGAAAAAGAATCTTGTGACTTTGTTCCTTTGCTTTGTCAAGTACCTCAAAGTTTTTCTTTAGTCATTTATATTTATTTAGATGTTATTGTTTTGTGAATTTTCTTTTTATAAATGTTGCCGTAACAGCTTGATTTTTCTCCCTGTGCTTAACTATTGATGGAATAAAAGGATGTCTTTTCATAGTCATAGCTTTTAAAGCGACCATGAACATCAGAGCTTCTCTTCTGAAGCTGTATAATTTTAGGCAGTACGGAAATGTCACTTTTAGAGTTAGATTCTAAATATGGCAAAGTGGAACCTTTAGCTGTTTTCTAAGTTATTTAAAGAAGAAATGGCCTGGTTGTTCCTTACAGAAGTGCAGTATTCAAATGGTGTTGGTAATGTGGCTGCTAGGAACCAGAACAAAGACAGCCTTACCCTGAGTGAACTCAGCTTGGCCTCAATGAATTTCCCAAAGACTTACTTTTGGAATTGTGGAGCTCAATATTAGCAAATTAAACCACAGAAGAGTTGCAAGTTCTTGGCAGTATCCATCAAGAAGCATTCAGTGACTCCAAATGTAAACAGAGAAAGCTTCTATAGCAAGAGAGTGCATTTCCATTCTGCAAGAGGAAGCATTCAGCTTCTGCAAATTTGGGAAGCTGAGGCAGGACGGTGGTCTGTGTCTCTGGATGTGAAATACATATAGCTGGAACTGCTCTTAAGGCAGCCATTTTGTAGCTTAGTCAAATAGCTTTTGATTCAGGGAACTGCATATATCATGTCCTGTGCTCATAAAATAGTTTCCAAATACTTTTATTAATAAATAAATAAATACAGGGTAGCCTTTTTGTGAAGTAAACTGAGATGGCTGAAAAGAAAATTTACTTAACCAATTAATGGAATGACATGATCAGTTTCTAATCACAAATAAATATTTGAAGTTAGTCTATCAAAAATGTCATTCAATTACCTGATAATACCTTCAATAGTTATTGCGTTTATATTGTATATTTACTGCAGTTTACATTGTGTATGCAACTATTTAGGAGCTCAGAGAAAGTAACTGGCAGCAGTTAGCAGACTAATACTCAGCTGTACAAGAAGTACCTTGGTTTTCCCTTTATTGACAAAATACTGATCCACAAAACTATGATTTTTAAATGCTATGATTTTTTTACTGCTATGATTTTTAAATTTTGGTAGATCACTTTACCTCCCATGTTCTCAAGCGGCAAAGATATTACCCAAAAGGAGTGACCTGATTTCAGTTTAAGAAGGTTAAAGGTTAAAGGTTAGCTCAAAAGCATCATCTGCCTAGCTGCTTAACTTTAAACTGATCAATTTAATGAAAATCTGTTTTGCAGATGGTGTTGTAATGTCTTTGGCAGGATTTAGGCATCTTTAACATTAGACGTGTGCTAGTAAAAATTATTTCTTTATTTGACCAGAACAACACCTTTTCTTTTATGTTTTAAGGTAAAAGGCATGTGGGATATGGTATTTTGGCAAAAGACCCAGAAGCAGAAAGTGTTGATGGACTTTCCATATGGGCTCAAAACCAGAATACCCTTATGCCTATTGCTAACGATGACTGAAGAAACAAACAAAGCTGTATTCATTTTTTCACCATAATGTTTTACTTTGAACCCATAAAAAAGCATTTCAGTCAGACCTGTCCTTGAAAAAGGCTTGTCTTCTTTGCCTAGAGTGGAATGCAACAACATTAACTTTTTTAACCTGGCAGAGCACGCTGATTGTCTCTTTCAGACCTTGTGTTTGTAGATCAGAAGTATTCCTTTCCCTACTCACAAACCAAGCAGTAATTGTGTTACTTAGCTGTAGATACTATAAATAAGAAGGCAAATTAGTCAATCCAAATGGTAAGTTTTATCTGATGGAGGTTGTCTGAATAAACAAAGAATTAGATCCTTGGGAGTGTAAAGCAGAGCTTTGTGTTTATGTCTTCTGAGAATCAAGCCCTCACAGTTTTTGCCAAGATAATTAAGTTTCAGCACAAGCATGTCTTTCTATTTTCAGATGTATGCAATTCAATAGGAATTTCTTGGGCTGCTAATGCAATACTATTACATGTTAGCTTTGTAATTAGCTAGGACTCTATCCCTTTGCTGAAATGCATTGTAATATCACACACACAAGCATAGTTTGCATGTAAGCAGTTATGAAAGTAGTGCCCTTTGTTTCTTATTGACCTTCCAACTTATTTAAAAGAGAGTTTACAATGAGCCTTTGTTTTGTCCACAAATGATCATAAACTGCTTTCTAAAGAGCCCAATAAAATGAGATAATCACAAATGTATAACATCATATATTGAAAGGGTGGAAGAACAAACGGGGCTTTTACTGTGTTTTATAGGATGGATTTATAATCTGTTCTTGGGTCACTTAGGGCCAAGAATTTTTGTGGTTGGTCATGCTAGCTAGCATCCTCTGCAGGAAAGGCAAATACCGTGCAGCACCTGCTCTTCAGCTGGGGCACTGCATTGCTTTTTTTAAAGTGAGGTGTCCACTTCTCTGCTGGTTCAAAGTCAAAAGCTTAATCAGACCAGCTTTTTAAATGCATCTGTCATCAGCGAAGCAGAATAGTCTGTCTGGATTCCATAATGCTGTTTGCATATTTGGGTTTTAAATCAGCCAGGAATATTGAATGCTTTGCTCATCTTTATCACGTGCAGGAGGCACAAGTGGGATTTAGTCCTTAGGTAACTTTTAGTGTAACAGTTCCCCAAGGAACACTGCTTGGTTTTTTCTCATTATCCTTGTTCTGGATGAAAGCATCGTTGTTAGGAATTAACAACTGCGGGGGGGTGTGAAGTATATGCATATGGGGATGAATGGACTAACAGCACAAATCACTTTGTTTGCTTAACTCTGTTTGGCATGAAATGTTGGTACTTGATCAGCCTGGAATTAACAGAAAGTCACATTCTTTTAATTTCAATTGTCCTGCACTAACTTTTTAATATAAAATCAAATATCCTACATGTATGCCAGTCCAATTATTTAACTGTCATTGTCCCAGTATGATAGTAAAAGAGGTCAGGAGACTGTGAAGCATTGATTTGCATAAAAATCATTGTGGAAAGGAAATTGGAAAATGTCTGCACACCTGAGGAGCCAAACCAAGCTTTGCTTGATGTTATTCTTGTTGTTTGTTTAGAAGAAAACTATTTTCAGTGATAAAAGTTATTCTAATTTGTTCCTCAATACAAGCCTCATATGGAGGATAGAAGGTATTTCAATTTTTATAGTCCTTTGAGATTTATGTTCACTTAAGGTTTTAAATGTTTTATGAAATTTAATTTTCACTGCAAGTTTTAGTTACTGTAATTCAGATTATGCTGTTGTGCTTACATGTATAAAGAGAAACCAATGTTCAAAGAGTGCACTGTGTAATCACAGCTGTACCTACATTGTGTAGCCATAGCTATAAATAATGTATATGCTTATATGTAGTTGTACACTATAGACAAGAACATCTATTAAAAAAAAACAAAAAACCCTCAAACCAACAAAAAGTATCATTGCCTGGTAAAACAGCGATTTCAGAACTATCATTTTTTTACACTAATATAAAATAAAGCAGTAGAGAAAACATTTTCACATTATATTTTATGTACATTTAATTCAATATTCTGATGTCTGTTTCTCAGATTGTCCTACATAATGGTCTTTGTTAAAAAATACCATATTTTGTATTCAGCTTAAGGTACACTGCTGAAACAGGGAGGTGTTCTGAAGTCATAGTTTAAAGAATCCTCATATTCTTCCATTAAAATGCTGTCCAGAATCCCAGTCTGTACACTGTCCGGGGTAAGAATGTGTGAGGCTGTTCTTGGAAAGGAGGCTGTTCCAGACTGCTTGCAGTGTGCAGCCTGCCCAGTGAAGCCTGAGCTAGTGGGTCCTCTTGCAGAGCAGGAAAAGTGAGCAAGGAGGAGAGCCAGAGCAGGAGAGAGAGGATCAGCCTCATTTATTCAGTATGCTCAACACACAAAATGGCTGTATAACAGCTATTTTTTGTGCCTGGAGTTCTTTCATTTTGACATTAAGAGAAATATGTAATTATCCCTGACTGAGATTCGAAGTAGAGATGCAGTGTAGAGTGTATGTAAGAGTATTATGTCAATGTGAGTGCATATGTATATGTGCATTAATAGATTGCAGCTATGGATTTAGCAGCCACTCCCTCTTGGCCTTGCAACACAGATTTTCTTGTTACCCTTAGGAGATTTTAGCTGATATTATGCAACTCACTACAGGTGTCTTTTCTAAAATTGTAATTAGTTTGCCAGACTCTCCCAGGTGAGATTTTTCTCCACGCTCTCTTCCACATATTTAAGAATGAGCAGGAGAATTGAAAAAAGAGTGAGACATGACAGGAAAGTTATATTTAGACATGGATATGTGTAATTCAGCTTTGCTATTGTTTTTGCTAAGTTATTTAGAGGAAACTTTCCCTTGATCTATGCATTTATTAGCCCATCCAGACAAAATGCCAGAATTGTGATTTTATAGGAGAGTTAATGGGAATAAGAACTTATAGACCTCGTATATACAGGACTGAGATTTGAACTGTTTGATACACAGCTCTCAAGACTGTTTGCTCTCTATATATCTATATTGCTAGATAGACAAATTAATTTTCTGTATTTCTTCTTTTTTTCTCCTTTGGGGTACTGCTGGAGCAGAAAAGGATAAGAAATAATAGTGAAAATGCTGGTGTGAAATGCTAAGTAATGCAATTTCTGTTGGTTTCAGCAAGAATCAGGCACAATGCAGGAGAGATATTTTCTTGGGTAAACTTCCATGTGTGTATTTGTGGGCAAAATATAATATGGTACAACAGGAGACAGGTATTAATTGCATTAAATTGGAGTAGGGGCTTTATGTTGCTAAAACATAAAATGCAAGTGGTGGCTTGTAATATTTTTTGATCCTGATGGTCTGCCTGTTAGACTGGTGTACTTAATACAGGCAGGTAGTGCAGACTGATGATTGTACGACCTCATGCTGATATAAAAAAAAAGTGAAGCTTTGCTAAGAACTTCAAGACCTTTGCTTTGTGGACAGCTATGAAGGAGGATGTCATAGAAATGACCCCCTTGGTCTGCAGCAGAGGGTGCCAACCCTTCAGTACTGCAGCAGACAGATACACAACATATTGTGCACCATAGCCTCGGGGGAAACTCTATGTTCTACTCTCCCAGTGGGAAGGAAGGCATTAGAATAATCCTTAGCTTTTAAAGGCAGGGGGTATTGAAGAAAACAAAAATTGAGCAAAGGTAGTCCTTGAATGATAAAGTGTGCAGATTCCCATGCCTTGGGCATCCTACTGCAGTAGCAGTTACAATAACAGAAAAAATTGCTTTTGTCATATACAAGGAGTATGAGCAGTACTCCTTGATTGTATGCATGAATAGGAAACATATTGCTAATAGGAGCTATGCATGGTAATGTACTAGATTCATTCCAAAAGTGGGTGTTTGACTGTTGCAGTGAGGGGAATCCCACAACAATATATATGACGACGATGGGGTTGGAAGGACAGATGAAGCAGTATTTTTGTAGCTATTCAAGGATGATTTTATTTCTCCAGCCGCATGGCCGGAGTTCCCGAGCAGACTCCCCTCTGACCTTCTCCCCCCCCCCAGCTCCAGGCACCCAAAACACCCAATCAGGAACCGATATGGGACACATGTGACCTGGGGACAGGGACAAGGATCCACCTCCACAATTCACCCTTTCTTATTAAATAAAATAACAGGGGAAATAGTTGGATAAACAACAGAACAATTTCAAAGGAAAGGAAGCCACTGTCTTGAATCTTCAGATGTCCAAACAGATTTCCTTTGGAGTACCAGAAGGGAGACAGGACATGAGCACACTTCAGATGGAAACTGAGGAAGGGATTTTCCTTTTGTACCTGTTGAAATCTTAGAAAATGATG
>JACBWW010000003.1:36887402-36922402 GCA_020086605.1 Lanius collurio
TTCATGAGTTTTTCATTGAACAGCTCAAATTCTGTGGCCTCAGCTGCCTCAAAAGCATCAAACAGGTGATAAGGTTTACCCAAAGCATTTTGGGGCATAGAGAGTACAAGAGCTATACTGGTTTTGAAGAGTTCTGTGTAAGTAATAATTTTTATTATAAGGAAGAGTTGAGCTATTAATCAATAAAAGGAGACTCTGAAATCTCATGCTACAGAGTTCAAGCCTGTATCCCAGTTAACTCAGCTTTTGTGCTCTCCAGATACAAAGGTTTTATGCCTCATGGGTCCACAACAGGAACTAAACAGATGTCTCTCTGTTACTTCTAGTAGTTGTTTGTCCTAATAAATTTAGAAGGTAAGGACAATACTGCTTGGACTAGGAAACAGCATGGCTTTGGAGAAAAAAAAAGTGTGTCTCTAACCAAGCAGAGGTGAGTGAGGGGTTGGCCTGTAGTACATTTGACAGTCTAAATGGACCTCATAGAATTATAATTAAGCATAACAAGTTCTTCACATACATCTGTCTTTCTGTCTGCATATATTTATCTTTACATGTACTTAATAGAGTCTTTAGTTGTGAAGGATGAATTTGAGTATTGGGAAGAGTTAGAGATGGAGTTCATGCTCACAAGAGCTCAGAGAAACAGTTATCCAACAGTAGTGTTAGGAGGGAAGTCCTAACAGTTGTTTGAGGCTGAGTTTCTTGCACAGGGGGGTGCAGTGGATGGTAAGAAAAGGGCAGGTGTGTGTGGTTACAAAAGTGTACCCTTCCCAGGAGCATAAACAGAATTTAAAACCATGTGTGTCCATACATACCCTAGGCTCCTACTGTCATCTTCTATAATTCTGTACAAAGGTCTATATATGTTAGTGTCTGCTGTAGTAAAGATTGGATTTCCATTATTATTCTAATTTCCTTGTCCCAGTTACTTATAATTTTCTTATAGACACTTTTAGGGCTGAAATTATCAGGATTCGGTGTGGATGTAAAGAATACTTCTTTCTTCTTTGGGGCTCTTTCTGAGTCACTTAATCATGAGATATCTTTCCAACCTGTCGTAATGAAAAATACTCCATTGCAAATAAAGTTAGTTAAGTACATTTCTTGCAGTGCCTGTCCATAACAGAAGAGAATGTTATTTTAAAAGCAACAACACATTAATAGGCCAAGTATGCAATCATTGTCCTATCACAGCAAATTATACCATTAGTCCACCTTATCTAATCTCTTTGCTACAGACTGCCTAACAACAACAATTGCTTCTCAGAGCAAAGAAGACCAAAAAAAAAAAGACTGTCATGGGCAAATATAGAATAACATTGCTTATACAGGAAAATTCTTGTTCTTTTCATATGTCCTCTGTATTTCAGAATGAATTAACATCATATAAATTCAAGGGTTTTTTTCCCCCCCAAAATTGTCATTAAGTAGCTTTATAGGTATACAGACATCAAATCAGTTTATAAAGTGAACTTTTTGCTCAATCACATGCAGTGGGAAGGGGTTCCACAGGTTAATTTAACCTGCATATAAAGATTTTTTTTGGCTTTTAAAATTTTCTGTTATTACTTTATAAAGTTTTGTTTGTTTTTATTCATCTGGTTAATAGACTGAAAAAGATCATGTGTTCTTACTTGATTTATGATTTTTTACATAATCTTTATAACTTCACAATAATCTCTGTGATTACTTTATGGTCTTTTTATCATGTCTCTCTTTTATTTACACAAAAAATATCAATCCATTCAGTGTTGCTTTTAGTGGAAATTTTTCCACATTTCTGCTAATCTCATCACTGATCTCTGAACTCCTTCTACTGCTGTTAAATTTTTCTGGAGATACACAGATATTTCAGAACTGAACACACTGTTCTCAGTGGAACTGTATGATCTTACTGTCCATGCCTGGTGCATCCAAAAATATAATCTGCTTTGAACAAATCCTATTGCATTCTGTGCTGGAAATATGTTGCCTTTCATTACATACTTCTTCCCACGCCCCTGCCTTCAAACTAATGCAGAAGTGTCCGAAAGTGGTTACATTTAACTTAGACACCAGTAACATTCTTGATTGGTTCAAAGTATTTCTTCTAATATACATTTTCTTGGATTTATCTATCAGTAGTGAGTTTCTGCTGCATGCTCAGCTAACTTTAAAACTATCTGGCATTTCTCACAGTTCTTTGGCTGTCATGAATTCATTTATGACTTCTGTAGGATCAGTCCTAGTTTTCTGTTAGAAGACTCAGAGGTAACTTTTGTTCTGTTAAATGCCCCATTAGTTCATGTAGCTTGTTTTCTCTCTCTGTCAGTTTTTAATCCATTACTTTTTTGCTCTTCTGATAAGTGCTACATTAAGTGGTTACGCTGCTTTTGCATAGCCAGCTTAGTGAGAGAAACTCCAGCTCTGAATTAACCCATGGAATAATTAATTTCCCCCTAATATTATGAGAGTGCGAGAAAGATGCATCTCCTTGCATCCATGTCACATTGCCTGTCTCTTCAGATAGCTGCTTCTGGTTGCTTTCCCACATGTTTTGCTGTACCCAGTGGCTTGGGGTGCAGATGTCTGGAGGCAGTTAACTATTTGCTGGGCCTGAAGAACAGAAATAGCAAATTAACCATCTATCTGCGAATATTTACCTCAGAAATTTATTTACTGATGCAAAATAAGAAGATGCTGTTTCTGCATGTGAACTACAAGGCTGAGGCATAGCTGCATTGACTCTTTGTAGTGTACTCTTTTCATGCTGTTCAGTGCTAACTTTAATGTATTATTGATTGTTATTAAGGTATACCATGAAATACAGATGGGATGTCTGTTGTGGTTGAACTCATACTGTGGGATCTATGTTGACTTTTAGGTTGTTCTGGCCTTCATGCCGCTTAACATTAAAACCTTTCACATTAGGGTTTAGAAGAGAAAAAAAAATATAGTAACTATGTTACCCTGTAAGTAGTGGGAAGTAATGTGAAAATATGATGCCAAATTCCCTCCCCACCAAGTCAGCATAAAATTTGAAATGAAATACTAATTTCAGAGCAAGCCAGGAAGTTCAAATTCCCTGTGTGAGTATATGCAAACACAAGTTTAGGACACTCACTCCCTGAATTTAAATTAGCTGTGCTACCTGCCAGTAGAAAGTGGTAAAAGTAGAGGGATTAGGGGTCTGATTTTCCAGAATACTGAGTCCTAGTGGCTCCTCTTGGTGGCGTGTGTTTAGCATCCCAGGTCCAGGGTCACGCTAATGAGTGACCGTCACCTCTGTGCTGCCTGCCAGCCTCCATCATTGCACAACCTTCTTGGCTAGATGTATTGGCTAGTTTGAAATACACAAAAATTGTATCAGAGGATCAATTACTGCTGAAATGTCACTACTGAACCCTGTAATAGTGCTAATTAGTTAAAGCAAAAGAGGCACTTATCTTGGCAGCAGATAACTGAATCTTTTTTTTCACAAAATTAGGTTTGAAGTGCTTTACATTCTTCCCCCTCCCTTTTTTTGAAAAGCTTAAGTATGTAAATGTTGAGGGTTTTTTTTTTCCTTTTTTATTTCCTATGCCCCCATAAAAAGAAATACTTCTAAATGTTTCTCACTATGTCCAGCAATTTCCATCTCAGAATAGCTTACTTTTGTTTGAAACACTTAAAGAAGCTATTAGTCATTGGAGAAAACTTAAAACAAGGAAACGTATGACAAACACACAGTCACAGGACAGCCCTCTGTGATTTTGGCTCAGCTCCCTTTCTGCCATTAAAGGGGCAAAAAGAAGCTGGAGATCAGATGCAAGTTCCCTGCGGTGGGGGAGGGCAGGGTTGTTCTGCCTGTGTCAGGGAGTCCCCGGCTGGCAGGGAGCCAGCTGTGTGTGCATTGTCCTTCCCACTGCACGCCACGCAGGAGATGTGTCAGGAGAAGGACCGGGCAGGGCAGTAGCTGGTACATGTGAGTGTGTCTGTGATGAGAGTGAAATGCCTGCTGCACAGGGAGACGTGGGGAGCTCCCAGGCAGGGCCGGCTCAGGGGGATGCTGGTGACTGCAGAAACCTTTTTATCTGCTACAGAAAGGCAGTGGCTGCTGTCACAAGCTGTAGGGTCTGACTGCAGTCCTGGGTTTTGATCCTCTGCTCAGGTAGTTTTCATTTTTCTTGTGCTCACCTTGCAGGGAGCCTTCCTGGGATGTGTCACTGTGTTCTGGGCTTGATTAACAACCACTGGTTCTTTCCAAGCACCAGTTGTTCATTTTCAGTGCTAAACATAAACGAGGCTCTCATTCACACACCCTATCCCCCCAGCTTTTCATCCAGCATTTAGTTTTTGGTGAGCATTATTTCCACACTGTGCCACAAAGATTCTCAGCTGCCAGTGGAATGAGCAGCCTCTGAAGTTTCTTTAGTGTGAGATAGGTCATACTGTTAAGCAAAAGTCTAGATATTTGCAAAGATTCAGGAAAAATACAGGGGGTTTACTGGTTTTTATCCTCTGTAGAATTTGTTTGAACTTTTAAAAACATTGTTTGTTTCCTATTAAAATGGTGATGAGAGGAAAGAGATGGGAAGAATGTAGGCCAAATCCATCTTTGTTTTAGTATTGCTGATCTCAGTAGTATTACTCCAAGGATAGAGAAGTTTTCCAAAACGACACTGTTTCTTAACTCTGTCAATTGACTGGGACATGGGTCTCCTGTGGTTTGACTACTGTGGTTTGTCACTACTGTGCGAAATTATCCAGTTCAAAAAGTCCTGTTATTTGGGTAATTTCTTGCTGAAATTGATGGTTACTGTTTCTGTTTTTCTCCCAAAGTTTATTTCTAGGGCTTTTCCATTTGTTTTCCTAGATAAAAGGCTAGTCACAAAGGCAGAGTCAGAGAGACTGCTCTGCAATGAGGATGTGTAAAAGAGGAGCAGATTTGAATTTGGGAGTGTTTTCCCTCTCATGGAAGCAGTCTCTCTGTTTGATACAGAGTGTGAGTTGATCTAATAAAATCCACCTCCTAAATATCTTTTACAGATCAAACCAGGTCACTTGGTATTGATAACCATACCATATTTTGTGGGTGAACGTACACACTAGGATACCTCATTTATAGCCCATTTCTCCTCCTAAATTATTCCACATTTGGGAGCATTTTTAAAGCAGCTGCTATTTAAAACCATAAAGCCTCCACCCTAAAAGGCCCCAACCTGTCAGAAACATTTCCTCTCTTGCCGGGAGCTTGGAATTTCACTCAAAAATGCCAGCTCCCTCAGGAGTGTGCATAGTGTCATCCTTGCCTTGTGGTTTATTCTTTGCTACCTCAGTTGCACACACAGACATTGTTTACCACCTCACCACATTCTTATTCTTCCTGCCTCTACCAAGATCTCTATGTGTCTATTTTTCACAGTGCCACTTGCACCTGGATTTCTGCATTGCTAAGCCCAATTTCACTCTTGCCAAGCCCTAAACTCCTTTATACTTTTCTTCTATTCTGCCAATAAGCTTCTTTTCCATTTTCTCTTGTGTATAAATGTGAGTGTTTATGTACCTTGTCAGATACGTATTTCTAATTATCTGGGATGAGTGAGATAAAAGTTTTATTGTCTTGAGCTAGAGTTGGCTGTGTCATTTTAAGTTACAAAGAGATAAAAAAGGTGTGCTGACTATCCCATAGGAAATTATCATGCATTTTGAACCTCCTGCATATTTTGCATTAGGAAAAATATGTTAGAAATTTGTAGGGTGCTCTCCAACTGTATCAATACTCTTTTTTTCATATGATTGCATTTACCGAGCCAAGTCCCAGTAATATTAAGGGGGAAAAACTCTTCTATGACTTTGTGACTAATGTATTTTAGAAATGTCTTACATTTTTCCTATAATAGCTTTTCCATACATAATAGCGTTTCAGTTTGAAGGTCTGACTTCTCAAGGCCTATGAGAGCTAAAAACAAGTGCCAGCATTCTGCTGAAAAGCTGGAAATTTCCCACATCCGATGCTATAAAGCTCCTTTTTCAGACTCACAGATCACAAGATTAACACATCATTGGTAGAAGGCCCATCCTGGGTGTTGGCCCAATGTAATTTGAAAGGAAATTTTTTTCATTTGAAAGCAAGGAAAAAGTCTTGATGGTGATTTGCAGCAAAACCAAACTAATGACAGCTGGTTTCAGCTAACTGGGCTGGGAGCATTAACAATAATTACTCTTGGAGACAATTTTAGGTCTTGTTTCAAGCGCAGAAGTTTTGTTGACACCATCATCTAGGACTCACTTGAGACTTCTCTGAAGACCATGCTTCTCTACCTTTCACATGACAGACATAGAAGTGTGCCTTGGGCAGTCAGAGTGCCCTTTGTGAGGGATGCTGGACCTGTGCTGGGTTCATATTGACAAGACAAAATCTTCCATGTGGCATTAATAAGGCTGGGATGAAAACCACAACATATAATAGTTCCAGACCATGGTCTTTCATTCTTTTTTAGGTATAACCACTGGGGCCACATATAATAATCATTTAGCTATGTAAAGGAGTCAAACCAGGGCTTTGATATTCACAGTACATATCCTAATGGAACTGTGTTGTTGTTTAGGTAGGGTTAATTTTTGTCCCGACTTCAAAAAATGGTAAATTTTCCATTGAATTTGGTGGAACTAAGATTTCACATGTCACACTTAAATCTGTGCAATATAAAGCTTTGTATAAATATGTCTGTATATAATATATATCACAAGCATGTACAAGTGTGTTTCTGTATATTTTAACCAATTATATAAACTGTGTTTAAACTGTCTACTATGCAGATGCCTAGAATCAACAAACTAAAAAAAATCTGGATAGTGGTAAAATACTCAGAGAATGTCATGGGGACATGTTTTTCACAGTTGTAATATTGAAAGGTTTTGTTCCCTTTATCAGTTGCTTTTCTCTACTGTAATCATGTGGGATTTTTTTTTTCCTAGTTGCATCAATTTTCAGCTACAAATGTTTTACATTATAAAACTGTGTAAAACAGACTGAAAATTGGGAAGTGTAAGAACAGATAATCTGAAGATTTAAGTGCTTTGGGCAAACTTCTCTTACCAGCTTTCAGAGATACAGAGGGAGAGTGTATTTGAAACCCCTCATCAGAGCAAAATGAACGTTTTAGTGTTCTCGGACATAATATCAGGCTAACATGCTCCCTGACTGACATCCAGTACATACTGTATAATTGCCAGCCTGCTTCTCCAAGTGCCTTGAAGATTACATTTTTTTAATGTCCCAATATTAATAACCAGATGTGATCTTCTTCCTGCCCAGGGGTCAAGCTAGCTGGCCAGGTCAGGCTGTTTGTCTGTGTGCACAGACTGTGAAGTCTATTCAGAATGACAGGTATGGGGGGGGAGGCGGGTAGGGTGTTAACCTCAAGACCACCAAAAGGGAGTTCTCCCTGCTGGGAACAAAGACCAGCAGGAGCTTCAGCCTTTTTCAGTACTCCTGGGATTTTAACCAAGTGAACAAAAGATGATGCACAGCTGAAGAAATGCTCTTCACAGCTGATACATAATTTAAGATGTTCAGTTACAAACAACCGGATATGTATTTGTGATTTCATTTGAGCACAGTCCAATTATCTGCAGTCAGTTAATATTTTTGTATGAGCAGTTTCTGTGTGCTGCTTTATATGCTCAGAAGACGCTCAGTTGCCAGAGTTTGAATACACACTAGCCTTGAAAATAGCCCTAGTATTTAAAGAAATAGCATTAAAACACCAGCAGTTGCTATGGGGTGCTTTGTACCTTCTAGTTAATGTTTGACAGTCTATGTATAGATTATTTTATAATATGATATAGTTTCATTAAACATGTATTATAAAAACATTTACTCTTCACTCTCTCTTTTTGTTAGGTAAAAAAAAAATCAAAAGAAGAAGCTATTTGTTTCCTAATTGATTTTCTACGTTAGTTGTTCATTGAATAGATAAGTAGTGCCTGTGATATTTGATTACAGAGCAAGGCACCCATTTAACCTTCCGTTCTTTCCTGGCCAGGATTTCAAATACAATACAACGTACCTCCCTTAGGCTCAGTAGGATTAGACTGCTAGCAGTAATCCCTGATGCTATGAAATAGACCTGATAGAACTTCAACTCACTTGTTTAGGATTATGCTCATGAATTTCAGTCATCTAGTTGTATTAACCCTTTGGGAACTCGTGTGATTTATGCTGCTATAAATAATGAAACAGTATGATAAACAATGGTAGATGCATATCAAAGCTTATTTATGTGTTTTAAGGAATTCACTTTTGCTTGGTGATCAAAGTGTAAAATTCGCATTTGAAATGAATTTAGCTCCTATAGCATAAATGCTCAGAGTTTATTTTAATTCTAATGTTCAGGTGCCTTTTGCAGTTCAACAGTATCTTTAAATAGGTTGGTCTCAATTTGTGCATTGATTTTTAAAAATTTTTTGAATAAATTTTAGTTCTCAAGGTTGCACTGAAAGGGTAGACAAGTCATATCTGCTAATTACAGAGCATCAGTGCAGAATCTCCCAGTATAATGACCTGAAAGCCAGCATGGTCCTGTTGTAAAGAGGAGGAGTACTGATACCTGAGCAATCATTTCCAGACTTTTTTGATTACAGCAACTATCCTGATGCAGGCTGTACTAACTTATGATGACTTATGCCCTAATCTAAAAACAGAGTAAGAGTGCAAGAGCATTCCTGATGGAACATGAGACAGTTGGTGGGCAAAAGAATTGTAGTTGCTCCAGATTCGGACTACTCTTTTGAACTGGTGACTTCTATTTAAATGCTGATTTTTAAGCTGGTCAAGTCACTACAGGGAATAACTCTATACAAGCAGTAAGAAGGAACAGATCTTCTTTTTCTTTCATTTTCAGGATCCTAAAACCTACCAATGAACTAAATATTGTTTCCTATTACCAATCTCTTAAACTATTGAACCTTTAGTTCAAAGAGTCATTAAATATTTATGTGCACAACTAATTGTACTGATTATTGAAATGAATATATGTGTAAGTTTTAGAATGTTTGAAGTCAATTACAATGAAAAATTGTGGAGAGTTTGACTTGGGAACTCTAACCTCCTTTCACCTGCTTGGCAGAAGATAGAGTCAAATTAGGACTGACTGAATATGCACAGTCAGGCATCAACTGGTGAAACTACTGCCACTTCAATACACCTGCATGTGGAATTGCTATATTTAAAGGCAAGATGACAGGCAGAATCAGTGCTACTAGCTGCACTTGATGACAGAGGCATCAGGGCATTTCTTTACCCCTTAGATGCTATTAAAGCATGCCTATATTGTAGATCTGTTGGATACTCCTGATACATCTGATGATAAAGTGGTATTGATGAATAGCTGAAGGCCATGAGAGCAATAAATGAGGTTACTCTTGAGTGATTCCATTCTTTTTTTTGCAGGAGAACTTGGGAGTGGGGGCAGTTTGGGGCGGTTGTTCATCAGCCCAGTGGTTCACTCACATGCTCCCACATGGAGTCTTGCTGAGTTCTAGTCTGTCACCCTTCTTGATTAACATATGCCCAAGGCCATTACAGGAGAATCATCTATGCTTGAGGTGTGGGTGTTTCCATGATGCAAAGGATTTTCATCTGCACCACAATTTCATTAGACTTGGATGGCAATATCAATTGTTTGACTCCGTATCTTGCCAGCCTTGAGGTTTGGATATAGCAGCTGTGTTGTAAAGTGAGGTCATGCTGGTGGGATGCAGAGCTGGTAGGGATGCCAAGGCATCACTACACAGCGGTCCCACTCTCATAAGCCTTGCTGATTCTGCATTGGGCTACTAAGGTAACCCAAGGAGTCATAAGCATCCTTTGGTAATTTCTATGTATGTATATGGCTGGTTGCTAAGTGGATAGATGATGCTTCTCTTTCAAACTGGCTTCTCTTAAGTTCTTTTGTCTTAGAAATATCTTCCAAAACTGTACTCAGTCCTGCTGCTGCTGCAACCTACAGTCCAGTTGCAAAATTTAATGCATTTAAACTTTTGTGCTTTGTTGGTTAGTTTTGGTTTGACACCTGGTATATTTCTGTTCCCTGATTGATTGCAAATGTACCGTTAGAAATGGGCTGTTTCATGAATGCTCAGTTTACACATTCAGAATGTGCTTTCCCCGGATATTCTGCAGTATGTGTTTAAACATAGCTGCTTCTGAAATAAATTCCTTGCTTAGGTCAGCAGATTTAGTGTGGAGAAATTCATGGAAAGCAAACAGCCAAAAGGTGGAGCATGGAAGGAACTAATTCAAGAATTTCAGATGAATATATCCAGTATTTTCCAGCTCTCTATCTGATGCTTTAATTCTAAATGCAGAACTTAGTGGCCCACACATTGCCACCTTCAGATTTGCTGAGAAAAGAGAGGTAAACCTGTAAAGTTTGGTGAGATTTGAGCTGCCAGGAATATAGCTGTCTTTCCATTAGTTGGTTTTTCTGACAGCAAGTATTTTGCAGCTGCTGTTTCAGTTCTATTCCAACTCTCTCAACTTGCTTCTAGTTGCTGTTCCACTCTGTTTCAATCTATAAAGATTGAAATGAGTCAGATCCCAATTCTCTCTGAAAACCTCACTTCATATACGTAATTTAGCTCAGCTAACAGTGCCCTGGGCTAAATCTCAAAAGATACTGAAAGCTTACATTTTCAGAGGGTGGTTGGCAAATAAAGAATTTGCTTTATTATTTTCTTGATCAAAATTTGCAATTTTCAATTACTCCACCAATTAGCAAGTTGCACTTGTCTTTCAGTTTCTTACAGGGTAAAGGGAATAAAGGCTGGCCATGTTGGGAAAGTTTTATTCCTAGGTGAAAATAAATTTTGATGGCTTGGATAACACTACTGTTTATTAATGTGCGTTTACTTAGCAAAGCGAAAAAAGGTAGCTTGTGTGTGTGTGTGTGTGTGTGTGTGAAGGGAATCTTATTAAGTCTAACTAAATAGACTGTAGAAACCATGGTAATACTTTACACTTCTGTAAAGCCTTTATTCAGAGGCTTTCAAAATGTTTTAGCAATGTTAATTAAATTCACTGCTCCTTCATTCTGTGTTAGCCTAAGTGCATATAGGGCCATCTTCATGTACATACTGGTAGAATGGAAGAAAGCTGGTGTTTAACTGTGTGCAGCAGCATTGCACTGCAAGTATTTTCAAGGCAGGTGAAAAAAAAAGTAAAAAAGTGTTCAAGTGAAACTGCACAGGGAATTGCCTGTAGGTAGGCAAAACACAATTACAAGTTGAAATTTGGCCAAGACATTTGTCTTAACACTCTTCCTCCTTTGAAAAAAAAATATGCCACCTACTTAATAACTTTATTAAGTACAAGTGGTTGTGAAATCTGTTCTTTGTTTCAACCAAAAGAAAACATTTCCTAACAGGACAGTGCTGTTAACCACCAAGCTAGGGCACTGACTCATTACTAATTTAGACAGAGAGCCCCATCAATGAATTACCAAAACTCTTTTTTGTAGCACTGGTGTTTTCCTTGGAGATCTCCCCTCCAAGTGCTGACCCTGCTTTAGCCTGCGAGATCTGAAGGGATCACAGCACAAGGTGGTATGGCTTAGGGCTGTGTATAAAATGATGAAGGAGAGAGTGAAACCCAGCCATGTGCTCCCTTTACTCGACACTGTAGTAGGAGAGGGATGTGGCATTCAGTGAAACTCAGAGCTGCTCTTGTTTTCTGCAGTAAATAATCAGCCTGTGAAATTCACTGCTGCAGTGGGGGGTTATCCGGATAAACAGTTTATCGGGATTTTTAAGAAGGATAAGGGGATGAACATTAATGATGTTTCTGATTATGTGGGCTAAAACAAAAAGATACAAGAACGTTTAGTTCTCTGTTATTATTGTTAAAGTCAGGATATAAACAGACTGTCTTCCAGGGTCAGGCAAGGATCCCTTGTCACACTGCACATTCATTTAGGCTCTCTAAGGGCTTGTATTTGTACCCTGCTTTTTTGTGGATCTGACATTAGCTATTTGCACAGAGAGCATGTCGGAATACCTGGGCCAAGGGTATGATTCATAGTGTTACTCCTGCGTTTCCATCTCTCTGTCTCCCTCAGTGACTCTTCTCAGAGGATGACATTAGACTTCAAAAATGAATACAAGAACTGAGTGTTTCAAATGTAAATAAGATGCCTTTCTGTTCGCAATTTTAGTCTCACTAAGGCAAAGTACTACTCCAACAGTAAACAACTGAATCTACATGTCTGGGTTATTTTGTTTTTCTTTGTCAGTTTATCACTCAGCATAGGAGAGGAGTGTCTGTGTCATAATTAGTGTTTCATTTATTTAATTTGGAAGTACAAACAATAGACAGAAAGGGCCATTTGACAGCTAATTAATTTGTTTCTGCTAAAAGAACATGACAAAAAGTTTGCCTTCAGATGAGCATTCACTGACTGTGGATTTGCAATTGAGTAATAATTCATCAGCATTACTCCTTAGATAATTTGATATCCTCAGCACAGCATGTAAAGGTACAGGCTTTGAATATATTTTTTAAAATTTGGATCATTCTAAGACCAGTTATGATTCAGTACCACACAAGATCTCTCCATGTTTGTAGGAAGCACAGTTTTATTCCACCTCTTGGAAGAGCAGTGATGAAGCATCCGCAGCCTGGGTCCTGTGACAGTTAGTTCTGCAGAATCCACATGGCATCATGTGAGATAGGGCTTGACTCAGGTTACTGTTTTTCACTGTAATTTTGTCAGCATCACAGTAATAGGTTAACTCTGTGTGCTAGCTCTAGTTATTAATTGTTCTGTACACTCTGCTCCAAGCAAGGATTAGGAAGACAAACTCCAATGTTGTGAACATTATTATCAGAATCAACAATCCAGGCCTAGGGAGGCTGTGTGCAGGCATCTGTTGGGATCTTGACACAGCAACTCTCCAACCATGGCCAGTCAATCTGTGTGTGGAAGCCAGGTCTTAAAGAGAATAGGGGAAGTGGAGGTAGCATAGTGCACTGCAGGAATTTGTCCTGATACAAAGCTGGGAGATGGCAGGGCAGGCACTTGGATTCTCTGCTAGGAAGCACCAGTGGTTTCTGTAGTACAGAGTGTGAGAGAGCAGATTTGAATTGCAGTAGAGGGATCAGTCATCTTTAGGGAGAGGCCTGTTGTTGAGCATGGTATTTTTCATATTTCCCTGTTTTCTCCTTTCCTGCAGTGTATTAATAATGTATTGAAGAATTCTCAGACTTTAGTATGTCAGTGGGACTTGAAGGAAAGCTGTAGGAGGGAAAGATTTTGCTTGACCAAAAAGAAGAGGAAAGCTTCTTCTGGTAGAAAGAAAGAAAATAAATTGATTATTTGAGGAAAGATCTCAAAGGGAAAATTGAGATGTAATTTTTTCCAGACATCCAGGTTGTGATGGTAGGAACTACAGAGGAAAAAACGTTACCCCAAACCCTGGAAGGTGGTGTGGAAGTCAGTCAAGGGCTTTCAAATGAAAGCTTCTTCAAATAAAGTCCAAGTAGCAAGAGAAACAAGACCACTGCAAAGTGAAAATGAGAATGAAGCAGTTTTATTAATACTGTTCAGTGAATGAACTAACATTTAATAGGTTTTTAACATATCTTCCTCACATATCTCTGCAAAGAACCGTAGTTAGTAATACTGGTATTACAAGTTAGTAATTGTAAATATTAATTGTAATAACATTGTAATGTAATCACTGTAATGCACCTTTTAAAATCAAATATTCTAGTACAGGAATCAGATTTTTCTTTGTTATTTCTAGTCTTAACCAGAGGTGTGTAGAAGGGAGAGGGGATAAGGATTATTTTAATCCCCAAGTCAGACATGGGTGTGTGAGTGGGCACTGGTATGCAGACCAGCTAAAGCTATTATTTTGAAGCAATATACAGTAGCTCCAAGAATGGACAATGATAAATAACATTGACCTGAAACAGGAATGATTTTAAGCCACCTTCACTTATCCAGCTTCATGGAGATCTGGAAATAGAAGCTGATTTTACTTTCCATCAGTCTGTATACATGGTTCATTAAATAATTTAATATACTTAGAAGTGAGATGTCCATTTTCTTAGTCACTTTTTTCCCTTTGCCTTATACATTGTCACAATAGCCTAGAATAAATTAAAAATAAACATATAAATAACATTTAAAACAGAACATAAAATAGTATTTACATTTATTGATCACTTCCCTAAAAATCTGAACCACAGCTGTTCAGAACAAACAAGCGTCTTCCTAACTCTCCCCTTTTTATAGCTGTCCTTTGAGTTGGGGATTCAAACCTGAACACAGTGGCATTTGGAGACAGTCTCAGAGAAATGAAAGATTCACTGGATACTGACACAGTCTTAGAGTTTGGTTGCTTTGTTTTGGTTTTTTTTTATGTTGTGTGAGGTTTTTTTCCTTTTCTTCTTTATTATTTTCTCTTCTGTAGCAGTGGTACTTTTAGGTTTAGCTTGACAGATTTTAGTAATTCAGACAAAGAGGAAGTTTTTGTCTGAAATGCTTGCAGTTCAGCCTCTTCATAAGAAAAGGGTTAATTTCAGAAATATTTTAATTTTTTTTTAATAATAAGCGATGAGACAGGCTTTTAAAAAATAGAGCTGATGTAGCCACTATATAAGTAATATTATAATGAAATAAAAAGTCTCTCCTCAACCATCCCTCCTGTGTTATGCAGTAGGAGTATGTTGTTTTTTAAGTGTATCTCCAGGTCCAGATTCTTTTCCCCTCCATAATTGTGATTAAGAATTTCTCTTCCAACTGTTACTCAATATTGTGGTCCCCAAAAACTCAGCAAGGAAAGCTCAACTGCTATGAAACATGTGCAAATAAGACACTGTTTTTCCTTTTAATTTTTTTTTGGTAATGCAAATGTCAGATGACATATCCAAATAAGCATTTTAAATATACTTGTCAAAAGTTTATTAACGGATGCCATTACTACAAGTCCTCATGTGTGCCCCTTTGAAAAACACTGGTCACTTATTAAAGACTAGAGACAGAACATTTTCTTGAATTAAGTTGTTAATAAAGCACATCAAGACTTGTTCCCATTAGTATTGGTCCATGAATACTTCATGTGCTAATTTAAGGTTTAGAGATATTTAGTCATACAAGCCCTCCAGTCTGAAACAGGAATGTACCTTATTATTATTATTTAAACACTGGCCTTTTATATTTAGAATATATTTATAAAACATACTTGTCCTCTTCATAAAATTAAAAACATCTGCTATGGCTTTTCAGTTAAAATGTTGTGGACTTGAAAGTCTGGTGATAGGTCAGTCTGCCATTTTGAATGGCAATTAAGCTGACAGTGCACCCTGTACCAGTGAGACTGTGAAAACAAACAAAAAAGGCAGATGGTTCATTTAGTTTAGTAATTGTAATTTGTTGTTCATTAAAAGCAATTCCCACACAGGCATTCTCTATGCAGATGGAGTATATGGAAAATTTTATTCTGCCAACCTGTCGTAATAATTATTTTTGTTAGTGTAATTTGCAACGACATTTGATAGGCAGTTGATTAGAGCAGTATGGTTTCATCAGAATTAAAATTAATTATAAATTTTGCTGCTTTCATTAGTGTGCTTTTATAACTATCATGACCGAGCAGCAGGGGTTTGGCTCTGAAACACTGAAAATCACAGCAGCATTTGTTGTGTGGGTTTTTTCTATTCTTGAGATGATTGAACCTCTTAATAAGGGTTTTTGTTTGGTCGAGGTTTTTTTATACCTACAGAAGATTAAAATTAGTGGCAAAACTGTTTTAGGATAATTCTAAAATATACTTTTAATGGAGGAATGTGCAGAGCTAAAAAACCAAAATCAGTTACTAAGCTTGAGATGTTTTTCAGTCTTCTTAAATGTAGTGATAGCATTGTAGCTCTAGACATTCTGATAAGTAGGGAGAAATCTTATGGCCAGTAATAAAAATGCCCTTACAGGTAAAAAACCTTATTTGCTAATAGATTTTTTTTTACAGGGATTTTGTCTTACCTTTAGAGTATAAAATTATGTTAAATAAACTTCAAAGAAGGAAAGTAGTGCCCTCTTTATGATTATAATTACAGAGCTGTTCATTTTGATAATCATGATAAAATAGTTCTCTTCTAGATGGCTCAAATTGCAAAGGAATTCTTCAAAAACAAATATTAGAACATCTGGGGCCAGACACAGACAGACAATTCTAATGGCAAATCTGAAGGGCTGAGTGCAGCATAGATATTTTACCTCAGTACACTTCTATCAACCTGCAATATCAGGAAGTAGATAAATGCTGAATGTAAAATACAGAATACAGTCCTATGAGCTTCAGTTTGCCTTTAGTCTTTTAAGTCGTGGTATTTTGACGGTTGATCTGTACAGGTTTTTTTTCTCCCTTGCAATTTAATATTGGTAAGGCAACAGAACAATGAGGGTTGATGTCCTTGTCCTATTCCAGTCAGTGGCAAGCTCCATCATTAATTTCAGTTGCTCCATGTGACCTATGGAAAAAGCTAATATTTTAGAGAAACAGATGAATAGAGTATAATCAGAACTGGTTTACAGCTTTTTTTCTTCTAGAAGCCAGGCTTATTTTATGTTATAATTCTGCTTCGTCTGAGGTACAGTATCCTCTGGGGTGTAATTCCCCTTAGAGTTCCCTTAGAGTTTAAGTCAGAGCATGCTTGACCTACTAATTTTCATTAATACATTTTTCTCTCAGAATCTTAAATTTATAGAATTATCTGTATCTAGGAATCAGGCTGGGAAAAGCAGAGAAACTCTTCTGGTTTGTAACTTGACTCTTGTTTCTGCAAAATATGAACAAGACAGTGTTTATTGTAGTCAGAAAAATAGTTGGCATGATTGTGCGTAAGTGAAGAATCTCTGGATTGTCTCAAAGTGTTAGCTGCCCATTTGCAGACAAGCAAGCTTTTAGTGTGCAATTTAGGTCAATGGATAGAGGGGAGAAGATGTGTTTAGGCGACAGATTTTAAATCACCATAATATAAATATGCTTCCCTTTTCATCCGGAATTTGCTTTCTTTCAAGGTAATTTAGTGGAGCAGACATGCACTTATGCCTGTCTTTGTAATTTTAGGGATTAGGATAGTGAGGATTAAATGCTGACCCTTAATCTTCAATATCAACTTTAAGAGCAAAATATAATATGCAAATGGAATACCTTCATTTTGTGTTTATATATTTTAATCTCTGTAATTTAGTTTTAAGAAGATGGAAACTCATCTTTGCCTTATTTATTTTGAATCCCAAAGCAAGATGCCATTAAAATCTTTATCCCTGTATCTTAGAGGATAAATGTTTATCCTTTAGGGATTAAAATATAATTTTTTAAAAAAATGAGTTTAACCTAACACTCTTACATCAGTCCAAGAGTTCTGTGTGTCTGATTTAAATGTATCCTTGAGTGTCATGTCAAACATTGATAATGGGGAAAAAGTCATTGAATGTTTATTTTCAAAAATCAGTGAATGGAATTTGCATTAACAGAAATCAATTGGTTACGGTACCACAGATCAATTTTGATCTGTTCATTCTAAGCTTTTCTTGAAACTTCTGAATATATTCAAAGTACAGAATTTGAAAAGAGAGAGAGAGAATATTTATAAAGATTAAATATTCTGCAGTTATAAACAAGTAGGATGTTTCAACCACTACAAATGAATTATGCAGTATTAAGGAATCAGATCAAAATGAAAGATGAAGTATGAAAAACTGGCAAAAAAATGGATTTGTGAAGTAGTCTTCTTTTGGTATTAGTACTTGCAATGTAAGGTGCAATTAAAATAGCTGACCCAATTAGATTTATATTGGATGCCCATACAGATATGATTTTAAAAAAAGTTTATTTTGACATCACCATTCCTAAAACATTTTTCAATCAGGCTGTCTTATTGATTGCTCTATTATCTGCATGTCTCTTTTCTCTTCTTTTGCTGATTGTAACTAACATGGCACTTTGAAGGTCTCATATAATTTTCAGTTAGTTTGCAATTTCTTCGTACTGGGGATTTAGAACATTCTAGTATGAGCTGTACTTTAAAAGTCTGTGTCATTAAATGGTAAATGAATAATAGCAATGCACTGCATTCCTGGCCAGTGAGTCATCATCCAAGGACCATATTCTGACAAGAATAGTCTTACAAAGAATACTTTCTTCTGTGATGAATCTTTTCAAGTATTTTGATGTCCTTTGGAGAGTAAGGTGCGACCTGAACTGATACAGTTGTCAGAACATGGATCAGTGAGGATATTGTGAGAGCTGAAACACAGCCTGAGCAATATGAAGGTAAAAAAAAATTCTACATACCAACTTTGTTTCTGTTATAGCATTAGTAGTTGCACTGGATTGCTGCACATGGTTTGCCAGGAATCACCTAAAATTTCTAATTGTTATTTACAGATGAATTCCCTTGAGAAATATTGAGGTAGCAGATGACTCTGTTCATAGTTCTGTCTCTCTGTCTTTGGGATGCTTTCTGGCCTCAAAGTGGCTCCGAGGAAAATAAAAATGGGCATTTTACCTTAAGGATAGAAGCTTGCTATCATGTCTGGCCCTTCCTTAGACCTTATATGAGTGGGAAGCTGATTTGTGTCCTTATCCTTCCGTAACACTTTTGTAAAAGCCGGAAACTATCTGGATTTTACACTAAATTTCATGTTCTAATAATTTCCCCAGTTGTATTGAATGGGGAAGACCATACCACAGAGTAAAAGTACAGTTTCATCTTCATTACTTCTCAGTAGAGACCTAACAATCGTCAAGAGATTTAGTCCTGCTGTACTGATCTGCACCTGAAAGATTTTGAAAGTACTCAGCAAGAAAGGTCAAGAAAAAGATATTACATGCTATCCTATTGTCAAAGGTAGCCAAGAGGCATATATAGTATTTGAAGGCCCATTACGATGGTAACTTTGCAGATCAATAAGTCATCTTGGCAATTTGTATTTTTTCTAGACTTACTGGCATATTTCAACAGGCATCAGAATATCAAATAGGGGACAGTTAGTCCCTCCATCAAAGATCATATTATACTTTCTAAAAGTTTGTCTGTGTTAATGGAGTATATCTAGAGGATCACACACTGTTACAAATGACATACCTGGAGGTGGATTTTTCTTGATGTTTTCTGCTAATTTCATGTTATATTAGGCTTAAGATGTCAGCAGCAATGTCCTCCTATGCAAAAAGAGAATCTATTTTAACTGTGTGTTGGTGTTGATTGCTCAACGTGTTTTTGTGATGCTTCAGTCAAATCTTTCATCTGAGTGTCAGGGACATTCTTTATATATTTCGGTGGTACCTCAAATTAAAGTGATATGCACTAGGGTAAATAAGTGAGCTGTCTAATATATGGATATATGGGGACCCCAAGTTATGTGGGTATCCAAATGTATCTTACAGACCAACAATAGTTAAAAAAAAAATAGTTGTGTTTTATGGAATAATCAGGAATGGTCATTAGACAGTAAATGGTTGCAATTTTGCATTATATTCTACCAGTATAACACATGCTGTTCTGAGGTTCTAAACTGAAAATGCTTTCTCTTTTTTTAAAGGAAAAATAATAACTTTTTCCTTATTCCATCCTTATAATATTTTAAGCCCAAATGGTTGGAACTAAAAATATTTTGTAAAATTGCATAAAGCAGAATGATGAAATAAATTCTGCAGATTTCTCAACTCAGCTGATTTTCTGTGGGAGCATGGCTGATACCATGGTGGTGTTGGTACCTCACAGAGAAATTTTTTGTTTTAGCAGTTGGACACTGTGCTCAAGGGACTTCCACTGACACCAGCTCCTGATTCTCAGAGTTATAAAGCTTGCCTAGAACCTGCAGTCAGGAGGGAGAGGCAGAAACTGAGACAGCATGTAGATACTAATATTTTAGTTAATGGCTTTGATGAGAACATGTTAGAAAGTACATTTTAAGCATGACATAACCAAGCAATATAAACTTTCATATTAAACCTGATCAAGTTAAAACCTTAGCTTTCTCTGAAGATTTAACTCAACCTAGCTGGGTTAAAGGGTTTTAAGTTGTGCTAGGAAACATATTTTGATGTGTTAGAAATCCTCATCTGAAGAAATTCTTAAAGATTCACGTAGATAGGAACTAGTAGCAGCTGCAGTGTCAAAAGCATAAGTATACCTACAGGAAAATTTGCTAAGTAAGTGGGCAGCTGCTTTCAGCATTAGCTACCATTTTTCAGTGGTCTTCACAAGTGGCTGTAAGTAGAAAACATTACTGTAGCCCTTGAGGGAAGTGCACAAGAGATGCTTATTTGAGGGAGAGTATTAGGGCTGAATGTACAGTGGGTTCCTTATTTGGGACCCAGCTGGGTGATGGAGCCAAGCTCTGCACCAAACCCTGGTCCTGCCACAGCCTGTAATGGAGGCTTGGGTGGCTGCACCTGCTGGCTTTGGCTGCTTCAGGTTGTGACAGCAATTGTAGAGACACAAATCATTCAAAGGCATCTCAGATTTGTCACAGATTTAGGGAAAGGCTGCATTCAGGTAACTTTTTTTTCTGGTCGAAGAGAATAAACAGCAGTGTGAGTGCCACTCAGAAGCACACACAGCTATGCCAAAAAGCAATCATGTTTGTGCCTGGCTTCTGGATATATCCCCAAATATCCATACATTACAAGTGTAAAAGCCTCAAAGCAGGTATATCCGTTCAGCCCCAGAATGTGTCTGTGTATATCCCTCCATGCTGTGGTCAACCACTGTAACCTTGTCCTGTCTCAAGCCTTACATCATTAGCACTTATCCAAACCCCACTTTCTTCAGGCAGTAGGAGAGCTGTATGACTCACTGGCCTTATTAGAGTAATTGGAGAACTTTGTCTCCTAGCAAAAAGTCCAAAGTCACTGTGACATAAAAGATAGGGAAAGCAAGCAACAACAAAATACTTTGGCCTAATAATTTCTTCTAATCCCTTAGACACAGTGATTGTTGGGATAGTCTCCATGGCACTAACCACCAAAAGTGCATGAAATATTTTTTGAGGAGTAATAGCTCCTTGCAGAATTCACTTCCAGTGCTCAAAAACTGTCCACTTAGAAACAAGCAACAACCATTATAACCTCTGGGACTAGGCTTGCTGTAAAATCAATATTTGAAGGTAATCACTTTATATCTGATGCATGAGCCCGAGTGATTTTACTGGCCGCCTGTTGTTAATATGGACCACTGCCTAATTGTCATTCCAGAAGAGGATCCAGATGTCCCTTACTGTCTCTCCCCAGCCCACCATGGCTTTCATTACCAGAAAAAAATTCCTAAAAGGTGATATCATTCACTGTTAGAAGCTGAGCAAGAGAAAGGCCATCCCCCCTTGCACCTTTAGGCTAGTGAACAGATTTTAAAATTAACACCTCTCCTCAGCACCGCAGATGCATGTGATTTCATCTACTGCTCCTCATGCAATCCCCCTCAAACATGCTTAAAGTCCTGCAAGCCTGTATCTTTTGCCATAAAATCTTAGTTGTTGTGCCTGCACATGTTGTAGCAGTGGCAGAGGATTTTTTTTCAGCTTATTTGCTGATGGAAGGTGCAAATGGGACATTTGACTCCTGACTTCAGCAGTTGCATTCCACATGTAGTATTCAAATACCAGCACAAAAGGTACATGTGAAGAGAAGTGAAATTTACTCTGTCTTTTGGTGAGTTTACATTTTTGGCAACTGAGTAAAAGCTTTATTTTCAAAAGATAAATGTCTTTTTTATTTATTATTATTTATTTTTCTTCCCATTGAATCACTCTGGTAATAACTAGGAGTCTAAATTACCCCCAAGTAATAGAAGATCTTGAGGTATTTTAAGTCTACCCATGTGCTTGCTGTAAAACACTCCATAAGTGTGCTTTGTAGTGTTTTACAGAAACATCACTAGCTGTTGGAGAATTGCTGTTTGTTTGAGGTGGTCTTGTTATGGGGCAGGTAAAGATGTGGTTAACACGGAAATTGTAGATAGCTTTTTAACCCTAGAAACCATTCCTATTTATATTAAATTTGAATTTGTTTCCTTTTATTTAATTGACTGCTAAAGATGATGATCCTTTCAGGCCATGATTTGGTAGAGATATCCAGAGCCCTAATAAACCTCTCACTTCTGTTAGAGGTAACATTTTCAAGAATGTATTCTCTCCCCTCGAAGTATGATCGCTTGTTCTGGGATATTCTTCCTCTCCTGTTTTTTAAGCTCGACTTTTTGAACAACAGTCAGGTAAAGCTTGTTCTTGCAAGAATTAGGTTTTTTGAGAATTCATAGCCCTGATTTTTTGTCAGCTATGGAATACAAGTAGCATAGTGTTTTGTTTTTTAAAAAAAGAGCTTAAATAACTTTAAAAGTTGTGCAGACAAAAGACTTCTCTTAAGGTGGGAGAGGGGCAGTGCATGTGTTTAATACATAGTCCTGAGCTTACTGTATATTTAAAGTAGATATATACCTTGCTGCTATGAATCTTTGACAAACTGCCAAGTGCTGCATTGCCAAAGGTATAGCATTTCATTTATTTCTTTAGGCTCAATAGCGGTTACTGGTAACATGTGTTTGTAGGGTGTCAGTTCTGATGGAATTTTTTTACCTGGCCTGTTTCCAAGTAATTTTGGTATGTGTTTAAAATGCTTTAAAAATAAATCAGACTTTTGTGTTTCTGCAATAGAAATTCCAGGCAGAGTGATAAAGTGGGATTCACTTGCCATCACAATTTTTTTCAATCTATTTTGTTTATGGGAAGGGACTTTTGTCTATTTCACTTTTCAGTAGGTTAAACCAATGTAATAATCAGGAACAAATACTTAAGACAAACATCTAATATTTTAAAATAGCTTTAAATAAGAAAAAATATTTACCTCTGTCAGAACATGCTTTTAATGTTGCTTCCCTTGTGTATTTTTTTCTCTACCAGATCTGATATTTGTGCATTGCGTCCTTGCAGACGTGCTTCTGTGGCTCTGAAATTTTTGGTCTGTCCTTTCAGAGACATGGAGCCCTAGCACAGACTACCCTTTTCCATACTGAGACTTTAAGTTGATTGCTGTGCACATCTAGGATCTCTCCTGGGGGAGACATTGGATGTGTGATAGCTAAGGATGCTTTATAGTACCATTCCCCGTAATTCTGTAAGGATTCCCGAGAAAAAGGAATAGGGCTGTGAAAAACTCAAGTCTGTGTGTCCTCAGGACACTGTAGCCAGGGAGAACCTTCTGTAAGTGGAATTAAGACGCCTGCCGGGAGCAGAGTTTCTGCAGCAGTACTTGGATCCTCTGATCTCTGCATGCTTTCCCCAGGTGACAAACTTCCCCTTCGCTTTGCGGGCATCTGCTACCCTGGGCTCTTTCTCCTGTGGATGAATTTATAAATCTATCAGCCTGGTAGGGTGGCCAGCAAAAGCTTGCCAGCACTTTGTACCAGCTGTTGAAAAAGAGTTGCTGACTGTGGATGCACTGGTTCATATACCTTACATCTGCATTTACAGGGGTGCTGAGCACCTTCAGATGCTAGTCTGCTTTGTTTATTCTTTGTGAAAATTTGGTCTGTACTATCTCAAGCTGAGCTTCTAAAGCTGAAAATCCACCTCTCAAAAAAGAAAAAAAAAATACTGACTGATTTTTGGAAAATAACAGACAAAAATCATGAAACACTGATAAGCTGGCTCAAATTTTGTGTCAGTTATCTTAAAACAGAGATACTAGAATTTGGCCTTTACCTTTCTCTGCCATGGAACTTCTTGTCTTTCTTTAGGGAAAGAGGGAGTATTTTCTTGAGAATAGACTTACTGCTTATCCTGTGCTGTGGTAGCTTTTTTTTATTTTTCAAAGGATGTTCAAATTTAGACTTCCTTTACAGTTTTACAGCATAACTCATTAAGTATTTATAAAGTGAAACAATGCTGAAAAAAATAAGTATTCGATTTGGTATTTACTGCGACTGTGCCGTAGCAAATATTTACTGCTACATTTGCTTCCAAGTTTCATTGTATATCTGGAAGCTTGATAATAACAGTTCATATTTTCTTACCAAACTGATAATGTGTTATTAATTCAGATGAAGAAAGAGGTAGCTCTACCAGATTCTTCTGTTTTGTCCCAGGTTTGAAATTTTATGAGAACCAGACTACACATTCCTCTGCTGTTAGACAGTATTATTTTCAGAGATGCTAACCTGTTAGTGATTAGCCCAGACTAGTGTCTTGGATGCTTGTGGTATCAGAAAGCCTTTCCCTGAGGACTTCTTTGCTCCAAAGAGAATTTCCACATCTGAGCTTGAAAAAGATGGTCTGAACCTGTGCATATTCCCAACTAAGGGTCAAATCCCGTGAGTCAATGGGAATTTTGTCTGAGTAAAGACTGCAGGATTTGACCCTTCAGGATTTATTTGTTTCTTGTACAGATGTTTAAGTAATTTAAAATTACGTGGCCCAATGTTCAAAGAATTAGCTGCCTAATAGAATTTTTGCTTCTAACCCCAGCTAATTCTCTGTCTCTGCTTCTTGGTGTCTTTGCACTTAACTCATCCTATATGGTAAATTAAGGAAAATTCAGGCCTCCAGTGAAATGATTATCAAGGAAAGTAAATTACAAATTATCACAGACTGTATGTGGCCCAAAAGGTCATTTTAGATTTATTTGTAGAAAATAGCTATCATCTTTATGATATTACTATTGGTAGTGCCAGAAGGCAATTTGTTTCCTATATTTCTTTGTTGCTCTATGCAAGATTTTGCTCAGTGATCCCGATCATTGCTTCTGTACATTTGATTGCTTTTACTATAAATGTGTATTTTTAGGGACCCATCTACGAACTTTTCATATGTGCTTCCTTCTGCAACCTATCACTTCAACTCTTTATTTTGTCTGGATGACAGAGCCACTATGATGTTTAACATGGTCAAGTTTAATATGAAAGTTGGAGAATCCAGACATGCCATGTTTTGTAACATTGATCCTGTGTTTTTACATGCACATAAAATACATACTTGCTTCTATGTATGTGCACTAAGACATGTAAGCATATGACAACACAGAGTTATACTTCATCACATGGTCCCCTGATGATGTTTTCTACTTGGTTAGTGCAGAGTGTTCTACAGAAATTCAGTATCTGCAAAGATATTAACATGTTTCCTATTATGTATGCTTGTAGTATCTATGTCAGGCTTTTCTGCAAACATCTTGATTAAGAAAAGGCTGTAGTAAACTGTATGCACAACAGTTGCTTATATTAGATTTTTTTCTTTTTTAGTGTTTGTGCAACAAATTCATTGTTGTGCTTTACAGGCTATTTATTTAGCACCTTCAATATGGAGCACCTTCAATCAGGAGTGTATCTAGTACTTAAGAGAAAAAAATTTTCCGGCCTGGCAGTGAGCAGCAACTATGAAAGAGGAAGACTAGCAGGAGATGGAAAGTCAGAGCAGTCAGGCTGACCCCTATCTTTTTAGTATCCCTGAAAAACTTGGTGGTAAGAAACTATCTTCTTCCTCACTTGGTCTGCAGTATCAAATCCCTTGTCTGGACTGTGTCTTTGGTGCATGGAAATGAAACAAAAGATGAAAAAGTTGTGTGGAGAGGCATTAAAAAGAAAAAAAAGAAAAAAAAAAAAAAAAAAAAAAAAGAGACAGTGAATTTTTCCAGAAAGCCTAATAGGAAATTTCATTTAATAGTAAAGAACCTGACTGCTAATTAGGAGGGGGCAAAGAAAGAAGTGGAATTTTGCTAGTTGATAGGCTTTAGTTTCTTTTACTCACTCACTTCATTGCTTGGAGATGAAAACAATCACCTTTGACACATGTTTTTCTCCTTCCATGTAAACTGTTGGTATTTGCTACAGCCCCCATAAAACTTTTCACTGCCCTGCTGTGTGTCTTTCATAACCAGTCATACAAAATGCCTTTCATAATCTTTCTGCAGTCACAGTGGAGGACAGGACACAACAGTACTAAAGCCATTTGCTTCTGCTAAGGACAAGAGGAGACGGAAGCTGCATTTCTAAATTGGGCACTGTGTAGTTTTACTTATTGATTTACAGAGCACTTATTATCATAGCAGAACATTATAATGAACATAGCTGAAGACTGAACATTTGTTGAAACATGTCTGAGGCATTTTCTACATGTTGCTTGAGGGATGAATTAATTTACATGATGTTTTACTTTTAAAATAAAACAGTTTATTATAGAAATCAAAATGTCAAATCTAAAGGCTCTTATCTGTTAGCTCTCATAAATTATTTCCTTGAAGCTTTTTTGGAGAGGACTTTTCACATATTGCTCCCTCAAGCCTAAATTACCCAAACAATAAGTAACAAGTTATTATAAGTGTAATGGTAATTAACCATGAAACAAAAAACCTACTTGTTTTGATTTTAGTTGATTCTTCCTTTAGATAAAAGTGTCTCTTTGCTGTGGATTTCTGGTTCGTCATAATTTCAAGGTTTTGGCCTTTTTTTTGGCCTTTTTTTTTTGGCCTTTTGCCTTTCATTTTTTTAAGTGGATGCTTACCTGTGTATGTCATTAGATGAGTGTGTCCCAGGCTGATTAGCCTCCTGTGTTCTTACAGTCTCTTGGCAGCAGCAGAATAGTGATTTCTGTTTGCATTCTGGTGAGGTTCTGGTGATGAGCCGTTAAATAAAATGATCTGTCCCCAGGACAACCACTTGGTTCATTGCCAAACAGTAATCCAGTACAATTAAGTATCAAAGATTGGACTACTCCATTATTACAAGAGATCTCAGTGCAGGCACCTGGAAAAGCAGAGAATTCCACAGGGAAAAAGCGATCAGGACATTTGTTTTCACTGAGGTATACTAATTTCATTGGGGTTTTTTCGAACATAGGGGATTTGGATATCCATATATTTAAAATTAGCATTTAATTTTTCAATTTCGGCTTTATTTTCCTTCCAAAGCTGGAGTTGAGAGAAGGAAGAGATGAAAGTAAGAAAGAACTCACTCAATTTCTGGGACTACTTCTGCTGTTCTTGACTTCCTTATTAAAATACAGGATTTTATGGTCCTATTGTTTTTTCCTCTTTCATGAAAATGTTGTGTAAGTCGCTGCTGTCATACTTGTGCACACATTTAAGCATTTAGTAGTGGCAACAAAGCTAGAAATTTGACAAATTATTAGCAAATTGTTTTCATTGTTTGCTTTGCAATTCAGGACTGGGAATCCTGGGGATTTTTTTTCCACTTCTGGCCTTGCAAGTAATATTTTTTTTCTTTTTACAAAGAGCACTGAATTCTGATGGGTGGAATTTTAGCAGAATATGCCTTTTCTAGCCATACTATTGTAAAACACAGCAAATCTAAAGAAATATCTTTCTATAGTTCTGTAAATAAAGGAAATGGCCAAACATGTTAGGTATTTGCATATTTTGCAGCCAACCAAAGCTAATCAGATAGAAAATTGCACCTAATGAACATAAAGAAGTGTTTAAAATCTTACTCATATATAATTACTGAAGAAAATCCTGCCTTTTGTTACTTTGAGCGAGACTGATTTTGTAGGTGCTTCAAGGTGTTCAGTGTGAAAGAGAAGAATTTGGACTATTCCTACCCTTTAGAAGCTTAATTGTAGAATGCTATAAAATCACAAGAGTTTCCATGTTTATGATACTTGAGAAAGTCAGAGGATATATTCATATTAAATAAGTGTCAGCACAGGCCTCTGAAGACATAGATAATATACAGGTTACCCTGATGGAGAGACTGAGTCACAGGATTGTCAAATAATTTATTATGTCTTACAGCTCAATCAGAATTGAAAATAGCAGTCAGATATTCCCAATCATATTTTCCAGCTGTGACTTGCCTCTCTGAAAGGCACTAAACTATAGCTTTTAGAAATATGAAAATATATGGGATAAGGAGAAGTTGGTGTAGTTTCACCAGGGGCTGCTCAAAGATCTGTGGAAGCCAGATCTCTCCCAAGACAAAAATGAAAGACAGAAACAACCAGGAAAATTAAAACTCTTTTAAGACTTGGAAAAGTTAAAAGAAATGCAAAAGCAGAATGAGTTAATACTAGCCAAAGGAGCCAGGGGAAATAAGAATAGCTTTTCAAATATATTGGAGAAAAAAAGAAATAATGGAATGAAAAACTAAGCTCAATAATAAATGAAGAGGGTGACAAAATGAAAGCTGGTTCTGAAATGGCTGATGCAATGAGCTACTTTCAATATCAGTCTTTGACAAGAAAAATAAAAGGAGTAAGGACATAATAGCTCAAGTAATTAAGACCTTTTCAAAATAGTTGTTGGTAAAAAAAGAGTAAGGCAATACTCAGAAAAAAATGGAATAAAATAAATCAGCAGGTCTGGATGATAAGCATGGTATGGTCTTAAGAGACATAGATAATGAATTCACATAATCACTAGTAATTATTTCTGAAAAGTAAAGTACAACTGAAGAATTATCATAAGATTGGGAAAAAGCAAATCTAATAGCAATCTTTAATAAAAAAAAAAGGGTAGTTCTCCTAATTAACATAGGGCTGCCTGTTGTTGTTTATAAAGCCTAGTGGCATGATAGGAACTTTACTGAAGCTTCAAGAAACAATTTTTACCCCAAAATAGTTTAATTTTCAATTTCATATGCCTTAGTCGAACACAACCAAAAGTAATCTGGTTAGAAGAATGAGAAGAGTAGGAATACAGGGTCAGGGGGTTTTGTTGGCCCATTCTCTATGTGTACATATCTTCATGATTGCATAAAGATTTGCAGTCTATCTGCAGTAGTAACAATGATTAATAAATAAGGTAACAAATACTATTAGTCTGACACTGAATGTTTACCCCATGGTTTCTCTTGTCTCCACTTGCTTAGCCCAAAGGCATTTTCAGGAGGCTAGGAATATCCAGGCCTCTTCCATGCTGCCTGGCCCCTCTGACTGCCTCATGTGGAGATGGTAAGATGCAGCTGTGCTTCCAAGAGTTCTTGACCACAGTTCCTTCCTGAGCTGTGCGCACACACTGTGTGGAAACAAAAGTGAACATGAAGATAAATAACAGAAGTAGTCTTTTGGACTTGCTTTCCCATAGACTTCTTGGGTGGGTAGTCTCAGTCTCTCTCTTTTCCTAGTCCCTGGTCTCAAGGGGGTGTACCCAGGGGCGTCTGAGGTTTCAGGAAGGAGGAGAGACCGTGCCATGTAGTGGAACTCCCTCCACTTTTTCCAGCTCTTTGAGAAATATGGAGGAGAATATGGTTGTTGGAGGTCCAAGTGAACCTTGGATCACTTCCTGAGGAATTCAGTTTCCAGAGAATATGATGTAGTGAGGGGAATAAATGAGTTAAAGTACAGAAAGTCAGGGAAAAATACTCGGAAACTGTGATTTAATTAAAAAAAAATAGTATGGGGGAAGCAGCCTCAAAGATCTTTGCTTGAATGAAGGGGTAGATACAGAATTTTGAAAAAAATATTGGGCAGTTGAAATGATCATGGATGTGCCCATATTGCCATGTGAATTTGTCATTTGGTTGCTAGAGATCAAGTTGTGTTTTGGAAGCAGAGTAAGGTGTCTAGAGGCCTTCTGCAGTCATGAGTGTCATACTTAATTTGTTGATCCTGTGATTAAGGAAGGGGAGGTAAACAGACCATTCATTAAATCTGCAGGTCATACTAAAACTGGAAGGTGTTGCCAACACCAGCGAAGACAGAGTGTAAAGATATAAAAAGTGAGGACAGTTTAGAAATATGGAGAGGAAATCACAAAATAGGATTCAACGTGGCAAATGGAATCTGATACTTCTGCTGAAATAATAATGTAAAACACAGGTATTCAGCAAGAGAAAGATGCTTTTAAAGAATTGATGATGAAAAAAAGGCAGAGGTGATAGCAGGCACAAGTTTTGGTACAAGTTTGCAATATGATACATGAAGCAACTGCCCCCCAGCCCCCCAACAGTTTTGTTCTTGCTTGCATCATGTTATAGACTAGAAAGGGGATAGGCCCCCTTTCTACAGATTCTGATAAGATGTAATACTGCAAACAGCTTTAGGCATGTCATAAAACAATAATAGATATGAATAGGTATAGTAATTGGAAGCTCTCTCATAGTGAAATTAGACTGGACAATGAATTTTGAAGCATATAATAGGAAGTCATTCTGCACGGATGAATGAATGCTGCTGTCTTTTTCAGCTTTAATTTTCATGTTTCCATATAAGGCAAGTAAAATGAACAGTAGTTATTGTTTAACCAAGTATCTTTGCACACCAAACATGTTAATTTCATTTTTTTCTGGGTCAAGTATTTCGTTAACCATGACATCTTGGCACCAAATTAACCATAATAAACTGCCCCTAGCCCAAGTGGTTCAGTTCATTTGAAGGTGATCTGTAGCAGGATGTGTTAGTTTTCTTTCTTTTCTTTCAGTAGCTGAAAGAAGTCTAACCAGAAGAAAAGACCATTTTAAAACACACTTATCCTTACCTGTATGTGTAGATTTTTGGACATTTGCAGGCTGAGTATTTTTCAGCCACTGAATCAAAGGTCACAATATATGTGTGAAAGTCTATCTGTCTATCTATCTGTCTATCTATCTATCTGTCTGTCTGTCTGTCTGTCTATCTTTATACCAATATGTATGTCCCACTTTAAAGTAGTCAATTAGTGAAACTTGGTAACTTAATCTGTAATTTGTATAGATGACTTGACTTACCCTTTTACCTAAGTCTGCCTTTGTGGAAGAGGGCTGTCTTTGGCAGAAGCAGAAATACAAGAAATACTGTCTTTTGGAGCAGTGACTCCTGAAATCAGGTGCGAAAGGATGAAACAGTCTCTGAATAGTCCTTCTATAAGTACAGCTGTTGTTCCAGGCATGTGTGAGTGCTGAAGACCTTTTGATTTGTATCCAGCTGGCTTTCTCTGCTTTTGTTGAGTCTAGAAAGTCAACCAAGTCCTAGTTGTATCATCCTTTTTGCCAGTGTTCTATTTCTTACATCCAAATGCATGTTTATTACCTAGAGTCAATACAAACAGGCTGCTAGAGAACCATATCTCCCTTGCCTGTGTCCTTCACAGAATGCAGAATATGTGGATATTACCCATTATAATTTTCATGTCACACCATCTACTACAGAAAGTAAGTTCGTGTATTGACATATTGATAAGGAAAACAATGGAGCAATATGTATTTCAGTAATGTTTCTAATATAGAAGGAACCAACAGAGATTTATAGTCACTAATGCCACTGAAAATTCATTTTGATTAAAATGAAAAGATCTACTGCGTTCTCTTTTACTTTATAGAAGTATCTCTTAATATCAGCCCAGAAATATACTTGTTTGTTGACCTTCAGCAAAGCTGTCAATACAGATGAATGTTCTCTCTAACACTGATCATTTTTCTGCTGGCAGAGGAACCTGTCTCAAAGTCGTATAACTTGTTGCTTGATAAAGAACAGAAATGGAATTTAATCATGAAATAAATATTTCATTTAGGAGGTTCTAAATGTAATGGTGCTTTAAGATGTTTGGGGTTTGTTTTTCACCCTTACTTATAAGTATTAGCATATATATATATTAAGACAGAGACTCTTCAGGTCAAGTAGCCTGGTTATATATTTAAGCTAAAATCATGTAAGGGACCAGAATTGCAAGGGAATAATCCAGTATGTTAAAGCAATATTGAATGAAGCAGTAGTTGCTTGTTTTCTCTAACAGTCAAATTAAGAGTAAGAAATAAAGGACTAAGCTCATAGTGAAAAGTCTAATTTGAGATGGATATTCAGAAAGGATGTACAAACTCTTCATTTTTTTACAGTACTTGTGCTACATTTGTGTTCATAAATTTACAGAATTTGAGTCTCCACCTCCTTGTTGAATACGCATCTTAATACCTTGTTAAATCAGCTTGTTAAAACAGCTTTTGATGTACTGTGTTTGTTTAAAGGTTCCCAATTTTTAAAACATATATGCTGGTGCACACGCACAGCATTAAAGACCAGAACTAGTCTATTAAAGTTTCCTTTTTCTCATCACGACTAAAAAGGGTTGGAATTGCAGTTAGCTATAGAATAAAACAAGTAAGCCTCTTAAACAGACATTTTGACAGTGGAAGCCTCATAGGTCTTTTCTTATTCATGTATTTATTTCTGTGTGCATTTATTTAAAGAGAGAGGTGGATTTTAAAGATATTGTTCAACTACAGAAGAAAAAAAAGTAAGCTGGAGTTCCAAAAAGGCCTGTTCAAGTCCTTACTAAAGGAGAGAGAAAAGAGACCAAGTTCTAGTGTATCCATTCACAGTGTTGTAGGTGCAGGTACCATAACTACGCTGGGGGTAGATGCAGCCTGAAAAACATAAAAGTGGGATAGCAAGTCCCTGAGTTTAGGTTTTTCCAGTGTTCCATTTCAAGAGCACTTCATCAACAAGTTGCAGGTCTACACTGGTGGAGCTGGTGGCAGTGGTTTTGTGTGTAGAAAGGATTTGGAGATATGATGACAGCTGTGTATCTGTGTATAGATTCATCCTGCAGACATAAGTGGCTAGAAAGAGTGAGAGAGATGATTTTAACTAAGGTGAAAAAAAAAAGAAAGCAGTAGCAAAGATCAATGCAATTCTGTGTTGTTTTGTTAGGAAAAAAAAATCTACAAATAGAGAAGATGGCTATTTTATAAGAAGGTTCACCACAGTTTTGTAATCTCCTTGTAGAACCATTTTCAATATTTTATTCAATAAGTATCTGCTGCTATATGTATGGGATTGCTACTTTGCATGTTGGATTTAGGAAAACAGAGATAACAGACAGAAACATGCACAGCAAAGTAATTTCTTTATCAGCAATTGCCTCTGTTGCAGGTTTCCTAATTTCCTAGAGCTGGTTAAAGTTCTTGGTAGTATTTCCAGCTTTCTAATATTTTTTGTCTTGCTTCTGCCATTTTATGTGAAGTACAGTAAATGGGTAAGAAATTAAGTAAATATCCAAGGGAGGATCAAAATAATTTATACCACACCGCAGACATTTCAAGTCTTGCAGTCTCTGAACAGCCACTTGCTGAGCTGAGTAGCTCAGAATGGTAAAGTATACTCTATAAATCAGAAATCCAAGTCAGAGTTTCTGAAAAAACATTATTTTGCCAATGTTTTTATTAAAAGCAGCAAAAAATATGTTGTTTGACATAGGCCTTTTGCAGGCTTCAAGGAATTTGAGGATTTTCATGAAACAAACTTTATTTAAATGAACAAGCAGTGTACTTAGAAAGATATAGAGTTATCAAGCTGTCTAACACTGGTAATGGTAGTTATGCAAAACAATTTGACTAAACTCAAGATTTTACTGTGTATGTGAAACTATATGACTATCAAAATCTGGTGTATTTTAGAGGAATGTTTGTTAATTGTATATATATACATGAAATTAGTGACCACCAGAGGCAAAGAAAGGACAAACTTAGGACCCAAAATTATCCCTTTATCTATGGAATGGATAGATAGAATATTGCTGTATAATACTGTATTTCACAATGAGACTCGAGACCATTATCTCTAGGAAGTAGGGAGACAGTGTATTCCCCATATCTCAAACTCTCATGAAGCAGCAAATTAGGGCTAGTTAAGGTGTTGGTATTTTTATAATGTGAATGCATCTGGTAAAAATGATGCCTACAGATTGGCCTTTACTTAGGCCAGTGAATAATTGTTACGGGGTAGTAACAATTCAGCTTATTATTCTAGACTTTTAAACTTTTTGATAAATGGCACCTAGCAATAAAATTTTTACTATTATCTAATGCAGATATCATGTCCTTTGATTTGAATGCAACCTTATTCAGAGGTATTTGGCTGATAAAAAACATTAACTTTAACCCCAGAATTGCAAGACAGCAAGAAAATTATGTTTATTCTGCTTAGTTTTATGCAGCATGTCTGGTGTCTGCTAATGACTGGCCATCCAGCAAAAAGCATATAAGAGGATGTGTACAAAATGATAAAATCAGGAATGTGATTCAAGTATCATTTAGGGTAGAAAATCTAGATATTTAAAATGCTTTGTGGTTCTAACAGTAATGCTGCTTTCATTACTACTGTACTTCGAATCAGCAGAGAGAAAAGCTTCTGAAGTTACGATTACCCATAGGACTTGTAAACCAGATTGATGGAAGTAATTGGTAAACTGCTTAATCAAGCCTCGCTTGGAGGTGAATGAGGACTGCAGGATAGAAAATGTAGGCTGTGTAAGTAACCCAACAAGTCAGTAGAGTTCTTTTTTCTGAAAGAAACAAAGATAGCAGTAATTAATGACCCTGACTCTGTGCCAAAAAAGCTTTCTTCTGACAACTCCAACTTAATTAAAACTTAAGACATTTCAATGGCCTCAGAAAGCCCCTGATGGGGTGAACTCTTGCAAACTCGTGAGAAAATTTTGTAAATTAAAGGAAAAGATGTGTGTTACCACTGGTGCCATGACTCTAATCCCTGGCAGTCAAAGAATCTATTTAGCCAAAGCCTTTTCTTTTAACTGGCTCACACCTGCAGGCTTACTGGCACTTCCTCTGTACCAGAGAAGGCAGTTTTTGTGTTTTACAGAAGATCAGATAATAGGAGTCTTGCTGTTACTTTTGTTTTTGTGCATTGTTCATTAGGCTGTGAGTGTTGCAGGCACACTTGATATGCTTGGCTAGCTTGCAGGGGGAGAGCAGTGGCTGAATGCTTTAGGTGGTGCAACATTAGTGAGGATGGGCTGGTGAAAAAAGTAAGTTTATTGCAAAAATGCTTCAAATTAAAACTCACAGCTGATGAGACAAGCTGAATGGCAGAGCCTGCTGTTTTTCACAAGTCCAAGTTACGAGGAACAGTATTCTGTCCTGGACAGTGCTGGATTTAAACAAAATGAAATGTGGCTTTCAGATTCTCCTTGCTCCTTTATATTACTGTAATTTTTATTCACTATGGATCAACTGGTGTAAGAATATCCCACAAGTACCCTGTATGGAAAGTAAAGCTCTGTTTGCACTGCAAGGAGACAGGCTATTT
>JACBWW010000003.1:36927402-36992402 GCA_020086605.1 Lanius collurio
CTTAGTACAGAGATGGAAGCAACCATTTCTAGTTCTGTAAGATTGTTTACATACAAGATTCTGATGAAAATCCCTTCTTGTGACCTCATCCTTCAGGGTGTTCAGTAGCCCAGGCTGGGCTTGAGCCCTTCCACCCATGCTGTTGTCGGGTAGGAAGGCAGTGATCCTGGGGAGAACACATCAAGGCAGTTACTCTGCCAGTAATTTCAGAGTAGATTTCCATCCTTTTCAATGGAATTTCTAAACTCCAGGTATTTATTTCAGAGTTGTTTGTGGTTGTGCAAGGATGTGTGCATGTGGATATGCAACACAGTTAACAATTACTTTATTTAGCAAACAAAATTTTAAACTTGCAACTTCATTTTCTTTCCATGATTAACTAATTTGATTTTCTTTGGCCCTTGGCCCTGTCAAGGATTTAGTGGGGAGACTTTTGAACTACTGCTTTTTGATCACTATGAAAAATATGCCTAGAACATAACCATTTCAGTTGGCATTAACTATAAACAAATTTCCAGTGGTATTTGAACGTGTGACCATAAAATATTTCTGCTGGCATTTCCTTACTAGTTAGTAGCTGTTACCACAGTCTGCAAACATCTATTAAGTTAAGGAAGACATTTTGTAATATTGATTAATAGAAATGAGCTAGAAGATGATAGGCAAAAAAAGCTCTAGGATACAACTGCCTTTTGTTCTTAATTTAAAAAGAGTATAAACAGACCAAATTTCCGTATGAATGTTAGAATTCAGCTGGAATCCATAATTTACACTGAATGTAGCTTAACACATTTAATTTCAGACATAACTAACACTAATCAGATAGGGATTTTTGAAAATGATTTATTCCATTTCAATGGAATTTCCATTTTACTAGCTGTAACGTCAAATATGTAAATGGTAGCCAAAGCTGGATGTGATGTTTCAGTTAGGAATTTTTTTTGCCCGTTGTTTCTTCTAGCATCTTCTTGCCAAATCTTCTGGAGTGCTTGTAATTTCCTCCGTACAGAGCCCAACAGGCTCATCAGCAGCAGAAGGTAAACATAATAGATGTGAGGAATTTCTGGAGATTTATGAGGTTTAGCTTTCTGAAACATACACTGTGTCTGGCAATCCTAGGATGTGGCCACATGTGGACTCTGCGAATTGAAAATGTTTTAAATGGGGCATCATTTAGCCCCTGTTAGAAATAAAATTTTTGAACAAAAGATGCATTCTGCAATAGCGCTTAAATATAATTTCTGCCCTGCAACAGTGTGTTTTAGTTCAGAAGAATAATCATCAGGGAGGTTAACCTTTTTTTAAAATGTCTATGACAAACAGATTAACATCCCTGTTATTTAATAAATTAAACTTACCACCTACAGTCACCCATATCTTTACAGTGAAAGATCAGAGATCATTATACAGCAACCTAGGAACATGAAGCTACTCTGTACTAAGGAGATTGGCATTATTGGGATTTAGTATCAGAAGCTTCAGCACAAAATACATAAAAGTACAAGCCTCATGACTGTACCATTATTATAAACATTAATTTATTAAATTCTGCCATCTGTTTATGAAAATGTAATTGAAAAATTGCACTCCTACATTAGTTTATTGAGCTGATAAAAGAAGATTCATTAGCAAAGACAGAAATATGCCGTCCTAATGATCACAATAATATCACTGCCTGTTAAAGTGTTCTTTTAACCTTTTTCAGTGGGCTTTACTGATATCAATTAATCAGCTTGGGTGATGTCAACATCTCAAGCACTAGAATGATAGTTCCATTCTGTGCTAGGCATTTCTCTGCATCTCTTTCTTTTGTATGTTTAGCTAGAAGAGTCTAGAAGAGCATTAGCAGAACAGTAGAGGGAGGCCTCTTCTTCCTGCCCATTGTTTACCTGTAGTATTGCCTGGTGGAAGAGCTCATGTCCATAAGCCTAAGTTTTTCATGGCCTGTTTCATCCCTGTTCTCAAGGACTTGAATAAATGAAAGATGGGATCATTTGGAGGCAAATATTGTCAAGAACATCACTTTAACTCTCATCATCTTCCACAGTACACTAAAATAGAGGGGAAAGGTAGCCTTCAGTGAGAAGGATGGTTTAACAAAAGCTTCTATGAGTTCCAGGATTAATGACACTTGAAATGTTGCTCCTTTGTGAGTTTAAAATCTAAAAACTTTGCATGGCTGCCTCATGCTTTTATTTCTGACGAGTAATAATGCTCTGGGATGTTTCCAAGTGTAGCAACCTAATTGCTAAGATTGAAATTATAAACTTTTGCATATCAGTTTTTGGCCAATGGATGCTGGTTGCAAAAGTTTTTGTTTATTCATTTCGTAGCATTTCTGCCCTTTCATTGTGAGTACAGTGAATCTGGGAGAATGAACATTTTTATCTCCCAACATTCACATGCATGCTTATAAAATGCATGGCACCTTAAAAACATTGCCAGTATTTTTTTGAGCTTCGTTTGGAAGATAATATATTTCAAAGACAAGAGCATAAAATAGCTAGATATCATTGGAAAACAACACTTAATTATTAATGAAACCAAGACATTGGCTTTGAATGAGAAGCAACTGCTCATTTACTGGAGATTTTACAGCAAAGGTAAATAATGAAATCTCTTTCCTAAGCTAACCTACATAGTGGTTTTGACTTAAAGGTTTTTTAACATGGAAAATACAAATAAACATTTTAACTCCCCAGCAAAATAGAAAAACAGTCTTGCGTTCGTGCAGGTTTTGTGTGCATTTGTCACAAGGAGCTATTGTGGAAGTGGGATTATTGCCTGACAATTTCATCACGTCTGTGAAAGTAGTGTTTAGGAGGAGAAGTAATACAGTGATGCTAATCCAGCTTTTTATAATCAGCCTCCTATGTATATAATATTTATGTTATTGTCTGTGCAGGGTTTTCTTTTCCTAGAAGCATTCCTTATCTGCTAGAATTCTTGTTTGACAAATGAGATTGGATTACCAAGTCACAGCTGTATACACTGGTTGATGTATTGCTGTAGGATTGATAATTCAGAAAAGCAATGCAGTATTTGGGGGTTAATTTTCTTTTCTTAGATACAAGAATCTAATGTTGCTTGCTAGATATTTTCTTCATTTTTGTTATCTAAATTTTACCAGGTTTAGACTAGTTATTGACTCAGTTAATGTAAAAAATGTTGATATGCTGTCAATATTAATGTAGATGTCAGCCCAACACTAGTCCCTAATGTATGTAAGAGCAAGTATTTTTTACCTTGATACAGAAAGGCAGTCATGTGTGAGATTTAATATACATCCTAATCTATCTTGTCATTGCACTAGCCATGGGTGATGTGCTAATGTATGGGCAACCATTTTCTTTCTCTCTTCACACAATGGAATAGATACACATGAATGACAGCCAAGTCTCCACTCTGTAATTATTTGGAGGGCAGTTAGAACATACAGAAGGAATACAGTAATACAGTAGTTTTAGTTATAAAGTCTGTGGCCTGATGTTTGGTTGATTTGGTTTTTTTTTTAATTTTCCAAGGAGCCATATGATCACTTATAATTCAGAAAAAAAACACATACCCCAAAAAAAAGAAACCCTAAGAAACAAACTAAAAATCAAAACAAACAAACAAAAACCCCACCCAACCCCAAGAAATGGGTAAACATAAGTAACCTTCCTAACACATAGGGTTTAGAATTTCAGTTCCGAGTCCCTACACTCACAGGCAAATATTTTAATGTATTTGAATGCATTCTTTGTGCTGACATTATAATTTTGATTCACTTTTCTTGGCAAAATATATGTTTTATAATACTAAAAATTTGTTACCAAGTATTTCTAAAAAGTGAATAATCAAATGAGCTCTTTAATTAGATGTCTCCTTTGTATTAATTTTAGTTTTCCCTTTCTCCATTGCTTTTTCAAATTGTGAACAATTATGGATTTATGGGACTGTGAATATAAGTTGATGTTAGATAAGCAAGCAAAAATTTATGTCCATAGCATGTCTCATCCTTGTGCACACTGGCAAAACCAAAAACCGGAATATTGCTTTTTATATAAAAGATATTTTGATGAGATTGCAGTTTTCTAAAAAGAGAGTCCAAAATTACATATTTTTTAACGCCGTTTGAGTCAACAAATCTTTGACTTCTCATATTAATTTATAATATAGCTTCCTTTTGTTCCTCTTTTCAAACTGTAAGAAGCTGTCTTTACGCATTCAATATGTCTTTGTGTGAGAGAAAATGAAAATGAGGCACACTGTCCAGATCATAAAGATAAGCAACCGCCTGCAATTTCAGCATTATTTTTGCTATATATTTAAGGAGGGAGGGTTCATTTTCTCCCCTTGTGGTTAGGTGCTATTATTTGCAGACTAAAACTATTGCTTTCCTGGTATCTTGCAGTGTTCCCTTCAGAATTAAAATCACTGTGCACATCTTCACTAACTCTAAAGTGAGACTGGTATAATTTCAAAAGCGGAAACAGTGCAAAATTCTGCTCACAGTGCTTTATATGGAAATACTCCATTTTGGGGGAAAAAAGAAAAAAGAAGAATCCCAAAATATTCTATTTTTAGAATATATGTTATAATCCCCATAGTACTTTAGTTTCCTATGAATATTCTTCTCTGAGAGTAGTAATATAAGGCTAAATTGTTACCTTATGTTTTCATGGGATAAGTCTATGACCACTGACAGTTATAATTTACAATGATTATGGACATTAACATACTTGACTGTCACTATTATTTTTATTCAAATAGACTTTCAGTGGACTAACCATATGAGTAGTGGGGTTTTTTTCATCATGGAATCCTACAAACTTCTTATCAGTCTGTAGCTAAAGTGAGGTATCAACACCTGCAGTCAATAGGAAGTATTAATTTGTGCCTTTGAGACTATGTTATGTAGACTTGTAGATTTGGACACAGAAGGTTCTTCTGCCTGTCTCTGATCTATCCAGCTACCTGCTAGATGACATGGGATCTGAATATTTGTTGAAGTTGCTAAAAGCAAAGAGGGGTGGTTTCAGATGCTTTAATATGCAAATAATTTCTGCTCGCTAAAGAGTTTATAATGGCTTCCATGTCACTACTCATTCAGCTAAACATTATGTACATTTCAGTGTTTCTAGGTTTCTGAATTAGAAGTATAAACTTTGATGAGACACAAGTGATGTTGAAGCAGTGTGACAAGCAGTAGATGTGTTCTCACAAACTTGCAGCTTTTGCAAGGTCAACATTTTCAGAATATCCATTCAACTTAATCATCAATCTTCCACCTTTTATAACTCAACTCACAAAATCTATTGCCAGTTAAAATTTATGTCAGGGTTTAAATCTGAATTTCTTACCTGCAAATGCTACCATCTCCTCTTGTTGTAGATTAGTGGAGTTCCTGGTAGTATGTCAACATGTAGGTACCATGAAGATCTTGAATTAAAAATATCAACAATAAATTATTGGAAAGCTTAAGAATATTGATTTGAAATTGAGCATAAATACTATGTTTTTCGGGGGAATAGGAAATCAGTTCTTTGTTTGAATATAAGGTACGTATCTATGATTTAATTTTTTCTCTACTAAGTATTCAAAAACACTCATGTACAACACAAGACCATGTAAACCAGTTAATTTGGTGTCTTTGCAACCTGTCATGTTAATATGTAAATACATGTGCATATGTATTTAGACAAATCTAAAAACATGCATTATTTACATGCTGTAAGAGATTTTTTTTCTGAGCCATTACAGTCTATTATGTAAATATGTGTTTAAGAGGCATAATATATATATTTTTTAATTTCATTGGATTTTTGACTTGATAGGTCATAATGGCTAGGATCCCTTACACAATACCTCATAATTTATTTCAGTCTGTATTATAGATGTTTCTATGATGTTAATATGAATTTGCATATAAAATGTGCTTCAAGAAGTTACTGTACACATAGAGATTAATAATTCACGGATTTTAAATGGAAGAGAGAACATCAAAACTGATTAGTTTACATAAGGGTCTGATTCATCCTCTCTGCAGAAGACTAGCACAAAACCTAGGCATCATGTAAGCCTCACTTAAGCTCTCAAAATGCAGCTTAAATGGATTTTAACTGGTGCATAGGCTTTGCTCTGTCAATTGGTGAAGTAGTGAATTTAATCTGAAAGAGAATAATGCATTTCTAAATGCTTCCCATTTCTAGAAGTGAATGAGTAGGTCTTCTAGGAACACTCAACTTTCAGCAGTCCCCAAAATTTTACTTCCTTGTTTGCGAGAGAAGTGAAATTCAGTTTTAGGTGAAACATGTAAATTGCCTTTCTCTGTGAAGAATCCCATCTGTTTTGGGTCACGTCTGCGTCAGCCATGGAACAACACACTATAGAGATGGGCGACCTACTTCAGAGGATATGGATACATCCGCTCTAGGACAATTATTTAACCTAAATTTATATTCCAACTCATGCATATTTAGATACCATATTATATTCCATAATTAAATACTGAATTTAGCCATACGGTGGATTCTGAGGTGCCCTCAAGATCATTATTATTCATGGAAACTGTGTGTTCATCTGGTTACTGAGATGAGATTAAATGTTTGGATATGTTGACTTTCAGTCAACACATACAACTAAACACAGGCAGAAATTTAAAAAATGGCCTCATACTGTTCTTTACCAGCTAATACTTCTGGTTACGGGACAGTGCTGGCACTATCAGATGGTTTTGTAATAGGAACCTGACAGCCGCCAGTAGCAGAGGCTGAGGGAATGAACAGAGGAAGAGGTCAAGCATATAGTCATGCTTCCCTGGCATAGCATCCCAGCTTCTGGCAAGTTTTCCAGACATCTAGTTTTCAGCAGACTAGGCTTAAGCTGTGAGCATAGGAGAACAAAGAATACCTACAGAGTTTAATAATGGAGCATGTCTCAGGAGGGATGGTAGGAAAAGGGAAAGTGTGACTTGGGCTCCAAAAGCTGCTGGGAATGAGGATGTCAGAGGAAAAATAGACATGTCTAGATAATTGTGAAATAGCAGATATGTGGTTATTCTGGATCTGTGTTGGGTCCTGGTTGTTTTAAAGTATTTTATCTAATGCTTTGTTTCTAAGCAATATGTTTTCAAGAGAACAGCTGTTTGTAGGGTATGTCCAGGCTCAGATTGCAGAAAGAGCTGCAGGGCCTAACTTGAGTCAGGCCTGTGGAACGATACCAGTTTATGAAACAGAAAATATGCAAAACACATTGCAGCCTTAGAGTAGGAGCTGTGTGGAGAGGTAGAGGTACAGGGGGCTGTGAGATCCAAGAAATTCTTCCCAAGTCCACATAAATCCCAGGAAACACAAGTGTCCAATCCAAAACCCCCATACAGATAAAGGCTTACGCCCTTGTAGCCAAACTCTCTCTTCTGGAGTTACCCCTGCTCATTAGGAAGGGGGAATTGGCTAAACTCTTTGAAAAAGAAGGCAGAATTGGAGTTTAGTGAACCAGAGTGATAACTGCTCAGGGGCAGCATGACACCTATCAAGGCCAGGGTCAATTTGTAGCTACCTAGTCCAGGTGGAGTGCTACAGAAGTGTCGACATGTCCTTGCTATGGAGTAGTCCTGTAGGACAAATTGTTCTTGTGAGAGAAGAGGATTTGATTTCAATTGATATCTTCTAAACATAATAAAAACCAAAACCAATCTGAACTACCTTAAACCTGGGTCATGTACTCAGTGGTCACAATTAATTTTTTTAGACTCTTGGCAAGGCAAAATTAAGAGTCACATTAAAACTAGTTGACTTGTTTGGGTGGGTTTTTTGGTTGGTTGGATTTTTGCTGGATTTTGTTGCTGTTGTTACAGCAGCGTGTTGGGTAAGTCAAATTCTAATGGACCTTGTGGAGAAAGGTCCTGATGGGGTCAGAAATGACAGATTGGCTGTGCCAGGCCCATGTCAACAAGAAATATAAAACAGTATCCTGATTCATGTCATGCAGTCTTTAAATATGTTGCTGAACTGAGGCCTGGGCTGTGTAGGGACAATCCATGCAGAAGTAACTGTTTCTTAAACTTTGTCTCTGCCAGATGACACGTGACACAGTGAGACAAACTGAATTGCCTTTATTTCTCCCTAGTCTTTATCTTTTTCCCATTCTATATTAGGCAGACCCAGGGGTTGAAATGACTGTCCTTCTGGCTTTATGCATATAGAGATAGATTTATATAGATAAATGTCACCTTCGATATTTGTAATGGCAGCTCTACAATATCATTAAACATTATTTTTTCAAATTAGTTTAGAAGAGGTAATAATATTGAGCAGTTGTACACAAATAATTCATATAAATCCTCTGGAACACATGGATAGGAACTGCTTACAATTGTAATGCAAAAATACTAAATAATATACATCATTTGGGGACAGAAATTACATTATCTATGCTCTGTGTGATAATAATTACTTCACGTTCATATTCTGAATGTTTACTAGTATATTTTACAGGAATCCATTACAGGGCTTACTTGAAAACCTCTTTTTTAGCTATTATGGGTCTCATTCCTTTTGACTTTCCAGGGAAATACCAGATGTTACAATTCTCTGTGGTGGGCTAATTATTTGCTAAATTTTTATTATTTTAAAATGCATCAAAGATATGGTTCCACTATGTGGGCCTTGAAAAAAAAATGAATTTTTTTTGTTGTTTGTTTTTGCATTTTGAACATAATTTTAAAGCATTCCAAAACAATTCTCTTTCTAGTTTGATTAAAAGAATCATATGAGCCTGGACTGAGACCTCAGTACTCAACTTTTAGCCTGGAGCAGCTTTCCTTAAAGAGCCAGGGAGAAGGGAGTTGGAGGGGCGGGAGGAAAATGAAGGAAGGAGGGAGGGAAGCCTCAACAGTGGAAATGCTGACCGAACCTTAACTATAGCATCGTGAATGGCGATGCTGTAATGCAATGCTAACAAGGACTCCTGAGATAAATACATCAATTAAAGGCTTGCAGGTGTGTCACTAGGGGTGGATAAAAAGAGAGAATGGGAAAGGATTTGTGCCAGCAGGCCTTATGGTTTTGTTGTAATTAGTAATCTGTGCAGGTGTCTATTATGACTAACTGACAATAAATCTTGGTTTCTGTTTTGAATATTGCTTTTGTTTCCCAAGTTCCATCCCTGAAGGCGAGAAAGAAAATGACTAGAAGATTAATTACTGCAATGGTTACTCCCAACAAGATAAAATGGAAAGTAGTAATCTACTGAATGAGATTAAATATTGTTATTATTATATTTTATTTTGATAACAGAAAAATGAAGGTAGTGTAGGCTGTGTGGGGGTATGTATGTACTGATTTTTGCATAACAGTGGAAATATAAATCTGCTTTGTCAACAGACTTTCTTCAAGCTATGTGCATAAGACAAATATTTTTTTCTTAAAAAAAAAAATGGAAAGGTATCCAAACCTTCTACATTTGTGCAGTAACCTCTAATTCTGAGCACAGTGATGAACTGTAAGTAAATTTTACCATAGAGCCATGTTTTCCTTAGCCTCTCCATCTGCTCATTTTTGACACCCCTGTCATTAACTGTCATTTTCCTTTAAATATACAGTGAAGCTGAAAGGCCAGCTCTACATCACATCATTTCAGATTAGGGGCAGTTCCTTTGAGCTGAGCACTGTTTAGGTGTCAGAAAGAAGTCTCTGACCTCTCTCGTACCACACTGCCGCAGGGCCTTAATTAGTACTGACTCCAGCCATTACTGCAGAGAGGACAAAGGCGACCACATCATTTTTCTACTTAGGAAGTTAGCGTCTGACCTAATAACTTGTCCAGGCTCGCAGGACAGTGTAATGGCCGCACAATAGCAGTGGCGATTATTTCTCAGATTCTTTGCTCCTCTAAATGTAGGAAAATCAGGGAAGTTAGCTATTATATCCTTCAGTCTTGCAAGAGCTGTTTTAGGCCTCCTCTCTGTTGATTTGTCATGGAGAAGATGACAGACAGCAAAGGAGTCAGATATTCAGAAAAATAAAGAGTGTGATAACGAAGTGCAGAGTGCTTTTTGCCCTGACTAGAAGTATTTGATTATTTAAAATATCACTCATCTTACAAGATCTGTTCTGGTGCTATTGACTTCAGTGGAATTTTATCACTTATTTCATGAAGAACAAACTCAAATCCAGAGTCAAATGAGCTCCTTTTTCCTCTCTCCTCCTTCATTTCTCTCACCCTTCTACATCCCATCCCCCATCTCCTAGCAGAAATTCACTATCACATGAGAAGCGTTTTACAGTGCTTTTGGCACAGCATTTTTGATTTATTTCACTGGAAATTGTACTCATTGCATCAGATACCAGCATTATATTGTTCCACAGAATCTCCTTAATTTTCCTATTTGTTTAGTAATATTCCACTGAGAAACCTTCATGCCGTAATATAACTACTTCTTAATCTAGAAATCTTTCTCTCTCTCATTTTGTTTTATTTTTATTTTTTAAATTATTTAAAGCAATGGAAATTGCTGTAAAAGTTGCACGGTCTCACATCACATTCCTTTATTATCAGCCAGTGTCACATGCTACAGCACAGAAGCATGCTTTATGCTACTGCAGCAGAAATTGCTTTCACTGTAAGTACATTTCAGAGATTTAGCAAGATGATCTAAAACTTGCAACAAGCTAAGACTGTGCTGGTGATTTGTTTGTTAAGGTATAGGTATCATGAATACATAGTATTTTTGAAAGCTGTTTAACCATAAACAATACGTCTATTAGTTTGAGGCTTTAGTTTTGTCCTTTTTCTGTAAACAAGAAGTAATTTTTCCTGCTTATCTTACACGTCCCTCAAAGCAAAAAGAAAGAAAAGGAAAAATTTGGTTCTAATTGTGATACGCTTTTCCACACATCTTGGTCTTTGTAATTTCAATTCTAGTTAGGATTATTTTTACTGCAGTGACTTTGAGCCAGATTGGAGTCTCAGGAATACCATAAAGTTACTGCATCTCCAAAGAAATCTCTTCTGAAGTGATCACACAAAGGTTTTTACAGCATTATCAAAGCTGCAAAAGGTTGCATTAGTGTTTCTTGTACTCAAACAGCATTTAAAGCAATAGCGTGAATTTAAGTTCTACAACAGGGCCCAAACTGAGCAAAATTTGCAACAGACTAGAAAAGTTTCTATATAGAGCTACAACATGGAATAAGACTGTTGGTGCCAGACACTTCAGTCTATGACAGTGTGATCAAGCATTATGTCACTTAGTCTGTGAGCTGAAATAATAGCCTATAAAGTGTTTCGGAGTAGTCCTTTGACTACATATCATATATTGCAATTTCCTTATTCTCTTTTAAATTACCCACATACATTGATTTTTTACTGAGCAGCAGGAAGGTGAACTTTACCTTTCTGAGCATAAATAACTGCAGATTCAGAAATGTTCATTTCAAGATACAGCACAGAAGAGGTCTATATGGAGGAAGGGGCTTCTGACTTTCTGTGGATCTTTATGGCTACAGAAGTTTATTCCCCAGAAATAGGAACAGCATCTTCTGGCAGCTATTTCAGCAATTTAGCCGATGCTTTTTGCCCTCCATTTGCTGAAGAACAATATCTGCTCTGTGATTCTATTCATAAGTTAGATTAAAATTTTAAAGGGCCACTGCCTGGCAACTTCTTCTTCTTAAGGATTGACAGTTTTAATATGAAAACCACATTAAAATGAGAGTTGCTTGCCATCATTTTCCCATTGTACTGAAGCACTCAAGAAGGGCAGATGGAAAAGAACCTCAGAGGAACCTAAAGGCATCCTGGATGCAGGAGTCCCTTCCACCTGCTGGAGAGCCAGTCCTAGGGGCGTTGCAGGCAGCTACATTCAGCAGTCATGGATGAATGGCAAAAAGGGGGATCTCATCTTCCCCTCTGTCATTTGTCTAATCAAGATTAAACACATTTTCAGATTATTGGCCACTTCACTGACTCTCCCCAATGGTAGTGAGGCAAATGAGTTGCTCCAGCAGAGGAATATGAAACTGCCTGGGCTGTGGCTAGAGAGTAAGAAAATAGGGAATGTGGTGAATTTGTATGAGAGTTTCTCTTTCACCAGAGACTTCCTTTCTTTCGTGCCCTATGAGGGAGGCTAGAAGTTCTTCTAAGCTGGTTGATTTAGAAGTCTTTAGGATTTGAATTCAGGGGACTGGAAGGTCGCTAGTGTGTACTGTGGGGAAAGGACTTAAATAATCACGATCATATTTGCGTATGTGCATTTATGAGGCTGTTACTTGTGCATACACAATAAGGACTGTACACATGCAGAAGAGTATACATGGTCATTAATAAATGAAGTTTTAACTGAGCTTATGATAGCTGCTTTTACAAGATTTTTTTATGTTACTGGTAAATAGTAGGCATTTTCTAACTTCCAACAATTTTTTTTTTATAAGATTGTTTGAGGGAAGAAAGTCCAGAAAAGAAGAACAATCAGACACAAGGACTACTTGTAGAGAACAGTAAAGCTTAGACACAAGCTAAAAAAAGCCCAAGAAATCAAAGTTGAGTTTGACGTGATATTTTTCTGTTTTTCACTTGTGCTTCTGTGCACCTTTCCTTTTTCTTTTTTTCCTTGTGGTGTTTTTTTTTTTTTTTTTTTTTTTTTTCCTTCTTCTAAGTTAGAAAAGGAATGAATGTCAAGCTTAGAATATTCTGGCCTTTGTTGCTTTGTGTCATACTATTTACTATTGCTAAGACCTACTTCTTTGGCCTGTGAATAATAGTTTTTATGTCATAATGGTATAGTTAGAAGAATCAGATAGTTTTAAAGCATATTCAGCCATCCTTTTTACTTACTTTTAATCAACTTGTTCTTCCAAACAAGGTATGGAATTGATAGCTGTTATTGATTGCTTGTAGCATTACCTAATCTTCACTAAATGTAGGAAGCTTTTCAGATTTAGAAAGGTGGCAGAAAATGCCTAGTAATGATGCTGCTGGGAATTGAAGCTCAATACCATGGTCAGTATAAAAGTGATATAGCTATAAGAAGTATTTTATTATAGGTCCATTGTATTTTTTTCAAATGCTCAAGCTGGTGTAATTTACAGATATTTTGGAGTTGCTTATGTTTTTATCAGCTGTTTCAGTATTTAAGTTTTTTGAATTTACACCAAGAAAAACTTTTGTTAATGATAATATGCTGGAACTTTGGAAAACTACAGAATGTAAAGAATACAGTACTGTAATAATGTAAAAAAGAGATGTCATTTATGCTTTCAATACAGAAGGGAAGATATAAGAAATCATTACTAAAACAGGTATAAACGTGACCTTCACTGTAGTTCAGTAATTATCCTAGTCCACGGAATGGTGTTTGTATCATGATTTCCCTTATTTCCTCTTCGTTTTCATTTTTATCTGGGTACTTCACTGGTGAGTAATAGCTAAAGGGAACCCATTTATGCAAGGCGAGCATTCAGTTTGCAAGTGAATTTGCTTGTAGCTATTGCCACATTTGAACCTCACTAATGTATGTAAATTAAAAACTCTGGTATTTGGATCGCTCCTGTTTGAAATAAAAACAGAATCTGATCATTACAATCTGCAAGCCAGGTATTATCACTGGACTAGTGAGCCGCTGATGATAAATTGTACTGAATAGCTTGTGGATAGAATATTTTATCTCAGTTCTCTATCACACAGCACTGCATAAAATAAGAATGATTCATCAAGCATGAGAGCTGCTGGTTTATGAAATTCATTGCTCACGGCAAGTGTATTTTTTAAAATTCAAAAGACAAAGCAACTCACAAGGGTTATTTAGTAATCAGTGTGAATTACTTCTAGGTATAAGCCTTAGTGGAAAAAATTAAAAATACATTTGCTGTACAGGAAGCATTATTGCTGTGGGTGCTATAATTTAACTGTTTCTCATCTATACTTGTTTTAGTGTGTGTGTGTGTGTGTGTGTGTGTGTGTGTGTGTGTGTGTATGTGTGTGACCATTTTGGATTCCAATCCTCCTCCCCTTTATTTTTAGAAGTGAACCTGCATAATCAGTTGTAACAGGATTATTACATCGAACAAGTCTATTCTATGCTCTCAGCAGAAGCATCTTCAGGGGCTTGTACACCTTAGGCTGCAGAGGATATTTTGTTTATTCAAAAAGACATGTAAAAGGAGAAGAGCAATATAAAGTCATCTTTTTTTCCTTCAGATTTACAGTAAGAGTGTTTCATTTCTTCTTGTGTATTGATGTCCCAAGGCAATGTTCCAAATGAAAAGATAATAACTTATGAAGAAGTGTCAAAAACTAATTAAGTTTTGTAACTTGTTTTTCCTTCACATAAAGTATATTTTTCATCACACTGTCCAGTCACATGCTGGGATTCTTGCTAACATCATCACATGCCAGTCACACCAAGTCTCAGTGGTTCTTCTCCTCCTGTCATTATTTTCAGCATCAATTAATTTTCTTGTGACCTCGCCTTTAGAAAATGTAGCAGGGAATTATCAGTGCATGCTTTGTACAGTCTATTTGGAAGGCATTAGTCCACTGTGTGTATTTGAAAATGGAGTAGGCCAAACATTATATTTTCTCACCTGCAGGGTTGCCTAGTAACCTGAATTAAGGATTTTCACCAAGCCTTCAAGACAAATAGAAAAACTGTAAAGCAGGTTGACCCAGGTGGGAGACTCAGACCTACTCATGTAGATTAGCATTTTGAGTGGGGAAATATAAAATGCATCTCCTCATTAACATTATTGTGGAAATAGTTTTTGTAATTAAAGCAGCCTATTTTCTTGGCAAGTGAAAAGCATGTGATGCATCGTATTTCACCATTGCTAAATTTGTGTTGTGAAGTACATTTTATTTTACTTTTTGACATATTATTTGCTTGTGGACTGTCAAAACTGAGCACTCAATGAAGGGCTTGAGGAAATGTCTTTAAAACATGTAAATATATCTTTGGTGGCATTCTCACTGAAAGCATGCACGCTTGCCTGTGTTGGGTAGCAGTTCACGTAGATATGTTCAGCTTTCATTTAATCACTTCAAGGAACTAAATTCCTTGTTTAATGTATTGCCATTGAAAAGAAAGATTAGTGTACTTTAGAGGTGGGGGTCATTCTTTGTAACGCTATTACAGCTTTGTCCTTGACATGCAAGATTCCTCCAGAAAAGGAAGAGGAGGGGGGGGAGCTGGAAATTCTGCCTCAAAGGTACAAAGCAAAGAAGTAGCACAATTAGAATGTCGGCACATAGTGACAGTCCTCTGCAAATGATGGTGTCAGGCCACTGAGGGGCCGAGGGTGGCAGGAGTGACATTCACCCTAGCAAGATGGAAATAAATGCCCTGTTTGATAAAAGAAAACAGACAATTTATGTATACCCTGAAGAGTTAACAGCTAGTGAGCCATTCCTATGGGTCAAGTGCTGCATTTGCATTTTGATGGGATGTTATCAAGTAATTAATGCACCAGTCAGGATTTATTACCTCAGGAGTGAACTGAAAGGTTCATTACAAAATCGGTTTCACTTGAAGATAGGCATTTCCTCAGAGTTAGCTTTTGACATGTTGTTCCTAGCTCTCTCTGCCTGTGGCAGCAATGGTAGAAGGCCAGTGAGGTGAAATTCATTGCTTAATAAGGGCATTCACTTTGGGTATTCTTGTGATAATAAATGTATACATCAAGGCCGCACTGCCTTGTCAGTTTAATTGCTTCTTGTGCTCCTTAACAAGCCAATCTTAATCAGTCTGGACCATGTTATGAATAATTTAGGGATCAGCAGACTTCACGCTTAATAAGATATACTAGATTATAAAACTTAAGTGCACTGTTTATAGAAAGCACAGAAAACACTTTAAGTTTTTATTAGCAGCAAGGAAAAAAACCAAAACAAACCCAAACCTAGTAGTGAGATTTTCTAACACTTGCATTTTGTGAGCAACAGCTGTGTGTCTCCATGCCGAAACCTCCTCCACTTCTGTCAAAGGGCCACAGTTCGGCCTCTCTGTCCCCCTAAGCCTCTGCCAGACATAATGGGAAATTTGAGCAGGCCATGAGATTAAAGCCCAGAATCTGTGGCCAACCAGCAATTGCCATTTTAGAAAACATTCTTTTATCTTTTTAAATGCAAAAAAGATCTTATTTTAAAACATTTTCTGATGAACAAAAATTACCTTTTTGCTGTTTGGTGGTTGACTGCCTACGTGGATTTAATGCAACTATTTAGATTTGAGATTGGGTTGCCGAACCTATATCAACAATAGGATTTTTAAATGTTTTTCTTTTGTTTAATGATACAGGTGAAATATAGGATTGACTGTAAATCACTCATACATAAAATGTGGATTGTTCAAGTAAAATACTTTTTATTTATTAAGGTGATACAGAAATACATTAAAAAGTAACAGAAATGGTCTCCAATCTCTGTGAGCCTATTATGATTCCTCCATCTAATAAGTGTTGTTTTATTAAAAAGGAACATTTAACCTTTTTGTTTTAAAAGAATTCTTTGTCCTCCATTTTACCTCAACATTTGCAGGCTATAAGTTGTCCACAGAGTAATGCATCATTCAGTTTATGACATCTAATAAAGGCCTAGTGCAAGCATTAGAACCAGGTGCTTCAACAATTTTCCTGTCTGCTTGTAGCTGCTTCTGTTTGTTCTCTTATAGCCCAGATAAGAAAAAAAGAAAGAAAGAAAAAAAGAACCCTGACAAAAACCTGCAACATTTTTCATTATTTTCTTTTTATTCCTTTCTGTTTAAGCCTTGACACGTGCTGACAGCACTACAGTGTCTGTCATTTGATGCCCGTGTAAACAATAGCTGCATGTATTTCTGAACACAGAGCGTATTTATTAGTATAAATAGAGATGTAATTAAAGGCTATGCTTTCAGTCAGATAATGTATTAAAATAATGTTATTGTTCAAATACATTTATGAATCAGAAAGATAGGTACCAGTAAATGAAAAACAACTTCAGACCTATTTCCCAACCTATAGCTGGACTATCATACTCCTTTGTTCTTGTGCAGGTTAATAGAGATTGAGGAGATGGGCAGAGGAAAAGCAGTGCAATTTTCTGCTATTTAAGCTTGGCGAAATGGCACTCTTCAGGAAGCAGCAAAAAGTATGAAAGCGTAATAGGCATTTTAAAAGTAGAAGTCCATATAGCTGCTTGAGGGATCCTCAGATTTAGGCATGCATAGAATCACGAATGAGATAATCAGCATTGTGAAATTGAAACCTGTCTGCTGCCTGCTGCTGTTCTTCCCTCTTTCAGTGGAGTGATTTGTAACACTCATCTTCTTCAGGCAAGGCAGCCTTCAAGATTATCCAGAACTGTCAATAGTAATTGCCAAAGTATTTTATTACCTACAGAAAATCAAAGGAATTTTATAACCAACAGTTATCAAGTTTCAATACACAGTATAAAGAGAGCAATTTTAGTTGGAATACAATCGTGTTTGGCTTGCTTTTATGTTCTTGAGACAATTCCTGTGCAACCAACTACAACATTCACTGTATTTAAGCTGGAGGCAAGAATATGCATGTGTACTTGTAGTTTAAAAAAAAAATTACATAATGCTTACAAGCTTCTGCAAGCAAGTGGTTTTTAATTGCCATGCAAACTATGCCTTAACTAATTACTTCTAAAAAGAATGAGGTTTCTATAAAACTTGAGATGACATATTGAAATTCTGGCAGTAGATATAAGTTTAACTGGGGCATTCTCTGTCATGAAGCAAATAAAATGCCTGGAAATTAGCAAAATATGACACTGATTATAAAGTCTGAAAACATTAATGTTGCAGCTCTTATTATAGTCTCTGAATATTGCTGTTATGTGAACCACAGTTGTGATTGTCAGGCGTTCATTTAACACAATTCTGTTTTGCTACAGGGTCACCCGTGATTCAAAGCTTTTCAGATGCTTGGCTTCTTACTCAGGCTATGCATGAGTGAGGAGTGCATCTTCGGTTCAACAGTGCTTTTCTGAGCTGTGCATTTCACTTTCCTTCCCTGACACCAGGGAAGAGGAAAGTGTGACTGTCTTAAGTGTTTGGTGGAAGAAAATTCAGTTTCTACTTTTGACAGTGTATTTCCCCTCTAACTCATAACGTCAAGGCTTCAATGACATGACTGTCTCTGTGGGTTCTTTTAAAAACAAATATACTAATTTACTTGTGAAAAATAAATTGGCATGGGGGAATGCCTCGTTTTAAGTTCCAAACCAGATAGGTGCACTTGTATTTTGAGTCATGTGCACAGGATTTTATTCACAGCACCAAAAAGCAGGTGTCATTTCTATTGAGAGGCTGCACTGAAAGAGAAATAAGCCATGAACAAATTTTATACTACTACAGCCATGAAACCATGATTATAACATAACAGAGAGCTCTCCTTTCAACTGTGAACCTCCTTGCTCTTTCTACATAAGCTTTTGTTTTTAAAAAAAGACCTGTTAATTGAATTATTAATTGTTTTTGAAAGGGTAAAGTACTTTACCAAGAACCCCCTTTCATAACCCTGCAATATATGAAAAATTTAACAAAATGGTAATTAGGGGAGAGGTTATTTATATACTATTAAAATACTGATGTAATTATCAGAGAGTTATTCAATTACACTAGATAATAGACATTTTTAATGTAAGGAAGATGGCTAGCCTGCTGGAATTTTGCTAATTTGAGGAACCTACACTGGGTCCTGTATTTTTTTCACTCTTCTAGTCTATACTAATTTGTTCATATAGTACAGTGTGTGAAACATGCATTGCTTCATTATTCCATCTAGTATTTCTGTATACAGATACAGTTACAAAAGTGTATTTTATATATACATCAGCCAAAATTATGCAGATATTTAAGCACATCAGAATGTACTAATTTGTCCCTTTTCAAAAGAACTTCATTACCTTACCTGCACATCGTGAAAGAAGAAACATTCAGGGCTAACACAGAGTTAATACAACAACATAATCATGTTTCTTGTTTACTTAGAGCTGTGGGTTTGAACTGAATAATGACAGGAGAAGTTGATGTTTGTATTTTTTGAGGGCCTGGAACTTGGTGTTTGAACTAGATGGGTGCAAATGCTATTCCCTTTAGTCCCTGGTTGTCGTAGTAGAATATTTTCCCTTTGATAAATCTGGAATTGTCAAAAGCCGATGTGGGCATTTTGTCACTCTAACATACGTATTTCAATTATTTTTCTTTTTGTTTGATTCATTTTAGTTTTCACTTTGCCACTCTGGTTGTATGATTAAGCATTTTAGAAGTCTCATTAGTTTGTTTATTAAAAGGAAGGTATTTGCATAGTACAGAGGAAGCATATACTCTATTATTCCAGATACTGAATAGCTCAAGAAACGACTAGTGATCGTTTTTCTAATCAGCTGTATGATCGTGGAGACTGTAATGATGTAATGGTGATATGGACATGTGGCTGTAATACCATTTTCTCAGAAGAGAAATGAATTGTCTCTGATTCTAAGCTGATTGAAGTATTGGCATTCAAAGAGTCAGAGCATAGGAACAAAAGAATCTGTCTGTGCAAAGCTGTTCTACAACTCATATTAACCTACAATGTCTGGCAATAAAATCAAGGGGTTTTTTTTATTGTTCTTTTTTCTTCGAAAAGAAGTCCAGAATACAAGTTGTTGGAAGTTTTAAAACAGGAGGGAAATGCAGAGCAGGAATTTGTAGATAATTGTTCAGATACAGTTTTCTGTTAGGACACAGAATCTGAAAATGCTCCAGTTAAAATCAGCTTAGCACCAGCAAAACTCTATTAAATTTAGCAGAGCTAGTCTTAATTTTCACTAGTTTGTGTGAGAAAACCATAATTGTCATTCATTACTGTAGAGAAATAAATTGCATTTCTTTCTTAAGTCTTTGTTTGTTTAAACCCTGTATGGTTTCATTTAACATTGGATTAGGTAAGGTAAGAGTTTACTGAGAAATTGCACAGCTGTATTTGTACAGAGCTGTACCCGATTCCCACCTCCTGTAGTGTGAGCAGTGGTAAGTGAACTGTTTCTGTGTTGTTCACTCACTCACTCAGATCGAAACTCAGCTCAATAGCATTAAACTAGCTCCCATTTGAAAGATTTGTCTTACAAAACCCTGAAAACTGCTCTGAACATGCATACATTGATTTTGTTGCTGGAATCTCCTGAGCTTTGATGAAAAGGAGACTCCACATGCAGGTGAAGGAGGGTTTACCTCTTCAATATTAAAAAGAGAAGATTAAGGATTTTTGTTCGGCTAAGACTGAACTAATCAGAGGCATGTGAAGGTAAGACACCTAACCTCATGCCTGTAGTATGATAATGTTATTTTCTTGAGTTGAACAACAAGTTCAAATTTCTCCAGTAGCTGCTTCTGATTAACTGTCTACCATTATTCCCATTTGCACAGATAATTGAATATCCAAGGGTGCAGCAGTAAAAGTTTTTATTTTAGCCACAGAGAGGGACATTTGTCATGTTCATTGCAGGAAATTCGCTCAAATTTTGTCCTGGAAAAGGCGCAACTGTTACATCAATTCACTGAACAACATCTGTATGATAGTATTCTAAATGCTGAGCAGTTTGGTATTCATGGAGGAGATAGGGCATTTTTTGTAGTCAGAAGTTTAGTTTCCTTCCATTTAGTTCTATTAAAACATTAGAAAATGAAGATGAGTGTCTTTCACAAAATATCAGGATTTGCTCTAAACAAAAAGGTTCACTTAGGCTTCCAAGTTGGAGAACCTTTCTTTTTTGTACTTGCTAAAGACATTCTGCGCAGTACTTGTGGTTATCATAGCACATACAACTATGTGAATTTTAGTGGAAAAAGAAGAGTAGGCTAGCTTTAATTTGCACATGTCATCACTGAGAAGAGAATGTCACCACAATGTAATGCACGACATCCTAGGGAAAACAATAGTTTTTCACCTTCTACTGTCTAATGTGGCTTTCGCTTGTATTCATTCACCTGTGGAAAGTCAGATAGCAAAAGCACTCCTTGAAATTGTGGCACAGGTAAAGCTTTGCAAAATAGAGGGAGAAGGCAGTAATTGTTTGAACAAGCTGGCTATGCCGTACGATATCATAGCATGTTACAAATATATCTGAACTTAAGTCTTATCAGCCATTCTTTTGATCTGAAGTAAGAAATACAGTAACAAAACTAAAATGAATGCTACAGAGACAGATAAATCTAGATAAGCTGTTTTCAGAAATTAGATAACATTTATTTTTCATCATTTATAAGAGTCGCTTCTTTTGCCTCTCAGGCATATGGTGGTTGCATTCTTGCACAGCGTGGTTCTTCAACAGATCTGCTCCCCTGCCATCCTTAAACTGAGGTCACACTCCAGAAGCACATGGAAGTCCAAATAAAAGAGAGTAGCTTCTCAAACCTATCTCATAGTTTTAAAACTAACGATGACTTATCTGGAAAACTAATTGTGGATTATGACTTAGCCTTACTTCAGTCTGACCATAAAGCAGAGAGGACAGGAAAAACAAGCTCTGAAATAACTCATGGGACTGGAGGATTATTTTTCTAACTCGGGGAAATTGTGAAGAACCTTCAAATCCTGCTGTAAAAGTAATGTGCAAATACTGCTTAGTAAATTTGAGATAAAACTCAAATGTATTTAATAACCACATATATTCTTAAAAGTATTTAGTGCTTTTATTGAAAGAGAAATATTCATTTCGCTACAGCATTTCCAGTTTGCTTGACTTACAAGACTCAATAACACACCTATAGCAATTCAGAATTAAGGAACTTGAAAGCAGTAATGATGAATTTAGGCCAGTTGCAATTTGAAAGAACGTTGCTGACATTTTAAAATTACATGATTCTCTTGGAATTCATTTCATACTTTAATTCTATTATACCAAGAAACATTAGTTGTAAGGGTAGAAGCTGAACTGGTAGCATTTTTTTTCCTAAGCCAATCCATAAAGATGTCCCTACACTTCTTTGATGTGATAAGGAAGTGTTAAATCAAAGTGAATCCTTACTCTGCATCTTGGGACAGAATACTGCTTAAGCCAATTGTTACTATTCCTGAGTATTTTAGACAGTGAACCATGCATCTCTCTCTGCACGTCAGAGAAGATTGTAGCAGTCATTGTGCCACCTGCTATCACTTAATTAGTATAATCATCTAATTTCCAGTTGGAAATAATGGCATCATGCACTTTTTAGTAATTGTAACCATCATAATATATTCCAAATTATGTTACACTAACATTATGTGATTTAGAAATATTAGGAGGGGGTATTTGCTTTGCATTTGTGCAGTGGTCTTTCTGATCTTGACTCTCACCCAGCAGCAAAAGTGCATAACCAGTTTTCTGTGTTATTATGATCCTAAAGATATCACTGATTCATATCATAACTCTGTAAATGAGCCTTTGTTAAGTACAATTTAACCTTTAGTGGACAGAGAAAAGAAGAAATAATGGAAACAGCAGCTTGTCAAAAACACATCCACACTTCAAAGAATTTGATCTTGTTTCTTAGCAAAATAATTTTTTAAAAACCAAAAATGTTGTTGATCATGTATGCAATTTGTATTTTATATACATTCTGTTTGTGGTTCTCAGTTTAAGGAATAATTTTGGTTGATCGAAATAGGTCTTAATGTTTAAACATTACTATACTGCAGCAGTTTTTTTTGCTCCTGGAGATTTCATCACAGCAAATGAATAGGTAATAAATGAGTCAGTTTGGGGCTGCTTCATTTCACTGGACGGTTCTGGGCTATGAGGCTTCAAAAACAGAAAGAGAGAGAAAAAGAGAAAGAAATAGGCAATGACATGAAGGGATACAGGCAAACCTGAGCCACCATCAGAGCTAACCCTCCCCCACTCCCAATGATACTGTCTGGCTAAGCAAAGCACTGCCACATATATATCAGGCAAGGTTATTACCACTCTGCTTTGTAAACATGCTATGCCTCCTGGACATCTTCTATTTTTATTTCATTTTTGTGTTATATCTTATATGTAAATCTAGGCTGGCGAGAGTCAGGAGGCATTCATAGCGTTGGGCCAAATTCATTCCAGGTGCAGTTCGAGGTCTGTTGACTTCAATGAAATTACACCTGGGATGAATTTGGTCTATTATTAACTATAGAGATTACATGTCCAGCTTCCATAGTATACTAAAATACCCAGAATACATATAAATAATGAAGTATGTAATTACAGTCCTGGTTTTAATTTGTGTTCCTAAATGTACTGATGGTTTTGCACATGTTTATAGTTATAACTATGCTATTGTAGTATATTTTTGTTTAGTGCAAATATATTTGAGTTTTTCTTTAAAACGGAGATACACATAATGTTTACTTTCAAATGTCTCAGTAAGTCTTTCAAAATCCATATGATGGCTGATTCCATATAACAATATTAAATTATGTTTGTCTTAAATATCATAGAGAGAGAGAGAGCGAAACATACGCAGGACATCACGATACTGCCACTTAACATCATTCTGCAAACAATGATCTTACTTTCCTATGGATTATACGTTAATCAATACACACAAATAGGTGATCTTGTCATAGTTGATAGGAGCCAATAGAACTGTAACCTATCAATACGAAAAATTTCATTCATTTTAATGTTTCCTGTCACAAACAGTACATAACAGGTCAGTTGACAGGAATTCGTGTCTGACCAAACCCAAAAGCTAGGCAGTATTTAAATAGGCTCTTCCTTCATTAGGAGACATAAAAAACATAAATATGACTTACCTCTGCCTACATCTAATTCCGTTTGCTTCCCCTGTATCGTTTTGTACATTCCTGCATCTTTCAGCATGGCACACTGTGAAGACCCAGCAAGCGAGTTAAAGTCAGATGACGCTAACGAATCCCAGCGCAAATGACTGAATCAATAGGAAACCAGCCACTGCTGTTTAAGTGTATCGATAAATGTACCTTTATTTTCTCTTGAATGGATAAGTGTCGCAGTTAAGAGTCCTATGGATCTCTTAATTGAAAGTTAATTTTAAATCAATAAAGAGAGTCATTTAAATATTGATCAGTCCTTTCTACACGAATTGTTAGCTGATTTTTTTTTTTGAAACAACTTTGTTTAAATGCAATCAATAGCCCACAATCAGTGCGTTCTATAAAAAATTGACAGATGTTCCCAAAATGCCTGCTAGGCATAATCTTATCTGTTTACATATGTAGCATAGATATTTCTGTCCTTTTCAAATGTATCCAGGTATCTATGGCAGAAATGTGATTTCCTTAAATACCAAACTGCACTATTAAAATGCATTCTTCCCCTTGTTTTTCAATAAGGTGGTTTAAAATTAAAAAGGAAGAGTTTTTGTATTTCTTTTGATTATACAAGTAATATTCATATTGTTTTATTAGTGCAGGCAGACTGCAAAAGAAGAATGCCTTTGTTTTTGCACATAGGGAAAAGCGAGATAAGGGCTTATATGAAGCACATGTTCTCTGGAATTTGTGTGTCATAATCCATCAGATGTGTTACTATATGCAAAATGATACCTAGCTTTTAATTATATAAACATTTTTGTACACTTCATGCATGCATGTTGAATAGTAATAATTTTTAGCATTATTTAATGGATCTGGTCTCTCTCCTCAGCAGCACATAGCAAGATTATTTTGTTTCAATTTGACAAAGCACACAGTTAAGTTAAAAGGATACAAATTTCATTTCATGAGATTCGTTGAGATTAACCTAATAAAATAAACCTAGCTACATGTGGCTTTCAACATTTCAGCAAATATGGCACTCTTCTAAGATGCCTTCCCACAATACTTTCAGTAATTTGCCTGTAGTGGCCTGGTACAATTTAGTTTGTCACAACTAGTGATGAAGTCAGACTGGACGCTTTGGTACAAGCAATATGAATTGAATTTTTCTCCTGTACCCTCTAATTAATTACAAAGTCATACTTTGATGTACATAGCTCTGAAATCCTGAAGTTAGCCTTTATTATTATTTTCCTTCTTTTCTATTTTCAAATGCAGTGCCTTTTAAAGAAGGTCTATACTTCTAAGTAATTAAGCCCTTTTTGAAGTAGGAGAGCATAAAGTTAATTATACCAAATCACAAAATTACATACATATACAATTTTTTAAAAAATAACATTTTTATTTTAAGTGATCTGACTTAAGTATAAAATAAAATTGACTGATGATTATTTTGACTGACATCTAACTGAAGGGTATTACCATAATAATATTTCCTAAGTGACAAATGAAAAATTAAGTCCCCAAACATAAAACTGTTTATGACACATAGAATTTAAGGCAGAAAATAATAAACAATTTTTTTTTTTTTAAGAGTACTATCTAAGGAGAATAGGGGTTGCTGGGGGGGGGGAGAAATCTGACATGTAATATAATTTACTCTATTTTTGCTATTAATACACATGCTTCCTGCTGTTCTGAAAATCCACTATTTCTTAATCCAGCATTATTGTCCCCTTAATGGAACATTTCAAACCCATTTCACTTCATTTTCTGTGAGAAAAGCCATATTAAAAGGGAAGATTAAAAAGAAAGAACCAGGTATCATTGGTTCATATGCATATGGCTTCAGCATGTGAGGATGCTGTTTCTAGGACCGGCCTTAAGATGTGACTGATAGATCTTATTTGTCTGATAGAGTTGACCAGGGAAATAGAGCTACAGCTGGTTACTTCATTAGGTCCTCTCATTGATTGAACCCTGCTGAAGTGATGCAGCAGGCTCCTGAGATAACTGCTGGTAATAGAACAAAATGAATTCTTATCACAGAGATTGGAAAGGCCATTAACCCTGGCCTCCAATGCTTTTCAGAGGTCACAGACAGGAAGCCAAGCGGTGACTGGGAAAACTGTTTTCTGTCTAACTACAGGTCATGTTAGAGGGGGTCTGTGACTTTTTTACCCTTCAGCTTCTGTACAGATGAAACTGTTACACTGGCAGATGTTAATAATCAGTTGTAAATAAATATTGGAAGCAGAAGAAGAAAAATGAGAAAGCACAGGAATTTTTTTCAATAAATATTTAATAAAAGAGCAATTGTTTCTGTGATATTTACTGCCAGTTCTGCTGTAGATTTTTGCCTAATACTTTTCCATATAAATTGAAAAGAGAAATACGTAGGGGCACTTTAAAATGAAATTTAATATGGTTTTATATAAAAATACCTTTCCTTCCTTCCTTCAAAGATGAGAATTATAATTGCCTGCTGCCTGCCTGCTTGCCTTATTCAGCAAGCCTATCACCAGTTCATCTGTGAATTAGTGCAGGGCGCTGTTTGCCTTTCACCTGGTTGAGAAGGGTATATATCTAAGTAACAGTCCTATAATTTACATTTAATGCAACCTTTCAATTGACCAAGAGCCCACAACCTAAGCCCCCATCTCACAGCTGAGGACTTTCCCACATTTGTCAAGTCAGTGCCAGTCCAGCATCAGCCAGGAGGAATCATCCATTTAAAGCCTGGAGCTGCACATGACAATTTTCCTATTGCTTGTGAGAAATCCAGCCATGGCAGAGGTAGCTTTGTGTTTCACTTGTTTGACTCTTGCTTTCAGCAGCAGTGTTTTATTATGCGCATGGATTTAAAAAATATAGTGGGATGCATCTTATAAAATAAAATGGAACATTTTCTCTTTATTACTGACATATTTAAAACTGTGCAGATATGTGTTGTAGGTTGATTTTAGCAGTATGTTGGTGGCTTCTATCCTTGTGATTGTGATTTAATTTCAATGTCTGTGGTCATGTGGTATTCTCTGCTGGAGCCAATCTTTCACAAGGAGCAAGTTCATTTAAATGTAAATGGGGTCCTGTGGATGGAAAAAACTACATACTTCATGTCTTCAGTGACCCACCCAAGCATTTGGTTTGGCCTTCCATGCATAAATAATAACAAGAAGGTATGCTGTCATTGCCTTGCTTGAAACACCAGAAGTGGTTTGGCACAGCAAAAACCCCAAGCACTAAAAAGAGATTGGTTTGGATAAACTCACAGTTCAGATCCTCATCCTGATTAAACAGTGTAAAAAAAAAAAAAAAAAAGAAGAGAGTTATGGAGTTATTTTGAGGAGTTGTGAATTACAGGAACAGCTGAAAACCAACTCAGGCTAAGAACATACCATACCTAAAAATACTCTGAAGTAGCAGAAAGCTTGTCATTTTGTTAACTTGAATGGATTTTTGCTCTTAATTGTTTGTAGCAATTTGCAAGAGTGGGATGTGAATGTGGTATAAGTGGCAATATAATTAGCATTAATTTAGCATAAAAATGCAAACCTACATTTTCTAAGTAGTTACCTTCCCTTCCACTAAAACATGGAAATATATTACGTAACTCTAAAGTATGTGTGGCTTTTTTTCAAGGTGTTATTAAATATGACAAAATGGAATGCTTTTTACTTGTTACTGTTGTATGTAAGGAGATACAAAGGATTGCACAACTTCTTTTTATCAAAATCTTTGTGGCATATATATGTATTTCCACGCTTCTAAACTCGTGTTGACTTTCCATAGAAATACTCCAGGTGAATTTCAACAGAACTGAATAAAAATCTCTCTTAGAAATTTCCTTCCCACCAAGCAAACTCATAAACAGGTTTTCATCTGTGTGGGTGAATAGATATATTTTCAGAATTACTTCATTAATTGCACACTTTTATTTATCTCATTTATTAAGAATGTTATGTTCTGTTGCAGATGTTTCAGGGCATGACACATGGGCCTGGAATCTCAGTGTGTGATACCTTTGGTGAAACTCATTTATGAAACATCCAGACTTCCAGTTAGTTGTGCTCTGCACTAGGAACTTAGCAGAATTTTGACTTTGTTCCAGAGCTGTAATAAAAGACTGGTATTTACTGTTTTCAGAGATTTCTGAAGAATATTTGATAAGCTTTCCTCTTGTTTTTATAAAGTGGCATTAGTTCAAGACGAGCTAGATTTAAGCAGTACAAGATTTGCTATCCAGGGTAAGAAACAGGATATTAGTGTTTATGTTACTCAGCTATATTAAGTGTAGCTGTGAATTAAATAATTTTGTCCTGGCAGCTTCAAAACTTAAAATGTTCATCTGTTGGTCCTTCTTTCTTTATTTCATTGAGCTGGTTAAGTAAAAAATGATTGAAGTTGTATGTTTAGTTTTCCTAAAGATTCCAGTGAAATATATGCATTGTAGGTATAAATAGCTATATAGTGGATGAGCTAATATGTTGGTCTGTCTTATTATTCACCATTGGGGGGTATACATGTTGTGCTGTTTTGCATTACTTGGCTGCATTCCATACAAACTGATTTCCACAAAACCTCTTAAGTCTTCTAGATATATTTGCTGACAACTCTATAGTGATGCATTTTTTTTTAATTTTTAACAAAAAAAAAAAAAAAAAAAAAAAAAAAAAAAAAAAAGAGTTCCAATACCATCATGACAGATGAGACGTTCTAACCTACTTCTCCTATCAGCAACACCCCTGATATTTGCTCTTGGTTGCAATGTGGACAAAATGGGATTTTTGTTTTGTTTAGAATGTGTAAAGTTATTTTCTTAAGTGCTTTTTGTTTAAGCTTGTAATTTGCAAGACATACAAAATTATTGGAGAGAGAAGTCCTCCTCCTAATTCACTAGTCTAAAGAACAGACTTGAGAAAACAGGGCAAATGTCAAGCACTTCATGAGAGAGAGCAAATCCAAGGGTGGGTGGTGCTAATCTAGGCACATTTGCAGAAGTGGCATAGCAATTGTGATATAGAAAATAATCTAAAGACCAGTAATAGACTGAGAGCCATTACCATATTTTAGGGAAATATTAGGTTTCTTACATAATGATAAGCTGTGGCAGAGAAAGAGAGAGAGTATCACCACATTGATTAATTTTAAGGCAAGTTAGAATTAGAAGGGTCTTTGAATGAGGCCTTTGAAAAAAACTCAGAAACTGAGTTAATATGGTTCGATCAAAACAGCAGTATACCATTTCATGGATATTGTGAAAATTACAAGCATCCTTAATTTAGTCACTTTTTTATTAAAAAAAGAAAAAAAATTAATGGGATCCCCTTTATGTGTTCGGAAAGACACTTGAGAAAGGGGGAAAAAAAAAGCCTTTGCTCAGCAAAGACAAAGGGAAAGCCTTTCCCCAGGAAGTTGGTCATCGCTTTTATAATGAAAATGGTTGACTACGAAGGATGGCATCTTCCTGCAACATAAATTTTACTCCACATATCCTGCAGCAAGATATCTGACTAAAACACCCCAAGGGCAAAAAAAATCCTGATTGCTCCCAGGAGCCAAAGAATCTCTTAAAGGAATGGAATCCACCTGGCTTTCAACCATTTTCAGTTTGGGAGGTAATACTCATGAAACTTCTTAAGGTCAAAATATTGAAGCATAAAACCATAAATATGGGTGGAATGACAGAATTAATGTTGTCTGGCCCAGGTCAGGAGACCGGGGCCAAGTTCCTAACTATATCTCTGGTTTTCAAGACAGTGGTCTGGCTTTGGGTTTAAGTTAGTGTTTCTGGAAACTAAGAGTTAAGTATGGCAGCTTCTCCAACAACCAACATAAACACAGGCACTACTGTTTTCCTGTGGCATTGAAGGTACATCCTATCATATTTTTCTAGACCCTACAATAACAAATGGAATTTCTGGTTTTGTTTTCTTGCATTTGTGGGCTCTGTTAAATGTTACATATTTTTCTGCTGTCCATGTCCAATTTAATCAATATTACAAGTGCTCCCATGTGGTAGGCGGAACAGTGGCAATAAAGTGAAATTTCCACAGCTTTTACCCATTGAAATTCTCAGAGGGCAAGATTCTTATAAACTTCACTTTGCTTCCTCTGTAATAGATTTAATAGCTCCATTCAGGAAGAAAGTCTGATGTGCTTTCACATTTTCGAAATGTAGATAGCAAACCAAGCTTTATTCTCTTTCCAGCTCTTGACAAACTTTGAAATTTTAATATTCTTTTACCATGAGTGTTGAGAAATGTACTTGTCTCCAGAATTGCATTGATGTCATAGTGTGACTCTGCATTTGAAAATGAGGGAGTTAACTGAGGTAAATTACAGACATTCCCAAAAATTTTTGAAACTGGTGTAATTTAGGTCAGTTTAATGCTGTTTGGCATATCCTATTCTACACAGAGGAATTGGTAGTGTCCATTTTGATTGAACCAACTACATTGGCTCTGTGCCACTGGGCATCCTTTTCATTTGAGGGCTTTCCTCCCAGCCATTTAAACCGACTCTTAGGCATCTGTGGGCTGCTGAAGCAATGAAAAACAACTTTATCAAAGCCTAAGATCTGGTCTTTAGTCCCAAGTTCATTATAATAGTTTAGAAATTGTGTTGTGTGCTTCTTGTTATTTTGGTGTCCTCTGTTACAAAGAATTACTGTATTGTCTTCTTCCTTGTACAATGCATCATTTGGGCTCAGCAGTCACTAGCAGAGTTCTGCTTCATTCTTCATGACTGATTATTTGTCGTATTAAATTCTCCCCTTACAAAGAAAAGTCGTGAAGCACTGTAATCGAAGGAGATAGTGGAATGTTCACACTCCTTAGAAGATGTAGCACCAGTTCTAGCCTTTATTTATATGAAATTATTGTTTCTGTTGCTATTGTGCTCTTTCAGTGAGAAATAAACAAACAGTAGGAGGAATATTAAATAAGGGGTTTAGGAAAATTAGGTTAGATGAAGAAACGATAAAAAAAGATTCAACACAATTCAAATGAAACAGCAGGGTTTAAATGATACTGTACATCTATAAAGCTGTGTGTGCTGATTTGCTGTTACTTGGTAGGCCAACTGTTTTCATTTTATGTACCGTAAAATTATTGTAACTGCATTTCTACTTGAACAAGGGTGGGGACTCTTTAAAATGGAGCAGGCTGTGTACTGTTTTCTTAATCATAGGAGCCCTAGAATAATTATCAAACCGTGTTTTCCACAGAGTTGATCTATAATTCATCTGAGGAAGAAAACATCTTCCCAATAAAAGATTTTTTTTGTCCTCAATTGTTCAAAGGTTTCTTTTTATTATTTTCATTAACCCAATTATCAAATTTCACAACTTTTTCACTTCTCAGCTTCTTTTTTTCATATGCTTGTAGCTGGAGGGAAAAAACATAGGTGGAGACATTCAGTAAAAGAGTTTTTACAAGGCTTACAGTTATTCGAAGTTACAGTCAAGGGAATTTAACTGGGGGAAGGTTTTTAGAGGGTAGCTTGTATTTTTTGACAGTTTGTAATATTTTCAATTCCATAATTCAAAAGTCATAGGACTGCATTAAAATTCCTGATATTTATAAAGAAGTCAAATTTGAGTTATCAGTGAATTGATTACCTGGATTGTGGCTCAGCCAGAGCCCATCTGCTGCCCACACCACTGGCTGCAGCCCATAGTTACAGAATACATGACACAAAATAAATATTACTGTCTCAGGTCTGCTCTGCTCACTACAATTTACCACCATTTCTTCATTCCATAGGTAGCTATTTACAAGTGGAAGTAAGAGAATTACTTCAAAAGTGAATGTACTAAATGTGCTATTTTAGTGTAGTTTACATATGGTTTTGCTTTATTTAAGTAACCCCACCCCTCTACCCCTGGATAATTGTGAGCTGATTATAACATATTTGGGGTTGAGTTTTAGGTTTTCTGTTTGCTTAGGCCTTATGTAATGGTGGTGGTGATTTTTAGTTCCTTCTTTTTTCTTCCCCCAGAACTATGACATTATTTTATTCAACTTTGTTATCAAGTAAAAGCTCATCTTCTTGCATAACTCTTAAGCCAACATTGTGAGTATAGCACCTATCATGAGACTGTCCATAAAAGTTCCAAAAGCCGACCACTCTTCATACATTCCTGCAACAAGACATTGCTTTCCTATTGCCAGCAGTAATGCACACCTGTAACTTAGCTCACAGAAGCACCCTACTTGCCTTTGGTAGCTAGAGGCTGAGCAGTAGGTCTTGGCTTCCAGTAGCAGGTTTGGGGTTTTTTTTTGGCTATGAGGGAATGAATGACAGCAGTAGGACTGAAAACTTTTCTATTTTGAATTAAGGAACACACATGAAATATTTCTTCTCTAAAGTTTGATCAGCAACTGCTTCTGGAAAAACTTCATTGAAAGCTGCTGAACCTGCATGTTGTCTTTAAAGTAGTTAGCAATTTTGTTTTCACCTTTGATTTTTTTTTTCTATTAGAAACTACGGGTTGAGTTCAAACTTAGTTATGCTGAATTTATAGTAGTCTCAAGTGGTATTTCTTATATGATTTTCAATGAGTAACTTGTGAGGAAGAAGATCTAGTTGAATCAGATTCCATTTTCAGCTTGTTTCTCTTAAAGTTATGGTACCTGATTTTTCAGAAAGAGCTGACATACATTCTGTGTCCCCAAATAGACCCTCAGACCAATTCTGTTTCTATTTCATTTGGAAATGCAGAATGTATGGCCTTTTCATAGCTCATAAAATCTGACGGAATAGTATTTTCTTTCTATTTTAAAAGTTGCCTTTAAATGTCTTAGTTAAATAAAGGTAGAAATTATTTTATTACTGATGCCTGAATTTCCATATTTGAGAGATGCAAAATAGTTATACTTAACCCCATGATGGATGAATTATAAGTGTTCAGCTTAGTTTTGTTTCTTTTTTCATGTTGAAGCATCTAACTCCCCTAGTTAGGAGCAAGTTTAAAGTTGCACACTTCTGATTCCTTGTGTTCTCAGTTTCTGTTGAAGTCACCTTGTCAATTGATTCTTCTTTCTCTGTAATTATATATTTGAGCAAAATATTTTCATGTTTTAATGACATTCAGCTTTGTAATAACTTTGTGAGATGGTCTCCAAAAGCAGCCTGCTGTACTTGTATGCATTTGTTTTGAAATGGGCACACATCATGCAATTCATTTGAGCTTAGTATCCTACCAGGCTGACATTCTCTGAAGACACAAAAACATGCATGGGAGCCCTCTTAGCCATCAGCTAAAATATGGCTTTTGTTAATCTGACAAAGTGTGTGCTGCACATAGGGGAATGAGTGAGGAGAGGAATGTCACCTCATTGTCACATGCAGTTCAAAATAGATACTAACTCTGAAAAGCCTTGGATGAAATGTCTTCCTATTTCATCCTTATTTGAGAATATAATGAGTATGTTTATCTGTGCTGGTCCTGACTGTGTCCAGTGTGCTGGGCTAACCAGGTGTGGAAGCTTTCACAAAGCATCTAGATAACTGTGAATGACAGACTGGTGACAAGTTCCTGCCCAAATAGCAGTCATATGAAACTGATGGTGCCCCATTTCATCTCCACAACAAATTCTGAGGAGAAAGCCTGTAACATACCTCTTCCTTCCCCTACCTGTACTTTTGGGAGAGAGGCTGTTGCAAATAAAACAGGCAAGCAAAATTTCGGATGCAGTTTCTGCAGTGAATTGAACTAGAGCCCTGGTTCTTAACCACATAATGCATTTTTAAAAGTTCCATGAGTGGCTAACAAATATGTTGTACATATTGGGGAGAAAAAGGGTATCTTCCCAAGCTTTTCTGGGATACTAAAGAGAGTGTATCTCAAAAAAGAGGTGTTTAGACAAAAAATTGTGATGCCTCCAGTAGTTGCTTCATCTTGCATTTTCACACAGTTATCTGAAATGCTTGTCAGATGCAAGCATTTCATGTCTTTCATGTGTGTTGCTCAGAAATGTCCCTGGATCAGCAAATCTGACTCTCTGTCAGCAGCAGAAAGATAGGACTGTGCCTAAAAGCCACTTGTTTAATTTTCACAGATTTTTTTTTTGTTAAAAAAGATTAATAGAAGATGTAAAAAACCAAACTCAAGCTCTTTTACCCATATCTAAAAAAGATCTCAACATTGTATACTCAGATGCTGTATGAGACTAAAAATAGAAGTCTTTAAAGATGCATGGATTAACTATACAGTAAGCAGCAGAATTTATTTTATTTTTTATGAAGGTGCCTAAATTAATCTTGCTCTTATAATAGGAAACTTCATAGAGTTGTTGGTTTTTTTTTTCTCCCTGATTTTGGAAGCTATGTGCTTGCTTCACATCATGTTCCACTTTTCAAGTGAAATACTGCTATAAACGAGTGGCTATTATAATCCCCAGACCTCAAAGCCCAGCACACATGGCTTTGTGAACACATGATTTGAAATGAGTGGAACTTTCTCAATATATTTGTAGGTTGGTGTGTATGGAGGATATATGTTTTATGAGGACTATAAAATCTGCTTAAAGGCCAGGTGTTGACCATCTATTTTGCATTGGTAAAAATCCTCTGTGCCTAATGCATGGTGTTTGCTAATTCCTCTGAGACTATGGAGCTTCTCAAAACTGCTCAGCTTTCAGCCCATGGGTGCTAAGATTAACACCAAGCACTTCTGGAAATCAAATGTGTGTTCACTTGAGTGCATTTTTTTGTAGTATGACCTCTGAAAATTTCAACTTCTGTGAATACCTTTACTCAAGCAAAGAAAATCCATGCCAATACTTTAAAAAGTCCATATATTTTTATTTCTATTCTTCATCTTAGTGATAACTGTGGAGCTAATTTATACTGAGGTGATCAAAACATCTTGTTTCAAAAAGAAAACAATAATTTCCACATATGAAGCACATCTCCCCAATTGTAATTGTGTCTCATCTTTGTCTCTTTCCATCATAAGAGAAGCTACAGTATTTTTTGTAATTACAACATGTATGAATTGATTATTGTGCCTGAAAACACTGTTTGCCAACTCAAAATTATTACATTTCGTCAATATTAGAACAGATATCTGCCTGTATATAAAATAGAAAAGAAGACTCTTATTTTTACACTCAGTATGATATTTGCTAACTACAGTCACTGTGCTATCCCTAAATTCCTAAATCCTGTTCCTAAATACTATTTCTAAATTAGCTAAGTTAGGTCTAGTATAGTAAAGTAAAACAGTAAAATGTTATGTTTTTATTCACACTACCCCTGTGAACTTCAGCGTATTTTGTGCAGGAAAATCCTCATGCATAGAGTGTGAAGAGAAATAATGTGATATATTTAAGACAATGAAGAACTTGTTTCCATTCTGTTTCTGCTGGAGAGTTCTTTTTTTTCCTAAGCAAGTCACCTTTCACAGCCTTTTCATAGGAGTTCACTAACTGTGTGGCCTTCATCTTCTAAGTGCTTGATTGGAGGCTCTACGATAGTGTTAAATAAGTGCTGAACACACAGAGCTGCAAATGAAAGCAATCAGTGCTGTGCTTTGAGCATATTAAGAGCTATATAGTGCTATGTACTTTGAAAAAATTGGGTCCCATCTGTATCAAACTGGGTTCTCCAAGTTAGATTTTTTTTTAGCCTCAATTTCTCTATAACTTCCCTTTCTGAAATTGCAGAATTGCCTCCTCATCTCTTAGGAGATAATGACGATAAATTCATTATAATGTTTGTGCAGCAATAAGAAGTGAATAATGAAATTAATAATTTGACTTTCAGAATAGGTTGAGGAGATGTAGCAAGTAGAACATGTGGCTTCATGCTAAACAGTAAGGAACAAAATCCTGAATAACTTTTTACTGGATAAGTATCAATAGTTTTGTGCACAGAATAAGGCAAGAGGTTTTGCATAAGGTAGAGGTTGATCAAGATATTAAATATTGTGTCAGAAGGGAAGAGTATTTTATTTTTAAAGATATTAAAGTATTTTACTTTTGTGATATTATTAATAGCTCTAAAAACATAGGGGGGAGGGGATGATTTGCATCTCTAGTCCCATAGCTATTAAGCCTTAAACTAGGAAAATAAAATTGACCATTTAGAACTCTAGTGGAAGTTACATGAAACATCAGTGAGTTTGAATTTGCTACGCAAACCCCTTACTAGAGCCAGCAAGTCAGCTGAGAGTAGCAGAATGTTTTTGTCTGCTCTGTGGATAAACACTGGCAAAGGGTAGTGCAATAAGCAAGAAGAAGAATTTTAATAATAACAAAAAAATCAGGGATTTAATATTGGGCCGTGGGGGACACCATATTTTTCTAAATTAAGTTTCCAATCTCATTGCCTAGTAATCATTGTCTTCACCTATTATTTTGTCTGTGCATTTTTGTACTTTTGGTCCCGGCCAGCTCTATTTCCTGAAGTCCAGTTTGGTGCTGGATTTTGGTGTGTGACTGATTGGAGTCTCTTGCCTTCTATCTATTTTTTCATTTGAACCTGATTTTCTCCTTTGTTCTCCATCTTCTGGTCTTTCATGTTCTTTTCCTCAGACCACATTCTGCTCACTTTTTTCCGATTCTTTCTCTGACCCAAAAATCTCCCTTCCATACCTCTTTTGCTCCTGCCAACATAGGAGCACGGGGGGAACATGCTGCTCCTGCTCTCCTATAGCTGCCAGGTCCCAGAACAATGATACACAGCCAAAAAAAAAAAAAAAAAGGAAAGCTTGGTTTCCCTTGGTTATAACCATAGTAAGGATAATGGGACTGCAGTCTTGTTGTGCAGTGAAGCTGCCAGGAGAATTTGTATTTTAGAAGACCTATTTAAGTTGTTGTCCCCCTTTGAGGAGGGAATGTGCTTTGGTTAGTACACACAGGAACTAGGTGAAGGGGTTTGTGGAAGCTCTGTGGGATGTGACTGCCTGTGCACTCTGGTGAGCTCTCAGCACTGTGGGGGGTGTGACTGTCTTCAGTGATTACAGATTCCTAGCAGGATGTCAGCTCTTCAGTGCAAGGAGCTTTTCTGAGCATGGGTAAGTAGAAATTTTAAAAGCTATATTGCTTGGCTGGATTTGGGCAGTTTAATCCAATGTACCACACGCCAGACGTCATCCTGTCTGCTAGATTTTGGGTTCTAGATTACAATCACTGGAACATTAAACATTTTGAAAATGTACATATACATATAAACATATATTTTTCCTAATCTTATTTTTAGAAGTAGATTAATCACTTTGCTGAAATTAAAAAAAAAGTAAATACTATCCAGCCTTCAGCAGGGATTCAGCACAACTGATTTCAGCTCAAGCACTTAAAATTTTTTGAAGCTATAAGCAAACAAAAAGGTGTATGTATGGTGGCAAGTCTGGATTACACTTGAAAATGGATGCTCCTATCTACTTGTCCAAAGACATTAAAAACAAATGTTAAGTTCAGGTCTTTTTCAGAAGCTTTCTCTGAGGTATTTTCAGTGGTATCAACAGAGCCACTGCACAAGGCATTTCAGGACTTTAGCTAGATTGGCACTGTAGATTTGTGTTCATTGAGCAGTTGTGAGTGAGGAGCCTATAAGCAAGTCTTAAAGCTTCCACAGAGGTAAAATTATATTGCTGACAATGAAAATTAATTTAGAGGTTGTGGGGCATCTGCTGTGTATGGGAGAAAGAGCATTCAAATTAGACAAACATTTAGGAAAGATAAGAGTAGTGCAGTACACTGAACAATGAGAATTGAAAAACTTAACTGAAGGAAAGAGGAAATGAAAGATGGAGGAAATTATCTATTATGTCACACTGCTTTAGTAAAGAGCAAAATGGACGCAAATCAAGCCAAATCATGCTCTTCTGTTGCTGTGATACAGGTAGCTTTACAGCAAGACTGGGTGACCTGAAATGCTTGACTTGGCCCTGGGAGACCCCCTAGATATAACCATCATTTTTGAATTCAGAAAATCTGTCTGCCGTCTCCTCTATTTCAGTATTTGTGAGTGACACATCATTGTGCTGAGAACCAACTGATACTGCTCATCTTCAAAGTATGCCATCAAAGTGTCTCTAACAAACTTGGCAATGCACTCATATTAATCAATAGTATAGTGTAATTCCTAATCTCAAACAATGCAGCAAGAAAAGACCAGGTTGAGGTATTGTAGCATGATACTGAAATTGAAAGGATCCTGCTGCTATGGAAAGGGGATAGAGATGTGTGATGCATCCCAAGCACACTAAAGCACTATAATACCAGTCAGGAACATTCCACAAAATTTCATAATACTCGAGAAATTACACAAAATTTTGTTGTCTGAATTTTCCATATGGTGTCTTGAGAAGGCAAGTAAAGACAGTAACAGAAGGGGCTGAGAGCCAGCAAGAAGGCAGGAATGCACTGCTGATTTTTACTACTTTTACCTGTTTTGATGAGCAGACTTTTATCTTTTCCTCCTGTTAGAGGAGTTTGACCGTGTGTCAGTTATACTATATTTTGAATAGTACAACTCCAGCTGAGCCAGGAAATCCAGTTTTTACAGAAGATTTTTTGGAGTAATTTGCAGTGGATGTCTTGGCGAAGGTTCTTATAAATCACTCCAACATTGTGATCTGGGTTGGAGAAAAAGCTAAAATAGCACCTGCGTTGTCTTTCTGAAAAAAAAACAAAACCCAAGGTCTACTTCATGTATGCACATGTTAAAGAAGCCAAGCTTTAAGTAATATTTGTAACAAGTAGGTTTGTAAAATAATCTGTAGATTGCTATAGATGCTATAGACTACTTGTCAGGTAATTGTAGAAGACAAACAAACCAACTCCCCCCTCACGTCAATCCCCCAACAAATAATTGCGTTATTTGATTAAAAGATTACTTATTTTTATATTCAGAAGGTGTTTTTGTTCAGGAAAAATGTTATTCAGTATAAATAGATCACCTACTTCTGCCTGTGACAGCATCAAGAAAGAGGAATATTTAAACTGGAGGGCTGTAGTTAGCTGCATTACAAGACATAGTACAAGAATTTATTCAGGTCAGAAAAAGTATCCTTAAAAGTGGAAATAAAGCCAAAGTGATGTTAATAAAACTGAACATAGAGATTGGCTATGAGGAGAAAATATGTGAAGGTACCTAGAAACGCTAAACAGGAATTGTTGAAGTATCTCAGAAATAGAAAGCCTGCAGGAGTCATTAGGTCTGCTAGACCACCAGAGGATAGTCATTCCAAAATGATCAGGAGATGGCAAAGAAAATAAATTCTTTTACTCTAGTATTCTCAAAAGACAAAGAAGAAATATATGCACTAACAGAATTCTTTACAGATAATTTCAGAGATGTACTGTTAGTGAGCCAAAAAGCGGTGAATAATTCAGAGAGTCTGGAAGGTAAATAAAAGGGATTTTACAGTGTATTTCAGAGAGAAACCCCCAAACTGAGTCACTAATAAAATACATCATTTAGGTAACATTTTAAATGAGTTCTTAATTAACATCATGATTTCTTTGTAAATAAACTCTAAAGGATTTTTCTGAAAACTGAATGGGAGAATGAGTCTCACCACTCGCATGATATATTGGAAACTCAGCTCATGTAGGAAAAAATGCAAGAAATTTCGGACAGTAGAAGTGTTTGTATGTGAAGGGACATTGAACACACAGATTGAACAGCAAAACATAGAAAGTAAAGTAAGGTGAATGGTACTGTGAAGATGCAGTATTTTGCTTTTTTTCCCGCCACTGGCTTGAGATGGACATCCAGGAAGGACACTGATGAAGGTCATGAGGAAACCCTCCTTGACTTTCTGAGCTTTAGGTCAGGCGTAGGTTCACCCAGCTGACTTCCAGTGTTTAGCAGCATTGCCCAGGTGAGAAGTCTGCATTCCAAACACTAAACTTCATTTTAAACTCCCTCTGCAATCAGGGAGGAATTAGCAATTCACCTATGAAAAGTCAGAGTTGTGCCCTTGTGTCTCTCCCTCCATGGAGAATGAACTTAGAACAATGCCTGAAATTAGGCAGGGTATATCCAGCATGTTGAGTAAGAATTAACAATGAGGTTTAATCTTCTTTTCTTCATAACCTTGATGGAAATGTATTAGTCTTCAAGTCAGACAATGGTAGTGCTCTTCATGCTTTATGCTGATGGGGGAAACAGCATTTTCTATGAACCATAATGGCAGCCAAAAGAAAAGTAACGATCAGTTGGAAAAGTTAGACTATTCTCAATATAGTTTCATGCTTCAATGCCTTTCTAGAGATGGCCAAGTAAGAAAAGTATCCCTTTCTGCATAATAAATGATTAACTGTGCATCTCCAATCACATCTGGAAAGCATTTCTGAGTTTCATTCTGAATAGCTGACATTCTCTGTTAATGGTTTTGTCAGCATATGCTTCTTTTGCTTCTTGCAAAATATTTGATAAAATATTAATGTAGAAATAAAGCAACAAAAATACAAACCACAATTTTTCCTACTTTCTGATAAATCAGTATGGCTCAGCATAAGTTTACCAACAATTCTTTCCCCCATTTACACCATTATCAGAGTAAAACATGCTACTTTTCCTGATTTGCTCTGAGACTATGGGAGGGAGACTAGAAAGCAGACAATCCCAGCCAGCAATGAAAGGGAGGGAGAGCTTGCACAGCAGCCAGACTGGAAAGAATACCCCACCCCTCCAAACTTCTGGGGAGAACATTCTTTTTCCAGCAGCTGGAAGTGGACTGCAGTTGAAAAAAAAAAAAAAAAAGGAAAAAAAAAAGGTAGAAAAATAGATTAGGAAATAATAAAGGGCTGGGCAGATCAGCTGGTGACAATGAATGTTTTTTGCCTTCAGAAGCTAAGAAGCAAAACCAAGTAGGGCAGATTAGAGCTGCCCCTTTCCAGAAGCGAGAGGGGTGAGGCTGAGTGTGGCAAGTGGGGAATACAGGCTGCTGGGTGGAGTGGGTGGATAAAGTGGGTGTGATTTGTGACACTCTTTGGGAAGGAGCCACCATGGCACACTGTCCAGCCAGCTTTGCAGTCAGCCTCCTCTGGCACAGTGATGCATTTAGATGAGAAGCATTAGACTGCCATAAAAATTCAAATGATGCACCACAAAACAAAATGATACAATTTGATAGTAACTGCCAGTTAGCACTTTCTGGTCAATATGATGATCATCACTTAATTATAGGCTTGTTTGTGGGAAGTTCAGCCTTCTAAGAGCTCTACTTTTGAATATAACTCAGTGATTAGAAACAGCTATTAACAGGTTGGTGCCGTTATTCATCCCGAGTCCCTAAAGGAGAAATTAGAAATCCTGTTTGAAAATGAAATATGACCACTAGAGGATGCAGTCAAGATCCTGAATGAGTGAGGCATCCTATTCCTCAGTCATGTTCTGCAAGACCAGCCAGAATATAGAGTAAATATTGTCTGGAGTATTTGGGTAAATAAATGACAGTGCAGAAGTTGAGGTGAGTTTATCAACAAAGTAGTGTAACTAAGATAATACAGAACTCAACCCACAAGCCCTGCTTTTATTTAACTTCTACTTCTTTTGCATTGTCTATGGGTTTTCATTTGTTTTCCTTTTCCTTTGTTTCTCTGTTCTTCACATTACCTGTTATTTTTCCATCCCTCCAATCCACACCCTACTGTTATCCTTTGCTAGTGGTTACCTTCTCATCTGACAGTTAATAAGTCATTCAGTCTGCTGGTTGAACCCGGGATACACCTGTTCTGAGCACTTAGGGGTACCTTAGATTCAGCTATTTATTGAACATATTCAGTAAAAAAACAAAATTATTTTTTAAAATCTTTATCTCATTTCATATTTATTTGCTTACTACTTTATTTGATTGATTTATTTGTTCCCCATCCATCCGGCCCTCAGCCACCAACACTTGCTTAATCTTGTTTTCTCTCTCATAACCACAATTACTCACCCACAACCAGTAGATCATCCTCATTTAGGAAATTACTTGCCATTTGGAGAGGGCAAAAGGGATACCAGCAACAACAACAAAGTAATCCAGGACCAAAAGAGGAACTACTGGCTGTTAATTGAGATATAGGGGATGTAAAAAAGCCCAAAAGACCCAAAATCAACCCTTGAAAGTAATATGTTTTTTTAAACAGACTAGAAAACAGATTGCCAGTGCTGCTCATCAGTAGGGAAAATTCTCTGATAAAACACAGGGAAAGGTGATTACCCCTGTGATTATCACGTTGCATCTAAATTAAAGGTGAGCAGATTGTTTCAACTTGTCCATGTCTTATTTTACTAATAATTATTTAATTTTTAAAAATTACATTTTTCTTGATACTCTCTCTTGTTTATGGTGTATGTATCTCTTCCTTACATCACACCTCCATTAGTCAGGCTTTTCTAATGTATTTATGAATATTTTTCTGATTTTATTGCTGATATCTGCTATTTGGCTTTGGCTGAGGCCTGGATTTTGCAATTGAAATCTTCACATGACTTCATTGGACTGGGGAACATCATAAGGGTCTTACTTCATGAAATCAGTATAGAATTAGACCTGTGTGTAGATTAAAATACCAAAATATATGACATATAAAATGGAATATACAGTATCAACTGATTAATGTTAGCTCTGGCATATAATTTTTTCATTTTTCCTTATTTCACAGTTTTAATGCAGAATGCAAAAACCTCATTTTTGTGTTTAATTCTAAGTCAGTTGTGAGGCAAAAGGTTGATAGTGGCTAAATTCAAGACATCCAACATCAAAAGAAATTTTCAGCATTTGGACAAAATAAAAACAGGTGTGAATAAAATATCATATTGCAATAGTAAGTGTTATTAAAGCCATTAAAGTGCATTTGAATCAGGTGTTCTATTCATTTTCAAAGCTGACATTTGTAAATGTGTATGGGCAGAACTCTTGTAAATTTAAAACAGAGTATTAGGACTTTGGAATCTGTAGCACAATCGTACTGTGTTTTGGTGATACATAATAATTCACAATTTTGTGTCTTTGAGCAGGGGCCATTCAGTTTTTGTTTCTGCATGGTGTTCTTGTTGGTTGGCATATGTAGTAAGAACAAAAAAGTTACTAAAAAAAGATATTTGTTGCATTCTGGCATAGGTATGTAATGTCTTTGATATCACACTTAATTACATATCCTCAATATCTGTTCTGACAAACGGTTTTCAGGATTTTTTTTGTAATTTGCTAACTGCTTTTAAGTTAGAGCTGTTGTATTTCCATCTTGTCCTTTTAATATATGTCGTGACAGTGCGAGTCTCAGACAACCTTTCTGTAGTTTTGAAGGAAAATAGGAGAAGTTGCATTATCCTTTCTGTCTATGAAACTTACTTCTGAAGTGAATGCCATACATATTTCTGAAATGAATGCCAAATGTATTTTGTAGAAGGGAGTGCCATTGAAAGCCAAGGCAGGCAATTTATACCATGCATAATAATGATATTAATTTTTATGGTGTGTATAAGTTACATTTTGATTAGTTTTTTGCATGATTAAAAATTTGCAAAGCCTTTATGGCCCCCAGGAGCCTACCTGTAATAAACAGCTCTCACCTTCCAAACCATAAAACAGGTCTGCAGTACTTGAACATTACAGCTAATTGCCTTGCTACATCAAAGGGAGCACCACAAGACTGAGAAAAATCACAGAAGCGGGGGGTGGGGAGCGAGGGGCAGTTTCACCTCTAAAGGTTATGTGTTTGTGGCTTGGTGCAGCCTGTAAAGTTATGGCCTCAGAACTGCTGTTTGCGATTAAGTTGATGGGGAAAGTCTATCCCGCAATCTCTCCCTGCTGCTGACACAGAGTCTTTGTTCACATTCAGATTTCTCAAACTGTTGCCAGGGTCAGGCTGAGGTCAGACACCACGATGATGTATAGGAGAACATGTCTGGGAATTTCTCTCACACTTAAAACACATACCAGAAAAACAGGAGAGCACCCTGCAAAAATTGTCTGATGAGACCCAGATGATACTGTAGCTTTTCTTTTAGTACCTTCATAATTTTCTTTCTCTTTGCCTGACACACACACAATGTTTTATTAATGTGTGCCACGATAGCCCTTACAATTTTATGTCCCCTCAAGATAAGGACACTCAGTAGCACTTTGACACTTCATTTTCCAGCCCAGGGGGATTGGGCCAGTAAATCTAGTAAAAGAAGCAATGCGTCCGTTCCCAAGGATGAGTCGAAAAGGGATTGCCATCGGCTCCGTGAGGCCACGGGGCCTGACACTGGATACGAGCCTCGTGTGCGCGCTCAGCGCTAACACAGCCCGAGCCAGGCATGATCACAGGCGCGCAGCATCCCGAGCCGTGCTCCCCGCCACCCCGACAAACACAGCCCCTCTTCCAGCTGCAGCAGGGATACCTACCATGTTTGATTAGCTATCAGCGTGGGAGGAGGCGGGGGACTGCAGGGAGGAGACCGCTCACACAGCATGAGAGGGCTTGCCATTTGCATGGAATTTTTTTTTTTTTAATATGCAGTTATTTTTTAAAAGAAGGGACCGTCTTTCTCCCTGCATTGCTCCAAAAAGTGGACGCACATGCTTAGTCCTAACCTATTGTATTTCCGTTTCAATCCAAAACACATTGATCTGCCGTCAGGATTTTTTTGAGGGGGTATGGGAGAAAGTCTGTTTCCAAAATTGCTGCTGTGTTTTTGTCTTCCGATTTACAAAAGGTTTTGCAGAGAGTTGAGAATCGGATAGGTTTGCCACATCGATCTGAGGGCTGTTTGCCTAGGCATAGAGTTTCAGTGTAGGGCTGGCAGTAAGGCAATAGGCAGCAATTTTTTTGTGCTCAGCTGCTACATATGACAGAGGATATTTCATTCGGCTGTCAGAATGTTATTAATAAAACATGGGGTGCGAAGAGGGCCACTATTTCCCCTTTCAATCACTATAGCATTTACAATGAAAATTTTATGCAGTGTGTAATTTTCAGTTAATGCTTGACACTTAAAATGTCGGTAGCTGCATTTTGTATGGTTTCTGAAGGGTTAATTGTATCATGTTCCCTGCATAAAAGCTCTGCTTATCAAAAGTGAATAGAAGAGTGTATGCAAATGTGTGTCTGTGACCTTTTGCCTTTCCAGGGTTAATTTATATGGTCATTAAAGATTTTATGAAATTGAGCGGCCTGGTGCTTTGAATCCCATTTTACCTTCACCTCCTAATTTATATAATTCCTACCTGAACAGGGAAATATGATTTTTATTTGTGTGTGTGTGTGTGTGCTGCAATGAAAACAGCATGCTGTGCTGTAGGGAGTTACAAGTCTGGTTATCTGGCATTACTCAGATTGCTAAAAATTCATTAAAATGTGACATCAGCACAGTGAGAGACAAATGATCACAGGATGAAAAGGAACAGTGGGCCTTTCACGGATTAGTGCTACACAGCCCCAGCATAGAAGCTAACTGCATAAACAGATTAATCCACCAGTAGCAGCATAGCTAAGATTTACCGAATAATTAAATGGGCTTGAGTTACTGTGAAGATTTCCATGTAATCTAGCTGGTGTGAACACGTAAGTGAGGTGTGGGTAACGCTGCTTCCTCAGAAGCCGTTCACCAAGTTGCATCATTTATCCTGAATGGCTCCCCCTGGAGACAAAATTTGAGACTTCTCCCGCAAAGCCAGAGGTTTATATTTAATACAGTACCTAATACCTAATACTTACTTACTGCAATTAGCGGGATACTGCTGCACTAATAGGATTTATATTTGAGTTCTCCTTTTTTTTTTTTTTTTTTTTTTTTGGCTCCAAGATGCATTTTTACATGTGCTTGCTTTTGTTCCAGCCTGTGGGGGGTGTGTGTGTGTATGCGTGTGTGCGCATGCATGTGCATGTATTTTAACACAAATCATTTCTAGCCAAAGAATATGAAATGACAGGCTTTAAATCTGTCACACTGGGGGAAAACAGGTACTCTTGTAAAGACACAGTCAGGTTTTGAAATATTGCAAATTATTTAGAATTAATATCCAGCCTCTTTAAAGCACTGTTCTTTCCCTTTTCTTCCCCCCAGCCCTTCTTCCCCCTCTGTTTTGCCACCCTCTGTTAGTGCTGTTTTTATTACAGGACATATTTTTTAACTGCTATTAACTGGTCGCTGAGTTCCTTTCCTGAGATCTTTTCTGTGTTTGTCCACAGAAGAACAAGGTGAAGACACAGAGGGGTCCGCTAAAAGTACATCAGTGGCTGTGGCTGATGATAAAGATTCAAGTGAGAGAGACAATAGTGAAGGCAAAAAATCTAGTAAAGACTCTGGTAAGATGCTAGAATTTTGTTTTCCCCCTTTTTAAACTTATGAAATGCTCTTTCATTTTAAACTGTCTGGACATTCCCACTACTATTCATTGCATGTGCATTTTGCATGTGATTTCTATCAGTAGCCTCCCATTGACCTATTTTTAATCATAACCATCTGACAGGATAGATGCGGATAAGTTGAAGAATATTACAGGACGACCAGTGAGATTATTTTTTAATCAAATCAGTTTGTGTGCTTGTAATTTTTTAAGCGCCTTTCATTAATCTTAGCTGTACTTGTGATTCCTCTGATGGCATATTAATTTTTCATAAGCATAGGATTAGGTACCACTTGAATTTTTTCTTCAATCAGGTTTTGCCCCCCTTTTAACCCAGAGAATGTGGGGTTTTTTGTTATTATTTTTTGCTCTTGCTCACAGATTAGTTACTCCCAAGAATCTGGCCTCTTCCTGGGCATTTATTTGAAGCATTTGCAAAAAAATACACAAAATCCAGTGAAAAAGTTTACAGATGATTCAGCCTAAGAAAGAGGAAATATCATTGAAAACGGATTATGGGTTGGATAATTTTGATCTCCTGGAATAGACAAAGCCCAGTAATGAAAGCTACTGTCTTTGAAAACAAAACCTCTATGTCATGACATTTACTTGTGCACAAACAAACCCAGGGCCAGCATCTGGTGTAGATACCCAAGGCTTTTTCTGTGTTTGATTTGGCAAATATGTGACTTCACCCATGCTTTTTATGTATGAGATGGAAATCTATGGTCACAATGAATATTACATTGGCTACTTTTGCCGCACGCTATACCTAGTTACATTATGTTGGATTCACTGAAGCAGAAGAAGTGCTGAAACAGGTTGAAGCCTATTAGTTTCAGGTAGTCATATATCTTTTCCTTGTGTGCTGATGACAGCAGCATACAAAGGAGGTTGTATTATCCATAAAGACATATAGTTGTAGAGAAAATATCATTTTACATCTGAGTTTCTTTACACCCAAATTTGCTCATACTGCAGTTTGCTCTTTACATATTAAACATTTTTGAATTTATTTCCAAAAAAACCCCTGTAGATGGCCCTTTCTATGCCAAGTCAATTCAGAAGACTGACTTAAAGATTAAAGCTTCCTTTAAGTTTGGTTGTTGATGGGCTAAGGTCAGTACCCATCACAGTTTACAACCTTGACTGCTCTTCAGTCGCTTTATTTTCTGAGATCAAGAGACTGAGGGAAGGCCGATGATGACAAGGATGATGTTGAGCAAGAAACTGTGTTGTGGTTTAAAATATATATTCCCCTTGGCTGGCTCTCTGACTTGGTCAAAACTGTCTGCAGTGCAGTAAAGCCATGCTCCCAGGCTGACACAGGTCCTCCTTTGGCATCTCCTCAGGGGCTGGCCTGGGCACCTCCTGGGAGAGGGGTGGCAGCCACTTGCAGCCTGCATTTCCTACCATACCCTTTGCCTAGGGGACAGTGTGAACCACTTCAGGGAGTTTATAAGCCCTCTCTTTTTCTTGAGATGGTCCATCTACAGTTGTTTAGGAAAGAATAAGGTATTAAAGATCCAGCAAAAAAAAGAAAAAAAGGGGGAAAAAATGGAATCTGGAAAAAAAATACTGAAGGGGAATTCTCAAAATTCCACCAGGATTAGCCACTCATAAGGGCCAAGTTTAATTAGGACAAACCTATATCCAGATGCCTACTGGGTGCACTACAAAAAACCAGCATAATTGTTCTGCATTCCCGTGCCAGCAATTACACAAATAACTTTGCAGTAAGATTCATATAAAAACAAGGGCTGAAATACATGATTGCCTTTGTGCTTTGCAGAAAATAGTTTGTACTGTAAAATCCTGAATCTTTTATAAACTTTAGTTTTCCTAATCTAAATTAATTCTGCATATGTAAGATTCTGACCATCATCTTAATTTTCACTCATCTGACAAGTATTTCTAATGACTGCATAACTGCTTATGTGTAATTGAATGTTAATTTAGACTTTCTCATGAATTGAATGTTGCAAGTCTTGCCAAAGAAATCTCAGGAAAACCAATAAATTAATCACAATACTAACAAGTTAGACAGGAAAGTGGTGTGACCCTTCTTTAGCACAGAATCTATTAGACAAGAAAGGATTAACATGTATTTAGTAACAGTGTGTTTGTGTAAGCTGTTGTGCTGCATTGCTTACCTTATCTCAAGTAGTAGAGCTTTCAAAATGAGACTTGGCAATATGCAAGTTATATTTGTTGAATATTCATTCAGAATAGAAAAGCCTACTAATGCCTCATTTATATTGTCATTTAAATCTAGTGCCACTTTAGATTAATTATAATCCAAATTACAGCTCTATGCAGTGCAAGAATTAATATGGAATTTATCCAGATTAATACATTTGCATTGAAAATGTAATATGTCTCTGCCATGGCTAAGGGGAGCACTTTTTAATAAGGTAGTAAACATGAGGAAGGATGGAAATTAACCTTCATTATTGCAATGAAAATTATCCTTTCATTCTACTCTAATTAGAAAGAATACTCTACCAGTAATTATAATTTTAGAATTATTTTGAGTCTGAATAACATCATCTGATGTGTCAGAAGTCTTGAATTATGCAATCTTTATCAAATACAAAGATTCATAAATAAGAAAGTAGTGGTTTTGTCATGGCTTTTCCTGGATTTTTTCCTTACTAGTAAATGTACTGTATTAACTTTCTCCCTCTTATTAGTCAATAAGCACAAACATTTTTATTTTTATTTTGGGGCTTCAAAATATGTTATGAAGGTGATGACATCTGAATTGCAGTGAATTGTGTCATTTTTATATTAGCAATCCTACACAAGTTAAATAATTCTGTTACTGACAGTCTATTCCATGGCACTTATTTATAATTAAACTCGTTTTTTAGCTAAATGTATTTAAATTACATAAGCTGTGTATTTTATATTATAAAAAGAATTGCAGTTGTGTTTCCCAATTGCAAAAATAAAGTCTAACCTACAAATAATGTGTCTCAGGAATAAAAAGTGAGTATTTAAAACATGAATAACCACTGGATTTGGTCTTTTCCTACAACTGCCTGGTAAGAATGGCATGGCAGTGGAACATCTGGCTGTGAAAAGAGTGCCACACAGCATACTCAAGACCATAATATTTTCTCTTCTCTCTCCCTTCTCCTTGGATACCATTTCTACAAGACCATAGCTGTTTACAGCTTTTCTACAAAAGCTCCCTGAAACAGAATTCAGCACGGAAAGCAGAGCATTGGTATAGCGAGACAAGGGACTGAGCTGTAGTAGCTGGACCATTGCATTAAAAGCTGAACTCTGCTTTTGGCATGTTCACTGTGGCTCAGGGACTCTGGTCTTCACCATGTGCAGTGGCTCCCCTGTGCCAGAGGGCAAAATCAACCACCCTTTTTCTATTCTTTAAAGCTCACCAGAAGTTCCAGACTCAGTTACATTACTATTGGCCAGATGTAACCTCAGTCATATAAGAAGTAACAGTGTTTGGGGTTGAATGAATCCAGGGCCAAATGACAACAGAAACAACAAAGCCTCTGTAAACTTTGACAGTTTATATAAATATCGTAGTAAACATTGTAAAAAGCTGTGCTTTGTTATGCATTTATTGACCCCAGCACAGTGTTTTATAACTCTATGGTTTTATTATATTAACCGCAAAAGAAATTTAACCAAAAAACCCCCCCTTGTTTTTATGGAAACAAGAACTATGTGTTTCATGAGTATTATAGGCCCTTTGAAGTAATTAAGTTATTCCATCCTGTGGTGGAAGATGATGTGTAATATTAACCTTGTGTGTGCCCAGGCGCACACAGAGTGCACTTCAAGATAAATTTTGCTAGCAGTTAAATTTCACCGCCAAAACACAGTTAGATGCATTTCCACAAGTAAATTTTGAAGAAGATTTTAGTTGGTAATTTCTGTAACAACCAGTTGAGAACAATCTAGTATGATGAGGGGAAGAGAAGGTGGAATTTTTTCATTTTGTGTTTTAAATTCAGCTTCCAGTTTAACAGTGTCCGTTTACATCAGCTGAGATTCTGGCCCATTTGTCTTTAAAAAGGACATTTTAAAAGTGACATATTAATAAGGTAAGAAACAGTAGAGAAGTTTTTGACAGTTGGAAATGAAAAGAGGTTAATAATTTGAATCTGCCTTTCTAAAACCCAAGAAATAACCTTTCTCTCTTAATATAGTGTGTCACTGTTTTACTTCCCGTAATTCTCACAGTTGAGATACTTAAATAATATGTAAATATAGATAGGCCAGGGAGTACTCTATTAATAGTCATAAAGCAAAGTGAGTAATAAAATGGTGCCTTATGTGATTTCATCACTTAGGTTTTACCTTTAAGCATAGGTAGTCCTTTGGGTTGTTGGCCCAGCAGTTACTGAGCAGTCTAAAAGAGGCCTCCAGGACTTGTTCCTGAGAGTGCAAAAATTCAGGGGGCTCCAGAAAGTGACTTGTTCAGATAATAAATCAGTGATGACAAATTGGTCATTATAAATAGCGATATATGGCATGAATAAGCTTTAATTTGAGCTAGAACATGCAAAAATCACTAGCCTAAATTACACCAAAAGAAATAATTAACAACTTAGGAATGAAAATCAGGGTGTGCAGAAATCACCATTAATATATAAGTCATAAAATATGTTTTATGGGTTTTTTTTAAAAAGTGCCTTTCGGAAAATGTCCCTGTATGACTCACTTTTCAATTGGTTATTATTTTACCAGGAGGATTTGATATTTACCTTGAAAACAGTTATCTTATTTTCCTTCTCTTTAACGTTGTCTTTGTAAGATCAAATACTGCACAAAGTCTATATGAAAATAATAATAATAATAAAAAGTTCTTGATTTGGTGTTTTCTTTATTCATGTTTACTTTGTTGCCAAAATATCCATGAACTTATTTTTAAATTAATCCTAGGTTATTGTGCAATGAGGTGCAATTTGTTCATTTATATGAACCTTATGTGGATTGAAAAAAATCAAGATAAATCTTCATGCACAGCATACAATCAGATTACCCCTGGACTATATATTTACGTTGGGTCTGATAGCAATCAATGGTTTAGCTTCATTGCATTTCAAGATGTATTTGCACCCAGTGTCCAGTGATAGTGTCCTCACCCTGGAAATAATTTAGTTGCAAATTGACTGGAAGATGGTGAAAATTGAAAGTTAAAATTAGAAATACTCATAATAAACAGCAGAAAAAAGGTCAGATGATGCCGCACTATGATGAGATTGGAATGGTTGGTAAATGAGGTTTTGTGTTTGTCGTGAGATGTATGTGACATGCCTACCCAATGCTCTTGTAATATCCAGCCTAGCAGAAGAGATTATCTGGCAAATTGACGCTAGAAAGAATTTTCTGATGGACTGGGAAATTAGAATTGCACTCTTTTCTTTGATGTGTGCAAGACTGGGCCACATTACACAGCTAGCTCAGGCATAATATTAAATATAGTATTTAATACTTAATAGTACAACTATCTATAGAAAACAATTATATTCTGTTTTTGATCACAAATGCCAGACTATAAAAATTCACAGTGTAAACATCTAAAGCAATCCCAAATGACTGATCTTTGTGTATAATTAATATTAAGTTAGCTCTGAAATCCTATTCTCCACAGTATTTCTTTTAGAGCCTCGCTATATTTAGCTTCAGAATAGTAACCAGGCAGGAGTTATCAAAACAGCACAATAATTATATTGCTCAGACAGTTTAGAAAAGAGAGAGGGTAATTAAACAGCAGCAAATTAATTATTTTGGAAAACAGGCTTTTTAAACAAAAGCTGATTTGTTTTAATGTAATACACAAATTCATACTGAGCTGCTAAAGAAAGAACGTTATTGATTAGTCTTTAAAGGCAACCTAGGGTTATCTAAACAGTAGAGAAGAGTCCATTTTGAAATGTATTTATAGAGTATCAAGGATAAAAGTGTATTTTCACCTTTGTGCGTACCAGAATTGTTTTATTCAACTTTATTTTTTCTCAGAGTTTAAAAAACAAGCAAGCAAACAGAAAAAGACCCTCAAAGACAATACAGACCTTTGAAGTCAGAGCCTCTTTTAAACCAGGATATTTTAAAGTTTAAAATATGTTCTTAAAAATTATGTTTCCAAAACAGGAATAGTCACACCAGAGAAGGAACCAAAAGTGAACACTGTGGTAGGGGCACAACAGCTTCTTCTGGCAAAAGAAGAGGATGGTGCAGCTAAAAAATCAAAGCCTCCAGAGGACAATAAATTTTGTCATGAGCAGGTAAAAGGAAATGTAACAATTTAATTGCATTCTAGAACTCTTTTTCAAATAACTCAAGAATGAAACAGAGATGATATGCTGTTAAAATAGCTATATCAGCAAGTTATAAAAAGCACATTGACTAATAGCCTGCATCTTAACTTGATTTTTTTTCAGTTCTATCAATGTCCTTACTGTAACTACAATGGTAGGGACCCAAATCGTATCCAGATGCATGTCCTGTCACAGCATTCAATGCAGCCTGTTATCTGCTGCCCCCTCTGCCAAGATGTCCTCAGCAACAAAATGCATCTCCAGCTTCATTTGACCCATCTGCACAGTGTGTCGCCTGACTGTGTGGAGAAGCTGCTCATGACAGTAAGTGCTCCAAATACTGATACACATGCTACACAAACATACTTGGGCCTTGTGGGCAATGTATTTGTTGTGATCTAGTATTCAGGTAGCCTGAGGAGGCGAGTGGGTCAGGACTCTTAGGTTCTCTTGTCAGCTCATCCAGTGACTGCTATCCCTTGGGAAAATGGCTGAAGGTGGATTTCACAGATGCAAAAAGCCTGTAATTCCTCATTGACATTAACTTTGGAAAGGTCAAGCCAGTCCATGTCTCTAAGTGCATGCCTGAAAATTTGGTCTAATAATATCCATGTCTCAGAAGTATTGTGACTTCCGTTTGTAAAATAATAGGAACTCCCTGAAGAATGTATTTCCCAAATGTAGAAGGATTCCTGGGTATACCTCAACTGTGCATTACATTACGTGAAATTCACTGTGAAATAGCAGTTCAAATATCCATTGAAAACAATGTCAGTAAAAACACAATCAGGCCTAGTACGTATTTGTTATTAGTGCATAAATTCCGTTAGAAAACAGACCTCCTGAGACACACTGACTCTGGTTGTCATGCTTTCTTAGATGGAAATGTACTTGGAAATCTCAGTGGTCCAACTTCTTATGTACTTATTTCTGTATCCATAAATGACTCCTTCATTTATATGGGTGTGGTTATAAACCTACCAAGTGGCAAAACTATTAGAAAGAATTCAGAGCTTTTGACTGAAGGTCTAGAGTTCCTTGTGCTTAGAGCTGATGAGCAAATACACACTTGGGGATCTTCTTTTCTTTTCCTCGGTTTTCTACTAATTAGCTCAGAAAGACCATGTAATTTTGGCCCCCTGAAAGGAAAATGTAGTAGAAATTTAACTTACACAGACCCTTTTAGGAAAATGGAAAATATGGAAATTTTCCCCCTCCATTTTGAGCAGCATTAGCTTTCTTCTCAAGTTCTTTATGATTCCCTCTATGCTGATAATGAAGCAACTTTGAAATCTTTCCTCATTGAGTACTGAGGAGTTGTCCCAATATTTCTGAGAGGGGAAAAAGCCCCAATGTTTCCTAGACAAAAAGATTGTAAAATATATTCTGCATAGTTGAAATTGTCATAGTTACTAACACTAATATGCTCTGTCCATAATTGAACCCTGTGACAACAAAGTAAATAGTATTTATAACAAATTTTTCTTCTCTGGGACATTTACATTTCTCTACATAATTTTTTTTAGAAGTCCTTCCCTTCCAAGTAAACTCAGTCATTAGTCCTATGAGAGGATGCCATTAATGCCATATTTAAATCACAAATGTACTAAACCCAGGGTTTTTAAAAATGTTTGTGTATATATATACACATATATATATATACATGTATATTTATATGTAATTCTTATGTATCCAATGTTAGAGGAACAAAAGATACTTCTACTCATAGCTCATAAGGAATGTAGCTTCTACTACCTATTTACAACTCAAAAGTCCTTTCTGTGCATAATCTTTCTACCGCTGCATGAAGGAAGTCATATTCTTCTGTTAGAGAAGAGGAGCTGCAGCCCAGTGTGTACTGATTTACCCAAGGTCCTTTAGACAGAATCTGGCAGTGCAGGAACTTGAACTTTAACTTGTTGAGTCTTAATAGGACAGTCCCATATTTCTCATATGATTTTATTTTAATGAGCAAGGCAAAATAAAAACATGAATCATTGAGCAAATATTCATGTCAACTTAGCTAAACCGAGTCCTACCAGATTAAGAGTACATCCTTCAAAGATTTTTGTCTAACTTTGAAAGCATAACTCAACAGGCAAAGCAATCTGAAGAAGATACATAAGCAATTGAAGGCAAGAAAAAGAAAAAATCTAATTTTAAGTGGAAATAAGTTGTTACTTCTCTATTGGAATAAATATATTTTTCTTTCAAAGATCATGGAATGTCCAGCATTTATGTAAAAAAAAAATACAGGTGAAGAAAAGTGGGAATGCCCACAGTGAAGGACTGACTGGTCACCGAATCTCAACCTGATCTTTGTCTTTGGAGGATATCCTAGGAGAATTCCCATGATAAATCTGGTGACCCTGGCAAAGTCAGCAAAACCTTCTTTGTGGTGGTATTGAGACCAATGGAATATTGTGTGCATGTAGCTTTATAGCATCCCCTTATTGTGGCTTATTTTGAGTTGATTCTCCACCAAGGGACTCAGTGATGCTCTGGATTGTGATTTTTCAGAAACCATTATCAAGGACTGAATCAGGATCCTGATTTAATACTGACGGTCATCCAGATATGGTGTATCTTTTGAATTATAATTTCATACTGTTGTATAGTATTAAATAGTGGGACTTTTTCTGTAATAATACCATATTCTTGGTTTTCAAAGGTTCCTGTACCAGATGTCATGATGCCCAATAGTATGCTATTGCCAGCAGCTGCTTCAGAGAAATCTGAACGTGACACACCTGCAACCATTACAGCTGAGGGATCTGGGAAATATCCAGGTATGCAACAAAAAGCCCAGACATATCAAAGCTAGATATGGGCAATTTAGAAATAAATTACTTGTTACTTAGTAAAGGGAATATTTTTCTGGCTTGCTTATAGCCACAGAGGTAAAAAGATAAATGTAGCAAAGGGTCTGAATTTGGCTGAGCTAGTAGAATGCACATGTATGCCAGACTGTTTGCTTTTAATGGAGGTAAAATCAAACAGCAGTGCCTAGCCACTTTGAGGGCAGGATCCTCTTCATTTAACCAGCAAATAAGACCCAGTCCCAAAAGACAGTGGCACTTTAACCATCCATGTGGAATGTTAGGTAAGTGATTTTGTCTTAATTTCCAATAGTAGGTTTCTGATCCTGGGCACTCACTGTATTATGCACTGGTAAACTTTGCTACTTGTCACAGCATGCCTCTCCCTCTCTTCTCCAACCACTACCGTCTTCTTCCTAATCATCTGTCCTACCTATTGTCCCCATTTTTCCACACTTTCCCTCTTTCCTATGGTTTATTTCCTTTTCTTGTTTTGTGGTCCCTTTGTACCAATAAACTCCTACCTTCTGACAAAGGAAAACCCTATGCCACTTCTCGGCCAGATGCCACTGCCAGTTGTGTGTTTTGTTTTTTTTTTTTCTTTTTTAACCTCCTGTTTGTCCTGTCTACTTTGTTTTCTGGGACAAGGACAGGTTGTCATATTTTACTAAGCTGACACATGGCATACTAGATGCCTTTCTTGATTTCTGATGAAAAAATAAATTAAAATGAATACTGTGTGCTTTCTCTTCTACTTACATAAAGAACACTTCACTTTCTTTAATTAGGTGAAAGTCCTGTGGATGAGAAAAGTACCCCTGGGATCGATGAGTCAAAACCTGGAATGGAAATTAAGACTGAGGAACAGAAGCCACCTAAGGAATCTACTGAAACACCAGATTGGAATAAGAGCAGCAGTAAAGATACAAAGACCACTGACTCTATGACAGAGCAGCTAAATGAGCAGCAGAAGAAGCAACAGCTGTCTGTTTCTGACCGCCATGTCTATAAGTACCGTTGTAACCATTGTAGCTTGGCTTTTAAGACTATGCAGAAGCTTCAGATACATTCCCAGTACCACGCTATTCGGGCGGCTACCATGTGTAGCCTTTGCCAACGTAGTTTCCGTACATTCCAGGCTTTAAAAAAACACTTGGAAGCAGGCCACCCTGAACTCAATGAAGCTGAGCTTCAGCAGCTGTGTGCATCTTTGCCTGTCAATGGTGAACTCTGGGCAGAAGGTGAAAGTATGGCACAAGACGATCATGCACTAGAACAGGAAATAGAAAGAGATTATGAGATGGACCAGGAAGGTAAAGCAAGTCCTGTAGGAAGTGATAGTAGCTCTATTCCAGATGATATGAGCTCGGAACCAAAGCGGACCTTACCTTTTAGAAAAGGGCCAAATTTTACTATGGAAAAATTTCTAGATCCATCTCGCCCATATAAGTGTACAGTGTGTAAAGAGTCTTTCACCCAAAAGAACATTCTCTTGGTCCACTATAACTCGGTGTCCCATCTGCATAAACTCAAAAAGGTTTTGCAGGAAGCATCAAGTCCTGTCCCTCAAGAAACCAACAGCAGCACTGACAACAAACCCTACAAGTGCAGCATTTGCAATGTTGCATATAGCCAAAGTTCTACATTGGAAATCCATATGAGATCTGTGCTTCATCAGACAAAGGCAAGGGCTGCAAAACTAGAACCAAGTGGTAATATAAGTAGCGGAAATAGTGTAGCAGGGAATGTTAATAGCCCCAGCCAAGGAATGCTAGAATCTATCAGCTTACCAGCAGTTAACAGCAAAGAAACACATTTAGATGCCAAAGAATTAAATAAAAAGCAAGCTTCTGAATTAATTTCTGCTCAGCCTACACATCACCCACCCCAGTCACCAGCACAACTTCAAATGCAACTACAGCATGAACTGCAACAACAAGCTGCGTTCTTTCAACCGCAGTTTCTAAATCCAGCTTTTTTGCCTCACTTTCCAATGACACCAGAAGCACTGCTCCAATTTCAACAGCCTCAGTTCCTCTTCCCATTCTATATTCCTGGGACAGAGTTTAGCTTAAGCCCAGATCTGGGTTTGCCTGGTTCTGCCACATTCGGTATGCCTGGAATGGCTGGTATGACAGGATCACTGCTTGAAGATTTGAAGCAGCAGATACAAACTCAGCACCATGTTGGCCAAACCCAGCTACAGATACTGCAGCAACAGGCACAACAGTATCAGTCCACCCAACCCCAACTTCAGTCCCAAAAGCAGCAGCAGCAAAGTAGTAAGCTGATGAAAGCAGAGCAAAATACCTTAGTGAGTGCAGACTGCCAGCTGATAAAGGATATGCCATCATATAAGGAGTCAGAAGAAGTTTCTGAAAAACACGAGAAGCCAAAGCAAGAATTTACTAATGAAAATGAAGGACTAAAAGAAAACAAAGATATGAAGAAGCCAAAATCCTCAGAACCAGCCATCCCACCACCCAGAATAGCTTCTGGAGCAAGGGGGAATGCAGCCAAGGCTTTGTTGGAGAACTTTGGGTTTGAGTTAGTTATCCAATACAATGAGAATAGACAAAAAGTGCAGAAAAAAAGCAAGACTGGGGATGGTGAAAACACAGACAAACTGGAGTGTGGAACCTGTAGTAAGCTTTTTTCCAACATTCTTATTCTGAAGAGTCATCAAGAACATGTGCATGGACATTTTTTTCCATATGGAGCGTTAGAAAAATTTGCCCGACAGTACAGGGAGGCGTATGACAAACTTTATCCAATTTCTCCATCTTCTCCAGAAACACCGCCACCTCCGCCACCACCTCCCCCACCACCTCCTCCTCCTCCTCCTCCAACTCCTTCTCAGCCTTCTTCAGCTGGAGCTGGAAAAATTCAAAACACAACTCCCACACCCTTGCAAGCTCCACCACCTACACCTCCACCACCACCTCCTCCACCACCACCTCCACCCCCTCCACCACCACCACCATCAGCCCCACCTCAAGTCCAGCTTCCCGTTTCCCTTGATCTCCCACTTTTCCCTCCGATTATGATGCAGCCAGTGCAACATCCTGCACTGCCTCCTCAGCTCGCCCTCCAGCTGCCACCAATGGATACTTTATCTGCTGATCTTACCCAGCTTTGCCAGCAGCAGCTGGGATTAGATCCCAATTTCCTGCGACATTCTCAGTTCAAGCGTCCACGTACAAGGATCACAGATGACCAGTTAAAAATCTTGCGGGCTTATTTTGATATTAACAATTCTCCAAGTGAAGAGCAGATCCAAGAAATGGCTGAGAAATCTGGTCTTTCACAGAAAGTTATCAAGCACTGGTTTCGAAATACGCTGTTTAAAGAACGACAGAGAAATAAGGATTCTCCATATAACTTCAGCAATCCTCCTATAACAGTATTGGAAGATATCAGAATAGATCCTCAACCTTCAGCTGTAGAGCCCTACAAGTCTGACGCATCTTTCAGCAAGAGGTCATCCAGGACTCGGTTTACTGACTACCAGCTTCGTGTCCTCCAAGACTTCTTTGACACAAATGCTTATCCAAAGGATGATGAAATCGAACAGCTTTCAACTGTCCTCAACCTACCTACTCGAGTTATTGTCGTATGGTTCCAAAATGCACGACAAAAAGCTCGCAAAAGTTATGAGAATCAAGCTGAAACTAAAGACAATGAGAAAAGGGAACTGACGAATGAGCGTTACATCCGAACCAGTAACATGCAGTATCAGTGCAAAAAGTGCAGTGTGGTTTTTCCCAGGATCTTTGATTTAATTACACACCAGAAAAAGCAGTGTTATAAAGACGAAGATGATGATGCTCAAGATGAAAGCCAAACTGAAGACTCTATGGATGCCTCTGATCAAACAGTGTATAAGAACTGTACAGTTTCTGGCCAAAATGACTCGTCAAAAAGCTTGACAGTCACTGCAGCAAACTCTGGTTCTGGTTCTAGTACTCCTTTGATTCCATCACCCAAACCAGAACCTGAGAAGGCTTCTCCTAAACCAGAGTCCACAGAAAAACCAAAACAAAATGAAACCACCTCTAAGCAAACAGATACAACTTCCCAAAGCACCAAACCAGTACAGTCTACTCCAGTAACATCTTCTGACCCCCAGCCCTCAGCTTCTCAACCACCACAACAAAAGCAATCCCAGATTGTAGGGAGACCTCCTTCTGCATCACAAAACACACCTGTTCCTTCCAGTCCTTTGCCAATTTCAATGACTTCTCTACAGAACAGTCTACCTCCTCAGCTATTACAGTATCAGTGTGATCAGTGTACAGTTGCCTTTCCAACTCTAGAACTTTGGCAAGAACACCAGCACATGCATTTCCTAGCAGCCCAAAACCAATTTCTTCACTCACAGTTTTTAGAAAGACCAATGGATATGCCCTACATGATATTTGACCCAAATAATCCTTTGATGACTGGACAGTTACTTAACAGTTCTCTTGCTCAGATGCCACCACAAACTGGCTCATCACATACAGCACACCCTGCTTCAGTTTCTGGTTCCCTAAAACGAAAACTAGATGACAAAGAAGATAATAACTGTAGTGAGAAGGAGGGAGGGAACAGTGGAGAAGATCAGCATCGTGATAAGCGTTTAAGAACCACAATTACTCCAGAGCAGCTGGAAATACTCTACGAAAAGTATCTGCTAGATTCCAATCCCACCAGAAAGATGCTAGATCATATTGCACGTGAAGTGGGACTGAAAAAGAGAGTTGTGCAAGTCTGGTTTCAGAACACAAGAGCCCGAGAAAGAAAGGGACAGTTCCGTGCAGTTGGTCCAGCCCAGTCCCATAAAAGATGTCCTTTTTGTCGAGCTCTTTTTAAAGCAAAATCAGCTTTAGAAAGTCACATCCGCTCTCGACATTGGAATGAAGGAAAACAGGCCGGTTATAGTTTGCCTCCGAGTCCTTTGATATCAAATGAAGATGGAGGAGAAAGTCCACAAAAGTACATATTTTTTGATTACCCATCACTGTCATTAGCAAAAACTGAATTATCAAGTGAAAATGAATTAGCCTCCACTGTATCAACCCCTGTTAGCAAAACTGCAGAAATGTCACCCAAGAACCTTTTAAGTCCTTCTTCTTTTAAAGCAGAGTCTAGTGAGGATATAGAAAATTTGAATGCCCCTCCTGCTGACTCTGGATATGATCAAAACAAGACTGACTTTGATGAGACTTCATCAATTAATACAGCAATTAGTGATGCCACAACAGGGGATGAGGGAAACAATGAAATGGAAAGCACAACTGGCAGTTCAGGGGATGCAAAACCTGCATCACCCCCCAAAGAACCAAAACCGCTCGTGAATGACACATTACCAAAAGCAGCAACTACACCTACAAATGAGAACACTGATGATAAATTTCTCTTTTCCCTCACAAGCCCTTCAATACACTTCAGTGAGAAAGATGGCGACCATGACCAAAGTTATTACATTACTGATGACCCTGATGATAATGCCGATCGCAGTGAAACTTCAAGCATAGCTGATCCAAGTTCACCTAACCCATTTGGAGCTAGCAATCCCTTTAAATCCAAAAACAGTGATCGGCCAGGCCACAAACGTTTCCGAACACAAATGAGTAACCTTCAGCTTAAAGTTCTCAAGGCTTGCTTTAGTGACTACCGAACTCCAACCATGCAGGAATGTGAAATGCTAGGGAATGAGATTGGTTTGCCCAAGCGTGTGGTTCAAGTCTGGTTTCAGAATGCCCGGGCTAAAGAAAAGAAATTCAAAATTAATATAGGGAAGCCATTCATGATAAATCAGACTGGACCTGATGGGACAAAGCCAGAATGTTCTCTATGTGGCGTGAAATATTCTGCACGTTTGTCCATAAGAGATCATATCTTTTCCAAACAACATATTACAAAAGTGAGAGAAACTGTGGGAAGTCAGCTAGACCGGGAGAAAGATTATTTAGCTCCTACAACGGTTAGACAGCTGATGGCACAGCAAGAATTGGATCGCATAAAGAAGGCTACTGATGTGCTAGGATTAACAGTACAGCAGCCAGGCATGATGGACAGCAGTTCTCTTCATGGTATCAGTTTGCCAGCAGCTTATCCAGGACTCCCTGGCCTTCCTCCTGTTCTTCTGCCTGGAATGAATGGTCCATCCTCCTTACCTGGATTTCCACAAAGTTCAAACAGTAAGTCTATAAGGGGATGATTTTCTCATTTTATTAATTTGATCATCTTGCACAATCCCCTTCTAAGATAAAGCTTGTTAGACTGGTGTAGATAGCTAAAAAGTACTCCTATGAGGTATACTCAGTGCATTTCTCCACTGTTGCTGTAGCCTGGACGATATATCTGACTTCTCAAAAAAAAAAGAGAGAAATGTTTTTATCCCATACTAGGTTTTTCTAACAAAAGCAATAGAAATATATAATTGTTATACTTATTTGTTTGTTTTAAATGATACTCCTTTAGTCAAATCATGGTTAGAATTTTGTATGTAAGTTTTTGTATGCAAATATTTAATGTAATATCTCACGAAGCACAAAGTGGAGTCTCACATTATCAGTTCATCAGGCAATTGGCTCACCCCTTAGACCACTCCAACCTGTTGTTTAATCCAAAATAAATATTTAACATAAAATGCTGACCAGGACTCTCTATTATATTTCTGAATAATTGCTTGCTAAAATATAAAAGAGTTTGTTGAAGGTGATTTGTAAAGGCAGTTTCAATTGTTATCCAAATTCCAGGAGTTTATAAAGTCATTGCAGACATGTACCACTTCATTTGGACTTGCACTTTCAACAGAACATCTAACTCATTTTACTGACAGTGTTAACTCTCATTTGACTCTGGGTTTTGCCCACATTGGAAAGCACTCCCTCTTGCAATAAGTTTCATTGATGTTAAGGAATCAAGTTTTCTGCAGCATGATTATTTTGGGCCTCAAAGAATTAACCTAATTTATTTCTTGAACTAGGCTCCAGTTTTGCAGTCTAGGTTCATTGTGACTGCAGCCTTGCAGACTGAAGTTCTCCCATTCATCTTCTAACTTTGCATATTCGTATCAAATATGTGCAGAGAAGAGTTAGGAAGCTGGTTAAGACCCCTCATCTCATTTTATCCAGTAATCCTACTTGCTGTTGATCTCTAAACTTTGCTTTAGAGAGCAACACACTTTGGCAAGTAGAGGCTTAATCACCAGTGTTATTAGACATACTGAGACTGTAGCAATGTCTTCTCTACTACCCAGGTCTACTTTGATTGATGATGATCATGTTATTGTTTCCCTAAGTGGTGGTCAAAGCATCTTGTTTTTCTCTTCATTGGATCAGAGAGGCTTTCCTTCCACAATGGAGTCTCTGGCTGAGTGCCCTCTGGCTTTTGTCAAACAGTTATTGGCACAGAGATTGCATATAAAGGAAATATAAAGTTGCTGTATTTCCTTCTTAATGGCATACAGTGTCCTGGTCCTAAAATGGCTGGTTGTTGTTCATTAAAATTATAGATATGGTTTCTCTATATAACTTTGCTGAATATCTGTGGCTAGGTTGACTTCAAGTAAAAAGGGCTTCAGAAAACTCAGGTTTCAGAAAACTGCTAAAAGAAATTTACTAGGGAATATATTCTTTTAGTTCAATACCAGGCAGTTCCCATGCAAAGTGTGGGAATGATCATGGACCTGTGGTAGCCTCTCAGCTGTGCTCAGGAGTTGTTTAGGAGGAGGCTAGTTGGCCCAGACCAAAACAGTGTCTGTAGCCATTCTTACTGTTTTAACTTTACAGATGGTTTACTCTCAGTTTCTGGGAAATGTTCCCTGATACTCTTTAACTCACTAGTATCAATGTAGCCTCAAAGTCTGTAAATTGTCCTGTTAATAATACAAAAGGCATGATTACACTCCAACTGTTCCATAACAATTCCATATTCAGATTTTCTAATTTTCGCCAAAAATCTCTTCTTTGATATCATGCACTGTGCACTGCCAATTGAGATGGATTTTTACCCTCTTTCATCTTTCATTTTCTTAAGGTTAATTAGCCCATTGTGGGCAAAGCCCACTGTGTAAAACAGCTACTAGAATCTTGTTAACTTCCTCTTCTGCCATATGCTAAACAGCCCCTACATCCCCCTTTTGTTGCCTGGAAAATACTTGCATACATAAATCTCCATTCCCTAATGATACATAATGGAGCAGTGATAGTGAGTGGAAAGAAAAAAAAAAAAAAAGAGAGATTATTTTAATCATTCATCATAGAAAAACAGTAATGTACTTACATGTGCTCCAGTATGTGTTCAACAGTAGTATTTTCTGCACTTAATTAACCCATTTCTGTTTTCTTCTCTACCCTGCTCTGTCTGATAGTTCACATTCATAACTGATGCTAAGAATCATTTAAGAAGTATCTTTTTGGAAGCAAGCTTCCAAGCAAGCTTTTCCTTGGCTACAGTTCTTCTAGCAGCATGTATATTTTCATCCAGCAGGACAACTGCTCTGCATCGTTCTTTACGTGAAGGATTTGCTGCAGCTCCCTGACGGCTCACTATCTTACAGTTCAAGTCTGCTTCTTGTGAATTCCCCTGCAAGTGTGTAATTTCTTCTCTCTAGGACCCAAACTCAAAAATGCACTTCAGAAGAAGCCTTACTGGGATACCTTATATTGGAATATTTACTTGTATTCACTGATGCTTACAGGGTTGGTAACTGTTTTTCCTGTAGCAAAGCCCATCCATTTTGTCCTACATATTTCTTCAAGGGACAGTGTTAACGTTAGTAAGATCCTGAATTTGAAAGAATGTGTTTACTCAGACAGGGAACTGTTGAAACCTAATTGTAAACATCATACTTAAAATTCTCTTCTGTGATTCTCTTTCCTCATGCTAGACAAAGAAATAACCCTGATTAGTTTCATGGTTAATACGAGTTTCCTGGGGATTTCACTTCCATGTTCGTCCATCCAGTATTTTTTATGGATTTCCAAAATACAGAAAAAACAGCTAAATTTTGGAAAATAATACACTTTTTTTAAATGCAGTATTTGCTTTTACAAAAGGTTTGAAATGGAACACTTGAAAATAATGCTAATTCACAAAAGATGGAATGATTCAAGCTACAGTTCATTTTATCTTCTTTATATAATGCTTAAACTAGATTATTATTTGTGAATATTATTAGATTTTGTGAAATAAGATAGCTTCATTTCTGAATAAAAGGATCTATTAACTTTAAATTCAATTATTTTGTTCTTAAAGAAGTGGGTTTTAATGTCAGAATTATTGTGTGGTTCTGAGATTATGTCACAATCCTCTCACCTGTGGGATACGTTTTTCTGGATAATGTAATTTTACCATCTTATGGGCATCAAATGCTGATCAAGGTCTGAAAATTACTGCAGTGTTTGCTCAGCGTAATTCCTAATAAGGAGTTATTGGTGAAATTCTAATTCATACCGAATTTTAGTTCCAGCTCATCTTTGTTCTTCAAGCTCCTTCTTATTTTCTAGGTGGCTGTAGATAGAAGAGTTCACCTGCTGTTTTCAGCTGTTCTTAAAATTCACGTTCTCTTTTTTTTCTTTGCTTTGTGTTTTACCCTATGATCCCTTGCAGAAAGCTAGTGCTTCATCTTGCTTCTAGCTATTAATACTGGTTCTATGAACCTTTTAATGTCATCATCATTACCATAGGTTCTTTGCACATCACTTAAGCCTGGGCTGCCTTGAAGATTCACAGCAGCTTTTTCCAAGAATGCACACATCACTGGGTAATATGTACTTAGTGGGTTTTGAAATCTTATCAAGAGAGGAACTTGATTCAGCAGCAATGACTTCCGTTATTATTAGTGCATTAAATTCTGTTCTCTGTTTGCTTTTGGCCC
>JACBWW010000003.1:36999902-37157402 GCA_020086605.1 Lanius collurio
TTCAGTTTACAGTAATAGAGAGTCAGAGAAAGAAGTTGGTGGCATTCTGTGTTGATTTCGGTTATTCAAAAAGCAGGGTATTTAGCACACTAACCTTTTACCTCTGAGAATGTGCTTTTGAGTTTGAGGCCAAGTTCAAGTCCTTACTAAAATAAGCTTGCTGATCTTTGTTCAGTCCCTAGTGACTGCCTGTCTACTTCTCAAAACTGCTCAGTAAACATGATTAAAGAAAAAAAAGTCACCATCTGAAAGCTGCATAGCAAATATGGTTTCTTTATGGTTTAAAGCATATATAATATTATTCATAGTACAGTTCTAATATAGTTTATAGGATTTAATTTTTTTTTTTTAACTTACTGTTTAATTTTCGTAAGTATAGTAGACTTGGTTCTTCTTATCCACAAATGCTATGCTATGATAGGCTTTTGTTGGATAGCCAACCAAGCATAATGTTCAGTGGGAATAGGGGGCAAAATTCAGTGTTTAATTCTGGAAATAAAGGCTTGAATTCTGCCATGTTCCTAAATAAAAATAAATACGACTGATGTTAATCCCTAAACCTATATACAGCATAAAACAGCATAAAAGTTTTATGTACAGCATAAAAGTTTTGACATTTCATCATACATACCCTCTACTCAAGAGTAGTTCACAAACACTTTCCTGAGGTGCTGCACATCTGAGCTGTACACCTTTGCTATGTTGGGTTCAGTTCTGGGTAGAGAACTGAACTAGGAGTTTCTAGCTTTTACTACAAAGTATGGGGTTTTTTCTTGTCCACTGATGTTGACTTGAACCTACCCTTGGATCAAAGGCTGTATTTTACTGTTCTAAAGTGAGAAAACCCCCACAGTTTATTGTCACTACAACTCAATACAAATGCTCCAGAACAAACCAGTGCAGATTCAGGTGTATCAGCAAAAAAGTTAAATGGTAGGTTTTTATTTTACACATTAATTCAATAATTCTATGCACTAACTGCCTTGTAATTTGGGGGAAAAAAGGCAAACCAAAATAAATCATCAAAATACAGAAGAAAATAATGATGCATTAGTTATAGTAAAAATTAACAATCAAATGAGGCAATTTTGTTAGTGGAAGAAATGAAAGCACAATCTGAAATGTTTGGCAATAGATTTGATATTTTGAGTGTCCCATTGTGGATCATAATCCTATAATGTATCTCCTGTACCTAGCCCTAGTTTATGACATAATTTAAACGAGACCTATATAATGTGATATAACACGTAAGATTGGTGCTCAACAATTTTGGAAGCTCTCTTTATTTTGCATCTTTTAGAAGTTGCTGCAAAATCACAGAAACTAAGAATGGGAACAGTTTGTTAAATCAACTTGTGCAGCCCTCATTCATCCAAAATTGCTCTGTACACTGTACTCTCTGAAGTTTCGTCTGGTTTAGATTTAAATGATTCAAGCAATGGGTCTTCTGCAGCCTCTCTTGGGAGGATGCTTTTAAAGGACATTGAATCTTACTGCTAGAACATTATTTTGTGCTCTTTGGCCTTCATGTTCCTTCTTATGAAAGTAAGAGAGTTCTGCAAGTAGAGATAAAGACTGTCTGGAGAGGAGATTTGATACTTGTCAAGATGACCCAATTTTATTCTCCAGAATCTTGTCTCTATATACCCAGATCTTCTTGGAAGTTAAGGCCTCCATCCAAATTTTGAACTCCATCTATTCCCAAAATTTAAAAATTATTACAAGTTACTCTGGAAGGTAGAGTATAAAAATGTCTTATTCCATATAATTTCAGCAACAAAGAAAAAAAGTGCCTCACCATACTGATAATTCTTTCTACTTCCTCCCTTTGATAACAAGTGAAATATTTGCTGTGTGGTAAGTGGTCAATGTCAAAATGCACTATGATTTTAATAGATTCAAAACTTTATATGACATTCAGTTGTGTCTCTAAAATGCAGATATCCAAAGTTTTGTAACTACAAGTAGAGGAATTATTTTAATTGTCATGATTTTACATTTTGTATTATTTTTCCGCCATGACCACATCAGACTAACTAAAGATTAAAATGCCTATAAAGCACTTATATCATGTTGACAAGCCTAATATGAAATATAAGAATTTGTGTTTTACCATTTTTCTTGACACACGGTCAAGCACCTTCAAAACACAGGCTTTGCATGTCTGTACATGTAAATTTTTTTGTTGTTGTTGTTAATTAAGTTTGAGAAATTAGGCAGGGAATTCATCCTAACAAAAATACTCCCACAGAATAGTTCTCACACAAAAATGAAACCTCAGGAGTGACTGGCTCATGTGACAGATAATCCTTAACTAAGAAATTAGCACTTATATGTTAGTACAACATAGAGCTAGCTTGTTCTTTTAAAATAAATTTTTAAAAGTATATGAAAGTTTAGGAGAATGTGTGGTGATATAAAAATACCACTGAAAATAAAAACAGAACTTCCTAATAAAGCAATTAGCATAGTGGTAGGTTACTTACATCAAAGATTTTACTAATTATATACCTGTAGATTGAGAACTTTGTGAAAATGAGGAATCTAATTTCCTTTTTCATATTTATGCTTTTTAAAGAACCTTAAAATACATCAGCTCACTTAGAACAGCAGTGACAAAATACTACATGACATCCATATATCACACAAGCAAAGACATTGTCAAGTGAGCCCCATGTGTTCTTTGTATTGGTTACATTCTGGTTGTACCCAACAGGAAGATGCCTTCTTGAAAACCTGTCCTCTTCTACTTTGGCCATCAGGTGAGAATTAAAATGTTTTTTTGCCAAATCAGTAATATTACTGGTTTCAAAAAGATTGCTGTGAGTTCTGTCAGGAATAGATACCATAATTTTAGTGTCCCACAATGCTATTGTGTATCATTGCTGCCTGGAAAGTTTGGTAAATGGTGTGATATCAAACAATGGTAAGTAAAGCATAGTAGTAAGGGGCTTTTGGTTCTCAGTGGCATAGTACTAAGGCCAATGTAAAAGAAATGTAATTAAGGCAAAGAAGTTATTTAAATAAATAATAAGACCTCCCCACAAAATGTGAAGAAAAAAGACAAATCAAACCCAAACCCAAACAACCCAGACAACCCAGGATCTAAACTAGTATGTGTCCACAGTAACTTTGCAAACATCTTTTGGGCAGGAAGGGTCTTGGGAGGGGTGTTTCAAAAAGAGGCCAAGATTAAATGAATGGGATTTTGCAAGAAAGCCAGTTCAACACTAGGAACTATGAAAGTGAAAACTAGATTCTGGCTTGGGGTCTGATGGGGAAAGTCCCTCAATAGTGGGTGATTTGTAAGCTCACATTCTTGTTTCAAACAGTAGGTTTCCTGCACCCTGCTGTTTGAAGTGAGTTTAATATTCATAGGCACATCTACAAGCTATTTACTCTGACCAAAGGGATCAATGGTGGTGTTCAGTATTCCTGCCCCAGTAATGGGGCTGCTCTGTGACCCTTCTTTCACAGCACGTGTTTTCAGGACTCGAGCTCAGTAGGCCAGGCTGGTATATTAGTTGAACAGCTTCTTCCAAAAAAAAAAAAAATCATCAGGAGAACTGGGAGGGAGTGGGATTGCAGGCTTCTGGGACCCTTTTTTTCTAGATTATAAAGATTCTTGGAGAATACACATATTTGAAGAAACTCTGTGGCTTCCATAGAATTCTTACAAAGACAGACATATCCTTGCTGCCTATGGTGATTTTAGAGACTTCATGTCAGATTTATGAGAACAAGGGTCTTAAAGCTGATGGTCTGGCCAAAAATCGGTCTGAGGAAAAATATTCTGCATCCTCAAGTTCCTCACTTGTTTCCATAGAGAAAAGGTGTTCCTCATTTCCTTTCCAAAGCCATGGAGTACAGCATTGCTGTAGAGCAATAAACAGCTGCCTTACTTTTCCCCTACCCCATATATAATAGGTATTTCACTGAGACTGTTTATACCAGTTTAGAACCTGCTAGGGTGAAAAATACTATCTACAGTTAAAATTAATTATCTAAATAATCTTTTGGTGTTTTGCCAGAACATAGATCTTCTTTTGCTTTCCCCCATAGCTATTAATTGCTATAATTGCTATTTTATTTCTTAAACATATTTATCAAGTAGTTGCCCACACTGTCTGTCTGGTGACCCTGTTAATATTGCATAAAATTCCCTTGATCAAATTGCTTAGGGTTTTTATTGGAATAACTCTTCATTTCAATGAGACACAATTGTTTTAGAACAGATGGTGTGAATAGTGTATGATGATACGTCATTATTTGTTCAGAAAAGATTTTGTTGACACTTAGAATTTATTTAAATAACCATATAATGTGCAGGAGCTAATTCAATGTCAAGGCATTAGAGCTCACTCTTTTAAATCCTTGTTTTCAGCTCAAAATAAGAAAGTCTGTAAGAGTCCGTAGTTTGAAGGCACACTAGAAAGCTGAATGTTAAATAATTAAGTGTGGAAGAAAGTCCACCTGAAATTTATTTTAAATCATTCCTGGTTCTGTCATGTACTGCTATCTTTCCTTTTTAAATATAATTTATAAACTGTTTCTATAAGAAATATTTCAAAAATCTTTTAGTTGATTTCTATGTTTACTGATTTATGAATCTTACATGATGATCTAAAAATCATTTCATTTTCTNTGGTTCTGTCATGTACTGCTATCTTTCCTTTTTAAATATAATTTATAAACTGTTTCTATAAGAAATATTTCAAAAATCTTTTAGTTAATTTCTATGTTTACTAATTTATGAATCTTACATGATGATCTAAAAATCATTTCATTTTCTGTTATTCATTAAGGGATTTTTGAAATCCTTCCTTCCTTCCTTCCTTCCTTCCTTCCTTCCTTCCTTCCTTCCTTCCTTCCTTCCTTCCTTCCTTCCTTCCCACTTTCCATATGATACACATATTCCTCATGTTGCTCTGGTCAGTCTGACAGGAAGTGTTGATCTTTCACACTTCACTAAACTTCAGGCACAGGAAGTGAAGAAATTATTGCCTGTGTGAAATGCACCACTCCCTATGACCATTGGTCTCATGGAAATGAGGGGGGAAAGCCAGATTAGCTGGGATTTGTGGACTGGGAATCCCTAGTCTGGAATTCATAGATAATTATGACCAGAGAGGTTTGCTTTCTGCATTACACAGGCCATAAAACTTTTTTTAGTCTTTCAAATAATGCAGAAAATAAATGCTTGCCTATAGCCAAAGTGAAGTGAGCTCAGAAACGTGCATTCCTTTCTGCCATTGCACAGTCTGCATCACTCACCGTCCCAGGCCTCTTACAAGTGGAGTAATTTGATTCTGGTCTGTCATACAAGGTTGAGCAGCAACCTGAATATACAAATACTTGCAGCATTCATTATTGATAAGACTTGGAAAAGCATTAGATAATGTGTTACTTTATTTTTACTTAATATATTTATTGTAGGTGACTTCAGATGGATGATGACTTCAGATACATGAAGGATTGCACAGCACTCAGCAAATCAACAAAATTTTTTCTGTTTACTTTTATGTGCGCATGAAAGTCATGATGAGTCAGCTGCAACATAAACCATTGGCACAGTAGCTCTTCAACACAGTTTGTCTGTCATCCAGAAGGTGTAATGATTGGAGGCATTAAGGGAATTGAAAATATTTTTTTTATGCAATCTGAGCAGCTTAGGTGTATTTAAAAAACAAAACCCAAAATGATTTTGCATGAAGGACTTCCATGACACAACATTTTTCATGCTAGGTATAAACCCTACAGAATACTTTGTTATGCAGCATTCCCTCTCCTACCTCTTCCAAACCAATAAAGTGATGTAGAAATGCTACTGGCCCTGAACAACATCCCGCAAAGACTAGGCCTTCCAACAAAATCTATTAAAGAAAATTCAGACCCCAAGAATATTCACCAGATAGGCACTGTTTCCCTAATTCTCATAACGTAGGTGCCATAGCTGGGACAATTAAAAATTATTGATTCCACATCACAGATTGAGTAATGAATCATAGTAAAAGAACCAAAATCTTTCTCTAGTAAATTTTAAAGCCTTGCAGTAATTAATAATGCAGCACAAAACACCTAGCAGTTGAGTTAAGGTGATCCAATACTTTGGGTGTGACGGCACAGCAGGATAGATTACACTTCAGAGGAAAGGGCTTGCTGCATACCATTCTGGGCAATAAAAGAGACACTATTTTTTGGTAGTTAACATTAAAGCCAGGTCGGAAGAAGCATCTGTTAAACCAGGCAGAGCAATGCATTAGCATAGTCACATGGCTTTTGGAAGCCAGCTAACTCTATGTTTTGGACCACTTCAGATACCTTAAAATCACAAAGCAGCGCAGGATGACTGATGATACCTGTCAATGTGGTATCTTCCAAGCATCAGTAATATCCCTGATACACATTCCCCAGTTAGGGGAGAACTGCTGAGTATGCTGGGAAGAGAGGAGAGGATGAAGCAGACCAGGGTATAAGAGCAGGGAAAGATGAAGCACAGCAGGACTTGTTGGGCAGAAACTCCATGCCATGCCACATCTGTGCCAGATGTGTTATGCCACAGGTCTCAGTAAGAAAAAAAGAAACAAAAAAAGAAACTCCAGAAAACAACAACAAAATCAATCAATCAAACAAATACAACCAAAAGACCAACAACCACCAAAATCAATAGCTGAATGCCAGATTCTCCAGAAAAGTTACAATCTTTTTAGAATTTTCAAGCCTTCTGCAAGATGTTTTAGCTGCAAGCTCAGACATTATGTATTTTTCCTGGAATGGCTCCCATTTCACTTATCATTTTTAATGTTATTGTCCCAGTTGCTAAGTAACATAAAGTTGCCATATACAGCTTTCCCTTTAAATGCTATTCCTGTGTTATACTTGATACTTTAAATCACATAGTAAATTCATTTATGTACATAGAAGGCTCAGAGAAACAACAGTTTTTTTTGACTGAAATACTGAAGTGCTTTAACTTCAACAAGCTTCATTTAGTGTTCATTTTTAAGTCAGTGTTCCAGTCTGAAGTCCATGCTAAATAAGAAGATTATTAAAGCAAAAATAATATATTTTGGAGATATTAAATGCATTATGAACTAACTCAATTCTACAGAAAATAAGAACTTTTCGGAAGTGATGTAGCCACATCCAACATCAGCTGACAGAAGGATAAGTAGCTTATTTACATTTAAAGCAGTGAAACATTTTGTCCCTTGATTGAGAATTATAGACTCCGACATTTGTAATGCTTATTTTAGGCTTGCATAGCTCAGCTTTGAGTCACTGGTCAACTCATTATGATTATGCATTCACTTTTGGAAGTGCTATCTGTTTTCTCTGCACTCTACAAGTACTCCCACAAGGCATACTTAAATTCCCACAGAGGTATCTTTGGAGGCATTTGTAAACTTGGAGTAATTCCTGCATACTTGTATTTTTATCTCTCTTTTCAAGTGACAGAGAAGTAGCAATGGGAATATCTAATATGCCAAGATGTGCACTGTCAGATGCTCACAACTCCACCCCATCCTGTCTTTGTTAGTCCTGGGTAATTAGTTCTTCTCATGGCTGGTAATTAAAGCCAGATCTCATGGACCTAAACACTTTGGGAGAGAAGATTAATGATAGGGTCTCTGGTTTTGGGCCTCACAAAGGTGGGGAAATTGTAACGAGTAGGAGGAGGAATGTGAAGGAAAGAAGTTGCTCTGTGCAGTAAATGGAGAAAATGGCAAACACACAACTTCTGGGAAGAGAAGAAAAAAGTATAGTGGCATTATCTTCTCCCTTTTTGTGAGAAATTTGCTTGCAGTACATTTCACATTCCTTCAACTTGAGTGCACCAGGAAGGATTGAAATAATTTTCTTCCCACTATGAAATGCAGATAGAAGAGTTTGGAGGCAGCAGCCACCTAGTGTGACTGAGAGTGGCTCAGCTTTGACTGATGACTGATGACTGTGAGTGAGCCTGCATCCCAGATATGGTCAGGGCAAGGGCCACTCACCAATGTATTATTCGTATCTTACTGTTTTATTTTAGAATCTCAAGGAGAGATTAGAAATTCTGACTTCCAAGACACTAACTGATGCAGAGACTCGTTGATTTTTTTTTTTTTAGTAACTATACAAGGCATACTAAAAAAAAAAAAAGTAAATAAAAGTATTAGCTTTTGAGATTTCATTCCCCGACCCCCAAAAGACTAAGCGATAAACATGAAAAGTTTTGAAGCAAACTATTTGACATAAAATGTCAAAAATCTGATTTAGTTCTTTAAGTATACATCTGTATCAGCATTCCTAGAATGGTTTGGGTTGGAAGGGATCTTAAAGATTATTTAGTTTCAACCTCCCTGAGAGGGGCATGGACAAATTAAAACTCTTAAATTCAGTGGAATTTATGTACATCTCATGTCCAAAAACAGGTCATAAGTGCTTGATTGCAAGATCAGCTGTTATTGAAGTTTTGTAGTATTAGAACACTAAAGGGCCCTTATCTAATTAGGATCCCATTCAACTTTGGAAGAAAAATAAATCTATTGTAAAGAAGAGTTCACTCTAACATGGGGAGACAGGTGAAGTGTAATTAAATACAGGGGAAAAACCAAAACTCTTTTCAAGCAAAGTGACCTTAGGAACGTGCAGTAAAGTATTGGTAAGTTCTACACCTTCATTTGGATCCCAGTTATAAATAGGCTTGAAACTAAGCTAAAAAAAGAAAAATCAGTGAGTGGCTCACAATAAACAGAGAAAGAAAGCAAGCTGTGCAAGTCCATGTGCCTGCTTAAAACACCAAGCTGAATAGTTTGTTGGTCCTAACTCACAGTCTTTGAGGAAAAACACAGCTTGACATTTAACTCCCATTTAAACAATTAAAATGAGCAGTTCAGGGACAGTTTCATTTACTTCTGTTCCAGGCCATACTTATTCTATGTGAACTACCCCTAAGCACTATTCAACAATGGCAAAGTTAATTTTAAAATAACAAGGAAGTTGTTCCATTAGGTTCTCTACTACATAGAAACTTCTTCCATCTCCACAAACACAAATTAATAGGAAAATTACAGAACTGGATCCCTGCCACAGGAATCTTTTGCCCTGCTTCTTCTCTCTAACATGAGTCAGTTTTGTACATGAATTTTTACCACGTGTGGAAATGTATGTTAGCACTGAGATTCTGTAAAACTTCTAATTCAATAGAGCTTTACATGTCTGAACTCCAAATATTTAGCTTAGGTTTATTGGCTCACTGCTTTTTAAGGAACCTTATGTGGATTAAGCCCTGCCTAGTAGGCCATGTATGTTAAGTTTCCAGCAATAATTTTCCCTTTAGTTTCTCAGTTTTCTACTGTGGATCACTGAAAGACCAAAGTAAAACTAGTAAACCAGAAAGAGCTTACCTTTTTCAAAACTCTCCGGCAGTTTACAACAGTATCTGTGCTTCATTTTGTTATTTATTTGACTTAGTTTTTTCAGAGTGGGCTCCAAGTTTTAGGCAATAACTTGCATGACTCAGACCTTGGAGTGACAGAATAAAATGCCATTCACTAGGAGCATCTACACAAATTTTCATGTGTGTGCACATTCATATATATCAACAAAGGACTAAAAAACTCTGGATTTTCTGCTGCACAAAAAAAATGGCCTTTTATACACTCTCAAAAATGTAAGGGGTAGCAGAATGAGAAACTGGTGTATTATGGTATATTTAAAACAACTAACATGCAATTAAAATCTTGGCTGAAGTCAAAGTGGGCTTTGGATGCCAAGACCTGAAAAGCAGATCACTACAAAGTGTGAAAAAGATTATTGAAAACTGATCCTAGTGTTTAAAGGATTAACAAAGTAAAGGCAGGCTTAGATTTTCTCTGACCTGACAGTACTGGCTTTTGAGCCAGCTTCCAAGAGTTTTCAGTATTCTTCATTGTTATGATGGATTGTGCAGCTTCCACAAGGTCATGATTGGTGCTAGGAAATATTCAAAGTTCAGAATTACAAGTCATGGGTTGATAAGGGTCTAATTAGTATTTTAGAGGCTGTGGAACCATAAAAGTTACAGTCTCTCCAGGGAATGGGAGAGGGACTGAATGTTTTCTGAAGGAACTTGTCATATACTTCTGGGACAGGAAGAGCCATCAGAACAGACCTAATGCTTAAGCATGGGAAAGTTCAAGGGCTCATTTGGACCTATACATCCCATGAAAAAGAACTGAGACCATAAAGTTGAATGTAACAACTGTCAAGAAAAATAATCTAAGTAAAAATTTTCAGGGGGAGAGGGTTGAGCCAATTCTTTCTGTAGTGAAGGCTTTAGAGAAGGTGATTGTTTGTATGCAAGTAAATAACTGCCATGTACTAGTCATCCTAATGAAATTAAAAGGTAAGTAAATGCTTAAAACAATTTTGGTACAAGGATTATATATATGATAGTGTTGACCAGGCTGCTGTCCACAATACACTTGATATTTTTCTCCTGATATTAAAGTAAAGAATCATCAAAAATTCAGAGCATCTAGATTTCTATTGTTTCAGGCTTTTGCAGATTGCTGTTGCACAATGAAAAAAAGAATTTGTGATGAGCAGTTAAGGAGGGAAGACAAGTGTTAATATTCAGTCTTGGCCAGTCTGACCATGAAAGAAGCAGAAATGTACGTTTTTCTAGAGGGTGCAGTTCAGATTTTTTTACAGAAGTAAGATAAAGCTTAGAGACCAAAAAGGAGAAGGAATAAATGGTTTTAAGAACCAAAATCTTCCAAGTCGTTTTTTAAGTTCTGACGTAGATCATGAAAACATTTGCCTGACTAAAGACTAAGTTCAAAAATAATGTGCTAGCATTTAGCTCTGAATTTTTTGCAAATGTGTGTGTTGTACAAGATAGGACCTACATTCTTCAAGTTAAATAAACATAATGAACGGATACAAGCTATATCCAAGAAGTCTATGCTTTCTTCATATTTTTTAAATGTTAGGAGGATAAATTGGATTTGGGAACTTTTAATCACCTTTGTTGTAAGCTTGTCTCTTCAAGGGCCTTCCAGAGTAAAGCAAGCCACAGCCTGATAGATCATTTTTAAAGGGATTCCATTGGCCACACATGCACTCAAAGCAGAATCTTTTTGTATTTTCTGTGACAAAGTAATCCTGGTTAGGTTCACAAGGTGAATATAGAAAAAAACCCAAGAGAATGAGAACTAGAAGAAACTTGTATTTTTCATTTTCAGGCTTACCATACACAATGTTTCCCACCTACAGTCATATGGGAATTCCTCTCTCACAAAAAATAACTGAGTAACCAAACCTTTTTGCTCTTCTTTTCTCAGGAGACATAAAACAACTAGAAGCACTCAGAAATGCTGGATTGTCCCAAGTAAAAAAACTCTGTGGAAAACAAAAACAACTCCCAAAAACTTTACATAAAACCTGCATCATCTTAATGTAAAGAATTGACTTTGTTGTTTACTGCTGCACTCTGTTTTTAAAACAGCAATAGCAAGGAAGAAATTTACAGTCATTTAAACACCATGGACAGGCTTTGCTAAGCTGCAGTGCTTTGGCTACTGATAAAACAAATTAGCATCAGAGTAAGAATAGGACAAGATAGCGCTATGACAGAAATAATATAAGGAATACTAAGAACCCAGGTGTACATAATTAAGATTGTAATTCAAGCAAAGGGTTCTGGTGACATCATTTATCAATGTCACTACAAACTCTCAATGGAATTACAGCTTTGTATGCAGAACTCAGATATAAGCGATTTGTTGGAATACATGAGGAATGTTTCTATTAAAAGTAGACAGACAATATGTTAACCTCAACTAGTGGTGGTGACAGGATGAGATACAAAGAGAAGAGGTTTTTTTCCTATTCTATTAAAAAAGAAGGATGAAACAGTCAGAGTATTACTAAGATATTTGGAAATTAAATTTATTTAAAATACTGGCTGGGGACTTTTCACCCTAAAAAGCAGCAGAAAAAGTTTCAGTTCTAATGTTACTCAACATTTCAAAAAAACCCAAGAGTTTTACTGTAAAAAATGAACAAAGGAACAGCCAAAAATAGTGATTTGTCTGTCTCATTGTGTAGCAAAAAGTCACATTAAAAGAAGCTCAAGAAAAAAATTTCCATTAGAAGGATGGTATTAAATATTTACAATTAAACACACAGTAAGGCTAGTAGTAAATTATTAATTGCAAATTAACTCATTTTTAGGAGGAAAAAAGAGTGAACGTTGATGCTTGTAAATACATGTACTGAAAGGAGATTATGATCTTTACTCTTTCTGAATGTCTTATTCTGGTTTTACTCTTATAACCAGAATACTTTTATGAAAATAATTAGGAAAAAAAGGCCTCATCGTCTGTGCGAATTTTAAAGGTCTTAACTGAACTTAAATGCTAATTAATGCAAAATCGCATTCTTAACTTACGCTTCTAAAAATAATTGCAATGCCAAGTATTTGTTACTCTGTTACCTTGTGGAATTTTTAGCCCCACTCAGATGCCTACAGATCTTGCATATTAAAAGTGAATAGCATCTCCTTGAGAAAGCATCACTCAGGAAATAGTGATGCATCCCAGAAATACAGTGCAGAATGGTATGAGGCTTGACTACTAAATAATTAGAGAGAGATCCTAATCAATGCAGGGAAGAAAAGGTTTCCTTTGACTTGATAAACTTAGCACTAAATCTCACCTGCATGAAGTGCTTACAGCTATAGCTATAAAAATTCATTAAATTATTCAAGGCACTGTGGATTTTTCAGTTTTGGTCACTTTCTAAAGTACCCTAATTGAACCCTATAAATTGCATTCCTTTCTAAGTGTACAGCAAAACTAGTGATGCTCTTGAATACAATCTAAAATGTGTTTCTGGATTCTATATGGTCACTGATAATATCACCAATTTTTCAAGTTTGTCATTTGTAGACTGCAATAATATCTCAAAAGATAATATATCCTCTGAAACTTTCAGGAAGTGCTGACTGATGTAATACAGTCATTGGGTGTTTAGTTCTCATTAGAGAGTTGTGGGGGTTTTAGTTGTCTGTTGCAGAAGTACATAAATTTTATGGAAAATGAAAAGCACAACGAACTTGTAGAGAACTTGTAGAGTAACAACACTTGTAATCCAAGTTCACAAGTCCTGAAAGTCTAGCTTTGCACATTGCACTTGAAGAGAATGGCTTAAACAGTAGCAGTTTTGACCTTGAGTAACTTAATTTGGAAAGGAAATTTGGCCAAACTAGTTCAATGTGGGAGTTCTCATCAAGGATTAATGCAGAGGATCAATATGAACTTTTTATAGCAGACTATTTTTGAAAGAGGACAACAAAAGGTTAGAGTACTTTAAAACTTGAAAAAGCAAATTAGTATGACTTAAAGTGGGCAGTATAGGAATGAGAATGGAAAAAGCAGGGATCTTGATTTCATGCCAGCACTTAGTAATACCATACAGCTAAAATACAGAGAATACTGACTTTAAAATTATATTTTTGTATCCTTTTGCAACCATAGCTGAGTTTATGAACATTTGACTACACTGTCTTCTCATCTCGTCATGGTGGTGCTGAATGACAAACATGATTGCAATTGACTGATGTTACTGTCACAATTTTTTTATTTTCTACAAGGTCAAAATTGCATATAAACATATGTCTTTATTTGAAAATTTAAAGGTTTAATTACCTTCTAAACAAAAGAGTTATGGAAAACACATAAACATATCTCTTCCTTAAGTTCCTGTGCACACAAATCCCACTCCTGAAATGTAAGAGCTCCTGTAATGGGGAATCAGGCCCCTTAATTGCCCTGTCAGTAGCAACAGATATTTATGCATGACCTTATGTTACTTTACCTAAGGAGCGAAAGGACAGATTGATCCCACTTATTGTCCCCATCACTGTCTCCTTCCCCCTTGTCTCTCCCTTAACTACAAATCAAACTCTAATATGGCTTCTTAGCACAACTCACAGCTGGCATTTATCTCCACTGTCATGTGGCAGACTCAGAAGAGATGACTACCTACCCATGTGCCATTTGTGTTCAGCAAGCTCCATGAGCACTGGGGGTGTGTAGAACTTCAGAGGTAGGTATCTCCAGCTGCCTGCAACCATTCCAGCATACCTATCTGAGACAGATTCCAGTACATTTTAATCCATTTCAGAATACTGTTATAAGGATGGCTAACATCTTGGTAGATGGCACTAAATATGTTTTAAGAAATATTATACAAGATTTATGCAAAATTAAAAAATTTCTAGCGTGGTTATTTAATTCGGTGTTTGAAATTTTCAGTTTCTGACACTTGTTAAGGCAAGTTTACAAGCAGTCTCCTTTTCTTAGGTGTCTTCAGTCTTCACCTGTGCTCTTTTGAAGCAGAACAAGATAAGTTCCTGAAAAACAGCAAACAGTTTTGCCTGATAATCTATCTTCTTGAGACTTCCCTGTCATCTTCCCCTCACTTAGGCTTAGTCTCTGAAGATGAGTCAATGACACTGATTCTCTTTATTCAGATCAGGGGGGAAAAATAGAATTTGTCTGACAATGGTCTCTCATTCCCAAAATTTCAGTTCTTTTTTCTCCTTTTCTTCACTCATTTCTGTCTTTTGTAATCCCTGCCTCCCTATTTGGGTTCCTATACCCAAATATTCACTATTTCTGCTCTCTGGACTCCAGTTCTTGTCTTCCCTCTCCTTGAAGCTGACTGTATCTTTACAGAGAGGTGAAGATGCTTCAGGTCATGGAGAAAGACCATGATCTTTTTTCTCCAAACCTCTCCATTCTGGTTTGGAAGTTAATGGGGTTTAGTGATATTTTCAATAATGGCTGGTTGATACACTGTTTCCAAACGTGAACGCTGCTTTCAGCAGCAGAACAATAAAGATGTAGTGCTTAATAATGAAGAACAGCATTTTTTATTTTACAAAACAAGCCTCTCAGCTTCAGTGGTGTTATTCATGAATAACACCTTGTGCATATGCATTATGAGACAGTGCTTAATTGAATGATTGCATAATATGTTGTTCCACAGAATAAAATATGAAATATTCATTAGTCCAGAGAGGGAGTTAGAATGCCTGGTGGTTAAATCACTCACCAGGGAAAACCAGCTTCTACTCCTTCCTTCAAGTGAATATGTAAGTAGTTTATACAAAAAGGCTTTAAAAGCAACTGGGATTTTTTTCCCAAAATCTACTATACCCTCATGGTGAGTGTACTATCCCAACAGGCAGGAGTGTGCCCTGAGTGCAGCATGGAACACAGATCACCTACATCCTTTCATGGAGCTAAAGTAGCCAGATCTGCCTTAACCAGGCAGCTGGGTTTAATGGAACCAAAAACTCCCTACAGATTTTATTTTTCAGGAAATGGCTGTCTTCCTATAGGTGCCTCATTCAGGAAAGGGTTTCCAGATGTGACTCCAGAACAGAAGGAAGAACTTTATGCAATCTAAATCCACACTCAATTAAACCCTCTCAACCCTCTGAGAAACATGGTGTTAGCAATCTGTGAATATCCTTAGCTGAAAGTGGAGGGTTCTCCACTCACTTTTAGCTGCTTTAAGTCAACAGCTAAGAACCCAACTCACTTCATGCATTGAACTGGGAAACAGGATACCAAAAGTATTGTAATAATCTGTAGTTCCACAGCTAAATTCTGCTGTAGATTTAATCTTTGTCAATCTGTGATGTGGAAAGATCTTCATGGGCATGTTTAGGTAAAGCAATACCCAAATAATGCCCTCAGAAAATTAGATTGATCTCATAATCATGGTGCCTATTGGAATCATAAGAAAGCTTATTGAAATGGATAAAACTAGAAGGAAAATAATGCTTCTTAAATAAAATTAATTAAAAAATTATTTATTTACAACTCAGACAACAGTTGTCTCTATCAAAAGATATGCATGTGTTTTATGAGTTACTGGTAACTAGAAATAAAAAAATGCTTTTGATTTTGTGTAGGGTATCACAGAGAGGCATTTTCCTGGCATATTTATTTTTGAATTTTTTCAGGAAATAAAAGAGAAAGTGAGATTGGGGAAATAGCACACTCTGGGGAGACAAAATCAGTCAGAATAAATAAATATGCCCAAAACAATAACAGAAGCAAATGTGGCACCAAATATCACTGATAGACAAAGAATGCATTAATTCAGCATTGCAAATTTCTTTTGCTTAAGGCAGATGTACTTGGTATACCCTCTTAATTATTGCTCTTCTCATCAGTTTGCAACTCAAAGCACATTCTCTCAGTAGCAATTAGGGAATGATATAATTATATGAAGCTCTAGGAACAAGAGAAAGCTTCTGAATCAAAATGCTACAGAATTTTTAAAAAAAGTTTGCAAGTTTGCATTGTAACAGACACCTTGTGCACTGTCCATCTGGAGAACCCATTCCACATCTTTGGAGGCTCAGGAAGGCATCTGGATCGAGAGACTTGATTTTTATATCATCTTTTCAACCCACCTTCTCTTTGAATGCTCAAGTTCTTCTCAGGCATGGAGAAGACAGAAGAAGGTGGATGGTGAATTAAAGGGTTCAGCTTCTTGGCTCCTGTTCTTCCACAGAGTGGTTTCCCTTGAGGACATTCTACTTATATATGCACATATGCATCTGCAGCTCTAGAGAAGATCTCAGTACCTGACTGGTCCTAGAAGAAGAAGCTGCTGTACGAAGGTAGGGAGCAGAAACACTTGTGGTTTTATCTGGTTTGGTGTGTCCAAAGGATTAGAGGTCTATTAACAAATGTCAGTCATACCAGCAGGACTAGGTTTGAGAGCCTCTCTGCCATCATCACCCAGGGGCCAGGAGTTTAACTCACTCTTTTTTTTTTTCTTCACAGAGCTTCATGCACTGGTGAGCTAGAACATTACTAAATACATTGCTGTCTAAATCCACCTTTTAGTAAAAAGTCCAGCTTGTTTTAGTACATCAACCCAAAAGATATGCAGATTCATAGAAGTGCACTAATGTGAATGTGGCTCAATATACGTGGACAGGCTAATGGTTTTATGAAAGCAGTCACCACAGTGAACTTCTCTTCAGTTTAAGAGTTCATAAGAAGACAAAAGTTTGCTGCCCTTATATTCTTCTGGCCAGTGAGTTTAGGACAGTCAACAAATAAAAAATAGTAAATTGCCTTGTCTATTTGGTGCTACAATTAGTTAATTCAGCTGGAGATGAGAATAAAAGCTCACTAAAGCCATTAGCACTGTTGAAATCAGCAAGATGACTGCAGTCTTAAAAAAAAATTAACTACAGATATGATACCTTTAATATTTTGGGTAGTCACTTTGAAACTGATATTTTCCTATCAGCTGTGTTTTATGTAATGACCAGATTAATTTTCTTTTTGAAGAGAAAACAAGAAATAGGGTCCTTTGTTGCGAGAGATCCTGATTTTATTAACTTTAAAAGGAAGATTAGGTCTACAGTCAGCCACAACAGCCATTTAACACAGGCTGATATCTTAAGGGGCAAGTAAACTTCCCCAGTTGCATAAGTGGTAGTAATTTGATTTTTAGAAATAGTAAAAAATAAATATTACTAAAAATCATTCAAAGAGGGAAAGAGCTAAAGATCATGAAGATTTGCCAGCAAGGAGCCTATTGATTTAAAGTTGGCCTCTGGAATCTTGATTTTTGGTAGAATTTTTTCCAACATGCAAAACATCTAGAAGGGTGTAGGTATAAGTAACTATATTCACTTTTCTTAAGTGGAGAAATCTGTCCTAAAATATTACAAATTTCCATGTTTCATATATTTTCTTTGGAATACAAGGCAATCTGTAATTGTTTTCTTTTACATTAGTATTGATCATCATTATTTTAGGAGTATATCAGCCTAAGAGAAACTTTTTGTGAGATTTAAGTAGTCCTAACATTGGGAGAGTTGCAGAATTTCTAAAGAATTGGCCAAACTGAATTCAGGTAGAGCCTTGGCTTCGGTATCTACAAATCAGACATTTGAAAAATGAAGAAAAGCTGCCTTTGCATCTTACAATTCCTTTGCTTCTGAGGGCATTGCTTTTAAAAGGAAGTAAATTTCTGTTTTATAGTAATGTAAGAGTTTCTCAAACTATTCACATGTGACAAGGATGCCATGCTACTGTTGCTTTCCATGGAAGGCAGTTAATTCTTAAAGAATATTTAATTTCATGCCAATGTCAAAGAACAGGTATTTCAGCCATTACCACCCCAAACTGGGTTTCCCTCCATTCCATATAGATATTAAAGTACCTGAAGCAGACATGGCAATCAGAAGACTGATAATATCTGTGAGAAAACACATGAGAATGGAGGGGACAGTCCCAGTAATATCGATGTTCAGCCTGTTTTTTAGAATGGTCTGTCAGACTATAAATATTGTCCAGCTAATAGTGAGCATTTGGCTTACATCAGAAATCCAGTTTTCCTGGAAGTTCATCTGTTCCCTTTCAGGTAGGCGTTAGCCCAAATGAACAGCATAGCAGGGAGTCAGAAGTTAGCTCTGATTCATTCAGGATGAGGGAGCAGCCATATGAATGGATGAAGATAAATCATGATAAAACATATGGAGGGGAAAATAATGGCAGAATTGAGATTAGGACAAGAGGTCGTAAGTACAGCCAGATCATATTACGGCAAAATGACTGATTTCAGGACACCACACCAGAAAGTTTAGCTGATCACAGGAGGAATTTGGCTGATTTATAAATTAACTGAAAAGCAAAATCAGGTAACTATTCATTTGAAGTGCACTTTCAATAGAGTTCTATGTTCTATTCAAATTTCTGACTTGAAAAGGAATATGATGCTGGCTGCTCTAATGAAAGCAATTATTGATAATGTGGGAATTTGGCTGGGGTAGAAAAGTTGTTGCCTCACTGCAGAAAATTTCCAGCGAAGGTAATTATTGACTAAGGATTCCACTTTATGATAAACTGTGAGCAGAAGGGAGAAGGGAACAGAAGACTGCAAAAAAGGTTGAGGCTATGTTTGAGTAAAAGATACAGCCACCTTTTTCTTTTTTCAGTCCTCTTCAGGGGAAAGGGGCCCATGGATCTCAGGAGTGATGCTAAGGCCATGTTAGCAGGGTGGAGGGCTGATGGCAGTTTGCCACCACGTGGTATGGATTACAAAGGAAGGATGACCTGCACTGGACGAGTCATTGCCAGATGGTTCCCAGATGTGTTATTTATGAAGTCACAGCCTACTTAAACCACATTCCTGGTGTCTTGTCTTCTTTCCCTGTAATGTCCAGGACATTCATGAAGGAATGTATGAGAACCAAATAGCAGACCAGTTGTCAAAAACCAAATGGCAACAGAAATCCTTTCCTGTCTCTGGATATATGTAAATACATATTAGATTAACAAAACCAGCTTTAAACAGCTGATCCCTGAAGAGTCATAGAACTGGCAGTAGTGCATTTGAAGGAGAGTATGTTATCTTGGCCTCACCATTCCCTTGTGAATCTCTACCATAATACTTACCACATTATCCTTGATGATTCTGTTCTTATAACTTCTTCCTTTCAAAGATCCCTCTCTCCCATAACTTCCTCAATGCAGAGAAAAAAAAAACTTACATATAAAATCAAGGTTATTCCTTATAATACCAAGTAAATCTGGATGAATGCTGTTGTGTTTCAGATGATCTGACAATGTCAAACATAGTTTGTGGGTTGATTGGTTGGTTGGTTTGTTTACTTAGATTAGTCAGGTCTGGCAACATGCTGATGTGACTGATCATGCAAGTTCCTTACCAGAAGGTAATTTATTCAGTTTGCATAATGCATCTGAGGGAATGCAGTAACAGTGCATTGGAGTAGAATTTTCTATTGCTTTTGTTGGTGTGGTGTTTTTTTGTCTTTTGTTAGAAATGAATGGGATATGATTTGGGGCTTTTTTTCCAGTTGCTATAGTTATGAGAAACAATTCCTGAGTCATTGATAAGAAGGTAGAAAAGAACACTGCAAACAAGCTACAGCTTTGTAACATCCGAGAGACAGAACTGTAGCAATATGACTTGACATACAGAATAACATCAGTTGGCACAAGTTTTATTGATTACTACCTATCATGTGATGGGCCCTCAGGTTTTAATAAATAAGCTAGTATTCTACTGGTACAAGAAGTAATGGAACTACGTTTAAAACAGTTCAGAAATATTTGTTCTGAATACAGAAAGCTCATGACAGATTATTTTGCATACAGTATTTTTATGCAGCTATTCAAAACAGACAGTAACCTGTTTGCTTTCTATTCCCAGAAAGTAGAGGATATATATTAACATTGATTTTCATTACAGTGATCTGTGTTTCTCAATTTATTCCCTTGGTGAGCAGCTGTCCTAGCTGGAGGTAAGTGTAAATGAAATCTCAATATGTCCATAATATGAAATAGTGTTGCAAATATATTTAGGGTCAATGGGATTTTTCTATTTATGTAGTATTCTACTTTATTGTAGATACCAAGAAAAATGAAACTCCTACAATCCATTTCAGATAAATACAGAAGAGAAAAAAAGGATGTATGTAGCACATTTTGTACAGGTGCAAGCACTCAGTGATAAAGAGATTGGTCATCTTCATTATGGCAAAATATTTTAAATCATTCATCTGATGGTTAGAAGGAGAGTAAAAAAGTATGGTTATCATTAAAGAAAAACCCTGGAATCTGTTAGTTTCTTGTTAGGAAGATTATGCCTCATAAGTTAATATTATGTGATGTAGGGAAGGGAACAATGATATCTGTATATCATATTTAGGGTGAAGGCATGTGGCATATTTGCATATACTAGAGGACACAAAGCTCACATATCAAGAGCTAATAGTTTGACAAAGAAGTGAGGGAGTAATCTATTGAAACAAAATCAAACTATCTGCCTGGCTTTTACCATTGTTTAAAGTGCAACCTTCTTGCTCAGATAAGTAAGCAAGGTTAAAATCATTTAAGAACAGTAGCAACTGGCAGGAACAAGCACATCAGCTATATCAAAACTCCCACAAATAGAAGTTAATTGAACAATACATTAATATAGTCTAATTATTCCAGATGCTTTTAGACATTCAATTCTTACAAAATTTAAATTTCAAAATAGTGGACTAAATTAGTTTATACCTTCATGATCATACCTTTCCCAATTTCCAGTTAAAACTTGATTCCAGACAAACAGCACAAATTCATTATTGTTGTTAACTGTACAGTAAGTGCAATAGATTTGATCCGTCTTTGATTATTCCCAATATATTTTTATAAGGATAGTACATAATTTTTTTTTCTTTCATATTTAATCTATGTGCTACAAGGACTGATTCAGAAAGAAAATTATTTATAACTTAGCTTTGATCTGAGTGGTGTAAAAAACTCATTAATATGAGAAAGCACAATTCTAGTCCAAACTTTTAGTTCTTAAGCCCTCAATAACTGCTGATGAAATGTCTCTACTGTTTTCTACACCTTGTGCAGAGATACCAAAAAGGATAGGGCAGTTTAGAGTATTATGTGTGAATACATATGAGTTGGCAACAGTTAATGAACTCACTACTAACTTAGTCTTTCCATTACACCTTTCTCTGCCATTTCAGTATGACCAAGATTGAATTTACTACTCATTTAAGATTTTCTGTTCCTACTTACACAGTCTAAGGTGCACTGTGGTTTCTGAATATTCATACCAGCCAACATGCTTGAATTTCTGGGAGCTCAGAACAACTGCTCCTGTTGTTGGGAGCACAAAAGAGCTGGATAGAAAGAAAGAGACTTGACAATGAAAGAAGGTAACTCAGAACACTAACCCAAAAATTATCTGGATGATGGGACAAGTTTGCTGAAGACACAAAGAAGTGAGGAGTGGTGGGTTTGTCAGAAGGCTGTGCAGCCATCTAGAAGACTGAGAGGAATCTCGTGAAGTTCAAAGAGGGGAAGCAAAAAGCCCTGGCAAGCTGTGGAGGGCTGGGAGCCCTTGCCACAAGAGCCCTCAGCACTCCCTTGCAGGTGAGAGGCTGACTGGCAAGATGACCTTCCCCAGAGATATGCAACCTTCCTCGGGTCACGGTGACAAAGTGAACCACCCCCAACATGCCTTGTTTCTGTATGGTAATAGCCTGTACCCAGTTGGCTAATTCATTTCTACCCCACCCCTCGCCTTCCCTTTAAGCAGCCCTGCTTCTGCTTCTTAGCAGGGGGTGTTGTCTCTGGTCTCTCCTTCACAGGGGTTGCTGGACAATATAAGCTACCTCTGTGGAATTGCCACAGGAGGCTCCTGTCTCTCTGTTCCTGAGTTCTGCTTGAGTGATTTCACAAAGAGCTGAATCACCGCCCCTGGAAGAGCAGTTCCTTGCGAGAGACTCTCGCTAGGAAGGTCATGGCACACCAGGTTGACCACCCCCAGCCCCAAAGGGAAGCCCTGGCAAGCAGCAACCCCATCACCTGCTATCTACTGGGTGGCAACCATCTTGAAAGCAGCTTTGTAGAAAAGGACCTCAGATTCCTGTGTGAGCTGTACTATGCCCTGGCAGCAAAGGCGGCTAGGGGTATCTTGGGCTGCATTAGGAGGAGTGTTGTCAGCAGGTCAAGGGATGTGATCCTTCTGTTTTCCTCAACATTAGTGAGGCCCTACCTGCAGTACTCTGCCCAGTTTTGGGTTCCCTGGCACAGGTGAGACATGGGCATTTTGGTGAGAGTCCAATAAAAGGCCAGAAAGATGATAAGAGACTGCAGCATCTCTCCTGTGAGGAAAGGCTGAGAGAGCTGGCACTGTTCAGCCTAGTAGAAGTCTCAGGTGGTCTTATGAATATCTGTAAACACCTGAAGGGATGGTACAAATAGGACAGTCAGGGCGTTTTCAGTGGAGCCTTGGCAAGGGGCACAGCTGGATATGCAGAAAGCTCTGCCTGAACATCAGAAAACACTTTTTCACTGGGAGTGTGACTGAGCATGGGCACAAGTTGCCCAGGTGATGCCATGATGATTTTTTGCCTTTTCTTTTATAGTCCTTTTATACCTTTTTATAACTTTTGTATTCTTACTGTTTTTTAGCCGACATTCTTAGACTTATTTGTCAAGCTAAGAGACTAAACATTTTAAATGCTTCATAGTTAGAGATCAAAATGCCCCAGACACCAAGGTCCTCTTCAGAACATATTTTGTTAACTAAGATAGAACCATCCAGGGGAAGGTTCCTTGGAGAAGAGGACTCACTCGAGCCTCTCATTGAGAAATCTTTTAGAGATATGCTAATTAGTAAAATCTATAGTGTTATACTTGATCTGTTGTGTGTGGCATTGCGGTGTGCATTGGAGTGCATTTGACCTGGATGTGTGCACCTAAAGATCCTTAAAATAAATATAAAGCTAAAATCCCTTTTTCCCTTCTAACCATGGTTGATTCTTGATTTTAAGACCAGGAAAAGGCATCACAGGGATGTTATGGAATCTTCCTCCTTGGAGGTATTCAAAAACCATCCTGGAAAACTGTCTTTAGAAGGCCCTGCTTGAACACGGGCTTGGACCAGATGACTTGCAGAGGTCCCTTCCATCCTCAGCTATTTCATGATTCTGTAGCCTTAAGTGAAAGGAATTCACTTTAGTTAAAGTGCATTAATTAGTCTACAAACAATGCTATTTATATGGGATCTATATATTAGTCTAGATAAAAATTTGACCATTTTTTTCAAGTTTCTTCAAAACCTGTATTTATAAATAAAAATTCTTATTTCATATGCAAAAAAAAAATCACCATTATCTCTTTTATGAAAGTCTTTTTTTCTCTCTAAAAGATTAAAAAACATGACCATGAATAACCTAGTATCAACTTCCCACTTGTTTCATTAACATTTGAAACTTCATTTTCTTTAAATTTTCATTAGTACTTTTTGAAACCTAGAAAAAAAATCTACAATTACAAAATGGCAACATTTACTGTGCCAAATGATTTTAAAAAGTACCCAACTTAAACAGATCTCTAATTTAGATGCTTTTATCATCCTTGGTTTTAAATGTTGGGCTGTAATATTGACAAGATAATTTGCAGAGCATTACTCATGCCATTTAGCTTAAGTCTTCACTGTTTCTTATTTCCTTTTGGAAGTTTTTAAAACAGAGATGATTACCTAAAGAACAAGTCAGATCCTTCATCACAGCAAAAATTACCAGTAATAGATTAAATTTATAGATATTAGGAAAACATTATTTAAAGTTACACTTACAAGAGTGTTTGTTGCTTTACATAGTGGTTTTCAAGGGTTTTATATAGCTGCTATTATTAATGCATGTTGTTTGACTGGGGAATGGAAAGAAAGGTTGAAATCTGAGACAATATTAAAATACTTTAGAAACTTTAAAGCATTATAATAGTTATTTCAATAAAACTACTTCAAATATTTCTTCAAGAAGGAAACAATTTGGAGTTCAAGTTCAGCAGAATAATAACTGAAAATGTATAACAGTACTCTTATTCCCATCACTAAACTATAGATTACGGTCTTTTTCAGTTGTTGCCATTATAAATCCCTGTTCCCAGGGGTGCTAAGCTATCATAAAAATTTGCTTTGGGCAATGCTTTAAGATAAGTTCTTCAAATAATGCATAGGGGATTGGCTTGCTACTCCCACTTGTGTTAATAGGAGCTATCAAGGCAAATCTCTCATGGATTCATGGGAGAAAAAGCTCCAGAGTATAAAAAAGTTTCGGCCTGAGGATTATTTGTTTTTGATATATACCCTGATAAAAACATGCTCTAAAATAAAACACTTCAAGCTAGTGATCTCAGTTATTTGCTGTGTCTGTTAACACTTAGTAGATTTTTTTTAAATTGAAATTCCACTAATGAAGCCTGCAACATAAATTATTTCATAAAAGTTTGTGGAAGAAAGAATAACAGCTTAGCTGAAGAAATATGCATTTTCAATGCAATAATACATAATTAACTGAACAGAGACATTATATACTAATCTTTATGCTGTTTTCTATCTAATCCAAAATGCTGGTAGAACTTCACTTTGATACACATCCTGTTCTTTAGGAGGTGGAGATATAGATTGATGTGGTTGATATGAGTGTAAGTGGCCCTTAACTTCTACATGCAGCTTCACATTTTGTACTTTTGATGTAGGTTACAGTGGTATATCAGCTCATCTTTCCTCTTCTGGGAGAAATTCCATTCCCCCAATTCCAACAGCTCACATTTCATACAGTCCATCCACGAATCAGGTCATGGGTTTACTATAAATGAGTGCGCTGATAAAAAAACTTGACACACTTCATCTTCTAAAAAAAATCTGGCTATGTCTGTGTCTCTCATGCCTGCATTCCACAACTAACTAGGCAGTAAAATATACCAGAAACTTCCACTGAGAACCATAATTTTCAGTTCTCTGAAGTTCTCCTAGTCATTTACATTAAATATACAAGTGTCTGAATATTGCAAAAGAAGAAACACTACACAGAAATACCAACTTCATCAATTTCAGACATTTTGGAAAGTAGCTTAATTTTATGCATTCTGAATCACTCCTTGAAGGAACTTTTTTTTTTCACAGGCTGTTATGAGATTGCAGGGAAAAGAACAATTATCCTTCCAATCTAAGGACCACCTTTGTGAGTACCACTTTTCAGCCTACATATTCTGCATTCTTTTTATTAGGCAAGGTTTTCTAAAAGAACTTGCTTATGTCAGAGGTTGACTATGTCAGCTTGAAGTACATCTTCAACACAATTACAAGAGTATAAAGTCATCTCATGAGCTGGGGAAGGTGAGCTATTCTGTATATAATAGGTACAGCTAAATGTACCCTTTCTTTTCTGAAGGCAGATATTTCAGGTCCACTTCTTTATGCTTCTTGTAATTTCCACAAATCTTTCTGATAAACAGATAGCAGAAACTTTAAATAGCACTTGAGGTGAGATCTCACCAGTGTCTTCTGCAACAGAAGTACTACTTTCCTTTCTGTACTGCAGGTATCTTACTTGACACAATCTCAAATCATATTTCCATTTCAATAGTGTCTTCACATTGCTTGTTCATGTATTTTATGTGGCTGATTAATAGAACAATCTTTATCTTCTTCCTCTATTATTTCTACTCTGTGAGCAACAAAGATTTGCTATTTGTCCTAAACCCCACACCTACTACTGTTGTAAGTCATCCCTGCTCTTTTACTCCAAAGTTTAGTTGTCCCTTTTGCTCTGATAGTCTGGACCTCTCCCATGTTAATTTAGTATCACTGTAACTATTTTACTTTTCCTACTAAATTTCCATGAACAGTATCACCTGCACTCTTTTCTTACACATATTACAATTCTTGCACTAGTCTAGCTTCATCAACTTAATAAACAACTTACTATTGGAATTACTTTGTAGTAAATATGACATCCAGATATATTTTAGCTACTACAATTTCTTTGCCTAGAAAACCCTTTAATTTAGCCAAGAAAGGTACAGTTACCCTGCATGATTGGCTTTTGCTGGACATACTTGGAATTTTTTTCTCTTCTGATTTAAATAAGTAATTATACTATGATCCAGATTTGTTCTAAAATCTCCATGAGGTAAGATTACTGTATATGTAATTACCCAGATCACATATCCACCTTCCTTAAATATATACAACATATTTGTTTTCTTGCAACAAATACAATGATTCACAGTCTAATGGACTCTTTAAAAAGACTTGCTACCAAATTAATTTTCTGTGAGGAAATCATGAATTGAAATATGAAAGGAAACTTAAACAAATTTTTTTGTGGTCATGTGGAAAATATATTTAAATAATCAGTGGAAAGTTATCAAATTGCATTTTGCCGACCTCCTTGGTTTGCAATGGGTAGCATCTAAAAAATAAATAAATAAGCAATGAATATTTATAACCTGTCTATTTTTAATGTAGTCCATCAAATTTAAATGAGACAAAGGATTAAATCTACAATTTAAAAACTTAAAACTAGAAGGGCTTATTTTTAACTGTAGGACAGCCCAGCATTTAAATAAAACCAATTGGAACTGGGAATGAACTCTTAATTTTATTAATCTCCTTATACTGTTGTGCATTGTTCTGAGTCACCAAAATATGCATAGCTTCTGAACAGCCTGACACTTTGCTTTGCATTTCATGCTATATTTTAAGAAATATGTATCATATAGCACTTGTTAATGGTTTCTGTGGGAGGAGATGAGTAATTAAGGACTTGTGAAATTGGGGCAGGGTACGTTTTTATAACTGATAACATAAGCTCACAGGATGGCTGCAGTTCAACAAAGGGCTTAGCTTGCTCTGTTCTATAAATAAGCACAGGAAATTAGATTAAAATTTTAAAATTAGATTGCCAAGATTTTCATAAGTGACCATAGGATCTGTGTGTCTTGCTTTGGAATCTCCACTATGAAGTACTTTTCAGAATCCTCATATTTGACTCCTTTTGAGAATATTTTAGTTTTAGAAGGATTTTATTTCTTCAGCCTTAAAAAAAAAAAATATAAAATAACTCACTCTTGAGAAGGATTTAGCCAGACTTGGAAAAAAACCAAAGAGAGCAACCAGGATTACTCTTGTAATTGAATTGTCGTGTTCAACATGCTACATATAGCACATTATGTGATATAAATTTTCTTTATAAAGGTGAATTGTAGCCACTCAAATCCTTCTGTATGGGTTTTTTAGTGTAAAGTGTTTATTTGTAATATTAATAGGCAGAAACGAATCCTCACAGTTCCTCCCTCTTCACTATTGCTTTGAAGTTTCATTTAGAAATTCAATGAATGTTTAAGTTTCATTGGTTTTCTTTCCCAAACTTTGGTAGAATACGAGACAATGCCATTTACAGTCTTGGCGGATTTATCTGGGTTTTGTAAATAAACCAGTTGTATTGGTTAGGGCTTAGATACTTGAGTTTCACACAGAGGAGAGAGGAATGGAGACATTTTTCCTCCTCGAGTGTTTAAAAAAGTGTTTGATATCTGACAGCATCAGACAATCCACTCAGTACAGCTAAGACACTAAAGCAGGCTTGTAACTACAGTTTATGACTGTGTTTTGAGGTTCAAGGGTGCTCTCCAAAGCCCTTGGGAAGCTCAAACTGTATTTGGATTCGGTGCTGCTACAGAACCTGAGCATTCCACTCCATCTGGCCACTGGTTTCCAACAGAAGATAAGTGGAGGCCGAGAAAGACACTGGTGTGGATGTGCCAGCCACACGGAAATTTTCAAACTACACCTTACCTTGACATGTGGACTATATTTACTGTGACAGATCCAAATTTTAGGAAAGCCTGGAAAATGATCTCTACATAGTTGTCTCTTCTGCGGAATGAGAGCTGGGAAGCCCCTGGGCATGTATCTGTGTTATTTTTAAAAGAGAGTGAAATGCATATGCAAGAGAATGAAACTTTATTCCCCTTTACTTAAATTCTAAAGTATCTTTTCACTCAGTACTATTTCATTGGTTTAGTTGTTTATGAAAAAAAAAAAAAAAAACCCAGTAAAACATAGTGTTGAGGATAGAAAATGTCCTAATAGGTGCTACACATGAACTGAGCAAAAATTTAAGTTAGTAACATAGCAGCAGATAACAACACAAAAACAAGGAAAAGGGTTGAATGTAAAGCTTGATTTTTTTTCTGCTGCTGTTTGAATTTTTCCTACTGTCTTTACCACTTCAAAAGTAGGTCCTTACAGAACTTCTGTGCAACACCTAAAACCTTATCTAGTACCTGTGTTTGAACATAGTACAGGGAAAACAGCTACATGTGCAAACATTTCATGGAAGAAGAATCTTAAAATTCACATAAAGAATATTGACAACTGCATAAAAATGGAGATTAAATATACCAGTCTCTATTCTCCAGTCCTCCTCGAATTCCATGAATTGTAAGCCTTTGTAAAAGGATTTGGGACTCCTGAACAAAAAAAGATAAATGGACAATTATTTCAGTTGTAATTGGAAACAATTTAGATGAGCCATCTGGCAAGTATGTCTTTTGCTGTTCTGGTCATACAGAGGGCAGGAACAAACATTTGTGGATAGATGTGAAAATTTGTAAGTTTTGTCAAAAAAAAAAAAAAAAAAGATTAATAGAGGAAATGCTATATGTCTTTGGAAACTGTCCTTGCACTTCTAACCCATCACATGGAATCAGTCTGAGAGAAAATGTAAGGTAGGTTTGTCACTAAGAATAAAGTGTGGCTTTAACTGGCAACCCTTGTTAGATTCCTTCCTTTTCTTTCTTTCTTCTGTCCCTAATAGACAGATATACAAATTACAAATTACAGTAACAAAATTAAATGTCCAAACAACACCTGGCATGAGTCTAATTCCACTCCTGTGACATTCCATGTAAAACTGTATTGATGGCACCACACATTGGCTAAGCCCACACAGTTACTCCTTCTGCCAGTCCTTCCATTTCTCACAATCAGCAATGTACACATTTTCCTTATATGCATGAAATTAATGTGTTTGGAGGGTAAATGCTGCTTAAGATAACAGTTGAACTCTATTAAAGTGGGAGGGAAACAGCAGAAAAAGCCACATTTACTTTGATGACACTCTCACTGCTCAGAAGAAATGCAGGAAATGCAGCTCACAATGCTGTTCAGAGACAATCTGAATGATTTTGTGTGTATTTTGATGCAAGTTCAAGTGTAAGTTTTGACACAAATTCATTGTGTGGAGGAGGAACTGCACAACAGCAAATCTTTCTCCTCAGCTACCAAACCTTAAGGCCAAAGTTCCTTTGTGTGTTTCTACACCATGACTCATCCAACAGCACATCTACAGGATGTTTCAGTCAGTATAAATGCAGGATATTTCAGTCAGTATTCCAAACTCCTCATGCAAAGTCTATTTGTTTGTTACATATCTGTCCAGCAGTTCCAATCTATGAGGCAAATAAGTAAGTAAAAATATGTTTTTAACTTGCTAAAACAGGTATTACACAAAATAGAAGATCTTGTTTCTCAAGAACAGCAGACAAATGTTTTCTCATACAATATATTAAGGTTTGCATTCTCAGAGGGTTTTCTGAACTCGGGCCCTGAAAGCAAGTAAATTGTTGTATCGTAAGCTAGAACTGAAGTATTTTTTCTGTTACTAAAAAAATAATGGAATGAAGTATTTTGTCTTGTGTCACTTCTCAGATTTGAACATAAAGGTACAAAAAAGTCTAATTATTATTAGCACACAGTAAAAAAAAATACCATTTTTGGTGAACTTTTCACAGAAAGAAAATAATTTGAAATGATGCAATTGAATATAATTTAGGTCCAGTAGATAAAGATGAAGAAGAAATAAGACAAATGCAGAAGCTATTACATTCAACGATGCATCAAATGCCATCATCTCTTACTGTTAACTCAGTTAGCCTTGACATCTATGGAAGTTGGTCTTCAGTGTCTCCCAAGAGTTGAAATCCAAGAAGATAGAGAATAGGCAGTCAACAGAAGAAAGAAGAGATATTAATTGACAAAGTAGTTCTGATGAAATATTACTTTGTTGCCTTTTAAGTTGGAAAAAAGGGATAATTTCTCTCAGTGGCAAGCATGGTGATGAACCTACACAGAAAAGAAACAGGTTGTTAAAAGTCTAGATGCTATAAACTTACATCTTTGACTGCTGACTCTCTTGCAGCCTAATCTAAAGCTGCTGCTGTCTCTTCACAGGCCTGTGTGAGTTGAACTTCCAGGAGGTGTAAATCACAGAAATCAAATCTCTCACTTCTACCCATTGTTATATTAAAAATATGGATATAGGCAGGTGCATGTCTTACTGCTTTCTGTGATTTATGTATAACCCACAGTTGTCAGTGCATGTTTGGAGATCCTGGTGTCTGTCTGCTGAAATGCTCCTTTAGGGAGACATGAGTAATAGGACGGTTGCTTTATGAATCCTAAGTTCTCTTAGACACAACCTGGACACCGTCATGCTCTGCTCTCCCAAAGGAGATATACTTTGGGATATCCATAGGACCAGACTAAGACATATTGAAGAAGTTTGCAGCAATAATAATGTTATTGGTAGAAAGCAAGGTGCCTACATATTCCATTGGAATTTTGGATCATTCTGTTGGATTTAGGTGCTGAAATACTTTTTTGAACATATTCATAGAGCCTGATTGTATTTGTTTAAGAACTAATCATATTTCTCTTATTTATTACCTAATCTTTTTTTTTGTGAATATAAAGTTTAAAAAAAGTTCTCTGTTAAGTGTTCCTAAGAAACTACTAACTTATACATATCTGCTTTCTGGCCCTATATAATAACTATGAAATTTATCCAGTAACTGCTGCCCCAAGGTTCCTGAGAAGAGAAAGCTCTGCTACATATTTCAGCAAATAAGTCATTTAAGGTGCAGAAGGAAAGAGAGTACAATAATTTACTTTACTTCCTTTACATAACGGAAATGAATTAATTTTTTAGTTATTGGCTGATTATTCATGTTGTACTTCTGGTGAGTTTGGATTCAATATGTGCAGCTAAATTAAATTGGAATAGAAATGAAAAAAGCAATCCAGAATAATATATATATCATATAAAGATACTATCAAACAAATATATTTTGTTAGAGTTTTTAATTTCTCTCACAAAAAAATGATAACTAATATTTTCTTATTCACTTTTCTTTCTGGTAGATGATAAAGGCACCATTCAAGACAGGACTCTAGAGTCAGCCCTTTGCCATTTGCCCAGAAGTCTTTATTCAGATCAGAAATAAAATGGTTAAGTAAAAAGCAAAAAGGTTTGGAACTGTTAATGGAAGCAACTATAAAATTTGGAAGTACAAACTATTTCCACATTAGTCCTATCTATCTCAGCCTTTTTTTTTTTGGTTTTTTTTTTTTTTTTTTGACACACAAGGTACACTTGCTCTTCTCTATTACAAATTAGCAAAACTTTTTTTTCATAAATGTATTTATTTTACTAGAAAGTGGAGAAACTATCAGTTGTACATTGTATTTCTTACAAGATTTCTCAAATTTCAGCCTATAATTAAAATAACATTATTTTTTTTTTTTTAAAGAAGTGAAACACTATTTCTGATTACACTGTCTCTGTATAAGCTGTCATTTCAGTTAGCATCACCAACAAAGTATTTTTCCCACACTGTAATTGTTTTAGGCATGACTATTTTCTCATTGCATGCAGCTACCCTTGCTTATTAGAAATAATATGTGCTGTACTTAGACATAAACCTATGCATATAATACTTTGTTAGAAATATTTAATTTAGAATTAGTTAAGTGATGGCTTGATTAAAAGAAATATCCGGATTTATTATTTATCAAGTAAAACCACCATAGGAATATGCTTTTATGATTATTCCACATTTAAAATTGAAAGATCAGTTTATTTCAAATTACCATTATTTCAAAGCATTTTGTGATTCCTGCTCTGTTACTACAGATTTTTTTCCCTAGAAGACTTAGCAAGATTTGTATCTAGCATAAGATTTTGGTTTTACTAGTAGGCTGAGTGATCAACAGCCAGACATTGAACTTAGTATCTCATTTCTTGTCTTCTGTAGGTCATATAGGAAGAAATTTCATTCTGGCAGTCAAATTATTTTACTTGGTTTGGATGGACAATTTTCTTGTCTGGTTTCCTTGACACTGACATGAATCAATAAGGACAAAATTCATTCTATGTTCATGGAGCTGAGGTGGTCATCACAGTGAACTGTTTATTATGCATTACCACTTAACACCTAAATGTGAGAGAGGAGAGCCAGTGTCTTGTAGTTCCACATTCCAAGTCACGTAACAAACTTGGACTTCTGGTTCCAAGAACCTAAGGATCATAAATCTTGTATGAAAAATATCCTGCTACCGTTTTCATGGCATAATACCTGTTTAAATTGACAAAAATTAAATCAAGATGTGGACACTGTTGGAGGTTTTGGTATAATAAATCTTAGGACCCTTCTGTTCATGTTTTAATAAACTACCTTTTTATTTAGGCTGAAGTTTCTTTACCATCAAATGAATTTATTGCTTAGTTTTCTCTCATTTTAATGTGCTACATATTAAACGTCTTCTCCAGTATCTTACTTTGAAATAAATTTATTGCTTTCTAAGCAGTTATCTCATCTTACCTTAGGTTCTACAATATGTCTATATGAGACTCTAATAGTTAAATAATTTCCTTTTTTGTTTTTTTAGTTTTATACTTATTGGGTTTACACACTGGAAACATTTTCTCTTGTTTCTTAGTATCTTCTAATCAAGTACTCCTGAAATTGTTGTGCCCTTCAGTTTTAACTGCTTGCCTTGGTGTGCCAGTTTGGACAAATTTTGAGGAAAATATCCTCTGACAGAAGACAGGTTACAACCACCCCTCCCCCACCAGGTTTGGGAAAAAAAATTTCCTCGGAGGAAAGTGAAAGAGATAAAAAAACTATTTATTTAACAAACACAGAAGAAAAGGATAATAATGCTATATAATAAAACCTCTTGCTGTGGGGAGAAACGTGGGAAGATTTCAGAGTCCTTCTGTAGGTGTGGTCTCTCTCCTCCTCGTTGGAGCTGGGTCCTGGGCCCACCTCCGGCACCTTGTTGGAAAATTCTCCTGATGTGTTCTGATGTTGAAACAGTCCAGAAGAGAAAAGGGGAAAAAACAAAGTCCCAGGAAGACAAAGTTCAACTCTGTCTCCCTCTGGAGAAAAGGAGCTGAAAGCTGGCTGAAAAGCAAGCAGGGTGCTCCCTCCGCTCTTGCTGCTGCAGAAGCAGAGGAGTGTGTCTGTGTCCTTGAACAACTGTTTTGAAAATCTTGCTCAGTTTTTTTCCTCTCCACCCTCTCAGGCTCAGTTTAAATGTACATAAAGGCACAAAATTAATTTCTGGGCATAGAGCAGCAATAGGGGATACACATCATAAAGTCACCCCAAGACATTCCACCCCTTACCCCATATCATCAGCTCAATGCCCAAACTAATATATTCTAACTCTACACACACATTAATACATACACATATATATACATATATACAGCTATGTACAGTGACAGTGACACTCAGCAAGCAGTAGTATACAAGCATTTCACATCACAGATGGTTTTCACCCAACAATCAGATCTCCCTGCAGTACACAATGTATTGTTCCATCTCTCTGCATTTACCCACCATGTGCAACCAGGTCTCTAAGCAAAGAAAACCCCACGGATGGGTTTGTCTGTACTTGGCTCAGAATTAACCCAAACAGTCTTTATAGTATTTTCTTCAAGTGCCTTCACATTTTTCTTTCCTTTGACTTGGGAGAGGATTGATGTCTGCAGGCATCATCTGGAGGAATCTTACAGCACTACGAGAGTCAACCTCACCCGGCCTTGTAGCTGGAATTTGCCTTTTGCTGTTGGTCACCTAATTTCTGCCGGGTGGCGGCCGGAGCTGCTTTTGGTGTAGGGCTTTATTTCAGCAGCCGCACTGGGAGGGCCTGGCCGAGCCGTGGGGCTCCCTGCACAGAGCATGGTTGCGGGTGGAACAGGGCCACGAGGCTCCAGGGTGGCCGTCTCCTGGCTGGCCTGGCCCGCACTGAGGGGGCTGCACCGCGTGCCCAGCGAGCAGCAGCAGCTGAGATTTTAGCCAAGCTGGTCCGTGGCCGACCTGGCTGGGCCGTGCTGTGAGCCCCCCAGTTACCTGTCCAAAAGCCAGAAGCAAGAGAGCTTTACCGGGGTTTGTCGTTCTTAAATGGGGATCACAGAGTTATCACAGTGTTAAGCTTCTTAAGTGGCTTAAAAAGTTGCCAATATTCAAACTAGCTAGTTGATTGGTTCTGTCGGGTCTAGAGGAACCTGTAAGCGCCTCTTTGCAAGTGAATCACTTCCATGGCTGATGAAGCCCTCTTTAACTAAAAACCCAAACTATGCTAAACCATGACACTTGGTTAGCTTTACCTTGAAGACTTTCAATTCTCATCGGCTTTTCAATATATAAATTAAATGTTTCACCTCAAATTTGATTGAACATAGATGCTTTCAATACCTTTAGTCATTATCTGTTAAGTATGTTCATTAATCAACATTTCCTATTTTAAATAAAAATGTATTATTCTGACACTTGTGATTATGGTCTCCTAGCAACTTTCTCAAACCTATCCTTTTCATTTCAATGGTCTAAGGCCAGAAAGGAATGAAGTGAACCCTAATTCTGTATGTGGTTTAATCTTTCTCCATATGGTATAACTTTAATTTATTAAAGGAGCTGATATCTGTAATTTCATTGGACTAATGATAAAGTACAGTATTAAATTCCATTCTACATGTCACTGTAACCTATATCACAGAAAGAAAATATCCTTTCCCACATATTCACTTGGAGCCTGCAGTTAGCAAGCTGATTGTTTTTCACACAGAAAACTCCAGCAAGGCATCTTAAAGGAAAAACTTAATTCAATAGGTTTTTTCAATACCTCAGTAAGAATCAACTTTTTTTTTTTTTTTCATTTTACATGCTGCTTTCCTCAATCCAAGTGACTGCATGAGGTAAATTTTCTTGTCCCCAGTTGCAAAGTGCCTTCTCCTTTATCAAGTCCTCCTTAAGCTTTTCTCTGAAATTACTTCCTTTTCTTTTTATTTCTGTCCTTATGTCTATAGTTTTTTTTTCTCCTAGAACATATTTTCGTGTCTTGTCACAGCTCATTCTTACAAAATTGTGTAAACTCTTCTCCTTAGGTGCCTGATCTTACAATATCTGGCACCCTGGGGGACAGCTGCACTGCTTTCAGAACAGGGAAGTCTGTAATTCTACAAAAGTAGATCTTAAAAGTTCATAAACCACCAAATATCTTTATATATGTATAAACTTGAAGAAACCCATTCTTCCTTGCTATCAGGGTGCAATTTCTCATTTTTCACCACACTTGAATTTAGGACTGAACAGATCTGTTTGTGCCAGTTGGCACTTACTCCATAGCTCCATCTTCATGGAGACACAAAGAAAGCATGACTAATGACATCATTAGTGTTCATCTTTCTATGTAAACCAAAGCGGTGAAATTAAGTATCTGATCCTGTTCTTGAATTTAAATTTGCTTGCCATCCATATTGTTTACAACACACTTTAATACAGACATGCAGGATAAATTCTGTAGATCTTTGAAGGAGTACAAGCCTGCATATGCTGAGGGCTTTAGTATGGGCTCAAGCTTTTGTTTCTATAATCTGCATAGGGCAAATACAGGTAGCTTGAGTACACTGCCCTCTAGGAGGAATGACAAATTCAGTTTTTCTTTGTTGACACGCAGTCAACATCCTGGTCCTGTGTGGTTTGGAGCCAGAAATAAATTTGGAAAGAAAGAACCTAGGAGACAGTTGTGCTTAAACCTCACCTAGGCTTTGCCCCGTTGTCAGGGCATCAGGCTCAGCCAGGCTGGGTTTGTGAAAAAGAACTGAGCCACTGCACCAGGGAAATGGTTGAGTCATCATCCTGGAGGTATACAAAAGACCTGTCAATGTGGTACTTGGGCACATGGTTTGGTGGTGGACTTGACAGTGTCAGGGCAAGGTTGGATTTGATGACCTTAGAGGTCTTTTACAAATTAAATGTTTCTTTGATTCTAGATTGGCTCTTGCTGGTTTTAGCTCATTGACTTACACACGTTTGGAGAAAGGTTCTCTCTGTGCTGCTGAGAATAGCAGCAATAGAGAAAACAAAACGGAAAATAGAAGACTTACAAGACTTAAAGCAGTATAGAACATTTACCTGCAGATTTAATCTGTGCATTTTGCTGCCATCAGCTTCTTCTCTAGGGGCTAAATTCAACCCCATTTTGGAGATATCAAAAAAATTAATTCCTCCTACTAGAAAAAAAAACCTTCTTTCTGGTTCCTGCAACTTGCCAGCTACTGTTCTGGTTTCTCTGCTTCAAACCTCCATACCTTTTCACTTTCATCTCAATATATTCCTTTGTCTCCTTTCCCTCCTTCAGCTGTCAGAATTAAATTTTGTATCTACATAAGTTAATGCAGTAGAAATATAGTGGGTGGATTCTATATGCTATATAGAACAGTATCAAACAAAATTGCATACACTTGCAGGAAGTAGTTTTTAGGTCTATCCTTTCTTTCTGGCTCATTGTGAAAAAAACAGAATTGAATTAACCAGTTAATTACTGGTTTTTATAGAAGTAAACTCTAATTTAGTTGCTTTTTTTTTTTAAGGAAGAAAAAGGGCAAGTTTTTTAGATGATAAAAATTAGTGGCTGATTACTATGGGAAATTTCCATATTTTGAAGTATTAAACAAGGAAAGAATGGAAGAAAGGAATGAAAAAAGTAAGAAAGAAGAAAGGAAGGAGAAGAGAAAGAATGAAGAAAAGATGGAGAGACAACTATGTAACCCAGTTACATTTTGTTTAACCTCAAAGGAAGATTTTTCTCTCCTGCAAGTTATTCACTTATGCACTTGCTATGAAATCAGTATTGTGAGTAAGTTGATAGCCCGTACAGGGAAGGAAAGAATGGCAAGCTGATTACTTTATGGTTATTTCACAAAACTGATGAGACAGCAAATGATATTCGATCCTATTAAAAAGACTAAGCACAGGCTTTTTTCCACCCTTAAAAAAAAATTCTTACATTCCTTGTGCTGGGATTGGATGATATGATTCTACAATTCAGAGAGTCTGCAGAACATCTGCAATGAAATTGGTTTTCTGTGGAAAACTGATGAATCACTTACTGCCAATGACTGGAAGGAAAAGTACTTGTTTATGCCCTTATGTAATGAATTTTTATGAGGTGAAGTTTGCTGTTTATAAAAAATATACTTTCAGTTGCTGCAGATGTAAAATAATAGAATTCAGAATTTAGACCACCACATTACTGAAAAGGCAGTCACTAACACATTATCATCTACTTACAAAATGCCAAAAAGGGGCTTTCATTTTTGTAATAGAATTAAAATTTCCATCCATTCTATAAGGTCTTACAAGAGAAAAAAAAAAGGACAATATTAACAGTGACCTTTTTTAATGTATTTTAAAATAAAATACTTTTACCAAAAAATACTTATTCTGCTGCAAAAGATGGATCTAAAACATCATGCTCAGGAGCAGTTCTTGAGAAAGCAAGCAGTGTCTCTCTGTAATCATGGAAAATCAATTACATGCTTTTTCTTGCATGTTCCCCAACAACCTCTTTAAGGCACGAATTGAACTGATAGCTTAGGTGTAAGAACTGACCATTTCACTGTGAAAAGCAACTTCTCACAATCATATGTATATTAAGAAAGTCATACGCCTGCAAATTAATTAGTGGAGCTAATTTTAAGAATTTAACGAACCCCCCCTTTTTTTATTCTTACATGCAGTAAGTGTTGAGTTTGCTACAATCTTTTAATTTCTTTTAGAATCTTGAGACATTTCAGTAAATATTTCACAGTTTGAATGCTATTTCCTTTTTGATCCTGCCATGTATTTCAAGGAATAGCTGTAGATGATTGGAAATGTGCAGATATCCATTCTTAATGACTAAGGCATTTTGCATTTCTTCGGCATAGGCTGATTTGCTTTGTATGTGAAAAACTTTCAAGTGTTATTTGCTTCATACTTCTAATCTCTATGTCCTGATATCTATATTGGTTCTTCAAGCATGGCTAATGCACCAGTTTTTCTTAGATCAATTTATATTTTTATAAAGAGTTTTTGTGGCACTAAGCAATGACGCAATGAGCAACCTGCACTTTTTTGTGCCTCACCACTCTACTACCTTGGAAATTGCTGCATGGTGACTGCTGCTGCTGCTATCAGTCACAGGGACTGTGAAAGGATGTAACAGAGAAGGCATGATGCAGGTCCACGTATACCTTCTGCAATGCCCAGGTTTGCTTAAACCTGGAGAGAACCAGCCAAACACAACTGAACTGTTACCCTGTTTTCCGCAACACATGTAACAGAAGCTGTGCCCTTGGGCTATTTGCCTATCTCATGCTTGCACTTGCAGCATGCTCCAGCCATTCAAGCACTGCTTTTGGAGAAGAAATACCATGCACCACCAAAATGGGACCATTTTGCCCTCTGTATATGGAATAAAGAGTAGTGAGTGCAAAGTTTTTGCATAGAACCGGCCCTCTGAAATCCTCATGTTGTTTAACCTGTAAGCCACTTTTGTCTACAGCTCTGATCCCTGTGTCCAGCACCTGCCTCCAGTTTTGCCCTATTCTTAACCTTTTTAATATGGAATAAATCAGGGAAAGGTTGTTATTATTGTTAGTGTAGTAGTCATGGAGATGTTAGAGCCTTTATGAAAAGTATCCTGAAGCAATGGTCATTATTTGTTCTCTATCTTTGAACCATGTCACTTTATTAGGTGGAGCAATCCATGGGATTCACAATCTTTGGTAGCAGCCTGCATCAAAAGAGGCTGGAGTTAGAAGTTACCAATAAATACTGCACACACATCATAGAAGCTTTTATTAATTACAGAGAGACTGTTTTGTGGCTACGGTAGTCACTTGTAAGAAACTCACCTATTTAAGTACAAACACACATAAAAGCATTTTAAGAAATGTTCTATTAGCCCTGGGTCTGCATTATGCACACTGCTTCTTATGCCTCGTCATAAGCCATGTGCCTCTACTCAGATAATTGGCTCTCACACAGTATGTTCATAGTTGCCATTGTGGTTTAATGCATCTGAAATGAAGATGAAGACAAACTGGGTAACATCATCCAGAATACCAAGCTTGTTGTCCCTTACTGCACCATGCACAACCATGAAAACCTTGCATCAAAACTGGGTACAATATGAGAGAAATCATTCAGATTAACCATGTAACAGACAGTAAACCTCAATTAAAACAGACAAGTTTCAAAACTCCTTGAAGTCTTCAGAGGTAATACACAATCCCACGTAAGAGTCAGTACTGCCACAGATGCAATTTACTGCCTTCACCTGCTACAATTGGCACACTCCTGGGGCCTATCCCCAGGGAGTGTCCTACCTCTAGGCAGTAAACCCTGATCCCTTCTGGACTCTGTCTTCAGGCCACAAAGGAGAACTAACTACAGAGGGCAGGAGAGCAATCTTGTTAGGGAATCAGGTATTAGAATACTTCGGAACTTATGAACTGTGACTTTTTTTCCTGTTAAGACAATGCATCTCCAAGTATTATCATTGACACATTGCATCAGGGGTATCCTTGCCCATTGCACAATCTGGAGATGGTAGTATCTTGGGTTATTTCCTTGGCACAGCATGTCCTGAAGGACTGTTTAGGTAAGGGCTTTAAACAAGATGGCACACCAGCTATTGGCAAGTGACTAAAAGCTAGGCAACATGATAAGATACTTTGGTCACATTGATGAAAGTTGGTAGGTCTGCAGTTAAGAAGTTAGAATAGATAGTTCAAGACAGAATATTGCAATGAATACAGAAAAAAGCAGAAGAGAAAAGAGTCAGCTTTACCCTCTCTCTTGAGCTAGTCCAACATGCTATGATTAATTTTCCATTACAGATCTTCCAATACAGCCTAATGCAGAGCATTTACCAGACTGACAACTTCCCCCCACCCCCTTGAAATATGTCCCTGAAAGTAGACAGACTTGAGATGAAGGGTAGCACACCAGGTAACTTTATCATAGTTTGCAACAGTTTGTCCTCTTAGGAGACCCAGGATCAGAAGTATGCAGCTAAGGATTTTGTACTTTATAAAACTGCCTACAGGACATAGAACTACCTGCACCTGCTGGTGCACAAATCTGCCTACACCTCCTATCCGCATTTTGTATGCAGTCAACAGTCTGAGAAGTCTAAAACCCTAGGTGTGCTCTAGAGAACAGAAAAGATGACTAGTTGGCTTTAGCAGATGCTCCACAAGTATTCCTGAGCATGTTTGTGATTCATCTGGTCCCAGCCTCAGAGGGATTCTACCCACAAATGTCTTTTCCTTTAATGATACCTATTTGGTCACCGTGCCAGCTCCTCGCTTTGGAAGTGGACTCCCCTGGAATGGCAGAAGCTTAAGACTGTGGTAACAATTTAGGTGGATGTTTTAATGTTGTCAGCATGTAAAACTCTCTTGGGAAGTTGAAGGCAGGCAGCTGTAATTCATTCAACCAATTCTACTAAGAGGACTTCCTGGGAATACGTAATGGTTTGAAGCACCATTTTTGAAACTGCTCCTGTTGTTTTGGTTGTATGCACGGTGACTAGCAGTAGCACAGGCTACCCCATATTGTTATTAAAAGCAAATTAGCATCAGTTTTATTATCTGTTGTGGCAATAAGCATGACCCTTATCCTTTGCCCAGTCATGCTACAATATTCTCTTCTCAGTATAGGCCAACACAACTTCATAGCAAACACACAGTGAAGAGTAACAGCTAAGACTAATCTGCTCAAAGGAAGAAATGCATAAAAGATAATTTGCTAAAACCTAAAACTGATGAAAGTTTTAAAGATAACTCTAAACTAGTTTCTCACTTTGCATTTTAGTCTCATAATTAGCCAAGTATAAAGTCACCCTCTGAGTAAGAAATAACCACCCTTCCAGAAAAACTCTCTTAAGAAAAAGGCAAACTTCAGAACCTCCTGTTAAAAAATACCATTTATTTGTCAACTTGGTTTTCATAAAAATGACACATCCCAGATAACAATTGTATTAGTATTCTCCAATAAGGACATGTTAATAGATTGTATTTAAGAAATATGCATCTTTCATCTTTCTTTACATTGTCTCTTTACTAATGCTGAAATCATCCTTGTCCATCATATATCACAACTACAAAAAAAAAAAAATATTTCCAGGTAAGGCAGAACCCAAATACTATCCCTCTCATTTCTTTTACAGAAACTCCCATTTTTTTAAGTCTTCTATAAAATTACTTATAGAAGACTTCCCTTAAAACAGAAAGAGTACATGGAATGGTGATGGTTTGTGGAAGTAAGAATCAGCATTCTCTGACTCATTTCATCTGAATGCCTCCTGAATCACACTTTGTGGCAACTGGTAATTCTCATTCAAATGAAGATGTGAAAAGTTTTCTAGTATGTTTATTAATGTAATTATTCTGTTTCGTGTATACCTTCATTTTTTGACTTTCAATAGTGAAAATGTTCATGTAGCACACAAAGTCAACACAGCACAAAGAAAACTGGTAATACAAGGCCCTAACTCCTATCCAAGACTGAAAAGACATTCTGGTCCTTTAGCTTCCTGAAATTCTAAGCATTTATCCTTTTCCCTGATGCACATATGACTATTCACAAGTACATTCTAATGGTAGTTGAATACTAACCCCTTTGTTTAAAGATTAACATTCCAAAATAAATTTTACTCCCTGTACTGCAGGAAGCATGACCAGATATAGCAGTCCTTTGTTAAAGCAGAGTTTTAACCCGAAAAATATAATGCTTATGAGGACAAATTATCAAGGTAATTAATATGTAAAACTAATTATCCTTTGATTAGTCTACAAATTATCTGATTTTTTCCTGTCATATCTTCAACTAAGACTTATCTGCAGCTTATAGATCACAAGACACAACAAAATAGAATTAAAATATTTTTAAAAGTATATATTTAATTTTTAAATGCTCTCAGGAAAATGCTGAATATTGATTTTGAAATACAATAAGGCTAAGGTGATAGCAAGTAGCTTCTCAATATTCAAGTTGGAACCTTGGTCTCATTAATCTCAGCTGTGACTACAACTGAGAAAAGGTTTTACCATATGGTAGATTAAAAAAAAAAAAAAAAAAAAGTCTGCATCTGGCATAAACAACTTTTCTTTTCCCAAATCACCTTCTTCTGTGAGATGCTTTGTACCTGCTTACTTGCATGCAAATTAAAAAAACTAAAGCCCACCTTAAGATCTAGGATCCTATGGCAACAAAAACTGTTTATGCCACAAGACACAGACTTTACAAACTTTGTCAATACTATGGGCTACAAACCCAACACCGTGATAAGGAGGTGCTACAGAAGTAGACCAATGCTTTGGTATAGTAAATCAGCATAAGTTAAGTATTAAATGTTTAATTCCATAAAAAAACTCCAATGAGAAAGTGCAATGCAGCACAGCCAGCAGAAAACAGCTGTACAACAGAGGTACTAAACTGCTGGAAACAGGTTTTCTATTGATAGTGTAACAGGGATGAAAAACAGAATACAAACTTTACCTGCATGAAGCTGCAAGAGACAAAACAAACCCCAGGAAATTCATACAGCTTACGCACATCAAACAGCAGGACAGAGGGAGGTGGAATGAAGAAGGAAGATAACATTCTTCAAATATTCAGGAAAATGAAACATTTCTAAATAGGAAAGAAGCTAACTCCTATATAAGAAGGACATGACACCTAACAGAGGCCAATATAGAGAATCCATGCTCTTTTGACAAAATACTGTTTTGAGACTTTAGAATAAATGAAGAGTCCACAGCAAACAAAGGTCTGCTATGATTGTAAGCTACAAACACTGGATTTTGGAAGCATACAAGTATTAATTAATAAGGACAGTTAAACACAGAAGTACCAAAAATGCTGATGATGTTTCTGGAGACATCAGATCACCTTGAAGTCAGGGTTGCTAATACATTTCTTTGGGAAAAGCTATTTAGTGACGTGGAAGGACAATCCATACATAATCCCTTCAGGATCAAGAAGTGACTTCAGGATGCTCGCCAAATGACTTGTCAGTTTAGATGCTCTAATGAAGACGGATTTGCACCTGCTGGTTCTAATTGCAACAGCAAATAACAGAAATATGTCAGTCTGCTAATATACACATTTGACAGCAAGTCATATTGCAGCACAGTATCTGGAAACACTTGCTCTGAAGTCTCTGTTGACTCACAGAACAGTAGCAGAATTAATGAAGTTTTGGGCTGCCCACCCACTAACTATATTTAATTACATTAGATGAAAGCACTGTGTGTCACTCTAAAGATCAAAACCTAGAATTTAAGATCCTCAAACGAACAGGCTGGTGAGTTGTTTTAATCAGAATGTAGAACGAAGAATGTAATAAACCATTTCATAAAAGTAGATAAAAGACACTCAATCATTTTTGGGACTGCCTATTGATGATTGCCAATCAAGAACAGAGCCACCATAAAGCTATTCAATCAATATAAATGTATAAGTTTTCGAAAATTTAAGATTCAAAAGAAGATGTAATGTATTTTTGCATTAATGAGACTCTTCTGGATAAGACTTCCTGCTAAAAAGGACTGAAATTAAAAAGAAGATAATCTTATAATATCAAGTTGAAGAGTAAATACATAAATTGTTAGAACAATTAAACCACTACAAAGCCAACTAAGAAAGCATATAGTAAAAGAAAAAAGCAGGAAATTACCTATTTTAATATTTTAACATGCACATAACTGTGTTTGATCTTCTTCTGTGTGGAAGTGAACTCTGAGATTTGGCACCCACCTTGACCACACCAGAAAAACAAGAGTGGCTATTCCTACTGACAGCATCTTGTGAGTAAACAGTTTTCTTCAGTGTCTCTGGCTCAGAAGAATGTGGGTTACCCTGAACTGATGCCACATTCCAAGGATGGTGGGTCTCATCCCTCAGCTCTTGAGGGAAGAGGTGAATGGCAATATATATGTAATTGAAGATCAGACACATAGTTGCCTGAGAAAATTAGTTGTCATCTCATGAAGGTCTAGAATGTGCACTGTTTTGCTTACACCTTCTTTACATTCTTGTTTTGGTTTTATTTTTTTTTTTTTAACATCGCAATGGGAATTCAAATTTAAAATTATTCTTCAGGTGTCGCTTTCTTCTCTGGTTCCATGTAGCGACCTTCCTAAAAGCATCTCCAGGAGAAAGCCCCCCCGGTGCAGGCAGCTTACACACACCGACCAGATAGCTGGCTAAACCAGTCTGACGATGAAATGAGCAGCAAGAGTCCTTGCATAGGGTTCTATAGGAAAGTTTTTAATGCGTCCGCACCTCTGCAAGGGTTCAGGGCAGTCTCTTGGGGAGAACAAAGAGGGGCCCAGGGTAAGGGAGCTATGAAGCAACTCTCAGGGTGTATCAAGTAACAGGGGTTGTAGCCACCAACAGAGCCAACCAGGGGAGCAGAACCGGGGAACATCAGCATAACAGAACAGAGCATTCTGGGGAAGCTTTCTCAGCAGGCCCACCGGCCTCTACATTCAGGCATGAAAAGAACAACTTTGCCACTAAATCCATCTACTAGCTAAGTTGGAAATGGCACTGTGTCTGGATATGTTAAAGATTGCCAAGTCAAAGTTTGCCAAGTGCCTTATTCAATTGGAATGTTCTAAAGCTGGAAAGTAAAACTTCATATTGAACCTCCTGAGAATGCTGTTGTTTCTACCACACACCACCCAGAGTAAATCCAACTACCTTCCCCTAACCTGCCAAGTGGGGTAGTCCATTATGTTACCCCATAAAAACCTAAGACCATAAAAATATATGTTGCAATAAATTACAGAGTCTCCAAAACCATCTTCAAGCGGTCTGCTTCCAGTAATTCCTGAATTCTTCCATTAATCTCTTCAAAATATATCATGTCAGCATAAACTTAATCAACCTATTATCAGACACGCAATTCTGTCATTTCAATTTTATACTCCAATGGCTGAAGATCATGTACCTCTGAGCCACATTTAGGACACGTAAAATACATATCAAATATAAAATTACTTTTAATACAGTAGTAACAAAAAACATGTGGACAGCCTATGGTATGTGGCATGGTAGGCCATTCCCCACACAGTGAACATTCTCTGCAGTAAGCCGCTAATGTGTTCTCACTACTGGAAAGACCTGAGATAGGCGAGCACCAAGAAGAAATTTTAAGCTTCAGTTTCTGTACATTAATGAGTGGTAGCAGATATATCAAAAATTCAGCAAAGCCATGCCATAAGAGCTCCCTGTTCATGTATTCAAATCCTACCTGACGAACACTTTGTGGCTTAGAAAAAACTGACCTAATTCCTAGAATGCGCTCTGTAAGTGTTGCAAATGTTCCTTTACGAAGAAAAATCAAAAAATTTAAAAGTCCACAAAGCTTAAGAAGTCCAGATCCAAAACCAATAAAGCTCTTAATTTTGCGGAAGGACTGGGGTTGACGATTGCTAAATAAATCGTAACATCTTTCTTCCAACCATCTTCCACCAACAGTGAAAATAAGATACCATAACTTCTGGTGTTTGCTCAGAGGTTGGTATTTCTCTGTCTGAGATAAGTTATTCTTGTATTGAATATTGAGAATAGCCTGTCCCACAGTTGCATTGTTGGAATAGATAGTGAATTTCCATAATATAAGACATAAAAATGCTTTTACTTCTGGTTCAAAATGAGCCAACACTCCTGGTTTAAATCCATGAAAACAGTTGGTAAACTGGGACCATACTAGTTGTTCCAGGGCTTTGTTTAGTTCAAGAGCATCAAGTTGACTTATTCTGAGCACAGGATTCACACTCTTTTCATTTCCAATGCTGGTGGCCATTTCTTCTCAAAAAAACTTCCTGGAAATAAAACACAAATAGATTTTAGTATAATGGAACATTTCCTATTTCTATTTTTATTAAAGATAACAAAGCTGTAATATACCAGCAGTAAACAAGAAATAAAGTTCTCAGAATGCTCTATAAATATGTTAGTAATATGCCACAATTCCTTTCAGGAAGCTTTACATTAATATAAAATCAGTAGACATTCAAATTAGTTTAAAATTTTATTCTCAAAAGAAATTATACTTGACTATTTCTCACAAACAATTAACATTTGGCTATAAAAAAGTGTTCAACATCATCTAAATATTTAGAAAAATCCACAGATTAATATGCATATAAATATTAATATATGCACATATACATTTAAAAAAAATATTGCAGGGCATAACTGTATGTGCTAGTTTTAAAGCAAACTAGTGAGGGACTTCAAGTCAGAAATACAATTTAATAAGAAAGAAATAAAATAAATGTAATAGTACAAAAAAAAACCCCAAAACCCACAACCCACTGACAGAGTCAGAGTACAAACCTGACCCCCTGACAGTCAGGGGGTTAGCAGCAGTGCAATTTAAATGGTGGCTGCAGTCCTCCTGAAGTGATGGTTCCGTTGAAGCAGTGGCTCTGTAGAGAAGGTCTCGTCTTCCTCTGAAGGTCCAGTGGCGATGTAGAAGGGTCTGGTCTTCCTCTGAGAATCCAGTGGAAAGGCTCCCTGTGGTGTTCAAAATCTCCCCTTATATCCGGGCTGGAAGGCTTGGTTCCTCCCTCTGGGCGGAGCATCTCACAATGGGTGATATAGTCTTATCAGTCATGCGGTGATGGCCCATTAACAGGAGATAGTATAGGAGAGATAAAAGACTCTGCCCCACCTGGTGTCAACAGCTGGCCCATCAACAGAAGATAGCCTCATGAGCTTATCAGGGATGAGTCATGAGGGAGGTGGGGGACACTGTCCCACCAGTTTTAACAGTTTATGAAGATGGTGACAGAATACAGACTATTGGGTACATTTTACATTGCAACCCAGGACACTGTAATATTCAATTGAACCTCAAAATAGATCAGAAATAAGAACTGTTAAGACTATTTGGTGTACTATGGAGAAATAGGGAAAATGAACATACTAACCAAAACTCTGGAAAAGAACAGTGGGGCAGACAAAGTGTTGCCATATGAACACCTCAATAGCTGCAGCTGAAAGCAAAACCTTAGAAATACTGACAAATTTAGGAACTACATAAAGATATGGATGAAAATTAAGGTGGGAATGAATAAAACTTTCTCAAGGCAGTGAGTTGTTTAGAGAAAAACCATATGAGATTAAAGAAAAATTCAGCATTCAGACATAAATTATCATACAGTTCTTCACTGAAGTCTGCATATATTTTCTAGAGTGTTTTTGACAGGATTGTGGGACTATGCTACTTATTCTATAACCATTCCAAGCAAGATGATTAATGTATACTAACAAATTCAAGAAATGCATACTCCTCTTGCTTAAGCATTATAGAGAAAAAAAGTATTTTTTTTTAAATGGCTTCTTTTAAATGTCGTTGCATCTGGAATTCTGTGACTGAGAAAATAAATGCAACAAATTGCAACAGCAAAATATGGGTAACACTTCAATGCAAAATTGTGGGGTAACCAATTTTTGCTTGCTTTTGTCAACACAAAACCCCTCAAAGTGATTCAGAAGTGATTTCAGACAGTATGCAACCTATTTCACTTTCTAAACCAGATTCTTTGCATGACAGACCTGCAAGGAGTCCACAGCCTTGTGCAGAAAGAATAGGAGGTGGTTCCTCAAATTCTTATTTATAAGAGAAAAATCTTATAACATGTACAAGATTACTGTGAGTAAAAGATGCTGTAGAGGGTCTTGGTAGGAATGGTTGCTAATGAGGCCAACAATACTAAAAATAAAATCCTCCAAATGAACAACCATGTTTGCTGAAACCTAACACCCCAGAAGTTTTAAAACACAGTATAAAACATAATCTGCAGCCTTCCTACTGTTTTCCATACTTATAATTGGTTATCACTGCAAGTAAATATGATTTTGTCATTGGTAGTTTCCAATTAACTAAGATTGCTGCATGGGCAGAGCACACAATAGCACCAACTCAGTTTTTTTAAACTCCTCCTTCCCTATTAGCAGGCAACACATGGCTAAAGGTACTACAAGGCCCCCTCCTCTGGGCAAACACCTATGGGGCTCATTGCATCAATCCACACGGTCTGGAAAAATCAGGATACAAAGGGTGTATATCCAAGCCTGTCCCATTCACACTTAAGTCTTTTCTGTAGCAGGAACCAAAGCACAGGAAACATTTTCTAGTAGGATCCAAATAAATTCCCTCCTCTAATTTATGATCAAAGGGTCAATTCAACCCCTAAGGGATTTTTCTGCATCACTTCAAAAACTCCAGCACCAGTGACTACCCACTCTCCTATCTTTTCACCCCACTACCATTTTAGGAACCTTTGATAACCTGTCACTGGTTATTCACGCATAACCCCTAAAAGTCTAATGTCTTCTTCACTTTCTCTTCTACGCAATTCACTTTGCTCTACTCATTTCAGTGTTCTGTACAATTCCCAACACACAAAACTTCTTTAAAAATGCTAGTTACTCAAAAGGGACATCTGATCAAACAACTTCCTTGATCCATCTACTATTTTCCAACATCAGTTTAACCATCTCTTTTAACTGTTTTCCATTACTGCAGGTGCTATGAACAGTTTCTATTGTAGGTTTTTCATTAATAAGGTAGACTAAATCTGTTCAGATTTTTTTCCTCCATTATAGCCATATTATCTAAAGAAACCTGAGTAAATGAAGAATAGGTCACCAGGAACTTCCTGAAGACAAAGGAAAATGTGTCAAATCCACAGGACTACGATGGATCATGAAGTACACATAGGCTGTGAGTCTGTATGACTGCATACCTGCTTTGAAAGAGGATGTGTAGATTCTGACAGGCAGTAAGCTGAACACAAGCCACCAGTGCATCCTTGAAGCACATTAGCATGTGTACAGCCAGCAGACTGAAAAATGTGCATGTTACTCTCCACTTGGCATTGGTGAGTCTACACCTGGGATACCAAGTCCAGTTTAGCCTCTTTTCTACAAATAGTACAAAAGAAATGCCAACAAACTGAAAAGAGTCCTTGAACTAACACCATCAGGGAATCCCAGGTCCTGATATATGGTAAGAGCTTGAAGGAAGTCAGATTGTTCAGCCTGAAGGATAAGGAAGCTAAGAAGCGGTCTATGAGTAACCTACTACTACCTAAGGGTTGCAGAGAAGATTAAGTCAAAGTTTTCTGTGAGATGCAATGAAAAAGAGAGGCAACTGTGTGTTAAGTCACTACATGAGAAATTGTACCCAAGGAAGCTAGAACATTTTGCCTACAGGGACTGAAATCATCATCCCTGGAAATTCTTCAAACTTTACCAAATGATGCCTGAACCTATCTACTTTAGCAAATAATTTATTCCCAAATTTCACAGGAGGGTGACTAAATGTTGTAAAGATCTTCTCGAGGACTTGGAACTTGACCTTCCCATTGCACCACTGCAGAATCTAATTGATTTGTGATAACGCATATTTTTTTCATGTCCATGATCCTATACAGAACTGCATTTGAAAGAAATAACTTCAGTGAATGTGTCAGAGTGCACTGGAACTTTGTAAACAGAAAATGGGAACCACTTTTGAGACAATATGCCCAAGCAGCACAACCACTGTTTGTTAACCTTAGAAATTTTGCAGAATCCAACAAGTCATCTTTTTTAAAAAAAACAGAATCAACATCATATATACTGTTTAATGGTATCACATTTAACTTCTCTTCCTGAATTACCAGCTATCAAATCAATTCAACTTTTAGTCACATTTATATAGACTACATGGAAAAGCAAGAATACCGAACAACAATAAGGATGCTACCCTTTAAATCATGCTTGTAACATTGATATGTTAAATAAATAAAAAAAAAAATTAAAAAAGAAAAAGCAAGCACTTTCTTTTTGATGAACAATTAAATGTTCTCAATTCAAGCAGTAAATCTGGGCATTGTTCCAAAGTTCTTTCCTGCTAAGAACACTCAAAGTTTGCCATAGGCCATGGCTGTTAACTGGACCCTGCAGGTTACCTAAAGATTATATTAATATAATTTTGATTTTAATGTGTAAATATATTGGAGTGTGCTTAGTGTTCTGCTATCCACTATGCTTTCTTCTGAACTGATTCAAGGTTTTATTGCACTTATAAGGAAGATACTTACTCTCAACAGGCAAATATTAAAAGAGCCTGTTTTAAATCTGCACTGTCCTATGAAAATGTCTGCAAATGTCCTAATGATCTGAATAAGAGCAACTGTTTCTCTGGGAGAAGAGCCCTAAATTTTAATCTCAATTTTGCTATCATAGGACATTTCCCCTTCAAAATTACTTCTATACAAAGTCCTTTCAGAAATTTGTTGTTTTTCACAGCAGTAGTATTACAGTAGAAATAAATGAGAACTATAGTAGCTTAAAACTAGATAAAAATACACCCCATAAGTGTTGATACTTACATTGTACTTTTTTATATGTTATTTTTGCATTATATATTTTGCTGAGCTACACAAAATATAGAGAATGTTTTCATCCACGTTTTCAACCACATTTTCATCCACGTGGTTTTCATCCATGTTTTTTCCTTACATTATATTTGTCAAATCCTTACTGTTTAAAATCTCTTATTTTAAGCCGCTTAGAACATAAGAACTCCGAATCATAGACCCAGTAATGAAAGGGAAAAGTATCAATGTTCAGATATATAATAAACTCAATGTGTGATGAACCTTTTAGATAAATATTCTTTAAGACAAAAGAATAAAGGCTGCTACTTGTAAGGTTCTCCCTTTATTTTATACTGTCAAAGATATTGCACAGAAAAAAAATTAATTGCCTGTCAGAAAAAAACAAACCAAAAAAACACTAGAATGTTCCTTTTCTAAATAACCTATATTTTGTCTGTTTTTTTTTTTTTTTTTTTAACCAAACAAATAAACAATCCCACTTGTACAGTATCAAAAAAAATGTATATCACTAGGGGGAAAAGGAATTTCTTCTGGTATATATTAGTGCTGTTATTGAGCATTGTAAAAATTATGAATGAATATATTTTATTTGGAAACATGGTATTGACAGAAATCTATCAAGAGTAATGTGAGTATTGTCAACAGCCTGTCAATATTAATGTAATTATAATTAAGAGGATAACATGGATTTTAGCTATAATACCAAGTAACATCTCCTGCATTGCTGCTATCAATAAAAGCTTTATTATTGACCTGTTCTAGGACTATCAGTAGGAGATGTATTACCATCAGGCATATTTGTCAATGCATTCTGCCCACAAAAATTCTCCATTTAAATTTACAGGTCTGTAAACTTTACCTGCAGAAATACACAAATCCAAGTAACCTCTTGGGTGCCATTTTTTCCACAGGGCTTTTCTATTGTGGATGTGTAATCAAGGGGTTTCTATCTCAGAGCTACTCCAATCGCATTCCCTGATTTTCTAGCACAATCAGTAGATGACAAATAGACATATATGTGGAAGCCTCAAAATAATTTTAAGTATGATTTGTCAAACCACTTTTTGAGAAGCCAAATAAAAATATATTTATTAAATTAAGAAAATAAATTTATTCCTTTCTGCTTCAACTTAAAATTACATTTGGGATACTTCAGTAGGGCATCCACTAACTTCTCTGAGTTTGTTTTAATTCTTTTATACAATCTCTTCTGTGTAGCCAAAATATGTAATCTGAACACTGTACTTACAGAAAGATAGAATGGACTACAAGAGACCACCAAATCCTAATGCAGCATGAACACAGGCTCAAGAATATATTGACAGGTGTTTAACTACCAAGAAAGCTAATTCCACAGTTTTCCTACGTAGGCTGTTCCAGTATTTTATGACCCTAATACTTACAAAAACTCTTTCTCATATTCACTATAAAGTGTCTTTAGTACAAAGCAGGATAGCTTTCATCCATAGCTGAAAATAGGAATATTGAAAAAGAATTTCCATTTTGCTGCATCTTCTCAAGGGCAAAAAGCAACAAGGCATGTGAGAGCACCAACTACTCACAGAAGATTTGCCAAACTAGACAATATCTGCTTTCCTAAAATATGCCTGGTATGATCCTCATGAAAAACCAAACCAAAGCAAACACCCAAACAAAATCCACAACAAACCAACAACTTTACTTTATTCCCAGCAGCAATTTACCATAAGATCTACTATTATCTTCATGTCTTTTTCTCTTGTTTTTCTATCCGAATAATTATTTCCTGCTTTGGATTCATGTATTTTGAGTTTTTCATGTTAAATGCAATGTTTCATACTTGCCTGCATTGTTTTTCATCTTGTTGATTTTAGACTTTCCAAACTCATCAAGAGTATTTTGGATTCAGATCTTATGTTTAAAACAAAGGAAAAAAGAAAACCTGAAACTTTCAACCTCTCTCCAGCTTGTATCATCAGCAACCTTTCTAAGTATGTGCCCTCTTCCATCATTTGACTCACTAACGCCTTTTCATCTTGACAGGGTACTATATACAATTACTCTGTAAAGGCAATCTTTCAACTTGATGCTGATAACATCAACATCTAATGGAGACAATATTGATATTATGTTTCCATAGTTTGCTCATGTAGGGAAAAAAACTATTAAAATCAAGCTGTATTGCACCTAAAGTTCTCCTTTTATTAAACGCATTACTTTTATTTATAAAAATTTTGAAGTTTCTTACAAACAGGTCTCACTAAACCATACTAGCTGTTTTACAATCTCTTTTCTACACATCGTTAGATACAAATTAATTGCTAAACTATTTACTCCTGATCCTTTATTTGGAATCAAAACTGACAGCTTCAATAATTCTCTTAACAGAAGAATAAAGAGGCACAAAACCAGATACACACAAACCCATTTTGCTGGCTATTTCCACCCTCTGGGATATTAAATAAATAAATAAAATCAGTAGTGCCTAATTCCTCAATCATTCTGGGATGAATTTTATTAGGATTTGCCACTTGAGCACATCTATATTAAGATTCCTTAGGCTATTCTTTCTGTGCTTTGGTTCCACTCTTATTTCCTGTCTAAGATTAATTTTATGGAAGTAGCAGGTCGCAATATATCTCTTTTACAAAGTATGAAGGAAAGAATCAGTCTCTGAAAGTCTGTTACTTGTTCTCCTTTCTTATTTAATAACAGATGTGGATAATGGACTCATCCCTTTGCGCCTCCTCTTACTCAGATTTTTGGACCCTTTCATTGATTCTTTTCTTGTGCTTTGTAAATTGAAACTTATTTTGTTCTTCAGCATCATTGATTTTATTCTTGCATTCCTATGCTATTCCTTTATATTCTTCGCTAATCATGATGCGTTATTTCTGCCTGGACAACTCTTTTAATTTCCAGGCCATGGAAGAATTCTGGATATAAACTTAATCTTTTAACATTCACTATTACTATTTTAGTTTTTTATTATAAACTATCTCAGCACAAACAAACAAACAATATATACATTAAAGGTAACAATTTTTCAGCCTTTTCAACAGACTAGATTCTGCCAAGTCCCAGCATTCAGATCAATGGTACAAGCACGGGGAAGCAGTACATAGAGTGGGCATGCTAGAAATCATCTCCCCTCTGGAGAAAACACTAACAGCTACTTTTTCCTTCAGGAGCTACAATACATTTGCTATTGTGCATTCAGCATTGCCAAACTGGGTGTATGTTAGAGAGAAGAGCAAGCCATACCCTTGGTCTACTATCCCTCTTTTGATGTTCATAAAGTTAGGGTATCAACAGATAGCAATGAAAACTTCCTTTCCACCCATCAAAAGAATGCTGAGATGTTTTTTAATGGGGGGTATTTTTCTTTTTTTTTCTTTGTGAAAATGTATGCCATTTAACTGTTCTTTTTGTGTATTCTCAATAGCAATGGGTATTTTAGATGTCAATTTAAAATCAGCAAATTTTAAGGATGAGAAATCAAACTATAAGTATTCAGTTAATTTTAAAATCTTCCTTTACACCAACTCTCATAACACAGAACATGGACACCAGCTGCTCAAAGCCTCATGTCTTACCATTAATTCTCCTCTCTTTCTTGCTTATCAAGTGTAGAGAGAAATATCACCAGATCAAAGTCTAATTGGGAGCCCCAACTGTGTTGTCTCTTAATCACTGTAAAATTAACTTATCACTATATCATTACCTCAAATAACCTTAAAAAAGATTGATTTTGTATTACTGTCTGGATTTCTATGTAGTTCGGACAAATACCTATCATTTTCTAAAGAACATAAATTGATTCTTTAACTGTTTGGAATAACTACTAACACTAATTGAAAAGTCAGTAGCACACTGCAATCACAGAAACTACTGTTTATTTCTTATATTCCTGGGAGAAAGGACTATTTCTCAAAATAGACAAATTCAAGGATAACACTGAATGACTGTGTAACAAATCAATCCCACATACAAAATTAAAAACTTAATCGTGGAGGTTAAGTTAGCAACTAGCAAATAACTCCAGAATCCTAAGTGCTACAGTTACATTTAAGGTCCAAAGACCACATGGAAGACAAAGACACATTCACATCACAGGTTGCTTTTCCAATTTAAACTTAGTAAACTTAGATTCCAGAAAATGAGATACAAGAGATAAGCCACTGCTGAATGCCTGGAGACAGCAAGGAAACCTAACGATAGCTCATTGATTTAGCTTCCATAAACTATCTGCCAGAATCAAAATATTAGGGCTTCAAGTTACAAAATCAAAACCAGCTCAGAAGAGCCAGAATTGATACAACAGTAATGAAGAACAGTAGGAAAGCGCTGCAGTGTTAGAAGCTGTAAATCAGTCATTTCTGTCAGCATTTGATGGAGACTGAAAAATCCACATCAGTGTAACACATTCCCTCAATGAATGCTAGCAACCAAGACTATTGCTGGCCACTGCTAAAGATACTCTGGATGCTGCAAGCTTCTACTGACTCAGGAGAAACATGTCATCAGTCAGCACTCTTAAAAGAAAGATTATTAGATCCAAACAACCAGATCTGCTAATTATATCATAACTAATATTTAAAACACTACCTTTTAAAATTTGTGATTCAAGTCTATAAAACCTCAGAGTACATTTGTTTTCCTTGTAGTATAGAAGTCAGATACAGCATCATCTACCAACTTTTTTGATATGGCCCTGATTTTCATTTATTGGAATAAACAGGAAGATAAGCATGTAACAAGCTAATATTCAATCTGTTATTCTTAATACCATATCCTTTTTCTCTTCCTCCACCATCTTACTTCCTCCTTTGTCATTCTGCTCCTTAGTACATCAAACTCACCTCTAAAGGGACGTCTCAGTTCCACTTATAAATTCTCATTCTCTGTGACACTAAATGAAATCTAGTTACTGTTCCTTTAAAGAAATCAGTGATAAAACCCCAAAAGTGTAAAACACAAAGCTGCATTGTAACTTGAAGACTTCCAAAAAACATGGTTAAAAATCCCTTGATCAAGATGCTGAGCAAAATATGTGCCTAATACACAATATATTTTTTCTTCTTTGAAACCAGGTAATGGGAATTATTTGGAGAAGTGCCTTTACTGTTCATGAATTAAAATTGGTGGAGAGAGATTTGGTTGAAGTAGTTGAACAGAGTGGCAACTGTGATGGTTAGCTGGGAAGAAAGAGCCCCTTGCAAGGAACGGGCAACATCTCTGACTAAACCAGTATCAGGAGGCGTAAAAGCTAAGCAAAGTTAAGAATCTCTTGTGCTACAAATGTAGGTCTCAACTGCTGATGTGATCAACAGATGCTTGGGAGACTCTTGTATTTGAAGACATTTTGGGTATGATAAGGATATGAGGCTCTGGTATAAGGATGGCTAAGTAATATTGCAATGCATGGTGTAGCAGTGAAAAGAATGCAAGGCTCAGTAAATGTGCCATGCTTTATGTAAAGCAGGTGAAATATCACATGGTGGCATAGCTATGCAGCTTCATTTCAGAATGGTCCAATGACAGAACGAGAATGCACAGCTATGAGCACAGTGTGGGCAGTTATAGCCATAACTTTTCCTTTGCTGGTTACTGTTGCTTTTCTGAAAACTAAGTCTTACATCTCATGATACATGTAACATCTGCATTTCATTGTTGTAAGGGCACTGTATCTCACATCACCTTATTTGTCAAGCACAGTGTCAATCCCAATTTTATGCATCTCTTCCATGCCTCTCCTTACCCTTCTTCCATTCAAAACTACCTAAAAAACAAACAAAAAGTCATCTAACTTAAATTCTCATTTCACAGCTCCATGTCTCTGTTCTGCTCCTACCTGTCTGATCCATATGAATGGATCACCAGATAAGTATGGAGATGCCAGGATGAAGATTGAGAAGATACACACAAGGGATTCAGAAGCAATATCTGCTTTATATACACAGATACAATTTACCACAGACAACAGAACCCTCCAATTCTGCATTAAACACCTTATGCTTATCATTTGTGAAACACAGTCACTGCCCAGATTTTATTGCAGCTTTCTTCCTTTCTACATACATATGGATACCAACTGCACAGTCATGAATATTCAGCGATATGCAAGTGTAGCAATGCTGATCCAAGTACTGCACTGCAGGAATGTAAGGTCCTCTAGCTTTTTATTAGAAACACTTATTAGATAAGAATGGTAAAATCTGTGCTAAATGCATAACTAAGTCATAATTAACCCTTGTCCACATCTGTACCAAAAGGAGGACTCTGTAAAAACAATGTTGTTAAAGACTGTATATATTTATGATTTGCTACAGTCAATAAAGCCCTGCATCAATAAAAAGACAAACCTGTTCACTCTATGTTTTAAGTCCCGGCTTTGTATTATATCGCATAACTTATGAATGATTTGATCTAAATATAATCAAGAACTCTCAACTGGTTTAAGGATAAAAAACAGTACTTCACTTAACATATACGTCTCATTTTTCAGGCTTGTGTTCTATAAAAACTGAAGATAATTAATTTTTGACAGCTACAGTTGCTGCCTCCTATTTTCCTTCTACTGTGTATTCTGTTCTTATCTTACCAAATAGCACCAGGACTCATTTGAACTTCTTCTGAACTGTTTTTACATGTTAAACTGGCAAAATCCCAAACTATTTAAACTTATTTTTCTGCAGATTTAGTACACAAATGGGTCACCACAGAATCAGATAAGATACATGCAGTACCACTAAAAAGAACAACAGGGTCAGAAAAAACAGGTAATCATGAAACCAGCTGCCTTTGAATCTCAGCATCATACTCTTAAATCCACCACCAGTCAACAGCAAGACAGAAACTCAAGCCTTTTGTTTGACTTGAAGAACTGTTCTTTTTGTCTTCAAGCTCAATGTGCTGAATGTGCAAACAAAACACCACAACACTGCAAATACAAATAATGAAACTTTTAGCTGTCTTTAAAAAATGAAAAGAAAAAGAATTATTAGTAAAAGTCCACTGTAGAATCCACTCAGACTTGCAAGAGAGACGCTACTCTGTTTAAATAAGTAACAGTATGTGATTCCTCCCTCCTTTTAGCTTTTTTCATATGACTGTACTTTGAAATGTTTGGCATAACACCACGACTAATAGGAATGCTGGGAAAATTAGATGTGCTCAGTGTCCCCAGTCCTTGATTTTATTACTTGGTAATTATGGTAACTTTAAGCACACAAGGGAAGACTGATACACTTCCACCACACTTCTCCTCAATCCTATAATTTTATTAGCATTTTAGAATCCACTGAATGGTTGCATATATATATATTAAAAGTAACAGTTTAAAAGAGAGACAATCATTTCCTTGCTAGGTAGCCTGAGTTTTACGCTGTAACAGCTTCTGAAATCCCTCTGCAATTCCAGTGTGGATTCCCCTTTGTGATTTAGTTGTGCCCCACAGTGTCATGGCATTATATTAATTTCCTTTTCAGGAAATGTTTTTCCTCCTTACCAACCTCCCTGTGATATCTTTTGTCCGCTTCTCTGCCTACACAATTAATATTACTTTTGAATACAATTATTTTAATGTATTTTTTCAAGTTTTCTTAGAATTTAATCTTTTATTAACTCCTTTCTTTTCTAATTCCACTCACAATATTAGCAAAAACCAAGAGTGGAGATAAGGGGTGTCAGAAACAGGATTTTTAGGGACATTGTTCCCAGGCAGCTACCGATACAAACACAGTGAATATCAGCAGCATCCAATTTAGCTTCCCCCTAATTGCCAAAAACCTCTTCAAGTCCTCCCTTGCAGGAAAAGGAGGAAGTGCTTAGACCCAGTCATAATCAACATTGAATCTAGAGTTGCTGCAATTCCTCTTTCTTCCTATATTGTGTATATCCTCTTTTTCCTCTAACTCAAAGTTCTTTGTTTCTCTTAATTTTCACCCTTACTCCAAAAAATCTGGATTTAGTTTTGAAACTTTTGAAAAAAGTCTGAAATAAATTCATAATTCCAAAGTTCTTGTATTCCACCTCCAAACAAAAAATCCCTATCCCCATCTCTGAGAGAGGCATGTTTCAAACAGACAGCATCCTTTCCTGAAGATTTTTGCAAAGTTTAGATGTGAACTGATGATGCTTGTAGTTTTAAGACAGCTGTACGGGTGCAGAACAATTTAGCTCTTGAAGAAGCTTCAGAACAGAGAGCCTGCTACCTTCTCTGTGCCTGTACAGCACAATCTGAGTAATGAGTCTGCATCTTTTTAGCACAATACAGCACACTTTTAATATATATTTTTTTTTTATTTGCTGCTTTTAACTTTATAGGGAGTGCTGTACAGTAGCTGATGTAGAGAGCATACTTGTTATTTAAAAATGAGGAGAACAGAAAGGGTGTCACTCTCTTCTGTGGTCTATGTGAAAATGTATGTTAACAGGTGTCAAAAGGAAAATAAGCCCAACCCTACCTGTAAAAAAAAAAAAAAAAAAAAAACAAAAAACAGACCAAGAAAACCAAATAAAAACCTCAGAAATTAATAAGCAGCCTGCTTGAAAACACCATACTGAAGAAAACTTCTGCAGCCCAAGAGAGGTAACAAGTTGTAGTGGCTGTCCTCATTAACTGCAGCAGCAATACAGTGAGTGAGTCCATTTCCATTTTAAGTCATAAACAACATACTATCATTTGGGTTGAAAATTTAAATTTGCTTTCTGGATGCTCTGAAACAGTGCATGAATTCAGATGTTTTTCCTACATAGTTAACATTTGGGAACCAGACCTTGCTATGGAGAAATTTACATTAGGGTATTCCAGTGAAAGACTGATTTTAATTGACAAAATTATCATCTTCTAACTGCACATACTGTATCATCCAGATCATTAATGGAGATGTTAAACAGGGCTGAACACAGCATTGATTCCTAGGGTACAACAGTAGTTACCAGCTTCCAACTAGACTTCACACCACTGATTGCCATTTCCTGTGGTCCATCTGTTCTGCACATTTTATGCTGACCTCACTGTTTGCTCACCCAGCCCATACTTCAGCAGCTTCTCCATGAGGATGTCACAGGAGACACTGCTAAATGCCTTGCTGATACAAGTATCTACTGCCCTCCCTCCCCATGTCCACCAAGGGACTCATTTCATCACAGAAAATTACCAGGTTGATCAAGAATGACTTCCCCTTGGTAAATATGCTGACCACTCCTGATCACTTTCTTTAATGTGTCTCAGAAGGGTTTCCAGGATTAGCTGCTCCATCACCCTCAGGGGGATCAAGGTAAAGCTGACCAGGCTGGAGTTCCCTGAGTACTTCCTCCTGCCCTTTTGAAAGCAGAAGGAACACTGACATTCCTCCAGTCCACATGCACTTCTCCCAGTCCTACGATTTTTGAGACTGTCCTCACAATGACAGCAGCCAGCTCCCTCAGCACTCCTTGGTGCATCCCAAGAGCTTCATCTACGTCCTATTTGCTTAAGTAGTCTCTGACCTAAACCTCTTCCACCAAGTGTCCATCTTCCCCGCTCCAGACTTTTCTCTGTGTTCCACAGTTCCTGAAGGTCTTTGCTAGCAGAGATGGAAGCAAAGGCAGCCTGCAGAACCTCAGCTTTTTCCACATTCCTTGTTCATTCAGACACGAGACTACATTTTCCCTTGTACTCCTCCTGCTACTGGTGTATTTACAGAAGCAATTCTTGTTGCCTTTGACACTCCTCACCAGGTTCAACTCCAGGCAAAGTCTGATTTTCCTAATCACATCCGTGAATGCTCAGACACTGTCTCTACACTCTCCTAGGTTACTGTTCTTGCTTCTGCACATTTAATGGCTGAGTTTCATGATGAGCTAGTTCCTTGTTCATCAATGCATGGCTGCTGGCAGTTTAGCCTGACTTCCTAACTGTTGGGATGGACTGTTCTTGAGCTCCGAGGAGGTGATCCTTCAGTATCAACCAGCGTTGCTGCATCCCTCCGGGGCCTGACCCTGGGGGAATTCTTCCAAGTAGATCGCTGAAGAGGCTGGAGCCTGCTTTCCTGAAATCCAGGGCAATGATCTTACTTTCCTGTTCTTAAACCAGGCTCTCAGAGAAAGCCGGCACTAATATCACTCACTGACTGAATAAGAAATAGATTACATTAGTTTCTGTCAGAGACCATATAGCTTAGAGGAAACACTGCTAAACTGGCACAAACACAGTGAACTTCTTTATTGAAAAAGTTATTACCTAGAGAGTCTTTAAAAAGCCCTCTCTGCCCAAAAATCATTAAATACTTAAAAGGTAAGAAGTAAGATAACAAAAATGTAATATAACATACCTTATTCTTCAGTTTGACTGACATTAATCCAGAATGAATTTATTGGTAATATATGAAGAACATTTCTTATTAAATGTGGTGCTATCTTTTAATTCAAAAGTTTATTCACATTTCTTCTTATTATCTTAATTATTATTATTGGAGCATACCATGCTAACAAGCTAATTCAATGAAACTGTGTTTATGTCTAAAGCTTATCAGTTAGTGTTAGCTAGACATAATTTATTTGTTTCTCTGTATCTTCTTGATTTCTGTTTTCACTGAATAAAAGCAGAAATTCCAAGTGCAACAATAGCGCTGTAGAATTTTTAAAATTTTTGTAAGAGTAGGCCTTTATAACCAGTAGCAAAATAAAACACATGGGTAATAAGGTACTTAAATTGTAATCTCTAATTGTTGGCTGATTTTGTCTACCATTTAATTTACTACTAATTTTCATTCAAAAAGCTGTCCATCTCTTCCCTTCTTTGTTCCTCCCCCCTCTTCTCTCTAAACTTCCTGGCTTTGAAACTACTTTCATATGTTTAAAAGAATAAGAAAAGATATTCCCACTATCTCACATTTTGAACATGTAATTAAACGTTTTGGTTTTTTCCCTGAAAAAACGTGTGCTTCATTACTATGTCCAGATATATGTTAATACAGGACTCAGATATCACTCCCTAGAATTGGACAACTTATATATTGAAAAGTCATTTATTTTACACTATATTCTTGGTATTGATACTATGTTGCCATAAACCTGTTTCCCTCCTTCCCAAATATTCTCTCGGTAGCAGATTTTAGACATTTTCAAGACTGTATCCTCAAAAGACTATAAAAGATTGTTAAACAGAGGATAAGACTGAATGTCTTTCTTGACTTATACCACAGCATTTGATGTCAAAGAACAAATGAAGGTCCTTGGATTAGTAAGTGTCAAAAATTATCAGAGTATAGAAATTACCTTTCCTACTCTAGTCTATGAAGGGTTCAATCAAATCTTTATATACTAATAATACCCATTTGAAAGTTTTAGTTTAATTTCATTTAGTGCATTACAGGAACATTTACATCCTACATGTCTTGGATGACCTCAAGTATTAAAACCCTTTTGTGAGTCACTGAAGTTTCTAATGAAATTAAACTTACAGTCTTCACCTCCAGACGTGGGCGAAAAATAAAAGAATCTAATAGGAGACAAACAGAGCTGTCAAACACAAAAAAACTTCCCTCCCAAATCTAAACACCCTCCTTGCACAGAACTGATACTCCATATAGCTAGCCTAATCCCTAATACTGTACAAACATGAACTGAGGCATGCCATTCTAGTCACTTGGGAGCCCTTTAATAAGTGGGTAGATTCATAATGCATCTGAAGACCCATTACCTAAGAAATTAAAAAAAACAAAACAAACAAACCAGGACATGATATTTTATATGTCTATATAGTATAGTATGTGCTACTACACTAAGAGTTCTAAGATTAGCTAAGAGATATGTAAGCATAAGCTGCTTCAATTACAGGCAAGTTCGCTGCTACTACTTTACGGTTTTCAATATTTCTAACAAACGTAAAAAATATTTTGACATTCATGCACAGAGATACCTAGTTTTAGTTATTTACTTAATTAAAACAATATTAATAGAAACTGATTTTTTCATTTGCTGAAAAGGATGTTCTTGACAAACAAAAACCCACAAGCTTGAACAAAGGTAAGCCTAGGAGTTAAAAGGATGTAAAAATAGAGGCACAATGCTAAGCAGACTTATTTCAGTTGCCTTGGCCCCAGATTAATGCAATTTCACAATACCCTCTCCTGAATAATAAACATCCTCAATTCCTACTTTAAAAACTGCAAGTATATATACCTAACACTGGGGTTTCTGAAATATTGACATACATACAAACTCTCCCTACATAAAAAGGCCCAAACACCCCACCTCTTTTAGACTCTTCCCAAAAAATCCAGACTAGTAGGCAAGAAAGAGAGTGCAATATAAGATCCTTGCAAAACCTTCACAGACAATAGCTTTAAACATATTCCACTTTTCAATCCACACACTCTATCAAAAACTTTATGATAAGGAGAACACTACAAGCATCATGGTAATTAAAAGTGTAAATCACAAAATCTCAGAATCATCACGACTGGAAGAGACCTTTAAGATCATCAAGTCCAACCATCAACACAGCACTAACTCCAAAAAAGTATTCTTACTAACTTCTAATGCTAGAGGCACTAGCAACCAAAGCAGACATTCCAATACTGACACGATCATCTATTTCTGTACTAATTTTCAGAATTAAAATATAAGTGTCAAATCCCTCCAGTACTCTTGATTATGTACCCTATTGGTTTATTCAACTGCCACCAAAAATTTTAAAAAAAAAAAAAAAAAAAAAGGCAAAGCCCTTTTAATGAACTAATTTACACATCTTACAGATGTGAATTTAACCCCATAGCAAGTAACAGAAATTGATGACTTCATACAGTATAAACAAACATTAAAAAAAAGCCACACATGGATTTTCATTCCCCTTAATAGCTTATTTACTACTCTAATTATGTGCCAACAATGACACTTTCAGTTATTTTCCTACTAACCACATAATTAGATAAACCAGTCGTGATGGACATCCAAGAACTGAAAAACAAGCCACTGCTGAGGAAGAGCTGCAGCAGAAAAAAAGAAAAAGAATCTGTAGAAGAAAACACTGGTAACACAGGTCATCAGAAAGACTAAAAATAGCATTGGTTTTAAAAAGAAAACTTTATCAACAAATGTTGCTAAACTGTATATCAATAAAAGCCCCAAATAAGTCTGACAAGAATTCACTAGCTTCCAATAAAATCAAATGGCAAAGTATTTTGGATTCAAACTTTAGTATAAACTTCATTATTTAGTACAAACTTTAGTCACACTTCATCTTTGACCTTACTGAACACCTTACTTACATTTACAGGCAAAAGACCATACAAGAAACATACAGTGGTTTCCAGTATGGACTATATCATAAGCAGAATTTGTCTCTCTATCAAAACACACTGGCTATTCAGAATAAATCCGCATCTGTTTTGTGGTAAACCAATGGCTTGTTACTTACAGGCTGCACAAAATTGGATTAACAGAAAGTGGAAAGGTGTCATCCTCACCTTTAGGTTTCTTTGCCACCTATAGTAGACAGTCAGAGGAAAGACCCTTGAAGGCGTCTTTCACTCTTTCAACCGGTATCAGAATTCAGATGATAATACCCCTCTGACAGGGTATTATGCCCTTTCCTCTCCGCAGAGGTCGTCACCAGGTTCTGTCCTCTCTTACCGCAGGCCTGGGCCTAGCTGGAAAGCTCCCCGTCTCTGCTCGCTGCGGCACTAGGAGGCTGCAGGCCAGCGGGACTCACGGAACGGGGGCGACCGGGGAGTTCAGGATGCCAAACACAAGTTTCTACAAGCAGGCCCTGCATGAGCTCCCGGGCCTGACGCAGAGGGACTGCCCCGGCCTGCCGGACCGCGGGAGGTGCCTGGATGGGCTCTGCCGAAGGCCACGGCCCCTGCAGCGGCTCCCGCCCGCCCCAGCCGCTCCATCTCGTCCCGCCCCGCGTCGCGACTCACCTGTGGCGCTGCCAGGTCCAGCCCTCCGCGACTCCGCGGGTGCGCTGGGCTGAGCCTCAAGCCTCCTAGCGAAGCTCTGCGCGGACGCAGGCCCCGCGGGCGCTCTCCCCTCAGCCGCCCCGGCCCGCGGGCACCATCCCGCCAGCCGGGTCACAGCGGCAGCTGCCCAGAGCAGCGGGAGCGCGGTCCGCAGTGAGCGCCGACCAGCGCCCGGCGCAGCTGCGCAGGGAGCGCTCCAGGAGACCGGGACGGCGCGCGGGAAGGGCTCCCCGCACGGCGGCCGTGCCAGGGCGGGCCGCGCGCTACTTGACTGACAGCCCAATCAGCAAATCAGCAGCGCGGGGTGACGCGGAAGAGCCAATGGCGGCGGCGGGGGGCGGGGCGCGCCGGGCCGGTGGTGCCGGGGCGGTGTTGCCGGTGGGACCCGAGCGGCGGTGCCGCCGTTTGGCGCCGCCGGGCCGGTGGTGCCGGTGGGACCCGAGTGGCGGTGCCGCCGTTTGGCGCTCAGCCAGCGCCAGTAGCGGCTCCTGCTCGCGTGGGCCGCGCGTATGGGAGCGGAGAGACTCCTGGCCTGGCCTGGCCACCGAGCAGCTCGGAGTCGAGGGCAGTCTGGGGTGGAGTCCATGGGGAGGCGGGAGGCCTGTGGAGCGTTTACTGGCAGGGATCACAGGGCTGTGAGAGGAGAAACAACCAGACGGGGGGTGTGACAACAGCCTAAAAGCACTGCCGGCGGTATTTCTGCCGCAGTTGCACTGTTTGGTCGTGGTTGCTCGGTTAGTTACTAACATCGGTGTCAGGTTTTCCCTCACGGGCTCGAAAGTGTTTTAGGTGATTCAAAAGCTGTTATTTAATTGTATTCTACACCTTAGGCAAGGCAAACCTTAGGTGAGGTGTTCTGAAGTTGGCTATTACTGTTCTGGAGAGCAAATTAAAGAGAAGTCGATGTGGAGAGGTTGGGGGAAATTGGCAATGTTTATTAAACATAAAAAGCATAGAAGACACTCAAATAGTGACTTTTTACTTATTTCCAAACCATAACTATATTTAGTTTTGACATATTCATGACATTCATGAATATTCATGAATTCGCAGATGACATGAAGAGTTATAGTTCCTCACATGCCTTGCTGAGGTTATCTGTGCTGAGGAGGCTGTGGGGGCATTCTATAGGCACGTATTGTTGGATTCTGTACTATTTTTTTCTAACTCACAATAAGTTAGATAGGTCTCTGGACTACCTCAGGTGCCACAAAACAATCTCAGGTGCCTTTATCCGTATCGTGAAAGAATAGTTTTGTTCAATATTTACTACAGTTTTTCACAATGATAAAACAGATGCTTAACTTTGTTAGTAATGAGTAATTCCTCTTTTAGAAGAGCTGTTTGAAGTGAATAAGGCTAATTCATGTGACTGACTTCACAAAATGGGGATTAGGCTTTTTGTAGGAAAAGTGCATTTTAAGCAAAATGAGGTAACTATCTTTTCAGCTAGAAAGACTCTTTTGTTTCATAAAAAGACATTGTAGTCGAAAGCTTATGACCACTGATAAAGGGAAAACAATCACCCTCAAATCTGTAGATAGTCTACTATGTACACCAATGTATTTGGGGTAATTTTTGCTTTGTTTTTAAAACAAAACCATGTAATAATTTATTTCTGCTGAGGAGTAACTAACCATGAAATTTATTTATTATCATTGTGTATTTGAATTAGAAACAAAAACTCTTCCTTGTGTGGGGCACTGTGGAGAGCTTATCATTTAAGATCTTGTGAAGTGAGACTTTGTGTCACATGGGCATAGCAGAGAAAGGCCATAGAGGACCTACAGCTCAAGAGTGAAGCAATGTGCTGCTTCTTGGTGGGGCTGTCTCTGGGAGCCATGCTTTCTAGGGGAACCCTTGCCTCTGTTTTGACCTGACACTGCAGAGGCAGCTGACTACCCATGTCCATCACAGGAGGTCTGAACAAAAGCTTGCAGAGCTAAGTTGTCAATGCTTGGAATACTTACAGACCCTATAACAGGAAGTATCATAGGGCGATGCTGAACAAGTCTTACTTGTAGAGTAAGAGTTTCGACATGAGTTCTGGAAGCTGAGTTTCAGAGTATTCCATGAGTAACTCTTGATGAAGCCACCTTTTCTTGTTTATTCCAGTTGCTGAAAGAAGCAGTAAACAAACAAGGGTACTTCATATCCAAAGTTTGTCCTTGTTTCTGTACTCATCTGACTCGCATTTCCTCCTGCTGTTACTTCGGCTCTGTTCATATGGAGATCATCTGGCCCTCATGCTGGCTCTCCTCAGGCATGGATGTGGACAAAGACAGCAAATTCATTGCTGAACAGGTTGGTTTTTACAGACTAGATAACATTATCTTTTTGGAAACTGGAAAAAAGTATGCTTTCATAAACTATACTACAGTGATGAAAAGGGAGTTTTCAGATATGCTCTCCAAAGAAATGGTGAGCTAACTAAGATTACCTTTCTCTTTGAAACACTTTAAACACCCCTTCTTCCATGCAAGCAGTACTTGAAGTGTTGTGGTTTGCTGGTGGTTCAGTAATCAAAATGTTATTTGTAGTGTCTTTGTAGTGGGCTGCACAGATTGAGAATTTAGTCACTGCTGTTAATATTCTTCCTGAAGCAGAAAACCACAAGTAAGGGACTGAAATATGAAGAAAGAGAGGAGGATGGAAGAAAAATGAAAAGCTAGAGCATACCTTCATCCAAGGTTTTAATTTGTATCTAACCTTCCTTGTCATTTCTATCCTTCTAATTCTTTCAGGATATGATAGAAAAATGTCCCCTCTGACTATAGAAAAGCACTCTCAAATTTCTGTGCCACTACTTGAAACACGGTGATGCTTTTAATGCAGACATTTTCCATGGCCTTAACTGCTCACAGGTCTGCACCAAACTAAAGTAGCCACTGTGAATACCTAGCAAGTACTGTTCATAAACATTTTTATAATGTTTGACCTTAAGAATGACCTGAAGATTAATGGATATGTTGTATCAATTTTAATGGGTCTCTTCTCCCTTGGATACACACATGTGACTCCCATTAGTCTTAATGGGAGTTATATGTGTGCCTAGAGGTTAGACAAGATCTCTAAAGGTGCTGTTATGCTCTCTTGTATTAACGATCTCATAATTGCTGAGGTGCTGCACCTTTGCATTGAAAGCAAACTAATTAAATTGGTCTAGTATAAGCTGGTATACTAGCATACCTGGCACGTATGTGTGTTTTCCTGTGGGGCCCTCAGTACACATAGGTAGAAGCCAAATAGAATGTGGAATTTAAATTTTACATGTGACTTGACTTTCTTTGTAGCTGTTCTTTGTAATCCAAAATGAATTCATGAGTTTGATTTCTAAGAAAGATGATTGTTCGTGTGAATACAGAGGAAGAAGCTGCATGTGGTGTTTTATTTTATCATTAAAGCATGTATTGAGAAAAGGGACTGAATTGATTCTTATTTTGATGTTCCAAATCATGCACTTTGAAAAAAGACAGTTAGGTCTAGAGGATTAACATGAAGCTTGATGTTGAATTTTAATTATGGCTTTGTTACTCATTTCTTCCAAGAGCCTTTAGACAAAGCACTTCACCTTTCTTTGATTTCCAGGTATGTAAAATATCTGCTTGCTTCTTAGTGTTGCAGACATAAATTAATATCTGTTCTGTGCTTTGAAATTTTAAGATTGGTATGTCTAGCTGTATTCTGCTGGCATAATCATGAAAGCACAGAAGGAGGAAAAAAATCATAATACCCACCTGATACATCCAGGGAGAAGCTCTGGTGATGATGCAGATCTGTGGAGAGAAGTGATTCTGTTCCACAGTTTATGATGCATAAAACAGTGATGAAAAATTTCTGGTATTACATATATATCTATCTTTTGGACCAGGTTTTTCAGTGAAAGTAATTGTACAATAGGCAAATTGACATTGTCTAGACATTTGACATATTTATCAATCCAAATAACTATTAGAATTTGATGCTCAGTGTGGGAATTTGTGCACTGTACTCCATGACTGTCTCTGTACATTTGAAAATCAACCATGATGTAGTTTTCTCTAAAAATACAAATTTGGGGAAAGAATGAATCTTCATGTTTACATGTTAGAGGAGAAGTGTTTATGTGCTAACCTTCAATTTTAAACTTGGTTTATTGTTTCCTTTTTTTTTTTTTTTTTTTCAGATACAGGTATTATATAAACTCAGTTTCACAATTCAGTTTTGCTATTTGAGAAGTAACAGATCCTGGGGTTTGTTTTGGTTTTTTATGTTGTTGTTTTGTTGGGAATTTTTTGATAATATAATTATTTTACTTTTGACCTTATGTGTTTCTTAGTTTCTAGTAGAAAGTAGCAAATATCTACTGACACTGTGATGGTAATGTCTTTAGATCTGTAATTTAAAATACCTGGAAAAATCATGAGAATGGTTTTGTAAATATATTTCCTTACATTTTACTTCAGTGTATAAAATATATGGATCAAAATTTTCTTCCTCATGTAAATTTCAAACAATAATTTCCTTGGGTTTTTTTAGTAATTTGTGATTAGTTCTCTAGTAGTCTTTAAAGAAGAAATAGTTAATGTTGTTAGTGTTATATTTTAGGCTATGTAAGATATTGTTAAAGAAAGTTGAACGTTAAAACAAACCTTAGCTAATTTCAGTTTTATATGTATGGTTATCCATAAAAGAAAATGAACAGGTCTGTTTTGTAACTATGGGAAACTGAATTTCCAAGAATTTAGGTTCTTTGACCTAAATTCTGCTTTGATGACATACTGTAAACTTCCAGAGACAGGAGTTGTGTCCTATGTATTTTTACAGTGTTAAGCACTTGCACGCTTATGAAGGAAACTTCTGTTGGGGAAAAATATACTGCAAGCTTTGCTAGTATCTATAGACCAATTTTCTAAGCAGAATAAACTACATCATCAAAAAATATTTAGTTTTTTAGGTTTGTTTGTTTTTTTCATTTTCCAAATTTATGATGCATATATTATTTTTGTCAATATAATGGTTGACTGAGTGTGAGTAATTTATTCTGTCCCTGATATTTAAAGGGTGATCAAATACTGGAGCAGGTTTCCCACATGAGTTATGGAGTCTCCATCCCTGGAGGTAGTTAAAACTCAACTGGACACAGCTCTTAACAACCTGCTTTGAGTGAGGAGTTGGACAAGACCTCAGCCATTCCATGAGTCTATAAATTGTGTAGTTGACTTGACACTTTTTCATTGTAGACCAGCTTTCAAATACCAGTTCAGATATTTCAAATGGTAATTGAGATAAGGATAAAAACTACTCAATCTTGAATTTAAAAGCACATAAGCAGTTAACATAACATTACTGGCCATATGAAATGTAGGACTAACAATTGAATATATTCAGTGCACTGTGTGCAGTTTTTTCAGAATGTAAGGACAGTACACAGTACCAGTACTATTTTAGCCTTCTTTGATATACTACCTGAGTAAATACTGCTGTAAATATTAATTGGGTTAATTATATGTGATTAATTTTTATGTGTAAACTCTTGATTGCCTTACAAACTTCTTTTGTATTAAGCATTCACAGTTTTGACATGAATGAAATAGTAAGACCTTATAAGAGAGTTTTTTGTGCTGAATTTTAAATGAATCATGGAAATATTAGGTCCTTTACTGGAAAGTTAAGGTGTTGAAGCTAAGAACAGAAGTAAGGTATTGGGATTTTCTTTTTTACTTATGGCCTGATTTTGAAAACTACTGTTGAGTAGTTGTAACATAATTTAGTTCTAAGTCTGATATATTGAGGGTTACTGTAGCCAGCTGTTTTACTTCAGTTCTGTAAAAAGGTATCTGGGCGGATGAACTGAAGTAGGAGCTTGCATCTTGTGCCTTAACTAAGAGTTGTAAGCTCTAGTGTTCTCAAAGTGGGGATGGTTTAGGCATTAGCACTGTTGATTTTTGACTGTAGGTGTTACTGAAACAGTATAAGTGGAAAACAGATTTCTGATACCATCTCAGTAGCAATTCATCTGAACTTGCCCCAAGTGGAAAAGTGATTGGTGATATCATCTCAATAGCAATTTGTTTGCACTTGTCCCCAGGGCTCTTGAGGATTTTAGAACCTTGTCATCAGGTAGTATTCCATACAGTTGTGAATACCAAATATATTAAAAATTAATGATTATGCCTACAGAAAAGATCTAGTACATTGCATATATCCGAGTACTCTTCAGGATGCTAATAAACCACTCTAGATTAATGATTCTTGTATTAAATTAAAAACAAAAAAGATCAAAAAATATAACTGAACAACCTATTTTTGCTTTTGGTCACCGGTACTTTTTATTACCTTTACTTTCAAACTTCAAAGATGATAGAAATGGGATGCATAAATTTGTTAGTGGTCTCTGGAAAGATTGATTTGATATGCTTGCTCAGGCTTATGTTGAACCCAGGTACAAAAAATAGTAACTTAGTAGAAAATGGTTGATGTAGGGTGTGCACAGGTACAGGTTAAAAAAGGGCCAGAGCTTGTCTTATTATTTTATATTTTTTATACAATAAAATTGAAAATTTACTGTGTTTTTTATTTGTGTTCATTTTTTCCATGGGACAAGAAACAGAGTCCAACTCTGTTTCTTTTGTGAGTGAATAGTGTGTTCCATTCAGTTCATTCTGCATCTAATGTCATAGAAAAATGCTGGAGGACTTCAGTGCTTTTTAACTCAATTTTCATAAAACACATAGCTGAGATAAATGGACTAATTCTGAGTGAAGGTAAGTAATGGATAAACAGGAGTATTTGTTGGGTTTTGTAGGGTCCATATTAATAATAATTTCATCCTCCTTATACAGACTTTGCAAATTATGCTTATCTAAAATTAGAGATTATCACCAAACATTTCTTTGGAACATAATGTACTTTCATTGACTTACATATGCAAAATCATCTGTGTTCTGCAGATGTCTAAAAGCTGAAGCAGAAGTCGATCTGAGAAGAAACCTGTGTTGTATTCTGATATCAACAGCAACTTAGATCACGTTGGTATCACATCAGTATAATGTTTTAGAGCCTCTGCCAATTTAAAAATCAAATTGATGCTAGATTTGTATAGAACAACACATTTGACTGACAGAAAAGGCTGTTATAGATGGATGTGATGTTCTATCCTTGTATAACAAGGGTTTTGACTGACAGTTTAACAATAGTACACTTTCTACCCTATATATTCTAAATGATTATTATTACAATACAAAACATTTTTGTGCTTGCTGTATATAGATAACATGTACACTTTTTGTGTAATAACATTTAAAAAGAGAGAGTTTCTTTTATGTCTTAAAGATGATGACAATTAATGAAGGCTCCATCTGACACTTATAACCAATGTCAAGGATTGCTATTGTGGTGCATGGTAATGTAAAAACTATCAGGGTACTTAGCTCTCAGTGAAGGATCAGCATAACTCGACACATGCTGTATGGTGAATGTAATAAATCTCCTCAGAGAGCAATAGAAGTAATTCTCAAACTGAAGACTACCCTTTCTGTTTTATAATCCCTCTTTTCAGCTTTGCAGTTCTTTGCATCACTGTAAAATGCAATCTAGAAAGTAACTATGTAATGTGCAACTATTAATGCAACAAATATGCTTTCTGTGCTTTGCTGTCAACATTTCTCTAAAATTAGATCTAAGATTCTTCTTCAGAGCAATAGCTAGAGATAAGGAAGGTTTACAGTTTTTCTTATTTGGATCTCATTCACTTTGGGGAGACCATCCTTTAATATTTATCATTTTAATTTTAAAATTTTCATTTTGAATTCTTGCCATCCTTTTGCAGCACTTTATATAGGTGTCTCCTAATTTGTGTAGATTTTCACAAGAGCAGGGGCAGTACAGTGTGTCTACATTATATTTGATGTTAACAAAAAGATCAACATTAAAGTCTAAACTTCTCTGTAAACTTCAGTTTAGTGTTGCATGCAACTAAGAAAGAAGGCATAATCTTTTATGGATCTCCCAACAATGAAAAACAGAGAAAGAATTGAATGGAATAAATGGGGCCATATTGATCAAACCCCATCTACCTCTTATCTTTTTGATTATCTAGAAAACATAATACATGCAAATATTGCTTTTACAATATGGATTTCTTGTTTAAATTGGCTTACTGTTAAAGATATTTTTCTTAAATGACTTTGTACTTGGTAAGGGAATTAAGGAGATTATTTTTTTCACCTCATTATGTGTGATCAGTGGGATCTTGGTATCTCACATTTATTCAACAAGATTTTATTTTTCTGTGGAAAGACAAATTCAGTATATGTTTTATCCAACAATAGGATTATTTATTGGGTTGGGGCAGTTATGATGATATTTCCTGCAAAGCATTAAAAAGATCTTTAAACAATATTTGCCCCATTACTGGTGGTGCCATTTCAAGTCTTTGTCAGTTTTAGATGCAATGTCAGTACTTCTCTAGCCATGACTTATGATTTGAAGGAAGGGATAAAAGTAATTTGCGAAGTAATATTATTGAGTTAGAAAACGATCCCTCAGAAAAATTGTAGTTTTATCAATATAGACTGCTAAGTTTTAAAGTGAAGCCAACTAAAAAAAAATCCATGATGTTGAATTATATTGATCTTCACATAGCTCATTGTGATAATACAAACATCTGGTACTTAATTTGAGAGAGCACTAATGATAATCATCTGTAGAGGAGCCAACTTCTAGAGGTTGTTAAAGCACATGCTTCGCTGACCACTGGAGACGGTTGAGTTTGCAAACTTAGACTGAGTTCCAGTTTCTGAGTAGGATGTACTATACTGGTACAGAATTGTCCTCCACCTCCTCTTAGCTGGCAACATGTGTTTAACAGAGCTTTTCTTTCCCTGACATCATACCCACCTTACTTTGTGTCCTGATTTTGCTCATTGTCCTTCATGAGCAAATACAGATCTAAAATTGTCTCATCTTAGTTTCTTCCCCTTCTGATTTTTTTTTTAATTTTTTTTTTTTTATTTTTTTCCCCTCTGACCTTTTGTATCATTGTTCCAGTAGCAGTTGTCTGTCTAATCTACCTAATTGTCTTTGGTCTTCCTTGTCTCTTTTATGCTTCTCTCATCTGTGAACTCTAAGTGCTCAATTAGAGAAGGAACAAAAGGCACAGAAGGAAATGTTCCCTAGCTGTCTCTTCTTGTCTTTGGCATTGTAACATCCTGGAACAGAGGCAACTACAAAGGGCTAGATTAGCTCCTTCATCTCCAGCTTGGACAATACTCAGTACAGTTTGTTTGGTTTTTTTAAAGAGGCTTTTGCTTTTGGAAGGAACTTTCTACTGAGCACATGCAAAACATAATTTATAAAGATTCACAACTTGTCCAAAGGTGGGAGAATTTCTGCAGGTTCATGAAAGCACAGTGTTGAGATAGGGCATTGTAGGATTAACTATTTTAAACTTTTGTGTTACACTGTGATGAGGTTTACTCTTTAAGCAAAACACCTCCTCACTTTCAATAATGACAAAGAATTTTCTTTCCACTTCATTTTTAAGTAAATAAAACATTTTTCTTGCTGTTCATTTGTGTAATTCTTTCAATTCTTTAACAAAAAAGAGAAGTATAATCTCAGATGAACATAGAAACATGCCAAAAAGCGAGGATTTATTATGTGGGTACCTGAAGTATGAGGTTTGAGAATAGGTTAGAGTCTGATTTCTTTAAGCATTTACCGTGCAATGAACACCACTTACAAATAGGTGTGAGGGAAACATACACATTCGTCGTGTTACCTTATTTTTCTAATTAAAAGGAAAAAATTAATCTCCTTAGCAGAGATATTTCCTCTCAGAATAAAGACCTGATTCTGGAGTCTCATAGACATTTAATTTGCAAGATAGCATAATGAAAATATGTTAATAGCTTTTTCAGCAAGTTAATAGCTTTCAAGTTCATACTAATTAGTTTGTTAAAATATTCTATTGGTAAAATACTTTCTTTTTTCCCCCCAGTAAAAGGTAAGAATGTAATATGGTTTTATAAGGAGTATCTTGCCAATAGTAAGGGTAGAATCAGTAGTATTAAAATTATTAGAAAAAAAAATAATTAGCAAATGAGTCTTGAAGGAAGCTGCCATAATTGTTCATCAAAGATAACTTTCTGTCATTTTTACTGTGAAATCTGAGAGAGTGTAGGAGGAGATCTTGCAGAGTGAAGTAAGCATTCTTGGGAACAAGGATGTGAAAGCAGGCTTCTCACGGTGTCATGCTTGGTCCCAGGTATCCTGCATTCCTGACTACCTACAGTGGCAGCTGTGGGAAGGGTGAGTGGTACTCCATTGTCTGCCCATCCTTGGTTGCCAGAGCACCATGAAATTAAAGCAGACATCTTCACATTGAGAAGATAACCCATACCTCTCATTTTCCACATTATTTCTCTACTGTTAGAGTAGTGGAATTCTTTGTTCAATCAAAAGTAATGAATGAACTTTCTTTTACTATTTTTTTTTTTTTTTTTCCTTTGGGAGGTGGGGGCAGAGAGTTGCAAGTGTATATCTCCTACATTCCAGCACTATAAAATCCAGCTGTTTGCTACCTCCCTCTTCTTTTGGTATCTTTTAGCAGTATACTGAGGTCTCCTTAGGGCTTTCTAAAACAGTAGCTCTTATATCCTTATATATTTGCTCTGAAATAATTGGAATCCTATTGCATTTATTTATATTTTTCTCAGATTGTTTTAAATCTTATTCTTGTAGTACCCTCAGCTTTCTTTTGCTTCTTTTGGCTGGGCAAAAGGCATCATATGCTCTTACTTATTCCAGAGAATGCATGTGCTGAATGTCCTGCTGGTTGTTGTCAAAGGGAATAACATCTAAAGTGTCCCTGTTCTGCCGTCATTCAGGGAATTAATAGAGACTATTCTCACTTTTCTAGCCCCTGGACCTTCCCATTTACTGTTTACCACAACAGCTATAATCTGTTGTGTAATCTTTGGGAACTCACATTCTCAAATTTAGTAGAACTAAATCACTGTATTAAATTTAAGGTAATACTATCATAAGACAATCTGGAGTTGGGGAATTTTACTTGAGGTAGCTTATTGGGAACAAACATAAATTTCTGATAGCTCTTTTGAGTGTTGATAAGAAGAAAATTACAAGCAGTTAGACACACTTATATGAACAAATGATCCTCCCTCTGGCCTGGTCCAGTCAGGTCCAGAAGATTCGTAAAACATCTGGAAGACTACTTCATGGTGCAGGTACTAAAAGAACATACCAGGAGACATGACCTCCTTGATATGTTACTTGTTAACAAAGAGAGTCTTGTGAACAAAGTCGATATTGGTGGCCATCTTGGCCAGAGTCACCATGCAGTCGAGTTTAACATCTCTGTTGACAGCAGGAAAAGTGCCAACAAATTTCAGCCTTGGACATGAGGAGAGCAGAGTTCAGGCTGCTCAGGGTACTAATTAGTAAGGTACCCATGGAAAATGCCTTTGCAGGTGCTGAAGTCCATCCTAAGGGCAAAGGTATAGCTAATTCCAAAATGTCAGAAGTCAAGCAGAAAAGGCAGAAGGCCAGCTTAGCTAAGTGGGGATCTTCTTTTGGAGATAAGGTAGAAATTGAAGGTATATACCCAGTGGAAGCAAGGTCAGGTGACATGGGAAGAATACAGAGATGTTGATTACCAGGGAGAAAATTTTTGTGGCCAAAGCTCAATTGGAGTTGAAGCTGGTCAGAAATGTGGGGGGCAGTCAAAACAGTTTTTTAAAGTACATGAATGGCAAAAGTCAGTGCAGAAATTACTTGGGCCCATTAGGGGAAGAAGATGATCACCCCACAAAGAGGGATATGGACAAGGTGGAGATGTTTATTGCTTTCTTCTCCTGTCTTCAACACTGATGATGGAGTAGAAGGGTCCCAGTAACTTGAGCTGGAGGACCCTGACTGTGAGAATGATAAAACTCCCAGGTGACCCTGAAACTGTGAGGGATCTGCTGTTCTAGCTGGATCCCTATAAATCTATAGGGCCTAATAGGATTTGTCTGAGAATAGTTAAAGAGCTGGCTGATTGTCATCATGAGGCCTCTCTTGATGACTTTTGACTGGTTTTAGGAATCTGAAGAGGTCCCAGTTGACTGGAAGCTGATCAACATTGTCCTAGTTTTTGAAAAAGGCAAGAAGAATGACCCTGGAAACTACAGGCCTCTTAGCCTGAAGACTCACTTCAGTGCCTGGTAAGGTTATGCAGAAGGTTTTTCTGGCAGGTATTGCACAACACCTGAAACACAATGCAGTCATTGGTCACACCCAGCACGGGTTCATGAGGAGAAGGTTCTGCTTTTCAAACCTGATTTCCTTTTATGACGAGGTAACCTGCCTAGTTGATCAAGGGAAGACAACTGATGTAATCTTTTTGGATTTCTGTAAAGCTTTTGATACCCTCTGTCACAAGATCCTTCTGGAAAAATATCCAGCCCACAGCTGGATAAACACATCATGTGATGGGTGAGCAACTGGCTCACGGGTCAGGTACAAAGAGTTACAGTGAATGACATCAGGCTGGTGACCTGCCACTAGTGGGATTCCACAGGGCTCCATCCTCAGCCCTGTGCTCTTCAACATCTTTATAAATGATTTGGACACAGGACTGGAAGGGATGCTGAGCAAGTTTGCAGAAGATAGAAAACTGGGAGGAGCTGTTGACACCTTCAGCCAGGAAGGCCATGCAGAGAGACCTTGACAAATCAGAGGGCTGGGCAGTCACCAACCATATGAAGTTCACCAAGGGAAAGTGCTGGTTCTGCACCTGGGATGGGGCAGCCCTGGATGCGTGTGCAGGCTGGGGAATGAGATGCTGGAGAGCAGCACTGTGGAAAGGGAGCTGGTGGTCCTGGTTGCTGGTAGGTTGAATCTGAGTGAGCAGTGCCCTGGCAGCCAGGAGGGCCAAGCGTGTCTTGGGGTGCATCAGGCACAGCATCACCAGCTGGGCAAGGGAGGGGATTGTCCTGCTCTGCTCTGCACTGGGGTGGCCTCACCTTGAGTGCTGGGTGCAGTTTTGGGCACCACAATATAAAAAAGATGTTAAGCAATTAGAGGGTGTCCAAAGGAGGACAATGAAGATGGTGAAGGGTCTTCAGGGGAAGCCATATGAGAAGTAGCATTTGAAGTCCTGTCGTTCTTATATTTTTAATTAGTGGTTCCTCTTTCTTACAGAACAGCTGTTATGATTCCTAATTATGCAATTAACTGTCCTCATTTGGGGAAAAAAGAACAAAACAACAACTTACATTTGGTTCAGAGTCTCTAGGAATATAAAGTTCTGGTCAACATTTTCTTGTTAAAATTTCAGCTTTTTGTTGTTTCAGACTTCTCTCAAATTGTCTACTTTATTGTGACTAATATAACACTTCAGAAAAAGTCCTCTGTCTGAACAGTGTCTCATCTTTACATTGGTTACAATTGGCTAGGTCACGTTGCTTTTATATTTTTATCCTGATAGTATTATTTTGTTCCAGAAAATAATTTTCAGGTTCCATACCTTTTGGAGTATGTTTCTTTCTGTTGATCATTATAAGGTTTCAGTATTTTTTCAGTCATTTAATCTTCAAGCCTAAGTCTGTATAGTTATTAGTTTCATGTGAAATCTGGTTTGGTCAAATATGATACTATTTTAGCTCACTTGTAGGACATTTATAAAATCTAATGTGGTATAGGACCTTGAGTTTTAAAATATTGATATAGTAATTATTCATTATATACTTGAAACTATGTTGGTGTTTTGCAAAGGAGACGAAATCCTGTTCACATGGGGAAAAGGATGGAGCTGTAGAAAATGATAAATATTGTATTTTCACTGTGAGTTAGAAAAATAATTTGAGTTCTTCCAGTCTTGGTGGCAAGTCATGAGTTTATGGAAGGAGTTGAATGAAGCAAAGGAGTTTGTATAGCAAACACGGTTAGAATTGTACAAGGAGCTAAAATTTGTCTTGGTAACCATCCAAGAACTATACCCTAAAGGAAACCACGTTGTTAGTGTGTTATAGAACCTTTAACCTCTAGTTCTGTCTAAACTTTTAATAAAAGTAGGAAACCTTCCCCTTTTCCTCAGCTGTTCCTTGGAACTACATTTAAAATACTTTCATTCTGTTTAGTTGGGTTTTTTTCAGTATATATAAACTTACATAGGCATGCTTATTATGACAATTAGGAAGAAAGGGGTGATGAAATAATGTTGGAAGATTAGGAACAAATGAGTTTACTAAATCATGGTAAATACCAGAATTTTGAATGACTTTTAAAAGTATTCTTTTCTTTTGTTTTTAATTTATTTGTGAGTAAGAAAATTTCAGGTCTGTATAAATGATCTAAATGATCAAAATACAATTTTGCTTCCAAAAGCTGAATACTTTGAAAGAATAGTATGATGAAGTTGCACAGTCCAGTGATATTTTTTGAAACTAGACTAGATACCTAATGTAAGATCATTTTCTCAGCTTTATGGTTGCTTGTTATTCTGCCTTTCTGCTTCTGTGTTCAAAATGTATCTTTTGCCCATAAGTTTCTCCATAAGGTTGGGATTACTGATTCTCCAAAATATTTGCTGAATTGGATTAATATTATCACCACAACTGAGATAAACAAGAATGCTAGAATTAAACTGAAGTTTATGAAGAGAGTTAATTAAAACTTACAGCAACCTAGAGGAGGATTTTGGGGGTAGGGTCTTGCATCTGGTAGAAGGCTGAGCAATTTGATGCATGTTAGGTGAAGATTTACATAACAATTTTACAGTTAGGATACTTAACCAGTTGAACAAATAATTTAGGAATATGATGGACTCTTTAGAGTTTGAAGTACTTTAAACTGGAATTGGAAGTTATTTAGTACAATAAACTGTTCCTTTAGCAGGATTTTATAGATTTAATTTGGAATCATATAATTATGTTGTCTGCATTATTCAGGACATCAGCATAGATTGTCATGATGTTTCTCATAGCCTTAGGTTCTCTAAATCTACAATTTGACCTCTTACCTATGTGAGAAAGAGCAAAAAAATTAGCAAGCAAGGTAAAAGAAGAGCACAGTAGACCTGAACATGAATGATACTGTGGCAGAAGGCCTGTCATTCATTTCTTAGATAGCTACTCAGAATGATATTCCATAGGTATGGCACTCAGCTAATGGGAGTGAGATACTAAAAATAGGAGCTTTTAAAGGGGATTTTAAAAGCATATCTGCAACTTGCAACACAAGCTTATTCACAGCATGCTACTAATGAAGTTATTAGGAGAGAAACTGCTGCTTCTGTATATTATTTCAATATGACATGTAAATATATTAGCTAATGATGTAGTGTTAGTTTAGTTGTTGCATGGCCTCATTGTGCCCTTGGAGTTGAAGTTGACTTTCTTGGAAGGATTTTATTTTTTAGGAATTTCTCCTTTTCATGCAAGGAAGAAACATCAATTAAATGTATAATGAATTTTGATTTATTTTGGAACAACTATAATACTTGCTTTTAATTCAAGTTTGTTAGTTTAGTTTGATAATGGATTTTGTTCATCCTTGTTGTCTTTGACACACAAATTCATTTTTACTGCTGGTCAATCAGTAAAAAAGAGTAAACAGCTAAAAATGATGCTAATATGACTCTGCCTCTCATATTTTGACTTGTATGGAGTTGGTAGATGTATAGACTACTAGTATAGTTAATCATATCTGGTTTATCTTTTTAGAGGTAAAAGGTATGATTGAGATTATAAAGTGACCACTCCAGCATCCCTTGAGCTCCTTTAGTATGTCTTTCTTCAATAAGAAAGCAAAGTACCTGAGCTGCAGGTGGAAAGAAAGCCACTTGCTTCATCCTTCATTTACAGTCTGAGCATGTATGCTTTTTAGGACATTCACATGGTGTAGTTTTCCTTGTTTCCTGTGGATTAAGTACACAAAAATGACCACTTCACTGAAAGATAGGGAACCTGGTCTGTATGTTCACAGAATGTGAACAAGAAACAAGAATGTAGGATGGGAATGTGGAGTAAGGGAAAAGAAGTTGGTGCTAAGTTCTGGAGTCATTGAAAAGTGCTTCATCATCATCCCCCCTCATTTTTCTATGCTGAGAAAGAGAGAAATGCTCCTGTCCTCCTTGGCAGGTTCTTCATTCTCCTGAAATAGAAGTCAGTCTCAGTAGAGATGAGAGGCAGCCGTCGGAAACCTGGAAGAGGAAACAGCTGTCAGCTGCAAGAAGCAACATCTTTTCAAACAACTATTTCCTCCTCATGGAGGCAGCAAGAATTGATAGTCAGCCAGGTCTTGCAGCTTCTCAACAACATTTATACATGCACAAAACAAAATGTGAATATGGGATAATAGGTGTTTTTAGAAAAGTCTTCTAAAAAAAAAGAAAAAAGTCTTGACTCATTATTTGCATAAAGGTACTGATGCTTACTTCTACCTCATTAAATTGTAATGTGGTTTCCTCAAATAAAACATTCAAAACAAGGAGCTAAAAACACAGGAATCTATACAAGTAACTGAAATACTACAAACAGGAAAATTGTTCTCCAGCTGAAGCAATATTTATTGTGCTTATAAATTACTAGATAGAGTATGCTATCCAAATGTCATATCATTTGTTAGAGTTTTCTTTAGCTCTAGCTGTGTGTTGTGTAAATTTTAGCTCAACTGACAAATAATGTATCACTCTTGGGCATGTCCGACATTTCTACCCTGAGACCATTTTCTAGAATTATAGGAGGTAGCTTTGCCAGCTATCCTGATGGAGTGATGAATTTACAAAGGCCATACCCCACATAAGCAAACAGTTTGTCCATTTCAGCCCAGAAGTCTAGAAAAACTTAAAATGTAAAAAGATGTTGAAAAAAATTTTAGAAAGAAACATTCTTTTAGGTCCCTTCATTTAAAGGACAAGGAGCTTGAAAACTTATATTTAAAAATTTAATTTAAATTTTAAATACACTTTAAATTTGCCACTTAACTTATATAAATAACATATATATATTCATCATCTTCTATATATATATTATTTCTGTGATTTATACTTGGAATTCAGGTTATATCAATGAGATACCATCAGAGAGTGTATTCCTTTCTATGAAGCAAAATCAATAATGGAAAATAAGGTACTATACAACATGATATTTTTATTCTTTAGTGTCAAAACAAGATATTGCTAGTTTATTTCAATGTTTTGTTTTAGCATGGCAACATTTATTGTTTTTCCTAATATGTTAAAAATTAGATAATTTTCAAGAAGTACTTTATCCTAGGCATGCAAAGCTGCAGACTTTCTGTTTCATGTTGCTGTATGTTGCGATGCAGTTGTTTTCTGCATCTTTTGTAAGCCATGATTGCCATATTGCAGAGTTCTTGCAGAATTTTTCCTGGAGCACATAATTAACATCATGCAGTAATTTGGAATAAGTGCTGTGAAAAGAACAGGATAACATCCCACTTATTTTGCTTTCTTTTACCCTTCACAGGTGGTGAATAGAAAAGGTAAATAGTTTATTTAGGGTTTTCATTTTTATTCACTTTTAGTCTATTTAGTATTTTTATATCAGTTGGGTTTAGTAAACATTTTTTTTTGGTGCAGATTATAATAGCTTTTCTTCCTGAATTGCTCTTCTTTTAAGATAATCACAAGATTTATTTTAGGAGTTCTAGTGTTTTTCTAATTCAGACATGGTGCTAGACATAACCTCATTGTGTACCTCTTTTGTAAATTTTTTAATATGAACTTGAGATTTTGTTCAGGATTTTTTACTTATCACACATCTTATATTTTTGATACATTTTTTAAAATGGTGGTTTAAATCTTCCAAAGGGAAGTAGAAAATACTTTTTGATCCATTTTGCTTATATATAAATAGTATAAGTATAATTAAATTTCATATTTTACCTTTGTAGTTAAATGTGCAACACTATTTAGACAATAGAGGTTTCTGGTTTTTCTTTGCCCTTCATGAGAAGAGTATGTAATGTTAATTTATAATAGCAATGAAAAAAACATCTTGAGATGAGAGTAAGTTTAGATTAGATATTAGGAAGAAATTCCCTGCTGCATGGATGGTGAGGCGCTGGAACAGGTTGCCCAGAGAATGCCAATGCCTGGCAGTGTCAAGGCCAAGCTGGATGGGGCTTGGAGCAACCTGGTCTAGTGGAAGCTGTCCCTGCCATGACAGGGGATTTGGAGCTACATGATCTTGAAGATCCCTTCCAATTGTCAGAGGGTGAAATGTTGATTTTTGGCTTAGACATTTTTATGAAAGTCTTTTGCCTATTATAGCAAAATTGAATAATGAAGCTGTACCATGAAGTCCACTTTGAGTGGGCCTCCTGTCAGAAACTCTGAACTGAGTGTTAAACTGCCTAAGGCTATTTGAGATAAGAAAAAGTGACACTATTGATCAAAGTACCTTGGGTCTGGAAAGTAATGGGTAAGACTGGGAGAGCATTGGAAGAGCCAAGTCCAGCAGCTTCAGGGTGGAGGTCATAGCACCAGGCTTATCTGTGGCCCTGATTGCACAGACTCCACCCCAACCCAGGGGGAGGAGGAGAGGTTTTGAGCTTGTAAAGCAGCCTCTTATTAGAGGCAGTGAGTGCCCATCTTCCCTTACACAAACTGGCTCAGCTGCAGGGCCCCCCTGCCCTGGGAAAGCCACTTCTATGGGACATTTATGTGAGTGGCAGCTGGGGGGGTGTCATGGTCCCTCCAAGGCCCCCCAAAGTGTACCTCCGACCCTGCAACAGAGCACTGTATGTGATGAAAAATGATGCAACTGACCCAAAGTCTTGCAAGAGACAGCATCAAATTTGCACCCTCTCAGGGGAGGTACCTGGACATTCCCACCTGGCCCAAACATGTATTAATCCATTGGATTCTATGCTTGTTGGCAGAGGACCATCACCACCAAGAAGACCAGATGGAGGGGAGCAACAAGACATTGTTGGGACCCATGGAGTGGTGATATGTTTCTGTTTAATCTGTCACTGCTCCTGTATCCCTCCTGTCCCCCTCCTTTTCTATTTCTTTTTTTTTTTTTTTTTTTTTATTTCTTTCTCATTTTACTGTTAATTTTTTTTTTCTTGTAAACATTTAACCTTGTTTGGTTTTAGTCTTGTTTTAGGGAATATTTGAACCTCAGGATTCTATCCATAACCCACAGAGAGCTCACTTTGCTCCTCTATGATAAGAAGGTCATAACACCAACCCAAACTATTCTGGGATTCTTTGATTTGATGGAAATATCCTTGTTAAAAAATGTGCAATTTAGACTGGATACAGTATAGATTGAGGATATACAGGAAAATACTATATCCTAAATTTATATCTATTACATATATTTATGGGTCTATGTATGGATATTTTTATTCTGTAATAAACATGGTCATGGATAAACTTCTAGTGATATAAATCCATAATTACATTATTATGTAAGCAAGTTGAAGTACCTGTGCCAAACACTGTGCCAGGAAAGAATTCAAGTTGGCTATACTAATGGATTCATTCCCCCATGTAAATATAAAAGGAAGCAGCATGGAAAACAATGTAAAAAGCATGCTAACATTGCTATAAAAAGTAAAAAAGCATCATTTTTTTTCAATTTTATGTGCTTTACAAAGAAAAATAAAGTTATTACTTATTTGAATATTTTGAAAACTTTTCAAAGTAAAGCCTTCATATTTAGGAAATTGAAACCAGTCAAATCTATATATTTGACCGGTTAATAAATAAAATATAGTTCAAAACAGGTAAAATTCTTACTTTTAGATATTCTACATATAGCATGTGTCTTATGAGCAACAAAACACAGCTATCATGGGACTAAAAAGCCCCTAAACACAAACATTTAAAGTACCACCTCTGGTAAACAGCAAGGTGTGACTGCTGGTTATCTCACTGCTGTAAACCTCCCTCTCTGTGTTGAGGGGTGGAAATGTGTGAGTCTTTCTTACACTTTGCAAACTCATGCTCAGAAACACATTCATTTTTAAATGTGAAACCTGATGCATTTCTCCATTATGAAAACAGAATAGCCATCCCTGATCAAAGAATGCTTTTTATGATTTTTCCCAATTTAAATTTAATTTTTGCTTACAGATTATGGAGCTATAGAAAAGAACTTTGGGGGAAAAGTCTGTAATAATGAATGTACTCCCTCTTCCTGCTGCTGCTTATGGTATGTAAATAAGACTTGTGAACAGACTAGAAGCAGTTTGAGTGATGAGAAAAAGACAGAGGTAGATACTGCTTAGATTATTATTGTAGCTGAAAGAAATTGTCATCAATGTAGAGCTTGAGACAAGGGGGTTGAGATTTTACAGAGCTATTTTTCATCAGTTTCTGGGATGCACAGGAGTTTGCAACAGGATTTAACAAAGCTGATTTCACAAATCCAGGTCATACTAAAAAAGCAGAACATTGAGGTGAGCTGCATACCATTTTCAAGCTGTTTGCATTCCCCTAATGGTACCCTTTTATGTTGTAAGCACTAACACAGCTTGAGAACTGCTGGTGTGAGAGAAATTACATAGTTGGGCCTCAAAATTGTATTTTATTCCTCGTTGTTGATCTTGCTATGGACATTTTCATTCCTAAGTAGCATCTGCTCTGCTAGTCTTAAATGATGAGTAAAGAAAGAGTGGGAGCTTTGGAACCAAACCATTTGGCACTGTAGCTATGTGGGGATTGCTTAATGTGTGGATTGAGGACAAGACAATTGCAAAGTAATAGACATTACAGATGGAAAAAAACCTGTTAGGTCATCCAGTCTGTCTCCTAAAAAATTCAGGACTATTCCCTGCAGAACATTTTCCAACATTTTGTGCAGTTTGGTTTTAAATATCCTAAATGATGGAGATTCCACTACTTCCCCTGGGATGCTTTTTTGCTGCTTTTCTGGCCTCATTGCCAAGTAGTGTTTCATGATACTCAACCAGAGTCTTGTCTTTACTTTTTAAAAATTATAATTATTATCATTACTCCTTGTGAAATTAATTTAAATTTTTTTAATAATTATAAAAATCAGTCATATAAATATTATGTGTAATTGTTAGTATCCCAGTGGCTGTCTGTGATGTCACTTAATCCTCTGTAGTGAAATTGTGTATTTTAATTTTCAAATATTTTTCTTTACATGTCAGTATTGCTGACTCTCTAATTACTTCCATTGGCCTTCTCAGTACACTTATTTACTTACACTTACTTATCACTGCATGTGAACACACCGTCATAGTGAACTTTTATGATTTCCTAGTGGCCAAATGAAATGTTAGGAAATATTTTGGGTGCACTGGTATGGACCTAAGATTAGAGTTTCTATGTTATTTCAAGGATTTGTAGTGCCAGTGCAACAGAGGGAAGAAGGAGTAGGTCATGAGTGTACATCAGTGGTATTCCTCTGTAACAGCAATGTGGAAGTAACTCCTGAATGCAGAAATGACTTGTTGCTGAGCAGCTTCAGGTATGAGCTTTAAAGTTATCACATCAGAATGTAGGTTGCCACTGCTACAGACACAAACTGATTTTGTGGCATTAATTTGGGGCTCGGATATTTCCTGATAATTAGCTCTTTTTCCAAATTCTTTTTTTTATAATGCCAGTGTCAGGCAAGGTAACTCTTGAGGGAGAGTAGCTGTGTTTTGTTTTCAGACTTTGTACAGACATTAATTCACACTTGCGTCTATTATTTGAGTAGGTGATTAATTCACTGGGCTCCATTAGCAGTTTGATCAGTTGTTGTATGGCTTTTTAGATGCTGTTGACTGTTCTCTGTCATTAAGAACTGTAAGAGGTGTTGGTGTGAGGCGTCACTGGAGAGTAGTGGTCATTCCAAATTGAGATTTACCAAGCTGTTTTGTAGAAGTCATAACAAAGAATATATTTACTTTCATTGCCAATCTATTAACGTGTTAAAACTAGAAAATCCTGGCATTTAACTTCTAAAAATAAAAAAAGACTGGAGGAATGAAGAATCCACCTCCTTCATCAGGTTTTAGACTCTGTTCTTGCAAAACTGTTTTCCAGAGTCTGCTCTGCAAGGAAGATGTCTCTGTGTAAACTACTTGTTTATTGATGCAGTTTGGCATAAGTTTCTCATGTTTCTTTCCAAATATGTTTGCATTTTGCCTTAGTCAAGTTTGAGTTTCATATGAAGCATTCATAATTGAATGCACTACAGCTGCTCTGGTGATGCTTTCTTATCTACTTTGTCTTCCAAAAATCATCATCCTGATTTTCTTGTTGATCACATATATTCGGTTATTCCTAAATATATAAAGTTCTGGACCAAGCCTTCATGTTGTCTCTTTAGATTTCTGTTGTGGCCATGAGTGACTTGATTTTAGTGAGCCATCTGTTCTCAACCCACTCAAAACCTGCAAGTTATAATGTGTTATTTGAAGCAGGCCCACCTTCTGGTGTATCATATTTGCCAGAAATACGCAATGGAATATGTAGAAAGAAATGAAAAGTCGAGGTCATGTGACTCTTGTTTGAAAGATAATAAAAACTAAAACACACCCAGGAAACTTCACCAAAAAAAACTCCAAAACCCCCAAACCCACAAAAAATACCCCACCAAACCAAAAAAATACAAAAACCAACCAACCAACCAAAAAACCACCACCAAAAAACCAGCCACCCTTAAAATTCTAGAGTAAAGATTACAGAGGTGTGAACTGACTTGCCACCAACAGTTTCTGTGAGCAACAGGGACATGAGTACAAGGGCCAGAGTGACACATTTTGGGAGGGCTGCCCTTTAATAAGTGTCCTAAACTGAGAAAAAAGTTTTCCAAAAAAATGAGAAAACTGATATTTTCACTCTTGTGACCAGTGACAGGACTCAAGGAAACAGCATGGAGTGAAGAGAGGCTTAAGTTAGGTATCATGAAGAGGTTTTTCATCCAGAGTGTTATTAAACATTAGAAGAGGCTCCCCAGGGCAGTGGTCACAGCACCAAGCTTGACAGATTCAAGAAGTGTTTGGACAACGCTGTCAGGCACATGGTGTGACTCTTGGGGTGTCCTGTGTAGAGCCAGGAGTTGGACTAAATGATCCTTGTGGATCCCTTCCAACTCCACATATTCTATGATTCTAAGTATGATGCATTACTTTCTTATACTACAAGCTTTAAAAAGTCTTTCAAGATGCAACAGTCATGGCTGTCAATCCTGATTTGAACTACTGTTGCAGTTTTTCTTTGCAATTTTGCCTTTTCCTGTTTGGACTCATTAACTTTTCACATCCTCTCTGTGTTCCTTCCAAGTGAACTGCAAGCTGCCAGCTTCAAAAGCCAGGCATTTGCTGCAAGACCTGTCTGTCAGTTCTTATTTAATGCAGCAAAATTAAGTAAGAACTAACCTTAATCATCCTTTTAGTACTTAATTACACTCAAGTGCAATTCTGTCTCAATGTTCCTGTCATGATGGACTTGATTTGTGGTCCTGTAAGAACTATGATCCTTCATTATGGTGGTCTTGTGCTTTATCTCGGGATTGAGCTGGTTCCATCTCTTTCCAATTTAACACAGTCATGTAAGCGTAGAATAGTGATGTCCAGCATAAAATATTTATGTCTCATGTGTGTTTTCTTTTTCTTCATCTGGCACCTAAAATCTCTAGGCAGAAGACCTACTCATTGTTACACATGCCAAAAATACTGTCCCACATACTTGTGCTCTTCCTCCCCACCTTTGGCTCATAGATCCAGTACTACCCTTTGGAGATTGTCTTTTTACTTTTTCTGAATTAAGGGCAAGGAAGAGAAAAAAACCCTAAAGTATTTCCTAAAGCATATATATATAACCTTTCCATTCAAATGGGAAAGTGTTAAAGTTCTATATGAAAGGTGTGAAATAAGCTGCTATCCTGGTTGCAACTTACAGTCCCCACCCTGGAGACTGAAATGTACTTGAGTGTGGTCCCTCAACTCTATCCTCATAACCTATGTTTAGTAGCAAGATTCTCAGGTATGTGGTGGTGCCATTTACATAACTTAGATTTTGATCTCCTGTTAAAAAATTGTTATTAAGAACAGAAAGTGTGCAAAAATTAGAGATTTAGTCTATATTTCCATTGCATTATCATCTTTTGTATCTAACTGCCAAATTCTTTTTTCACTGAAGAGAATTTTCTCCGCACATCTTTTTTATAGCTGTGCTGTTCATATCATTCATGCTGATTTTTGTAAATCTTGGTATCTTTTACCAAGGTTGGAACTTTATAGAGCTAATTTTCAGCGGATGAACATGAAAATGAAACTAGAACTTTTTATGTTTATAAAGACTGATAGTATTTTCAATAATGATGAATTAGGATACATAAGCACCTGTGGCTTAAAAAGTGATTAATATGCAATGTTTTGACATATTTTACTTACTGTTGCTGCAGTTGTTGATGGCTGATGGCTGCTGTAAAGGTTAAAATAGTTATTTTAACATGGTTTGGTGAAGTAATCTGTAGGATAGTTTCTCTACAAGTTTCCATTGCTGCTGGTTTGTTGGGATTTTTTTCCCCATAAAATATATTCCCTGTGAGTATGCATTAATATTGAGAGATGAAAAGCAGAAAAAAATAATTTGACCTTTCACTGTTGAAAGCATAAATATTTATCATTTTCTTCAATGAGGTTTACTGTATTTGAGAAGTATTAAGTGAATGGTAATATTGAACACCTATAATATATGTCCTTTTGACTGATGGTGAGCTGTAATTGTTCTTTCTTAGTTAAAACATTTCCACATTGGAAAGATGATGCATACACAGTGTTTTAGATGTTAATTGTTTTTTACCAATAGATTTTTACAAGCAAAATCAGGAGTTTTGATGCTTATGGATACAAAAGGAAATTAACACTGAAGATCTCTCCACAGAATTCTAGTTGCTTTGGGCAGCTATTAACAAAATAACCACACAAAGTCAAACACTAGTGTAGCCTTGGAGCATTTTAGTTTTGCTATGGGCAGCATTTGTAGGGGTTTTCAATATAAACACAGACAGATTAAAGTGCACCAGTACTTCCTTACTACCTGGAAAAGGCAGTATTCTTTCAGGAGAGTTTGACTGAAGTGATAGGAAGTAATACATTGCATAGGACTGAGAAATGGTAGTGCTAATAAGCTTAGCTCTTTAGTAGTACTGAAGTAATTCTCTTCCCCCTGCCAGATCAGCAGGAAGGGAGATCTCTTCTTAGCAGTAACAATAAATTATTGATGTGGGTTACTACCCAGTAACCACAGTAATTGTGGATCAGATTTCTGTTCTAAAGCTGATGCACAAACATAAACCCAGTATGTGTTTCTTGGTCAGAAGTGCTCAAAAAAGTCAAAAGTAAGGAAAGGCAAATGTTCCACCTGTGACATGGTGCTTCACCTTCAGAACTGATTTACATCCAACATGTCCACACAGTTGCATTGTTCTGTAGTTTGCTTTCAGTTATTATGTCCTGTGGAAAACAGTGAGAATGGCTATGTGGAGGAGTGATGGAAAGGGTTAACTGCTGCCACCAGTGTTATTCATCTGCCTTGCATCAGCTGCTGACATTTGGTATGTTGTCAAGATTCCAGCCAAAAACTAGCTGTGGGCTAAATTACTTGGAGGAAGGCAGTCTTTTTTTACCTATTTCTTTGTTGTTTACTCCTCAGTTATGGGAAGGATTAGATATTTACTATGCTCATGGAATACAGTTGAAATTTACAAATCATATATTGTCTGGATTCGGTGAATTTAATGGGCATTTACAGATTGATTGTTGTGTGCATATTTTGTAGAAATCCAGGCAGGGGGATTCAAACCTGGAGGAAGGTAATATGTTAACAACTTGCCACTTATATCTTGTTCTACAATACTATTATTACTCTTCAGTATACTCCACAACATTACACAGAATTTTTTTTTCTACCCATGACTGGCTGGTCTTAGATGCTTCTTCTACTTGGTCCCACTAATTTACTTGACTGAGAGTGTTTGGCTGTCTCTAGCAGTCTATAATTTAATGAGAATCCTGAACTTGTTATCTTTTGGACTAAAATTCACAAAGAATATCTTGCTTCTCAGCCTCATTTCTTAATAGCACAGCTTGGCTTTGAAATGTTAACTTACAGTTCTTAGCTGCTAGAACAGTGTTAAAACCTGCATGTTTTATTGTCTGAAGCTGCCTCCAGTACAGAGCTCTAAGAAAATTTAAAAAAAAAACCCTGCAACAAACAAGAAGCTCAGCAATCAAAAATAATTAATCTTTATATATAAAAGTTCCCACTCTATGCATGCCCCTGCCTTTTTGCAATGTGATAATCTACTTTCCAGATGAGCCATTTTGCATGTGCACATGAGCTGTAGCTTAGTTAAAAGTCCTCTCAGCAGGTTATGGCCTGCTTAACCCTTGGCTCTTCCTGATCCTGTATGAACTTGCTGCAAGTTGGATTTCAGTTGAATTTTTTAAAATGCTTTCTGGAAAATAATATACATTTTCTTATATCCAGGGCAGTATGATAAAGAAGGGGTTTTGTGTCAACAGGTTCCATGAGTAATCTCCAAATCTGTGTAACACATCTTAATCTAATTTGGGGAATTCAATTGTCTAAATTAAAGGTAAACAGAATTAGACTAAAACAATTATTCATATATAAATATTTTCAGAAATGTTGACTTTTTTATGTCAGAGAAGAAGAGGCTTGGGAAATAGGACAGTGCACTCCCATGCTCTGTTCTTGCTTTCTTTTGAATGCTTTATCTCTTCAATCTCTACATTAGTATTTCTTTGCAAAAAAACCTGAAATAATTTAAAAAAAAAAAGGGTAAATTTGAGGGAATTCTCTTTTCCTAGAAGCTTCCAGATTTACTGTCATAGTACATATGCCTTCACTGTTTTTGAAGCAATAAGAAACAACTTTTATAAAATGAGCAGGTACCTGGGGAATGGACAAACATTGTGACTAAGTGTGCAAACAGATGCTCACTTGGAAAATACATGTTGTGCTTTTAGAGATTTATTACACTGCATCTGTTCATGGCACCCTCATGACACTGAGGTAGGATAAATGAATGAAACAGGTCCACATAAAGTGGTATCAATAATATTAAATAGCTACTGTTTTTTCCAGATTTTTTTTTCTTATCTGAGTGCCCCAAAATTAAACAGCATTTATTTGAGTTTTGTTGATTATCAAAACAATTTATTTTCTTACAATTTCAAACTTTTTTCCTTTTCTTCAGATTCCTTTTTATCAGGAATCAAATATAAATATACTAGGATGAGAAAAAATAAACTCTTACTGCTTAGAAGAGGTAGTAAAATGTGGGCAAAATGTGTCAAACCTTGCTCCTAGATTTAGGTTGAAAATATCTTTCTTCTGTATCTTTACCTTTTTCTAGATTGTGGCATAACGGATGTATGTAAGATTTAGAATTCCAAATAAATTTAAGATGATACAGACGTGAAAATATGAAGAGAGTAGAAAGGAATGGAAAGTTTCTAAAGATTTAGAAAAGGAAAACAATGTGTAGTGCTGAAAGGTCAACTCGCAGGCTATAAGTACATCACTATGGATTGTTCATCTCTAAATTTTGTTTTTACTAATTTGGTATATTCTTTTTGTGTACAGAAACAGGTGGTTCCTAAAATTTTATTTTCTGATAAGATATACTGTCGAAACGGCCAAGAACAGTAAAAGACTTTTCGGGTTAAATATTTTATGTTCAGCAGAACAAACTACTTAGATTGTCCATGAACTTAGCTGGGCATAAACTCTTCAGGTAAAATGAAAATACTAATAATAATTAAAAGAAAAGAAAAGAGCCTTAAAAATGGGCTCCAATATCAAGAAACAGCAACTTTATAAAATAGCAATTTAAGGAATCATATGATAGACGTAGTGTATTACATGATGAGATTTTCAGAAGTGTAACAAATGAAGTTGTTAACGTGTAGTCCAAGGAGAAAAGATAGTTTATCATGTATAAAGCAAAACCTCCAAACCCTGTGACTTGAACTCAGCTGAGTTTTATTAAAGTTCTTATATGTAAGTGTTCATTTATTGTTAATATCCTGACAGTATGAAAAATGCAAAATTGCAATGTTGAATGAAAGATTGCAAGATGCATTGTTTTTAATGAGCTTAAAGTTGTGGGTTAGAAGTAAACATATAGAACTTCTTGAAAATCCATAAGTAACTAGTTAAATAAAGAATGTGTTAGAAAAGTCTGGGGACCCCATTTTGGAAAGTGTCTATGAAACTTTAATTATGATGTTTCTTTGTTTTTAGTTCTACACATTTTCCTTTTAATACACTTATTTTTATGGAATTATTTTTAAATTGTACATAATTCATTACTGCAATTGCTCTTGCATCGATTTTGTGTAAAAATCACATTCAGACCTATGCTATCTTTATTAGACTTTGAATGTGGTCTTCTAGGTGAGGTTATATTTTTTAAATGCTTGATAAATTCAAGCAGAAAAAATCACTGATAGGTGTCTGTACCACATCCTTATATGCATATCACGTAGAAATAAATAAGGAAAAATAATCCCAAATCCTACTAAGAGAAATGTTATTGCTTGATAAAGTCCTTGGGAATTGCAATAGGTACAAATAAACCTTCCAGTCTTGGAAATGATCAATGGCAGGTAGGCAGTCTCCTTTTGGTTATATTTCTTCTATTGTTCTGAAATGGACAATTACCATGTCAAAGGACTTAACCAATTGCTTTAAAATGTCATTAATTTTCTTAAATGAAATGTATCACAGGAAATAGCTCCAGTGCTTAATTTCAGAAGCTTGGATAATATATTGTGGACCTATCTTGGGACAAGCAGTCCTCTAACATTTTGTTTGCCCTTGAGATTTAGAAGGAATCATATCTATAGTATTCATAATAAGTAGCAATTTAACCAAGTTCAAATTAGATGTGAACAAATGGATTAACAAGCACCTCATTAAAATTTTAATTTCCATTCCATTTATCACTTTTAATAGAATCAACTCTGTTTCGGGGTGGGGGAGGATTAATTTCCAAGTGTAACGTTAATTTCACTTGTTTTTATCAATAGCTTGAATTTTTCCCTATAAAATATACTTCATGTACTTTCAAAATATGTGACCTGCACATGGAACCAATGAATTTTAAAAGAATAAGGAAAATCTCAATTGATTTAGTGGTTATTTTTTTAAGTACTGAACTTTATAGTACTGCTGTATGTCTTTTCCTCTACGTGATAATATGTGCTTACTTGTAGTGATTTTAAGAAGAATAAATGAATTTAAAGTAAGTACATTTAGGGAGTTATCTAAATAATTTCACTGAAAATATCAATGTAAATATTTCAGAAGTAAATTGTGACTTTTAAACTTAACATTCAGATTCCAACTTCGAAGCTGTATTTTAAAGTACTTAGAATTCCTTTGATAGCATATATCATAAACATGTGCAGAACTTTCATAATTTAATGTTTCCTTTCAAATAAAACTACTCTAAAACTCTAATGTAAATATATATCTATTACTGAGATTGATTTTATGCAAAAATGATTTTATACAAAAAGGCATTGCATACACCCATGGTTTATTAACAGTTTTCAAGGGGAAAATAAACCAAATTATAAGAATGTAAGAATTTTATCTTTTGGTGATTTACGTATTCTTTGAAGTCCCTGTATTCGGTTGTGGGATGTTCTGAGTATCTAGTGCCAGTTTTTTGGTTACAAAAATCTTTTTCTCAGGTGTGTTTTTACCCAAATATTTTATTTATGTTTTTTCCTTTTTGCATTGAGATGTACCATACAGATCACTGAGAGAAACTGAATAATTGTTTAGGGCCCTCTTTCTATGTAACACCAATATGAATGTCAAATTCTTAAGTCTCTACCAATAAAATAGAGATATCGAAATAATTTTAAATCTTGACACAGCATATGGGAAAGCAAGTAGTTTTCAATGCAATGACAGTCTTGAGAGAGAAGAGAAAAATTGGAATAGTATTCTAGGCACCTGTGGGATCCTTCCAGCATGTGGTTTGGGCAAGAGAGACAATAGTTATATGAACAAATGTCTGAAAAAGATTTCAAAGCAAAGAAGTACACTGTTTAAGATAGAGAAATATTTGTTAGTCTTTTTGGGTGTCATCACAGGTTGAGGCTAAACTTAGTATTTGTTGAGAGTGTTTTTAGTGGGGTTTTTTTTGTTTGTTTGTTTGTTTTGTTTTTCTAAATAAATATATTTAATTGTAGCTTCTCTGTAATTCTGTAATCAATTTTAGACAGTATTTTTTACTAAATTTATTTCAGCTATGGTGCAGAAATCTAAATCAAATAAGTACCACAGCATTCATTAGGATCTTAAAAAACCCGTAAAATAAGAAAAAAAAAATCATCCCCTAGGAATTAATTATCAATAAAACCAATCATTCCAACAGTAGCAACCTACCAGAGTGAAACATGAATAGATCTTTCTCACCATTTTTCTGTTAAAGTAGTTCTGAGTATTGTTTCCTGGTAAGGAAAACTACCGTAACAGTTTAAGAAAGCTAGAATTCAGGAAAATGTTCTGATTTCATGTGTGAAACATAAAGAAATATTAAACATAAAGAAACCTTGACTGAGTGCATACATATAGTCTTGCAACCAAGCAACCAAGTGCTTCTTGGTTGCTGCTGAGGGTGGCTGACTACTTCTTTCAGGAAGATCTGCATGAGTAGGTTAACAAGGAGAAATGGTTATCTGGATGTAAGCAATGCATCAAGTCAAATTAAATGTGTTGTGAGGCCTCTGTTGTTTAACTTCTTCAGCAGCCTGACTTTTCGTTCTGTGAGGTTCCTTTATGTGTTTGAACTTCTCTTTGGCAAAAGAGTAAATAGAATCCTTTTTTTCCTCCAGTCTACTTTCTGTTCTTGAGAGTTTTGTTCTGTGACAAGTTTATGTTCTTTAATGTGAAATGATATCTCTGGTATTAAGGTGTCTGATTTGATGTACTTCAATGTCACCCTAGGTCTACAAATTCATTTCTATCATACAGATTCAGAGCTAACTTATAATAGATGCCATTTTGTAAATGGTTTAACACCAGTGGAAAACTAAGCACCATTCATGCAGTCATTCACCTTCCCCCATTCTGCTGTCCAAGGGATGGGGGAGAGAATTGTAAAAGTAGGGAATGAGAAAATTCCAGGGTTGAGATAAAGACATTTTAATAGCTAAAGCAAAAGTTATGCACACAAGCAAAACTCAGCAAAGAATCCATCCACCACTTCCCATGGGCAGGCAGGTGTTCAGCCATCTCCAGGAAAGCAGGGCTCCATCACATGTACTGGTTCCTTGGGAAGACAAGCACCATAACTCTGAGCTTCTCCTCCTTTCCTTCTTTTTGCCCTGTCTTAAAATGTTGAGTATGATGCCATATGGTATGGAATATCCCTATGGTTATTTGGGGTTGGCTGTCTTGGCTGTGTCTCCTCCCAGCTCCTTGTGCACCCATGGCCTGTTTACTTGTGGGGTGGGGTGAGAAGCAGAAAAGACCTTGGTTCTGTGTAAGAACTGTGCAGCAATATCTAATATATATCTGAATTATTGAGTTTCCAGCAAAAATCCAAAACATAGCCTTTAGTAGCTACTGTGAAGAAAATTAACTGTACCTCAGCCAAGACCTGCTCAGGAAATCATACCTTGCTTTCCTATTTTATTAAATAATATTTTGACAGGTTCTAATCAAACTTTTCTTTCTAACTTGTTGGAGACAAAAGAATATGTCAAAGAACTAAAGGGTATTTTGAGTTATTAAGGTAAATTAATTCTGGTAATTGCTATGAAGGTAGATTGAAGTACAGGCTAAGGTTAATGAAGATAATTTAGACATTTTATTTATATATTTACTTTCTGTTTCTGTCAAGATTTACATTTCCCAGAATGCCTGTTTAGCATGGATTTCAACTAGTGGCCTGAATATAACTAAAGACCAGACACATACCTGGAAAAACACAACTCTTCGCTCCTTTTTCAAAAGGTACAATTTCTCCTGTAAATAAAAATCACAGTTTATGGAAAAGATGTCTTGACCAAAAAAAAAAGGACAAAAAACCAACCAAGAGATAAACACCAAAGTCAGAGAAAAACAGAAGAAGAAGTCTGTTAAACTCATTTGGCTGGGTATTTTCAAAGACACAGCCTTGGCTTTCATAAAAAAAAAAAAACAAATGAAAAACCCAATCTTTTAAGGAAATGTCTGTATTTTATGAAACGGCAGATGCAGTGAGAATTTCCTTTCTGAGTATTCTGTTCTGTGAAGTACTAATACACAACACGATGATGAAATACTGTCATCAAAGGCAAGTTTCCAACACTGACAGATATTTAACATTCTTGTGATTGAAAGACTCGGCGCACTTTTCTTTTTGTATCTTTTTAACGTCTTAATCAAAATGTCTAAGGTACACAGCTGAATGCTTACAAAAGTCTAACTAGTCTCTGGGGCCCTATGATGGCTTGCACATTTGTGATGTTATTTGACGGATTATACATTAGGCCATTTCAAGCATTGTTCAAGTCAGTAGACAATCCAAAAGCATAGTGCAAAGTGGTTTTCAGTAAAAATTCTAGTGAAAAGATTTCTTCCCAGTTAAGTGAATGAATGGCAATAATATTTACATAGAAATGCTCTTCTGATGCTTGTTATGACTTAAATCTTTAGATCTTGAGACTGATCGTGTAGATCAGTTAGATATTATCAAACTTAGATATCATAGAATCTTATACTGATTCAGGTTAGAAGAGACTGCAAGAGGCCAACTCCCTCCTCAAAGCAGGATAGGCTGTAAGATTTTATAGTCTTTAATTACAAAGTTCTAAGGATGGAATCTGCATAACCTGTCTGGGAAACCTGTTCCAGTGTTTGACTGACCTATAGGTTGAAATTTCCCAAGATCCAGTCACAGCCTTTCTTGCTTCACGTTAAATGTTTTGTGTGTCACAGGGTATGTGCTCTGTCCCCTGACCATCTTGGTGGCCCTTGACTAGCATATTCCAGTTTATCCAAGGCTTTCTTGTAGAGGAGGAGGCAGCAAAATAGGATGTGCTATTCTAGATGCCAGCTAGCAAGTACTGGGACAAATTGCTGAAGCGATATAATCACTTCTCTGGTCTACTGGCTCCATATAGCCTAGGATGGTGCTGGCTGCCTTTGCTGCCAGGATACACTGCAGGGTTATTGTAGCTCACTCTTTGCTAAGACAGTTCCTTTCCTTAAGAGCTGGTCTCCACTTACTCCACCCACAGCTTGTAATGGCACAAGGAGTTCTTCTTTCCCAGCTTCAGGACTTAGCCTTAGCCCCCACAGTTTGTGTTTGACCATTGCCCGGTCCAGGTCACTCTGACTAGAAGCCCCACCCTCCAGCATATCAATGGAACCCTCTCTGGTTTGGTCTCATCTTCTGACTCAATGAGAGCATACTCTCTGTCCTCCAGGTTGTTGCTGGGATGTTAGAAGTCCCAATATACATCCTTTAGTACTCCACTTGTTGCTGGCCTCCAGGTAAAGTTTGTCACATGAACCCCCTGAGCCTGACTATCCAATCAATTTTTTTAAATTTGTATAACAGTCCATAAGTCCAGAATAAAATCTTTCATTGGGTAAAGTAATAATAAAGATATTAGTAATAAAGACAGTGTTTCAACCTTGATGGTCATTAGCAGATCCTAGACACAGTTAAAATGTACTGGAATGAAGAACAACATTGGTGCCTTTCAGAACTGTTCTATTGTTTCTGTCTAAGAGTTAGTCCATATCCTGAAAGGCAAATTAACCCATTTTATACAAACAAATGTTTGTGAAGTCAAATTGTTTATTATTTCTAGATAAGTTGTTTAGAAGTGGTACATCACTACTTGGTGCAATTTGATAGTTTATGATCTTTTCATAGAGATCATAAACTTGACATATTTAAGTGTGAAAGCCTTCATTTAATACAAAATGTTTTTAAAACCTATCCTCTGATACTCATCTGTACTGAGTTCGGAACAATTCATAGCAGAATAGGAAAAATTCTGAAATAAAAATGCATGCAAGAGTAAGGAAGTGATTTTCTTCTGAGAATCAAAAAGTCTGTGAACTGAGTGAATTGAGATGGTCCTTAGTTGCTGTTGTTTATTCTTCCATTATTGTTTTTAAAACAAAAGGAGTACTTTTGACTTGCTTTTCACCAAATCAAGACATTTTATTTCATGCATGTAATGCATCTATTTTACTAAACAGTTTTTGAAGGGTAGGATTATATTTCTCTTCTTTTCAGGAAAACTCAGCTTGCTGAAAATAATTTTTTTTTCTTTCAGTATGGCAGAATCTCAGTTAAGATAAATGCATCATTTTGACTCGACACTCACAGTACTCTGTTTGGACATACTAACAAAGAATTCGTAGCCCCTGTTTATGCCAAAATGGCCATATTTTTTCATTCTGATTGGTATACAATGTGGTTTTTACCAGTATTATTTCTTTCTAAGTAGCAAAACTCAACCTTGTAGAACTCTTTGTACTGTGTTAATGAAGAAAGTCTTTATCAGTCTTGTGCAGGTACTTAGAATAATAGACAAGCAAGCCTATAAGGTAACTTACAGGCTTACTTTCAGTAAGTTAGAATTTTTTTGGTTGTTCTGTACAGGTATTTTCAAAAACTTGCTCCTTTTTTTTATTATAACTCATAATTTTGCTGTCTGAATTCCATGTGAAGAATAAACTAGATGCTTGTTGAGATTGCTATTGGTTTTAGTCTTGTGTATACATATGCAACAGAAATTTCTGAGTAAGACCATTTGATATTCAGAAAATATCTGTGACTACTGTGATGTTCACATATAGATATACTGAGGGTCCAAGGTTATGTTGTGAGGCCTCACCTGAAGTCCTGTGTTCCACTCTGGGCTCGCCAGCATAAGAAAGACACAGACCTTCTTAAAAAGTTCCAGAGGAGAGCCATGAGGGTGATGAGGGGGCTGCAACACTTTCACCAGGACAGGCTGAGCAAGTTTGGATTACTCAGACCGTAGAAGAAGAGGTTCTGGATAGCCTTAGCTCAGCCTTCCAGTTCCTATAGTAACCTACAGGATAGATGGAATGGGACACTTGATCAGGAGTGTAGTGATGGAACAAGAAGTAATGGCTTTACACTGAAAAAGGATGGATCTTGGTTAGATACAAGGAAGAAATTATTTTCTATAATGGTCATGAGGCACTGGTTGCTCAGGGAAGCTGTGGATGCCCCATCCCTGGAAGTGTCCAAGACCAGATTAGATGGGGCTTTGAGCAACCTCGTCTAGTGGAAGATGGCCCTGGCCATGGCAGAAGAGATGGAACTAGATGATCTTTAAGGACCCCTTCAAGCCAAAGCACTCTGTGATAATGGGTTTTGGTTTTTTTTCAACTTACATTTATAGTATTATAATCCTCTATTGTAGTGCAGGGCTGATACTACGAGAGAAGGTATTTAGAAGGAACTAGAATTTTGACTGTGCCACTGTCTTTTTTCCTGTCTTTCAAGTGGCATAGAAAAAGCATGTGGTTTTTCGATCATATGACTGAAAGATGGAGGGAAGTTATGATCTGTATCTCAGTTTGGATTAGTTGAACCATTGACTGATTAGCAGAGCTCTTCAGAGAAGGTGGTGGACATAAATGCAACTCATGCCATAATACAATGGCCTGATGCAAACCAGTTTCTGTTTGAGATAATTCTTATATTTATTGTCTCATATTTATTAAAATCAAAATGTAATTTTTCATTTCTGTTTCTGAGCATCTGTCAAGATGTTACCTCAGTGTTTTCATGGTCTCTGTACACCTTCCAACATCACTCATTCTTGCTACAGGCTTTGAGCCTGTGAGAGTAGCATCAGTGATTACCTCTCCTGCAGTTTCCAAGGCTGAATATGTTGACAAAAAAAGCCTTCAAGAGCTTTGGTCTTAAATCCAATCATACGAGTTTGTGGTCTTCTTTTCTCTTGGGTTTCTTTTCTGCCTGTGGTCTTTCTCAGTCTTCTTAGCACTTTTGCTTTTTATTGCCTTACAACTCTTGGCAGCCAGGGTGATGGAGAAGTACTGATAATGACAGTTTTTTAAAGCATGTGGAAAAATGTTAAAATAGGACTGAAGAAATTTAAAATGGGTTTTAACAACTTGTTATAGGGTAAATTTAGTATTTAGTTGTTTGGAGTTGCTCCGCTGCTCTAAAATCAGTTATATTTATGTTGCTTTAAACATATCAGAAATGAATGAGGAAATAAAGATGATTCTTTACATATTGTTGTACTTAAAACAAGGGGAAACTTAGGTTTAATTACTTATTCTTTTTAACAGGTTTCACAGTTCTTTCTCCAAATGTCCTACTTTGCCCACTGTACCAGAAAAAGATTGGCACCACTTTTCTGGTTAAAGTTGGGCCAGTAATCAGACTGCAATTAAATATCTGTTGGATGAAGCACTGAAAGAAGTATAACAATAGGCTGAGAAAGTCAGATCTATTATAAGAAGCTTAATGCATGTTTTTATTTCATCTAAAATATGCAATATGAAAAATTAATTTTAAAAAATGAAAAAAAACCCCATATTTCATGCATGTTTTGAATTAGGCATTGAAAAAAAAAGTTATTGAATAATGATACTGCTGATGGACCTGCAGGATAGAAGTATGATGAAGTATATAGAAGTAATCAATGTATTTAGTAAAATGTATGGCAAATGTTTTAGAACAGAAAAATTGTTTTACAACTTAGTCTATAATTTGGTTTTTTTTCATTATTTGAGTACCTGTGAGAGCAATTAGACTGTAAGAGAGTTAAAAACAATCATCATTTACTATTACAAATATTTAAACTTCACAGAAGAGCTCATTAAAATTGTAACTATTGTGTGAAATTCCATATTATATTACTAATTTTCTCTATTTTGTTTCCTTTACAAAGTAGTCTTTTAGTGTCTAGTATAGCAGCCTGTGACTTAATCATTAGATTTATACTTCCTGTCCTTAGAGTGTTGAAAGGTCAGTAGAATCAAAAAACATTGCCTTTGGCCATCCATTATGAGTCACAGACCTATTCTCCTTTGTTGAAAGCAACTATCAGACTATCTAAGAGGTATTCCTTTCAAAGTTGCAATGCTTACTTTGTTTGCCTTGTAATCAGTTGGACTAAAATCTCCCAAGCATTTGGAGCTTCTAAGCAATTTGCTTAGAAACAGCAAATGATCTGACTGACCTTAGCTGCCTATATTGCCAGCCCTTTGAAGAAAAGCTGGTTTTAAGACATAGAGATGACAGGATAACATGAATAAAAACTGTGTATTTAACTGTTAAGTTTAAAGAAAGAATGTTGGCATTTAAATGCCTTGTAATATCAGTCACTAAACATTATTCATAATTTCACTGCCTTACTGGAAATGCAGTTCTCTAGTTAGGTATTTCCTAGACAGTTGTTTCCTGAAATAAAGAAGATAGTAAGAAAAGATGCAAGAAGGATTTCTTAGGAGCTTTTTAAGGACCTGATGGAACACTTGGCTGCAAGTGGTCATTATGTTACCATACCAGTTTTAATATCCATGCTGCATGTACTCTGATGTATATGTGAATGATACTTCTAAGCGCAGCCTCTGAAGAACTTTCTGCCAAAGAGCAGTTTGAAGCTTTTATCTTGGAATACGTGGCTTGTATGCCAATTGCCCCAGTGCCCGAGACCAACACTGAATGTACTACCTTAAGTATATTGACCCTTGCACTCCAACCTTCTGGGCGCTTCTGGTTTACAGTCTCAACTGTCCAGGGACCAGATAACAGCTAAAGCAAGGAACATGCCAGCTCTGCAGGGGAGTGTCATCCGCATCAATAAATGGCACAAGAGTGCTATAGGTCGTGTTTTGCATGTTTCTCAAGTTATTAGTTACAAGGATGCACTAACATAAGAATTATTGTTTAGTTTTTATTTCAGAAAGAAATGTGCACCTTCTTATGTTTTGCATTAAACATTAGGGAAAGGATTAATTTGATAGTAATGAGCTTGTTTCCGTGAAGTGCTGAATATTTTTTGATGATGCCATCAGAGGTTGAAGACTTGTAAGAAACTTAAAGGATCTGAAGATACAGCTTTCAGTTTTTGGTGAACACAGTAGCTGCAGAAGCCACTTATCACTGATACAGGTTAGATGCTGTTAAATGTATTAGTGTGTGCTGCTTCTAGAACAAGCAGATTTAAGAATCAGCAAGATAATTTATTGGAATAAAAATGCAGATTTATACTGAAAAGCTTTTTCTTCTCGACTGAAGTTCTAATCTTCTAGTAGTAAATTAAATATTTCCTACATCCAGTGTATTTAAACATCTGCTAATTGTACTGTGTGTGTTACAGCTTCTGCGTGTAAAAATCTTTAAAGACCTTCATGAAAATGGAGACTTATTCCAGTCCCTTACAAAAAACGCAACAAAATAAAAGAAAATCCCTCTGTATTTTATAAATACTGAGTGGCATGTGATATATATATATATGTTATGTAGCTCTGTAATCATGCATTCACTGAATGTATTCTGATATAGAGAAATGCATATGAAAAGTATTCTGAAGTAGCCACTGCATACTAGAATAGGAGAAAAATAATTTTGGCAGATTGAGGGCTTATCCTTTACCTTCTTGATTGTTGTGCACCACGTAGATGTGATACTGCTACAATGGAAAGTGTAAATGCTATTATTTCAATTGACATCTTAGATGCTATTGTAAGATACAGAACTGATAGTGATGGTGACAGGGACCTTGGAAAAATTCAAATAGAATTAAAGTTAGAATTCAGTATTGAGAATGTAAGGATAGTAGAATATTAATATACTTATAGCTCAAGTTGTCAATTATATTTTAAAAGTTTGAAATCTTGAGTTTCTACAGTAAAGTGAAAGTACTCTGGCAGATGTTACTTCCTTCTCTTTACAAATCTAAATAGCTATGGCAGAGCTGACTTCTATCACTACCTCAATTTTGCATGTGAAATATCCCAGACCACAAAGAAAGAAGTTCTTGAATTTTCCCCAGTAGAGAAATACTCCTGGATCCACTTTGGTAACTGGAAACCTCATTTTCTTCTTCTGAAGTTCTGTAATATTTTCTGAGAGAGTCCGTAGACATTATCTGGTTTACTTAAACCTGAATTTAATAGCATAGCATTTAAGAACTGTGTAGTGAACAACTTCAGTACTGACAGTAAGAACTGAGTTTACAGCTATAAATCAAGTCTCATGAAAAGAAAAGGAGCTTTATGGAAGGTATTCAGAGTATTAAATGGAAGGAATATCATGAAGTAAAATTAGTATGCTTATGCAAATGACCTAGCTATGACTTCATAATTTGTAATGGTGTTCATTTAGGCAGTGTTTACACTTGTTAATGACTTCCTTTATGAGTGATAATTGATCTTGCTCATTATCATATTAAATCCTTGATCATATGTCATTAGTTGGGAATATAATAAATGGTCTGTTTGATTTTTAGTGTAATGAACTAATTAGACTAATTAAAATCAATATGTGTGCCAATATTAGACTTTGAATCCAAATGCTGCTGTCTGCTGGCTAAAAATCAGCAACTCAGTAAAAAAGTGGCCTAATGCTGATTTATGAGCACTTGATGAATGTGAGGTAGAATAAATTGCTTGTAGTGGTAGAAACAGCATTAGTGAAATACAAGGTACTAAGTACTTTGTAAGATCAGGAGTAAGGGCTTACTTACATCTGTACTTATGTGGCACCTTTACACTTTCCTGGTTGTTTAGATCATTCTTCAGAAATTATTCAGATTAAATATTGTAAAGTGCATTAATCTGTATTTGTAAGTATAATATTCTATGCATGTATCTGGGTGTACATGCAATTTATTTGTCTCCACGAGCCTATGTGTTTTTATATGTTAGCACATTTTGTAAATTTTACATTTTGTACTGCACTTTTATTTTTATAATATTCTGTGAATATACCAACTAGGTGTTGCTTTCAAATCCAGTAATGTACTGTTATTACAATGGATTATTCAACCATGGTATCCATTCACTTTTATGTTTATGAGGCACTGTGATTATAAGCCCTGAGGGAGACAGGAATACATCTTGTAATTTTGTAATGATCTTTTGGAGAAGAAGGAAATGGCTACTAGGAAGGGAAGGGGAATATTATTGTAGAATTCAGGATCTTCTAGCAGCAAAGGAAAAAATTTGTGGAAATTCTTTTGGCTCAAAGAAGAGAGTAGGAAAAGATGTGAAGTGATGGGAAGAAGTATGCCACATTCTTATTTTTGACAAAAAATACTTCTCAGAGAAAAATGTTTGCATGTTTAAATTTTAAATATAAATTAATATATTTTTTTAGCATGCATACTTTTAAAAAGTCTGCTTAGATTCTGCATAGGTTCTTTGTCAAGCATGTAGTATTTGTGAAGTGTAGTAACCCTAATAATGCTAAGTGTTGACCAGATTAGAGTATTATTTTGCCAGTCTTACAGTCTTACACTACTTATTTTGCAGTAATTTTGTTTATTTTGTCACTAAGAAAGGCCAAGGGATACTTGCTTTCATCTTTTGTTGTTTGCTTGGGTTTTTTGTTTATGTGGTTTTTTAATTATTATTTTTGTTTGAGTTTGTTTTGTTTTTTTTTTTTTTTTTTTTTTTTTAAATTGGATTATGCTTTTCTGGGATGTAGACATTCAGAATTAGTGGGGTCACTGCCCTTTCCTTTTATGTCTTTCCCCACACGGTTCCATTCATGCACAGTGTGATGTTGAAGAGTATACAAAATGCAAGAAAATTCAGTACATTGTTTATCCACAGACCTTGAGGATATTTTAGATCACAAAATTGTGAGAACCCCAATGAGTAAAGCAGAATAAATTATATAAACCCAGTTTCTAACTAAATCATACTAATGATCAGTACAAAAAATTTTAAATGTAAATAAATAAATATGAGGAAATGGAGCTCACAATCTTATGACTCACAGGCCTAAACTTAATCGATGAGATCATGTGGCTTTTGAGGAAGTACCTCTTCCACTTAAGTCACCAAAAATGTGGGTGTTCAGACACTAAATTTCAGGCTTTGTAGGAATAATCCCTTAATCATCTGACCTAATTTTGATGATGAATATTTTAAAATAGTGGTGACTTATTAATAAGGATTTCAGAAAGGCATGATTTGAAATAGGTGTCAACTCTAATTTAAACAAGTACTTGAAGAAAATCTAGAGGATTAATGTAGACTTAAATTGATAGTAGCCATTGAAATTTCATTTTTTTCTTGAGCTTGTAGACAGAAGAATTCGTGTTCAGAATATGTATTCATGTACTGTACAGTGAGAATAAAATCTGTTAAAATAGTTTACTTTTTTAATGGTCTTTTAAGTTGTTTATTTGAGACACTTAAAGCATGTGTTTTTCACTAGATAATTACTAATGTGCCAGTTTTAGTAAAATCCATAATTATTACTAGGAAATTCTTAACTGATCATCATTGCCTACAGTATTTTAAAATTTTAGTCTTTGGATGAGGTCTGAACAGAAGCTTGAAAACGATGTATAGTAATCTAAATATGGTAGAGGACGTATTGATCGGAAACTTCATTATGGCAAGGACTACGTGTGGTTCTCAAATAGTGTGAACATACATTACAGCAACAGACTAAGCTTGAGAGAGCATATACAGCTTGAATCCCAGAGAACATACTTTGTTTTGTGCTCGAAGCAGTACACACTGCAAACATAAATGAGATCCTTTATGTCTGAGATGCATTCACTATGCATATTATCAGCCCTCTGATCCAAAGCACATAACCAATGTCCTTGATTCGTATAAAAGTGTTGAATGCCCTGAGGAGCTGTGTGGGTTTGAAACATCTGACAGTTGTTTGTGAGATGGCATGAGTTCAAGTACCTTTCTTAGCAGCAAGGAAGGGGAAAGACACTTCTGCTAGGTTTTTCAAATCAATTTTTTGTCCTTCATTTACTAAAGTTGAGAAAGCAACTAGTTTAAAATGGGGTGGCTCTCTCCATTAGTATGGTAAGGGCTCCACCATGTCTTTCTTCTTGTATGAGACAAACAGAGAATAAAAAGAAATCTCATGTACATTTTTGTTGAATCTTGGCCTAACAGAAGGCAACAGAAATGTAATCCTTGACTTTAATTTTACTAGATTGGCTGTTAGCCAAGGTACATGTATGCTACTGCATTATTACTCTTGCAAGATTTAATGTCTAATTTTGAACGTTGAATTTTCCTTAAAGTAATTCTGTAGAAAAGAGGCTACTGTCTTTGATGTTATCTTCTTTTTTTTTTATTTTATTTTATTTTAGTATGTTTTTGTTGTATGTATAAAAAAGAAAAATTTATGAGATTTTTTTAAAAAAAAACAGTTTCACTTAAATTCCTTCTTTTGTTAAGGGCTATTTCTCTCTGTCTATGAAATCATATTTCACTGGCTTAAATCTTGAACTTTCTTTTAGGATGCTTATATAGTTACAATAGTTTCAAACTTATTTTTTAATTTTATATGCCTGTTATACTTTGTTCTTCCTTCGAAGGGAAATGAGGGATTTCAAGGTAAAGATAAAAAGGATGGGAAAAAGGGGTAAGAACTGTATCAAAATGAGTCAGTGCTGCTCCCTCCTTGCTTACAGAAGCTGATCAACAGCAAATGTCTTAGTGAGTGAGTTACTGTGCTGCTGAGAAACTCAACCACATCTGAGAGCTCTTATGCCAGACAAACCGTGATTGTGGGCATGATAACTTTCAGATAGACCCTGAATTTTAGGAAGACCCTTTGGATCTTGTGACTAGTTCTTTGTCCAGCTTACCTCAAAAATTATCAAGGGATTCTAGTGTTTCCTGGCCATGGGATGTAAAAAGAATTGTATTTGGAAACTACTTTTATTAAAAAGAAACCTGCAGCCTGACACTTTAATCAGCATCATATGTCCATGTCATTCTTGTGTGTCTGAGGCAGTGAGAAGTCTTCACTGGTTGTCTATTATGTTGCCTCTATTGTACTCCTCAAATTAATCTGCCATCAAAGAAAGTCTTAGAAGTACTTCAGAACATTTCTTCGACTCTGTAACACTTAATTTGTAACAAGAAAAAAATTATTCTAGTCTGCTGTTACACCACCTTTGTACAGACCTTCTAAAATTCCTCAGATATTTTGGTAGTCTGAAATGTGGAGTTAGTTAGGGCTTGTATTGGTCATTTAATTCAGTCCTGACAAAACAGACAACTTCCTTGTAATATATAAAATATTGTTTGCTGGTGCTGAAGAAATGAAAACCCCAAGAGAATAAGAACAGACACTTTTCATACCCATGGCTAAGCCATGCTCTGCTCATAACTTAGCCTTGCACTGACAGTGTTGATGCCATCATGCTGTGGAATTGGCTCCCACCATGTGTGTCATGAGGGACAAACCATCATGGTGCACAGTGAGCCTGCCTAGTCCCCACTTCTGCCTGCAACTTCTTCAAATGTAACATCTTCAAATGGAGCTACACCCTTTGCACTCCCATATGAACTCTCCAGTTCTTTTAGCAACAAAGGCTTGCTGCTCTTTCTGCTGCTTCTGCTGCTTCTGGTGCTTCTGCACCGCAGCAAATGGTGGTGGAAACACTATGGGAATATCTTACTTAGATGAATGGCTTCAGGTCCTTTGCCTTAGCTTCCTCTGAGTTTTGGAGCCATTAATCAGATGACTGCACACATAGAGGGGGGGATTTACAGTACTGGAAACCCTACCTGGTGAGGTAAGAAGTCCTGCCTTTCTGGAATAACTGTAGTTGGCAGCCCTTGCCTCCTTCAAAGTCTTCTGTTGAAATCCGTTGCAAAAACTTTGGCACAACCTCACAAGAATGGAGGTGCTTGTTTCTGTGGCACGTGGCAGTGCCAGACTTTTCCCAACCAGTCAGCTATTGATTTGAGATGAATCCGTGACAGGCGTCTAGTTATAAAGATCTGCAGTGCCATGCTGCAGACCTGCCACTGCTCTCTCTTTGCTGGTTGTGTCCTCAAAGTCATCCTTAAATGCACAGGGGGCCAGGTGCATCATTCATAGCTGTGTGTGATGCCTGTCACCTGGCCTTAGGTAATTTTTAGCAATTGACCATTATGCATTTGTCAGTAGGTGTTGTGGCTGCTGCTGCAAGTTATACTGAGCACTACTTGCCCAGAGAGCACAGCCCAGGACCCCAAAACCTCACAGACTTTCAGCTTGGTCCTGCACTTGTCCCTGCAGGGTTTTGATGGGATAACAGTCCTGCAGAGAGCTCAGTCTAGCAGGCAGCCCAGTCCCTGAGTGGGTTCCCACACCAAGCTTACGTGAATCATTGCTCCTTTACTAGAAAAATGTGTGTTGGGAAGCTGCCAAAGTACATTCTGGACTTTTTGCAGTATGCTTGCTACTCTTGTCTAGCAGACATGTTGTCTGCATCAGAAGTAGTACAGGAATGAATATATATATCTATATATGTCACCTGCACCTTGAGGTTTGTTCTAGTTCAGCACAACAAATGCCATATGGGCCTTTGTGAGCAGAGTGGCAGCTACCTGCAAGCACCACATACGCTGTATCAGCAAGGACTCCTCATAAATCCTTCCTACATCAACACAACTAGAAACAAGAATGGTTATCCTAAGCTCTCTTCTTATATTCTCAAAAGATACAATATACCCCTCAAAATAATGCTTGAAGCGTCCAACAAACATCTTTCCTCACCATATCAAGCACAGGCAATAACTCAGTAAAGCTCCCTGACCTGAGAAAGTGAAGTGGGTCGGGAGTCTTGTATCCAGTTACATTCTTTGGCAATGAGGTGCTCTGAGCTGGTAGTTATCCTCAGATTTAAATGTTTCTATCATCATTGAAGACAACTGTGTCTGTTATTTTGAATTCCTTTGGGTAGTTTATCTCTAACAGTTATTAATTGTTTATAAATCTGGAGCTCTCATATATGGTAAGATTCTGGAGTAAGTGCTCATATCAAACTCTGCCTACTGCAGCATGCAGTCTTAACCCTCTGAAATCATAGCATATATAGGTTTTGATCTGCACAGCAGATGACCTAGTATCCTCTAGCAAGCTTTGATTTTGCTGCAGTTAGCAAACTGAATTTGAATTTGAATGAGAATTTTTTTTTTCGACTAAATATTATATTATTCTTTTCAATGAACTTTTTAGTAAAAAAAATTCTTTCTAGTGTACAACAGGAGTGCAATGAACCATTAGCAGACTGATGATGTAAATATTAGTAATGTTTATTTCTTAAGATACTCCCTCATGAAATTAGTATTTTAACTACTTACATGTAGAAAAAATACCCCTAGTCTAAACCAAAACCAAACTAATATTAAAATACACAAGTAATTACTTTCTTATTAACAGCACATAAACTGAGAGTATATATGAAACCAAACAAGCCTAAGTCAAATGTATAATAATTTAACACTACAGGCCTTTGCTAAATATAAATTTCACACTTTACCATATGCCTGTTTTACAGATAGATGAGACAAATTCAAAACCAGTATATTTGAGAGTGAATGTATATAGAAATATATGAAAAATGTTTTCAGAGGAAAAAATACATAAAAATGGACACATCTCACTTGATTGAAGAGATATTTCTTATTTATTGATTTTGCACTTGCTTTTAATTTGTTCTAACATATGTAACTTCTCAAAAATTTATTTCTCAAAATTTTCTAGGAAAGGCAAAGTGTTTTATGCAAACTTTCTAATTTACAGACTCATTTTCACAGATATTACTGTAATCTTCTTAATTAATTGTAAACCAGATATATTCTGCTTGTGTTTGTAAAAGTATGTGATACTTTTCTTTTGTATTCAGGCCCCCCTGATAGTTTTTGTTATATTAAAACATAATCTTCTTGCCAAACAGTTAATTTGATTAAGACAGTGCATAAGAAAAAAAATACGCTCTAATATTTCTTATAAGGCATTGGATTTGTATTTTGATTGCCTAAAGTTACATGATAGAATCTTTTAAATGAATCCTGAAGAACCTTTTAATTCCATCTTTATGCAGCTGTGAAGAGTATAACAGAGATTTTTTCATGCTGCAGAAATGTATCTTCCTTCCCACTACATTTTTCAAATATAAAAAATTTGAAAACCAAAGCATATTTTCGAAAATCAAAGAGGAATTTAAACAAACAAAGCATAGCTACCAGAATTAGGATCCTAACTCACACCAGAAAATCTTCTGGAATTCTGGAAAATTTACACATATCAGCTTAAGTTGCTTATGGAAAGTATTGAGACAGTGAGAGGATTAGGATACCTTCTGACTATAAGCACTGTATTTTTGTTTGTTGATGTCTTATAATGCTAAAAAAAAATCAATCGAATTGACATAAGAAAAATAAAGTATGAGAATTGCTCAGGCTACCGAGATTTTACAATTTTCTGCAAGATAGACTTTCATACTCTGGGCTACAAGTATTCAGAGTAACACTTTTAACACAGTGTATCATCATATAACTTTGTTTAAAATAAAGCCTGAATTGACAAAATATAGATTCTAAAGAAATCATATAGATACATTTTTCTTCCATTCTTCTCTTTACTGTTGTACAGAATTAGCTTGGAAAGCAGTTTTACATTTATTCATTTCTGGTATCAGTTTTAATTTGCATCTTGCTGCTTGATGCCTCCACTTGATGGGTACAATATGACAACAGGTAATAGATACAATAACAGTAAAACAGTGATCATTACTGCTGGGACTAGAAACACCCATCATTGCTTTTTTTTTAGCTTTCCTCAGCTGGAAAGTTTTGACATCTGCTGGTTTGGGACATAGCTGAACAGCTGTCAGCAGTGGGGTAGCTGCTTTCAGCAGCAGTTGGCGGGATGGCAGGGTGCCAGCTTGTACCATCTGTGCGCCTGACATTTCATTCTAATTAACAGTAGGGTTAATTGTTCTGGCAGGCTCAAATGTAGTGTCTAACATTACCCAAGGGAAACATGTACAAGTGCAGGAGTGGCAGGGAGCTGGGGACAGCGTTGCTAACAAACCTATTGAGGGAGAATGGTTAACAACTACTGATGATTTTACTAGCTGGCCACATGCAATAAGGCTGAGGTATTTTTTTATTCTGATGAATTATGCCAAGCCTGTAATGATGTAGAAGAAATCAAGCTTTGAAAGGCTGAGACTGCTGCCTTGGGGCAATTGAGAGGGAACAATTTGCATGTTATTACTGCATATTCATACCTAATTGTGTTAGGCTTTGCTAATAGAGCAGAATGACAGTATGAAAAATCGAGCAACTGCTTTATAGCCAACAAAGCTAGTGTTTTTTCCCTACACTATGAGTGCTGAATGATCATTTAGACATTTAGTTGTTCAATATGACAAGTCTACCATTTGTTAGCTTGACATATAGTAATTTATAAAGGAGTATTCTAATTTTACTTTTAGTTTATTCTCATTTTATACAGTATTCATGGTAGCAATTTGAATGGGGATATTCATAGCTATTGTGAGTAGTTGTGATTCAAATGAAACTATTTGTATGAAGTATTTCTATTGTTTTATGATTTATTAATTTTAATGTTTAAATAGCTTTTTCAGATGTTAATATAACATAAATGGGAAGTTGATGAGAAATCTCTATTATAATCATGTTGCTACATACTGATTTAGCTAATCTTTTTACTTTCCCATTTAGACCCCCATTAAGCATATTTAGGCTGTGGGCTGGTTTAAGAAGCTGTCATGTAATGCCATTCCAGGTGTGGTATTACAGAGATTTTAAATCCAAGACTTGTGATATACTCAGTTTGGGCTGAGTCACAGTCCAGGATGAAGGTGTAAAAATCTCAAAACATCAAATAGAATGCTTTTTTTTTGTCACATATATTTATGCAATGCTACAGGAAATTTTCTCTTCAGGAAATATGTACCTCAGTTTCACTGTAAGTTTTTAGTGGCTTACTTTTCCAAACATATAGAATATCAGTTCTTATTCCCTTCTTTCATACTGTTCCACAGACATGACTAATATTCTTGGATACATTGCTATAGGCCACATTGCATGCATTAAAAGGTAACCAGTCTCTGAAAATTTTGAAATTAACTAGCTTAATAGTTAAAAATTCTGAAAAAGTTGATAGTGATACCACACATGATATAAATCTCATGAAGGAAGGCCAGAAATAAGATTTTTCAATATCTCTTTGGTAATTTTGGAATCTAAGTTACTTGAACATGTAGCAGGTCTGAATTGCACAGCAAAAAGATGGTAAATTTTGTATTGTTTAATTTCAGAAGTAGTAGATGAGTTTGTCATGAGTTGGACATAAGAGAGAGAATTAGAACAATCTGAGGAGGAGATTCAGTTATTTGCGTGCCTTGTAAAAATAAAATAAGTTTCTAATATGCTGGATGAAACTTGTGGTTTATGGCTTTTTTATATTATTTAGGAATTGTTTATATGAGTGTAATGCTTTCTTCATGGAAGAACATTGTACTGTGGGTAGTTTATACTTGGATTTGTATGTAGTCAGCAGAAACATTTGTACTTCATCTACTTCGTTTATATCCAAAATATTTCCAACATATCATGATATTATTCTAGTAATATTTATTTTTATGAATAATACAGATATTTTTTATGCAAGGTATTTAAATACTGCAATCTGCGCAATTGGATATAATCTTCCAATAGTTCACTACATAATTAAAGTGCAAATGGTTACATTCTAAACCCGTGGTCATTGATTATTTTTTTTTTAACTTTACAAGAGGAACCTTACTGCCAAACTACTAGTTGGTTCTTTCAGTGTGGGTTGTTTTGTTGGCTTTTTTCTTTTTTTTTTTTTTTTTTTTGAGGAGATCATGATTTATGAAGAAATCAAATGAAAATGTGAATGCTCAAGTGAACACGTGAAGTGTTGAGCCTCCGATTTGCAATTGCAGCAAAGAGCAATGTGACTGCTACAAGTAGGAATGACCTTACCAAAGTCTCATGGGTAAAAGATATCTCACTAGGTAGATTTATAATTTTCATCTTTTAAATAAACTAAATTAACTTAATGGTTTATTTCCTGTCAAAACTAGAAAGACTCCACTGGTTATATTTACCTGGATATTACAAAGAATGTCACTGAATATATATGAACATCTTTAGCAAATCAACATTCTGAAAATGCCTAGAGCTAATGTAATTTATTATGCATGAAAGAAGATGCTAAATATATTGGCCTTCAGCAGAAAATAATAAAATGGTTTGATTAGGTTTAATTTAATTATTGTTGTAAGTGAAAATCCTCTATTCCTGCCTTCTTTGCCCTTCAAAGAATCCTTCATGGAAGAAAAGCAGTAAAAATCCACTCACCATGTTGCAAAACAGCATTTTAGTCAATGCCATTATTGTTGTTGTCCACTTATTTTCTTGTCTTCTTTTTTTGAACTGTAGCACCTGAGCTTAAGTTCTTTGCCATCAGTACTCTCAGTATATATGTAATCTGGTGCCTTCCTACTGAAAAACAAAGTAGAAAATTTGCCAAGACTTTACAAGACTGAAAAGTTAAATTAACAAAATGTGATTGGGATTAACATCAAGATTGCTATTTCAGCATTTACCAAAGAATACTCTTTCACAGTTAAATTATTGTTGATTTGTACTCTGTATGTATTTGACTCCTCCTTAGTCCTTCCTGCAGGTAGGTGAGCTTTCCATTATACATTTCCTGTATCCAAATCTCATAATCATACAAACTTTTTGTTATCAATTTCCCTAAAAAGCAAATATTTCTAATCAATATTATTACATTACAATTACTTCTTTTTCTCAATCTGTAATATCATATACTGCAGTTTTAGGTTAATAGGAAATCCATGTGCTCCATCTAAACAGGATCTTGTTGGGCCATTTTTTTTTTTCTTTTTGGTAGGTTCTTCTGCTTTTCACAGCATAGAAGTTAATAGTTAATGTCTTTTTTTTCCCTTTAATCAGACTTCTATCATGTACTATTTTCTCTCATAAAGAAAATCCATGCCAGAATGTAAGTCACTTTTTTGACAGGAGCCATATAAAACCCCATATTCTTTAAATATCTGTATTTTTATATGTGTGCATGTGTTATCATTTCACAGTTATAGAAAATATGTGGAATCTTATAAACTTCAGATTTTTGGGGGATTTATACAGACTGATCTAAGCCTGTCTTAAAGGTAGAGAGTATTTTTCAAGGAATCTTAACACCAAGAAGACTGTGAAATCTGGGTAGCCAGTATTTAGATATTACTAGCTGAATCATGATTTATATGTGGCTTCCACAGGAAATTTCTTCCACCCTACTTTGCAGTATATACCCATATACATTCTTATTCATATACAGTTCGTTTATATGTAAGGACTTTTGGTGGGCAAGCAACAAGCAAAAGAAATGTAAGTCATGAAAGCATTGTTTACGTATAGTTTTCATGTACCTATCCTTATCTTTTCTGTCTTTTGCCTTTTACTTTCTCTTAAATACTGCCTTTTAAAAAGTATATTTCATGCTATGTTGATTTCTAGATTTTTAATCCTTATTTCTAGATACTAATTTTCTGTGGAAGCTTTTGGACGATGAAAAAATTGAACAAGTTCACAAAGCATCCAGCCCACAGCTCATAAACACATCGTGGGATGCGTGAGCAACTGGCTCACATGTTGGGCACAAAGGGTTACAGTGAATGGAGTGACATCAGAGTGGTGGCCTGTCACCAGTGGGGTTCTGTAGGGCTCCATCCTCAGCCCTGTGCTCTTCAATGTCTTTGTAAATGATTTGGACACAGGACTGGAAGGGATACTGAGCAAGTTCACAGATTATACAAAACTGGGAGGAGCTGTTGACACCTTCAGCCAGGAAGGCCATGCAGAGAGACCTTGGCAAATCAGAGGGCTGGGCAGTCACCAACCATATGAAGTTCACCAAGGGAAAGTGCTGGTTCTGCACCTGGGATGGGGCAGCCCTGGATGCGTGTGCAGGCTGGGGAATGAGATGCTGGAGAGCAGCACTGTGGAAAGGGAGCTGGTGGTCCTGGTCGATGGCAGGTTGAATCTGAGTGAGCAGTGCCCTGGCAGCCAGGAGGGCCAAGCGTGTCTTGGGGTGCATCAGGCACAGCATCACCAGCTGGGCAAGGGAGGGGATTGTCCTGCTCTGCTCTTCTCTGCTCTGCTCTGTCCTGTGCTGGGATGGCCTCACCTTGAGTGCTGGGTGCAGTGTTGGGCACCACAATCTAAGAAGGATATTAAGCAATTAGAGAGCATCCAAAGGAGGGTCACAAGGGTGAAGTGCCTTGAGGGGAAGCTAGATGAGAAGTGGCTGAGGTCACTTGGTCTGTTCAGCCTGGAGGAAACTGAAAGGAGACTTCATTGCTGTCTGCAACTTCCTTGTGAGGTGAAAAGGAGGGACAGACACTGATATCTTCTCTGTGGTGACGAGGGATAGGAGATAAGGAAATAGTCTGAAGCTGTGTCAGGGGAGATTTAGGCAGGATATTAGAAAAAAGTTCTTCACCCATTGCGTGGCTGGGCACAGGTCAGATCCCCAGGGCAGTGGTCACAACACGAAGCCTGATAGAGTTCAAGAAATGTTTGGACAATACTCTCAGGCACATGATATGACTCTTGGGGATGTTCTGTGCAGGACCAGGAGTTGGACTTGATGATCCTTGTGGAACCCTTCTAGCTCATCATAGCCTGTGATTCTGTGATTCTGTAATTCTGTAATTCTGTGATTCTGTGATTCTGTGAAGTTGTCTTTATACTTGTCGTGATTGACAGGGTGTTTTTGCTTTGAGAATTTTTTTCTGTTCTGATTAGTGGTGGGTATGAAAATAAAAATGCCTCGAAGAGGTTCTGCTGGGCATGATGATGGAGATGGGACACAACAAATACTAGTACTGGTAATTTTTCTATCTCATATATTTCACCACAAATGAGTAGAGCTAAAGTATTTCACTGTGACACATCAGCAATACTGCAGTATGGAAAAACCCTTCACTTTGTGAGTGAGGTTGGTACAGTTTGAGGGATGCAAGTGTTTGCATATTCACCTTTAATTACCATCTAGAATTTTTTTCAGATTAAAAAAAAACAAAACAAAAAAAACCCCAAGGAAGAGTAGAAACAAGTAGAAACAATCACACTGTGTGAACCTTGGGCTGTTCTGCACAGGGCCAGGAGTTGGAGTCGATGATCCTGATGAGTTCCTTTCAGTTCAGTGTATGCTATGATTCTGTGATTCTAGGCCTCAAGAAACAGTAAAAATTTGGTTTGGCTGAAGCTTACTGAAAAAGAGTTATATTGATTTTTGGTTACTTCTGTTCAGTATATTTAATTGATCTGAATAAGATTTTTGTTATTCAGTGTCAATAATTTTATTATGCTATAGTTGGAAGGTTATTAATTTTGAATAATATTTTCCACATTAGAGAAATTTGGATTTTATTATCCACAAGTTGCAAGAATATTTATTGTTATCCTAATGCCAATTATGTATTTTTGTTAATATTCACAGTAAGTGTTCATACTGCAAGAAACATGAGACTAAAAGAATTTAAAGCCTGTTGCTAAACTGAAAGGTTTTTGATATTGTAATACCATAGAATTATTGAGTATTTGAGCTACCCTGTCAATGGGCATGACTAAGAGGCTAGCTCCATTTTCTTAACTCTCTCTATTCCCTTCTATCAAATATTTATACCTATTGTTAGGATCCTCCTGAGCCTTCTCCCTGATAATGTCAGGGACTGGGTAGTTTCCAGGTAGTCAGTGCCCTCAACCTCTCCTCAAAGCATCACTGCTCCAGTCCCTTATTCCTCCACGTTTGCTGGACTCAGTCCAGTATGTTCATGCCTCTCTTGTACAGGGGAGCAGAATTTTCTGTGCTCTCTATATACAGATGCCTCCTATTATATGTATAGCAAACTCTCCCTCAGCTAAAACAATTGCTGGAAATTTAGTTTTCTCCAAATACTCCCAGAATAGGGTTTAGTCTTCACTTGAGAATTTCCAGGGGTTTTCTCACAATCTTGGGTTCAAGCAGTTAAGATTAGTTAAATTAATCCATAAAACAACACAAGTAAAATGGGATAATGTAGACCTGAATAAGAATGATTAATAAAACAAATTGTCAGGAGATGGCCTGCCTATCTTTTATGGATTGTAGCGTTACTGCAGCTACTCCACTTAAACACAAATATCAATTTACAATGACATTTTTTCCTGCTTATTATGGTGAATAGGATTGAGTAGTCTGGTGTAGAGTATTTGAAAACAAGAAGAAGCTAAGTTTACAAATAAAACCATGAGTTTCCATTGGATTTTCTCAAGACATGAAAAACAGTGAATTAAACTTGTGTTAGGTTAATGCTGGAGTGGTATTAAGAGTAGTGTCCCTCTATGCAGAGATCTGGAATCTGTATTTCAGTGAAAATTTCTTAACATGGAACACAGTTACACGTTCACAGGATAAGATTTGATCGTATTAAAATTCTTTCTTTTTTGTTGTAGAGCTACAAGTAATGCTTTACTTACCTTTTTTTGTGATCCCAGAAGACTGAAGGTTTTGCATTGTACCAGTATTAAGTAGGTGACAGTTTTATAAGTAAGAGCTTAAAATTTGCATAAATAGCACAAATAGAGTATGGAGAATGAGAGAGAAAATGAAAGAATGATGCCTCATCTGGATCCATAGCAAGGTTATAGAATTTCTTTCACTGCTTGATACAGGGAATCTCTTCCTGCCTGTTTTGGCCTTAATGTTACATCTGCTGTGTTGTGGCATCATTCAATTCCAGGAAAAAAAAAAAAAAAAGATATGCATGTTTTTCAAAGCTCCTATAAGTGACTGCACACATTATTCACAAAGAACTTCTGCAAAAGAAGAGCTCTGGTCTCCTTCTGCTTAAAAATGCCCACATCTGGAATAAATCTAACTTAAGAAATAAGAGTAGTTCTGGCCTTCTCACATATCTCTTTGCATGTCATAGCTAAGCCAAAATTTGACTCTGCCCATTGTTTTACTTCTTCCTAAGTGTCAAAAAATAATTTGATGTGTTCATTTGAACACTGAATATTTTCTAAAGAACTTGGGAAAGTTTAAGACTGTATTTTAATGTCTACATGCATATAAAAGATAAGATTCTTAAATGTTGACGTAAGTAGTAATTTAGGGAGATTTCAGCATTCTTTTCTATTCACACAGGGCACCAAATTGTAATATTTTTCTTATTTGATTATTGGTAACTGGTCATGGATTCGTTATTCTGTTTCACATATATATATTTTAACATAAATAGCCATAATATAGCTTTGCTTGCATTCTTATTACACAAATTACATCTGTTTAAAGACATTTTGGCTAGACTACATTTAATATTAAAAGGATATAGATGTCTTTTTTTTCCTCCTTTTTATACCTATATCTCTTTATAATTGATTCATGCTCATTTGGATGAATAATTTATAGCTCATATAGCTTCTGGCTTATTAATTGTTTAATTTCAGAGGAAGTTACTGAGTACTAAGGAGAAGCAAGTTGTCATTCAAAGAGACACATTAAATTTAAATACTCCATTGATGCATAGAGTGGAAGTGGTCAAAGTATTTAATACGTGCTTCTTACATCTAGTGCTATACTTATAAAGAAGAATAATGATAGTGAAGATTAAAGTGTATTAGGATTTTTTTTTAGGTAGGAGAGACATTTGATAGCATGTGATGTGGTTAATTTTGTGTTGTTTTTGTTTTTCTTTATATGTCTCTTTTTTGTACTTTTCTTTTTCTCTCCAAGGCCAAGCAGAAAGAGGAGCAAATTGAATAAATGGTGCTCAGAGGTAATAACAAACAAGATTAAATATGCAAATGATTAAATGATGAAATTCAGCTTAAGTTGTAGATAAGCCTCCTTGCCTTTGCAATTGAAATTAATCTCAAGATATATTTAGATCAAAGGATCAGAATCTGAACCAACATTGATTTTTGATAATGATATGGGGTAGTTCTACTTGAGAGCCTGACATGCACTAGACAGGACGTAATTTTCATTTTAGGTAGATCATGAAAAGAAGTTCTTCCTCCCTAAAGAAAAGTAACTAGTTGTTGTGGTTTTACAAAGAAGTAGTTTTCTTGCAAAAATGTCCTTCTAGTTCTGTTTCCTTCTTTTAGGTCTGCTAACAAACTTCTTAAGAGTCTTTTAAGTTTGTGCCTGCTTTGTTTTGTCCTAATTCTTATGTCACAGAGGTAAAATAAGTAAGTAAGAGATGATCTGAACAAAACCACTACACTAAAGTTCTTTAACATATTGGCTTTCAATGAAACATTTTTGGAAGATTTTATTTTAGGAAATGATAATATCAACAATTTCCCACTATTTTTTATGTTATTATTTTGCACAACATAGGTAACTTCACCCTATACATTTATATAGTGTGCTTTTTATATAAGGGTAATTAATTAAAGACAGAATCTGTCAAAGGATCTTCTGTTTTAGATTTTTGTTGTAGTTATTTTCCTGTTCTTTGAAAGAACACAATTATTTATTTTTATTAGTGATGTGAAGGAAGTAAAAATAGAAGTCAAATAGCCTGCAGTTGAATTTCTTTGTTTTGATCTTGACATTTAAAAACTGGAAAGTTAGTATATACCTTGGAAAACAGATAATGATATCTCTCCATCTGCCAAAGCCAAAAAAGTTGCCAATGAGATGCATATATCCTTTTCTTTTCTCTTCTAAGAATTGATAGCATGTTCTGTAAGTAGATTAAATAATCCCAAAATAATTTGCATTTTCCCCATTTTCAAAGCTGCATGCCTTACAGATAAGAATAAAAGATATTGGGAAACATATTCACTGTGATACAAAACTGATAGAAAAAGTAAAATACCTTGCACGTCTGTTATCTTTACCATTCTCCTATCCTTATGAGCACTGCAGGAATCTCTCTTTTACAACAAAGAAAACATATTGAGAAGGCAAATACTTTTATGTTAGTCATGGTCTCAAACAGCAGGAGGTCTCCATATGATGTGACACCTGAAGGCCCTTTGAGTTCTGAGTCTATTACTACACACCTGTTCAACTTCTTTTCCAGAAGCATCAGGTGTATACAATGGCTGGACTAGCAGGCCTGATTGGTTCTCTGCAATCATCTTTCATAGCTCTGGCTATGAAGAAGAGGTGCCAATTCTCAATAAACCCTTGCAGAGCAAGGTGCCCATCGGTCCTAGCAGCATCTCTAACAGGAGAACTCCAGGGTGCCGGCTCATTACCATACCATCCAAACTCACAGTGCTAACATTTCCCCTCAGACCTTTATATTAGTTGGCAGTGCCAACTAATTCTCCAATCACCAAGTGTTCTATAAAACAAGTAGTTGCAGGAGGACATCCCTTGAAGATACAATGGCCTGTAGTCCAAATGTTGCATTCCTTAACCCTTCAATTCACAATGAGAGCAGCCTGGATCATTGGCAGTTACAGTGCATAATAGACCTTTCTCAAACTGAAGACTGAGTTGACTGATAACTCAGCTATTGTGATTTCTGGGACTCTACTAACTATGACACTACTTACCTTTTCTGAGGTAGGCTAAATTCAAAGTCAATGAATCTCTCAATTTTTTTTTTTTTTCAGGAAACTCAAATCCCTATGACAGACTCTCTAAGAAGTGCCTCACCAATTGGTATGTCTAGGAGAAACTGCAGAAAAAGAGAGGTAATATAAATATGAACTGAATGTATTTTTTAAAGAGAAATTAAGAGGGTTTTTTAATATATAACCTCATACCTTAACTACTGTTAAATAGTCAGAATTTGAGAAATACCAGAAACTTTGAATTCAGGTATCATACATGAGAAGGAATGTCAGAGGAAACATATAAATGTGATTCATGCTCAGAATTTCTCTGTCTATTTTTGTAGCTTTCAAGTGCCTTCCAGTGTTAAATGAAATAATATTGTTTCCTCCTCCAAAAATGTTCACTGACTTCTTTCTATACATACATGGCACAGTGTTAGCATATATGACACTTTAAACTTTACACAAATGTTTTCTCAGTTACATGCTTTGTATTCTGTGTCTTAGGTGCCAAGTTATTCATGTACAGAGAAACAGTGGATTACTTCAGAACAGCTGGTAAAGGGAGTTCCAGAAAAATATGAAGGAATGAATTGATATAATTGTTTGAAGGGAGATTAAATTATGTGTGGAGGTTTAAGTACAAGAAAGTAGTCCAAGAAAAATGGATCATTTCTTTGAAACATGGCTGTTCTCTTTAGCTGTCCCCTAAAATCCTCCAAGTGGAAACAGACATGTACACAGAGGGTTTACTGGGAAAGGAAAAATCTTGTATTGAGAAGGAAGGACTAAAATACCAAGAAACAAGAAGAGCTAGTAATTTGCGTCGAAAACACTACATTGACAAATACAATTTCTAAATCTTTTGTTCTTACATAGACACCAAAGTTTATTATCACAATTGGTGCCTTATGATTCTACTTAGGAGAAGAATGATGGCAAAATTTAAATTTGTTTCAATTGAGCCAATGCAGTATGCAAATCCCCCCCCCCAAAAAAGAAGAAAATATTTCTGTAGTTACCTTTTAAGCTTACTGTATCACTACAAGTTGATTTTAAACTTTTTTATAAATACTGACTACTTAAGAAAAGGTGGCAGGTAAAGGGTGGAAAAAAGTGTGAGTCCTCCTGGATATATCTTACTTCTGTTGTGAACAAGCAATGTTGGATACAATTGCCCAGCTGTCCTGGGAGCTTCAAGGTTAACTAACAACTTCTAGTAGTTAGATCCCTACTGTTTCCAAGTTAATTGGTCCACCCTGCCACATTTGTACAGGAATCATGCTTCCCTGGAAAGTCAGTTCGAACTACCTGACATTAGACAACATTTTCACAGGGGAAAACCAGGCATTTTGTTAAAGATCAAGAGACTATAACCTTAGAGAAGTGGGACCTAAAGCTATAATATTGAAAATTTTCTACTTGTTTGTTTCCTTGCTATGATGTGAAAGAAATAATAATGCTCTTAAGAAGGAAAATGCAATTTGTGATGGCAGTTTGCACCTGGCTCTAAGTGTTAGACAACAGGCAGTTTACATGGATATCTGGAGTCTGTCACAGTGTGGGGTAGTGAAGGGGTTTCTCACAGGACAATAGATTAGATTTGTCAGTTAATGTACCAGTAAAATGGACAGGAGATGCCTACTTAGTGTTAACTCAGGCACAGTTCTTTGTCAGTGCAGGATCCAAGTTGTATGGTCAGTAGAGCTTAGATGTAGTGACACCTGTAAAAATGTGAAAAGATTAAAATCTAGCCTGTTTTTTCAAACATAGATGAGAATTTAGATTTTTTCTTTTTAGTAAAGCAAAAAATTCTTTAATCTAGGAAGCATTTACAGCCCTGATATGTATACTTCTACTCATTATAGAATCTGTACCATTTTTTTTGAAATCAACATTTTATATCCAAAATATTTGATTTGTTTATTTCCCACTAGGAAGGTTGACAAACCTCTTCCCTTGTGTTATAGGACCATACTAGTTGTGATGTACAAGTCTTTTCTTTAGTTTTTCACTTTGATAATTATGGCTATAAATAAATTTTTCCCTTTTTTTTTGTCTTGAAATAACACCATGCCATTTCACAGTTATTGCTGTATTATCACTGTTTTAACAGTTGTTTTTAAATTCTGTGGAAAATCTGTGGGATCAATGAGAAAAGACAGATATTCACAAAAGGTACCTAGAAGAACCTGGTATAATGGATATCCTGTTTCTGTTTGAGATGTGAAAAATGTCGCTTGACTTACTGGATAGTCAAAGAAAAGTACAGAAAGTGACCAATAGAAGAATGAGGGATTGCAGACTCCCTCTTTTTGATTTCTCATTGTGCCAATCTTGATGTAGCTTGCAATTTCATGCTCAAGATTTGTAGTTAACACTGGAACTTTTCTCAAGAAATTCAAACAATGTTCCCAATGGTGCAGAAGAAAAATAAGATAAAATAACTCCGAATGAAATCCATTTTTTTTCCCTGAGTTAAAGAGGAAGTAGCCCTTTTCGTGTGTTCATTTGAGAAGGTGTTTGCTCTCTCTCCACCTCAAAAATAAATTTATCTGTGTTTTTTTTCTAAAATGAAGTGGGACTTGTGCCAATGCTCTGATGTTGTATGGTATACCAGCACTGCATAAAATGACCACTGCTAACTGAAGGGCAAAGAAGAATTAGAAGCCTTTTGCATATTTTCTAAATGCTTTTTTACATTTTTTTGGGGTGTCCCACTGCTTGCAATGATGTTACTGTTTAAACTCTTTCCTTAAATCCACGCTCAACTATCTCTCTTAACTGTGCCCTAAGTAAGATATTAAATATTGTGTAGAAAGTAGTAAAGACAGAAGATTCACTATTCAAAGTGGAACTGTTTTGAGGTTTCTGACTAGCAGCTACCATTCTCATCACTAGGACATTAATCCTGCTGGATGGGGTATCAGTCCCATTTGTAAAGGTATAACTTTTATACCTTTACAAATTGATCCTCTGATAGCAGATAGGGATTCTTAAGTTCAAAATAAACTGGTTTCTCTGATCTTACTAAAGCACTAACAATGAATTTTCTAGTGTCTTAGACCCTTTCACTCTTTCCTTGAAAATTTTATTCTACCTGCTTTTTTCTGCAATGATTAGAGGTTGTTAAATTATTAGATTTGTTCAAGAACTCACTCAGAAGTCAAATGGTTTCTCAATTTGTCACTGCATTTTCAGTTGTCAGTTATTTACTTTAATTTTTAATAAATCACTGATTACTTTTATTTTTCACTGAGGGCAGGAATGGGTACAACTGAGAAACTAATACAAAATTCAGGCTTATCTTAATTTTTTGTTAATTAGAGTTATGAAATTCATAAGATCATTTTTGCTCTACAAAAGTCATAATATTTTTTGTTGGCTTTTATTTTGTTGGTTTGTAGAGCTTTTTATAAAAGAATGTATAAATGGTGGTATCAAAGTATTTTTGCCCCTATTTTTGAAAGACATATCCACTTATATATTGCATACACACATAAATTTGTGTGCCTGTCATTCTGACTCACCTGACAGATGCAAAAGAAAAAGACAAAACACCTGGTATGAACTTCATGCAAATAGAGGTACAACAAGTGTTTTATATTATAGTCATATAAAAAACTGTGCCATTTTGTAAAAGAAAACTTAGAAGATATGTAGTTCCTTTGAGTGTATCTTTAGAAAAGATAATATAAAAATAATTTTTAAATACTATTTATCTTCTGCTGTTAGGTTCCAATTTGAGTAGCTGTCCAAAGAATGCATCAGCTTATTTGTTAAATTCTGTGTCAAGATTAAAAAGAATGTAAACACTCAAATGAAATAATAGCTGAAGTACTTGGCCCACCCCCTATTTTTATTTCTGATTATTTTGTACAGTATCTCACCTTTATATATTAATATAATTATACTAAGAATGTCAGTTCCTGCTTTGGGCTTAATTTGGCCTTTATAAACTAGCTTGACTTTTGAAATTTGTCTGTACGGTTAAAATTTTAAAAACAATATTAAATATTTTTTCTCTAGGCTGCTGTTTTCCTTTTGTTCCTAAAGGTAGTATAAAAGGGATGTTGTTTTGTGCTTGTTTAGAATGCATTTATGAAAAAGAATTGCTTTTTATTCTCAGAGCAAACTTCCTTGTAAGCATCTGAAAAATATCAAGAATTTAAAGGAAATGGGGTGTATGCTTAAGTCTGTTGCATACAGTTCCATCCACACTCGTAGATTACAGAGGTAGTTTAATCACCCATAAGAAATTACCAGCGTCTCTGTTCGTGAAGCATGACATTTCAATTGCACAGCCAATAAAAGAATTACATGAAGAGGGCTGAAATGATTTACTGTATGGAAAGCCACAAGACCAAGGTTACCATGGTGAACTACCTTTCTGTGCACACAAGGTCAAGTGAGAGTGACCTGTCAGTGGACAACCTTCAGTGCTAACATAGTAATATATTGCACCAACAGTGGTTTGTTGATCAGCTTCTTAAATAATTACAAACATCCTAATATTTGATATTTTTTCATTGCTGAATATTTTACATGTGGGCATAAAGAAATCTTCATTTTATGCTTTGGCAATAGTAGTTTTACAGCGTTAGATGAGGATCTGTGTTTAGCAAATTTTTATGGATTGTAATTGTATGCAGTAATATTTCTTTGGGTATGTTCAGAGGTTAAAAAAAGCTTACCAAGGGTTTTCAGATATTTAATCTAGTCTCTATGAGATGCTAGTTGACGCCTTTCATATTTTCTGACTCTGCAATATTGTTTATTGCAGAATTCTTCTTTCAGTTCTGATGGGGCTGGAGATAGGGAAGCAGGAAGAATTGCAAATAGTCTGTGTACAAATATTGTCAAAGAAAATATATACAATGATAATTAAAATGCTCAGGAAAAAAGTCTGAAAAGCAGGGAGTTCATCTAATGGTTCTCTGAAAAATATTTTGTTGATGCATAAAATGAGAACTATACTAATAAATGTCTCTTGAATTACATATGCTGTAAGAAAATGAAACCCTTTGGGTTATGAATCTTGGATTTAAAGAGGCAGTCATCAAATATTTAAGATGAAAATGCAGTAACACATGCTAGCTGTCATGTGTAAGTTTGGTGAATGTTATGACAAGGTTTTTAAAACATTCATAGTCACAGGAATTTTATAAAAATGTTCATTAATTCAAACAGACATTCATATCTGGCAACCTGCATTACAATTGAGATTTCTAGATGCATAAGAATCTTGGTAAAGCCAAGAAAATATGGATGAAATATATAGCAATCATGTTTAAATTATACATTATAGGGCATACCTATCGGTATGTTGTCATATTATGCATTAAATTTAGTGCATAAATCAGGTTGTTGTAATTCTGATGTCACCAAAAGGCACAAAATATGACAAACAGGACTAGGCATGTAGATATTATCATACTCAATAATTCAATGAGCATTTGTTTTATGTAAATAAACTCCTGTTAATAAAAATTACACTCATTTATTTTACCACTTCCAAGCGATAATTAAAAAAATGTCCACTTTCTTGAAAATCATTACAAAATGTGAATAATGCATTTGTTTAATATCTTTATAAACAAGATCTTACCATCAGATTAGTTCTGGAAATGAAAGTGTTATTGATTTCTATAATAATTTTGTAATACTGTTACATTGCAGTGCTGAAACTGCTAATCTTGTTTTTGTGGAGAACTCTATGCATTTAAAGCAGTGCTTGAACTCTCACATACAGCATATAAACAATATTAATTTGATACGGGCTGCTATTGTTGAATCTGCAGAAAAAGTACCTTTAAAAATATGGAGAATGAAAGAGGGAGAATTTTTTTTTACTGCAGCCTTTAATATAATGAGCACAAATATCTGTTAAAAAAAGTGTAATACCTGGAGTTTTTTTCAATAAATTCAAGCATATTGGGTGGTAACATGCCAAAAATTCAAAATGGTTTTAGTTTTAATTTGCCTTTGATACATGTACCAACCTGAGAAAAGTTTAGAGTTGTGATCTTAATAAATGCCTGAGGTATTAGGATTATGAGGCATCTATAATAGAGGTTACTATATATCACCTGACCTTTTATCTACTTTCTCATTAAAAAAAAGGAAAAACAGGAAAAAATGAAAAATTTAAAAAAAAAATAGACAGGAAACTTTTTATTGTCTGTGTTTAACTCCAAAATATCATGATTAATTGGAATTTTCTCTCCCCCCTTTTTTTCACCTTATAATAATTAGTAGGTGCAGACTTCCTTAAGTCTTAAGGATCTTACCAGAAAAACAAAAGACAGAAGTGACTATATGTGTGAAAAAAGATTCAAGTCAAGATCTACCTCATGCTAAAAAGATTAAAACTGAGCTGAAAACATTGTCTATGGGCTCCTAATCCAGTTAGTGAGCCAGATCATGGCAAACCTGTGGACATCTTGATAAGGCACAGCACACAGGGAAGGCAAAATTCTTGAACCTAAGCTGCTTCCACCCTTCATCACTAGATCCAGCAAGCCTTTTGACAGTAAATGAAAGACTTTTTATCTTCTGATCTTTATGAAAAGTAGGTAAATAAGTACTTTAAGGTACCAGGCTTAGCTGAAGTTGAGTGTGCTGCTGTGAATGGTTGTCCCAGCTGAGCATCATGTCAGAGCACCTCTATTCAGCTGATTGTTAGTGGCAGGCTGCTAGAGCCACTTCTTAGCTCTGTAAAGTGGCAGAAATCAAAGAAGGTCTTGTTGCTGTGCACAGAGAAACAGCAAATTATCCTGAAGTGAATTTTCCAGCTCCTCTGGAATGTTGCAGGGGGAAACATTGAAAACTGTAGGGTGTGTACTCACTGGTGAAAACTCTTCCATTCACTTGCAGAACACTTCACACAAAATTTCCCTATATCATAAAGGAGAGCCAGTTAGACTACCAACTTTGTTCTGGCCAGTAAAATATTATTTGAATTGATGGTGAATTGGATTCAGATGTCAAACTTCTAACTGAAGAACTGAATATTGTAACATATATTTATAGGTATTAAATTAACAAAATTTTAGAATACTTTGTTAGAGGGATTTTGCCTTTTGATTCCACTCTCCTTCACTTTAAATTACACAAAGATATTAAAGGTGAGATGAACTATAATGATAAAAGAACATCAAAGTCACTGAGTAATCTTGTTTTCCTATTTATACAACAGCACTCTAAATAATCAATTTAGATATCTATATTAAACTAAAAAGGTTGTGATACTAACATTTATGTGATTTTTTTTTTTTTTGGCCACTCAATCATTTAAAAGAATTTATGAAGGTGAAGTCTTTTCTATTGGAAGGGAATGTTCACTTTCCACCAAAAATTACTGGCAACAGTGTGATGCAGAACAGATTACTACCTATAGATTCCCTTTTTGCATTTGAAAGCAATCCAAAATGCAACTGATAATATTCAGAACTATATCTGTTTTTATAAAAGAATTTCTCAGCCACTATGTTTGTGAGGCTATTAAAATACACATTGGTCTCCTGTTCCATAAGGGAATTGTAAGTATATTTTTCTGGAAGGACTGCTGGTTTTGGAGCTTATCTTCCTTTTCTTCAATTTCTAGGATTTGGCTCCCCTTTCAAGAGTATGTAAAGAATACAACTTTAGTTTACTTTTTAGTATTTCTTATCATTTACTTCAAAATTTTACTGCCAGTGTAGTAGAATCTGTGATTTTTTTAATCTGACAAAATATCTTTCTGTGGATTTGTTTTGTCCAGTTAATACTTTCATCAAGATTTTGGCTGGGGTATAGTTAGTTTTCTTTATAGTACCTAGTGTGGGCCTGTGTTTTGAATTTGTGCTGAAAACAGTGTCTCTAACATAGGGATATTTCATTACTGCTGAGCAGTTCTTGCACAGTACCAGGGTCTTTTCTTCTTCTTACGCCACTCCACCAGTGAACAGGCTGGGGCTGCACAAGGAGCTGGGAGGGGACACAGCCAGGACACGACTCCAACTGACCAAAGGCATATCCCACACCATAGTACATCATCATGTTCAGTGGATAAACCTGGGGGAAGAAGAAGAAAGAAGGGGGGTAGTTTTTTGGTAATATAATTACATTTAATTCTTAAGTGTGTACAAACTTTATGTGGTGGTGGAAAAAGAAACAAAACATGGGAACAGACAGTAACCTTTGTTCAGCAGGAGAGAGTATAAGCACAAATCAAAGTAAGGAATAAATATAAAAAACGAATTTACAAAATCAGAATTTTAATATAAATCCCTGTTTCTTCTTGTTTCAGCTGTACAAGTAGAATTCATACCCCTGTGGAGAAAGGGAAGAGAAAGAAGAATCATTGTACACTGAGGATCTTATGCAACCTATTACAAGTGCTACAGGTACAGCAGAGCTCCTGAGCCTCTGGAGCTATATGCAGCATTGAACATGGGAAAAAGATTGTTACAACTATTTAATAGTAAAATATTCAAATTAAGATGGCATTTAAAGTACATACTTTAGGGGAAGATGGAACTTGAATATAGAAATATCCTTGAATATTCTAAACATTTTCTAAGATATTAAGTAAAACTTTTAGGAAGTGTTAATTTTCTAAAGGCTTTTCTCTCTTATAATCCTTCTGGGTTTTTGTGACCTATAGGTTTTTCTATGATTGCAGGTTTTTTACTACAGATCTGCTGAATTGGCACTGCTAGTTCATATGCAATAATACTGCATACAGCTTCCCAGGATTTGGCAAAGACTACTGAATAATTATTTTTGAATAAATGTATATACATTTTATAAGGTATATCTAGTAGACGTTGCATTCTATAGCAGTGTCTAATACTTACCATAAGGATGTTAAATTATGAGTGCTGTTGTAATTTTCATTATGAGGAATATACTTTGTTAAAAACCCCAAAACAAGAAGAAAGGTCCAGATGGAGCTACTCATTTTTAATTCTTTTCCTTGGAAAACTGCAGGTGCACGATGATAATTTGACAGTGCTGCATTATGGATTAGCTAGTGAAGGCTATTGTACAGTGAGCTCTGCAGCCATTTCATTGACCTCCTTGAAGTCCAAGCATATAATCTCTATGACACCAACACTACTGCCAAGCTCGTATTTAAGTGGTGCAACTAACCAAGTCTTTGAAAGAATTGTTTTTAAAAATACTGAGAGACATGGACATTCCATTCTGCAAAAAGTAATTTTATAAATAGGATTTGTAGTTCCTAAGGCTATAAGGAAAACAATAGAATTGCACTGATTAATGCTTGGCACTGTATAAACAAAAGCTTATTTTAGCTATTAATGAATTAATAGTATATTCATATGCACTGATGACCTACATGTGAAGTACTAACTTGATGCAGTTTAAAATGCCTAAAAGGTTAAGCTCTGAAATATTTTTAATAAAAAAATATTGACTATAAGTAAAATAAGAATAATTTGTGCAATAAATTATTGAAATACATGAACTAGTTGTATCAAGTTGCATGTTTTGGGGGAGGAAGGTTGCTTAAGTTGAGAAGACAAAATTCTAGAAAAGTATTTAAATATAAATAAACTCAAGGTCTATTTAAATGTAGATTTTGCACTTCCAAAGATGCTTCTGTGCACAGAGCAGGAATATATTGCTTGGCTGGCACAGATTTAGTAGACAGATGAAGAAGCCTCTATCTTTCCAACTCTCTGCTAGAACAACTTGGACATATGACATTATAACAGTAATATCATGCAAAGGATTCTTCTGATATGTTCCTGGCTACAGGAGCCAAATCAAGTAAGGAAAAAGCTGTATACAAGTACTTAATTCCACTTAGAGAGTTCTGGCAACTGACTTTGCTAAGACAGAGTTTCTCTCTTAAAATAAAAAAGAAAAAAGACATATTTTGGAGAAGCAAATTTCAGATGGAAGGAGTTTGAAACCATGAATTTAGAAAGATAAGTAGGTTGTAAATAACAGTGGTGAAGGTGGTTGTCTGACCAATGTGGATGTAAAGAAGACATAAGTTTAGAGCAGAAGGAGAAAGGAAGCCAACAGTAACCAAAAGAAAATGGAGCTTTACACAGACCCTTGAATGGCTGCAATATGTGATATCCCTCCTCAAGTACTTTTTCTACTGTCACTTTCTATCTCCTTTGTATCCCTTCTTTGTCCAACTTTTCCACACTCTCTTACCATAAATGTCAGTTTTTCTTAGGTGTATCTTTTGCCTTCTAGTATCCATCCAAATTGTTGTGTTTACATATTTAAGTATGCGAATGCTAGCTCTTTTTCTAGCCTTGTCTTCCACCTCTTGTTTTTATTAGTACTTACTTTGCAACTCAGCTGACCTTGCTTTTCATCACATTATTTCTACACCAAATGCTTTGATTGCCCTTAGTGTTCACCTCTGTATAGACATTCACCGCTCTCCTTTTGTGTGTTCATAAAGAGAGGAAAAACTGTCAGTGAAAAGTTCATGAAAAGAAAAGATTGAAATTCCTAACTGTAGTAGAATTGAACTTTTAAGATTTTATTTATTTACTTGCCAATTATTCATTCCATTTCATTGTGGTATTTTTACATGCTTTTTAACTTGCCTGTCACAAAAAAAAAAAAAAGAATTATACAAAATTCCTCATGTTTGTGTCTTACTCTTTTGACTTCTATCACAAAATGGGAAGATTTTATGATGTTTATATTGCTATTGATAACTTATGGTTATTGATTAATTTCACATCTTTTCTTGGCTTATAAACAGAGGGTTTTGAGGTTTTTGAAGTTTAGCATTAAACAGTAGTGGATCAGGATTCATTTTGTGGACAGGTCCAGTTGCAGATATTGAAACCAATATGTAAACTAGGTCCTATTCCATCTCATATTAGTTGAGCTTCTTTGTATTTTGGGATTCACTCCTCTATTAACAGCAGCATTCAGAAGATGAAAATGTATTGATGAACAGTAGAAATTAATCTAGGGTACACCTCATAAACTGTAGCTGTTTTCTTTTTCTTTCATAGTTGTTTCAATCTGCACATAGGATATATATGTATATCTAGGAATCTACAGATTTTGGAAAGCACACCTAGATTTACAGCTTATCTTTTGAATCCATGTTCCTTTCTTAGAAAAAGTTAATTAGAATTACCTTGCTGGCTCTGTGTCCTTAAGCAGTTCAGACATGATTACCCACAGTGACATGCTTGCTGTATTGCCATACACAGAATGACTTTCAGCCTAAGAAACATTTGTAAGACTGCAACCACCAAAACCAAAATGATCAATTGTTTTATACCGGTGCATTTTTCAGCTTCATTTCTTTCTTAAGTCAGCTGCAGGATATTTCTGCATTACCAGAAGATGCCATTTCAGCTTGCATCTTAAACTATACCTTGTCCCCAGATGATATTGTAAAATGAATTGCATTCAGGCAGAGGCTTCTCAAGCACAACTGCTTCATTTAACAGCAGCATATAAGCATTCAACTCCCAATCCCTGGTGTTCTCCCTTTGCTGACAGTTATAGCATCAGACTTAAACTGGCAAGGTGTTTTGAAGTATGCAGTTTTTCCGTCAATTAACTTATATTGTGAACTGTACAATAAAACACTTCTTTCTGTTTTAAATACAGCAACTAAGAAACCTAAAGAAATCAGAAAAAGTCTTTTGTTGACTTCTCAGATAACAATAAAAAAATAAATTCAGAGTTTATCTGAGACTTTGAGTAATTTCAAATGGAGCAGGAATTCCTGTCTTAATCTGTTTCTCTTCAATAATTTTCCAACAAGAATAATCATATTTAGTCTTTCAAATGCTAAAACAGGAATAGGGAATTCCGTATCGATGTAAACTTCTGTGAAATTCTACCATTATAAAAATCTTAAAGGGAGGACTAAGAACTAATATACTGTGCACTAAATTTAAAAATTGTGGAGTATAAAATTCTTATTTTATCTGAGTGCTTTAGAGGTATTCATGGATACTGTTGCACAAGAGTCTTCTCATCTAGGGAAATCTTGTCAGGAGTTTATTTATAAGGAAGAAAGATTAATTACGTGTTCAAGAAAACCAAGCTCTGTGACAGAAGGGAATTTTCCTTCTCTGCCTTAACAGAACCATTGTTTCCTCCTGGAACTGGCTGGATTTGCAATGAGGTTGTACCCACATGGTTTTGTACACTCCTCATTTTGTTCTGTTTTCTGTAAACTTTTTTTTCTTTCATTCTCTGTCCTGAGGAGACTCAAGGCAAAACTTAACTGCATTAACTGAAGTAAACTACACCAGTCGGGGGTTAGAGTTTTACTCTGTTTGTTTTGAGATAGTAGAAAATAGCTGGTAATGAAGTGAAGACAGATTAAAAGAAGACATTCATTTGATGCCTTTTCCTGGTCTTAAAAATCCAGAATCAAACACAGTTAGAAAGGAAAAAGGGGTTTTACCTTAGTATTTATTTTAAGGATCCTTAGGTGTACCTCATCCAGATGGAATGCCCCAAAATGTGCATCACAGTGCACACCCCCAATAGTTCTGGTATAACATTATAGGTCTTACTAATTTGTATATCTATTAAAAATTCCCCAATGAGAAGTTTGAGTGAACCCCTCTCCCCACGGAACCTTCCCCTGGATGGTTCTATCTTAATTTACAGAATGTGTTCTAGAGAGGACCTTGGGGTCTGGGGCTTGCTGATCCCTAAATACAAGACTTTTAACATGTTTAGTGTCCTAGCTAAGAATGTAGACTAAAAAGCACTAAGAACACAAAAGTTATATAAGAGGGATATAAAAGAAGAGGCAAAAAATCATCATGGCATCACCTGAATCAAGTAATCAACCCTGGAAAACTGGAAACAGATAACAGTAGTGAAATTTAAAAATACCAATAATTCTTTATATTAGTAATTTTACTCACCATTGTCTGGTGTTGGACATTATCTCCTTTATGAAAGTGTATTGAGAAAGGATACAGACACAGATACTTCATAAATTTTCAGTTGGTATTTGATTTTGGTTTTGTCATGCATGCAGTGCGATTTGCATGGATGGCTGATCATCTTTAAGTTCTTCATATTTTATAAATGTTACAAAAAAAGAAAAAAATCCATCAGTGTCACACATGAACTCTTGTGTTCTGGCAAATAGCATTTTTAAATTCTAATGGAAAAAGACCACTTTGTTGTGTTTTGTTTTGCTTTGCTTTGCTTTGCTTTGCTTTGCTTTGCTTTGCTTTGCTTTGCTTTGCTTTGCTTTGCTTTGTTTTGTTTTGTTTTGTTTTGTTTTTAGGGGAACCCCAGTATAAAATGGCGAACAAATAAAGTAATTTCTGTGCTTCTCTTTAGGGCATAGTTTTGCCACCTTTTTTGTTTATTCTCATGTACCAGAAGGTGAAGTGCCTTCAGTACCTTGCCATACCCCAGGCCGTACTATTTCCTTGTTGACTGTATGTGATATCAGTTCAGTGCTTGATGTTTTTCCAACTAACCAGCTTCAAATGCATTCATCTTACACACATTTTAAGCTAGATAAATATGTTTAAAGATAGAGCTACTTTGACATTTAGACAATAAAATGTTTTTATCCTCGTGTAAGACTATGGTCTTTTCATTTACAGGATGGCAAAGGATCTGCTTTGCTCTTTGGGCAAGAAGATTCAGGAGTAACTCAAATTCTTTTTCTGTTCTAGCTGTAGGTGTCAGTGCTAAATTTCCCTTTCATCTCTAAGGAAAAAAAACTGCTTAGAAAACTGCTTTAATTTTGGTAATATTCACTGAAGGTACATTCAGGATGTCATGTAGAAATCTTTTTTTGTAAGAAAGGAGACTGCATTATATATTTTACTTCCATTAGTGGTGGTTGCCAGTGATGATTCCTATGCTTCTAAACTTTTGGAATATTCAAACCTATACACCTGACAAGAATCTTCGGTGACCAGATTTTGGTATAACAGAAGAATCATTTTTTGTCAACCATTTTGAGTATAAGAGAACTAAAACTTTGTATCTTCCAGTATTATGGTCAAGTTGTTAAAACTACCCATGTTCTATATATTGAGACTAAAAAATAATACAGAATAAAAAAAAAAATTAGAATATAGAAACAACAAAGAGAAAAGTGAAAAGATAAAGAATACAGCAAAAAAACCCAGACAAATACCCATGAAATGTTCAAAACTGTTTTTTAACTCTTGCTTTTCAAAATAAATTTTGTTTCACATATTCAATTGTTTTTGGGAGGAATCAATTCAGGTCTTTCACTTTCATCTTCTTTTTATGCTGTTAGTTTTCAAAAATACATTTACAATAATTACCAACAAACACAAAAATTTACAAAGGTGTTCCTTGATGCTTATGCAAAAAAGTGGTGAATAAGATTAACAGTGTAACAGTCTAAACATGTACACCTCTGTAGAAGGCCAAGGTTCTTTTCAAGCATCTAGGTGTGAAGTTGAATGCTCAAAATCAAGTTATAAATCTTTACAGATCACAGAGTTTGTTGAAGTGACTGGAGAGTCAATAGTCATTAGAGTGTCTTGTAGAAAAGTTCCATTCTACCAAATGCAGTTCCTCAAGTAACCTTTTGGCCAAAAGATACAATTAAAAGGTGCCTCTCCTGTACAGAATAGATGAGAACAGTGTCTTTTATGCTAGCAAAAATAGAAACAAGTTTCTTGCAGATCTGTTCATAGTTTTGGGTGCTCTTCTGTTTTTCCTATTCACTTTAGGTTCCCAGAATTTTGAGTCATCTGCCTAAACTGGTAGCTTCTGCTTTTTCTCTCATCCTGTAGCTCATATATTTCTTGAGGAGTATTTTTAAATTTAGAGACCCTACTATCCAGTGGGATTTAAAATTAGAACAATATATATAAATGATTCTCCTTTAAAATATTCCTCCTGTACCTATAAAAACCTGCTTTCTTCTTGTCAATACTGGTGCTAGGAGGTGAACAAATTCAACAATATGAGGAATGACCTGTATTCCATCTCTTTTTCAGAGGTAGAATGTCTCTTCTAATGTATGTCCTAAATTTATGTACTTTTGTCTGTAGCTGGTAAATTAAGCTTCCAGTTTTCTTTCCTAAGCTTGAAACCTCTGAAATAAGTATTTATCTTTCATATGTTCAAAGTCAAGAATGTTATTGGTGTTCACAGGTCCACAGGCATCAAGAAATTTCCTATGCTTTTCATTTTACAAATTTAGCCATTTCTACTCAATGGCTGTCCAAATGGATAGTGGCCTGAATTGAGTTTTGCTATGTAACTGTTGAAATATATCCTCCTAATAGAATCAGGGCATAATCCACCAGAATCAGACAATATTACTGGTATTGTTCAGAAACTTTTTCTTCATTTTCTGTCATACCACCACTGAATGCAATGTTGTTTTGGGTTGCTGAAGGCAAATATGTTCTTACATTTGCTGATTGCTTTAAGTGCTCCAACACTGCTCTGATGGATTGATAAAGCAATTTCCTGGAGTTATTTAAAGTGTGAATGTACATTTAAGTTATCAGTAGAAGAAAGAAAAGTTACATATCCGTAAAAAATATTTGAGATTTTGACTCAAAAATACAAGTTGCTTTTCTCTTTCAAAATTCTGCTGTTTCTAGATGTACATTGCTTTAGATGAACAGGAATAGGAGTTCTGTTACCTCATGTGGATGCTGGGCATGAACAATTAAAGTGTCCTATGTGAGGAGGAAAAGAAAAAGAAGGCTGTCTGCAAGTAGCAAAATGGAAGTGCTAGCCTCATGTTAGTGTATATGTGGTCATTTCAAAACTAGTTATTTATTTAAATAATGCTCTTATTGCTTATAAGCTCCAACATTTTTTGTCTTTTATCTTTGAGCATAATGTGTGCTTTTACATTTTGAGAATTTTATTATGAGAAAGGGTTGTGCATGCTGAGTTATAAAGATGCACTTGTTGCACCTGAACTGTCTGCACGAGCATTACGATTGACTAATCTGATTGCCTTCTATGTTGGAAGGACTGGTTACATGGGCCCATGTAATATAACTCAACTTTAACACGAGTTTTAACATCATTTTCAATTGTATTTTTATTTATAAGCTGAGATGAATGTGTTGGATGAATGGGCTGGTAGACGGATTGAAAAATGAGCAGGCATTTGGACTCTGAAGATAGTAATTAATGGCTCAGCTTCCAGATGACATCCAGTCAATACTGGTGCCTTTCTTATTCAGTTATTTTCATCAATGATGAAAATATTTCAAGATGATGAGATAGAATGGACCTTCAGCAAATTTTCGCATGAAGCAAAATGGGGAAGGGAAGGTTAAGTTACACTGGATGGAAAAACATTGAGAAACAGAGGGGCTGGACCAACAGAAACTTAATAAGTTTAGAAGGAGAAGTGAAAAAGCCCTGCACTTCAGAAAAAAACCAGCCAAGTGTGTTAGTACAGTCTGGAAACTAACTGATTTGGCCACAACTCTGCTGAAAGGAGAGCTTGCAAGTTGAGTATGAATGGAATACTGTCACCATAGATAAGGCAAACTGGGCTACACTGGAAGGAATGTAGAGAATACATCAAAGAAAGCTACTGTTCCTTTGTATTTCACATATATTTAGTTTATGTCTATCTTGCAGTTCAGGAAGGATGCTGGAAAACTGGAAAGAATCCAAAAGAGGTCTAACAGGAATATAACATGGTTAGAGACCTGAAGCACAGGATCTTCAATTAGAGATTGCTTAACCCAGTGAAAGAAAGGCTAGAGAGACCCTTAATAGCAGTCAGTGCAATTTGAAGGTACACTACAAGGGTGATGAAGCTAACTCTCTTACTACCAGCACTTGGAATATTAAAAGGTGAAAGGCCCAAGTTTCAACTTTGGCATCAACATTAGAAAAAGTTAACCAGGAGGGTTATATAGCAGTGTTCACTTTATGAAGTTGAGTGATGGGATCACCATCATTGGGGTTTTTTCAGACTTGTCTTGAAAAAGCCAAAGTTGACCCAATCCAGTACTGGCTGGGGTCCTAGTCTGAGTGAGATGTCCAGTTAGATGACCTATAGGCATCCCTTGCAATAAACATTTCTATGATTCTGTGCTTTGTTCTACTGGATAATTGCATATTTCATTTGTCCTTGTACTCTGTATTGTGTGAAAAAACACAGTCAAGGTCTGTATCCACTATGTTTATCACATATGTAGACATAATAGTATAGGAATTCAATGATTAATTAAATATTTCCTTTTCTACCCATGAATATTGAAGGATTTACATATTGAGAGAACAAAAGCTTTTATGTCATAATCCCTAAATGGTAGCAAGAAACATGTATTGTTATCTTCATTCCTCAGGATTCCTAACAATGTTTGTATAAATTAAAAACTGTTAATAGCAGAACACTGTAATTGATTAGCTTCTGTATGTTTACAGCTCTCTTTAATTGCTTAAAAATGCCATTTGTCAGCTTCATGTTCTATTGACAATGTTATTGATTTATCCGATTTGGGCTTTGTCTTGTCTCTCGTACATAAAACTCACATATGCAGTTCAAATGGGAAATGACTCTATTGATTTCCTTAACTTGAGCCCAAATGCTAAAGATTTTTGGATAAGCTTTCTCATTATTTAAGCCAAAATCAATAAGAGAGAGCATCTTTTAATGAAAGAGCAGTTTGAGCAACGTACTTCAGAAATGGGGTCCTGTTCATCCTTTGCTTTACAAATCGATCTCTTTGGTTCCCTAAGTGAGGTCCAATTGGTTGACATTGTGGTTTGTCTTTGTGTGTAAACTTGCAGCTTCAGAGAGGAGAAGATGAGCTACAGAGAAAGCAGAAGAAAACACTTTCTCTGCAACAGGAAAAGGATGATCATCTTATTGAGGTACTACACCGCATGTTCTGTGCTCTGTAAAATGCTTGCTTCTTATGGCCATTTTAAAACTACATAATTTACAGGAACAATAAGATGTTTTTCCTCCTTGTCTCCTTGTTTTTTATTATTCCTTTGTGTATTGTTATTATACTATTTAAAATATTACACACTTAAGTGATACAAGTAGTTAATTTGAAACTGTCACCTTTTATGATTTTCTGAGTAAAATACTATCATAGACTACAGTCTGATCCCATTGCTTTGTTAACCTGTTAATTTGTTCTGGTTTTATTTCAGCTTCATCCTCAAGAAATTAGACTTAGCAACTCCAGAATAAACTGTGTAAAGTGAAATCTGAGATAAAAAATGAAGAGCTGAAGAGCTACAGAATGAACTGGGTATATCCAGCTAGTTACATGGGCAGGCCAAATGTTCAGGTACTGTACTAAGATATCATTAACTGACCTGAACTACATAAATTAAGGTGATTATGCCTTCACTTAATTAACTGAGAATGACCTATTGATGTATAGGCAGAGAAAGATAGAGACTACATCCTGCACTGTACTAAATTTATAGGTTTTCAATTAGTTCTATTATTGATCGAGACTACTTAGAAAAGGAGTTTACTTTTATGTTTTGTAGCAGGTTTTTAATTTAGGAAGTTATTTGAAAATATTCAGTTTGTATCTCTTGAATGATTTGAAAAATGATCCTGTGAAAATTATTTATTCAACTATACTTCTGGCTGACTAACCCCTATAAAATATTTGTCTTTGAAACTCTTGTTGTGGCTTAATATAAGTACTGATTAATAACGTCCAAAATATTAATGCTCTCCAAATTTAAATCATAATGCTTTTAGAAATAATACAGCCAGATTATTTGTTTAAAAGAATATTTTAAAGATATGCAATGAAAATCTCCACAAAAATCAGATCATTTTATTATAAATAGAAATAGAGATTTTATTTCAAAAATTGTACATTGACTGTGATTTTTAGTTACGCTGATACAACACCTGATAAAGTTTTATTAAATGTATTAAATAATCTCAGTAATATATTTACAGATTTTGTTCAGAGGAAAACATGAGTTTTTCTAATGTAGGGATTTTTATTATGCAGAATGATGGAGTCAACTAGAATTTAGTTACAAATCAACTTCCCCTGTAGACATGATTTCAAAAAATCAAACAATTAGAAACCAAACAGGAAAAAATATAGCTGATAATTAGTTATATTACTGAAAATGTTTGAGAAAAGTAATGTTTTAGAATATTAGCATGTAATAGTAGTAGGACTGTTACATCAGACTGATGATTCTTCTGTAATGCTTCTATTTTAAAGGACATATATTTTGAAGATAAAATAATAAAACATCTTACAGCTAAGCTTATTGCTATACCAAGTAAAACAAACTATCCTGTATACTTAGCCAGAAAGACCCAGACCATATTTTAATCCCTGAACACAGTTTTCTTTAGCTTATTCTTTAGTGTAAATTTTTGGGGTAATGTACGTTCTTTACAGATACCAGTTGTTCCAGGTACATATCTATGACCAAAGTTAATATAAATTTTGCATTTTTTCAAATAATGATACACTAAAAGGTTGCTATCTTTATTGGTGCAGTTCTCTTCAAGCTTAAAAAAAGTAAACATTATATATACATAGATTAGAGTATGTAACTGTTGTTTTTTTAAGATTTATGGTTAAACATGCCCTTTGTAATTCAGCAATCACTTTCCTGAAATATTTCCTGATGTTTTCCCAGTCTATATTGAAGACTTGTGTACGTATGCAGCTCTTCAAATGTGGTCCATCGGCCTTTGGTATGTACTGGTCATACATGGAACACAAAATGCATAATTGAATTGGAAAATTGATCCAGGTCCTTGACTTCACCAGGGTTACCGTTATAGTGGCAGCCCCAATGTCTGGAGTTCGGCGGCTGTCCAGCTGCTTTGACTGTCCCTGACCAACCAAGCCAAGTCTCTGTTTTGTCCTCCTTATTGATACGTGTATTAGCACATGCAACTTGGGACTCTGCTATATATATATGATAGTTTTCATAATTTCTATGTTGACTTGTTTACTAGTTCATTTATTGTGTTATTAGTAAAAGGCTTATGAGTTCTGCCAGTCGCCCAACACCTCTCTGTGCATCAGTGTCTTATCTGCATTTATTTAGCTTCTTGTACCTCAGATCTTCCCCTCTTATCCCATCTCTCTGTATTTATCCTCCCTCGGTTAACATTTGCCCAGGCCTTTGCCTTTTTTTCTCTATCCTAGCTGTCATTGCTATTTCTAATTATCTGACTCACTTTTTAAGCCTCATATCTGCTATTTAGATCTCTTTTGTTAGGAGGTCTTATTCTGTGGATTCTTCATACACAGGATGATCAGAAATGACACTTCTATGCAACTTTTCTGTCTCTTTTCACTGATTTGAAACAGTTGATTCATCAGCATGTCCTGGGGTGCCTGGGGTACCCAGCACAGCATCGCCAGCCAGACAAGGAAGGAAGGGGATTGTCCTGCTCTGCTCTGCCCTGGTACAGTCTCACCTTGGGTCCTGTGTGCAGTTTTGGGCATGACAATAAAAGGAAGGTCTTAAACTATTAGAGAGCACCCAGAGAAGGGCCACAAAGATGGTGAAGAGCCTTGTGGAGAGGCTGTATGAGAAGCAGCTGAGGTCTCTTGGTCTGTTCAGCCTGCAGAAGAAGAGACTGAGGGGAGAGCTCATTGCAGCCTGCAACTTCCTTGTGAGCGGAAGAGGAGGGGCAGGCACTGATCTCTTCTCTGTGGTTACCAGTGACAGCACCCAAGGGAACAGCTTGAAGTTGTGTTAGAGGAGGTTTAGGTTGGATATTAGAAAAAGATTTTTCATGTAGAGGGTGTTTGGGCACTGGAACAGGCTCACAGAGAAGTGGTCACAGCACCAAGCCTGACAGAATTCAAGAAGTGTTTAATCAATGCTGTCAGGCACATGGTGTGACTCATGGGGATGGTCCTGTGCAGGGCCAGGAGTTGGACTCGATGATCTTTGTGAATCCCTTCCAACACAGCATAGTGTGTGATTCTGTGATTCTGTGTTCCTGTGATCTCAGCCGTCTTGATTGTTTTCTCTGGCATGACAAACTTATCCACCCACTCACAGCCCTAAGTTATCCTGTTTGATTCCTCAACTGCTTTTCCCAGTTGCCTGAGGAATCTCTACAAATGCTCGTAACTATTATCTCTTTTCTCCCTTGCTACCATAATCTTTCTGAGCAAACATTTCCAACTAACACAGTTAGACCATTTACCTCCTCCATTATTTCAGCTGTGCCATTTTTTATTCTTCTCATGTTTCATGAAATTAAATTTTTTTCATCAACTCTCATGGGTTTTACTCATTTCTGACACTGTCATTTACTATGTCACATATTTCAAATTCCTTCTTTTTTGTGATGTGAACTGTCTTTTTCTGCTCCTTCATTGGCTGTCTTTATGCTTTCTTCCATTGCAGTGCTGAAACACGCTGTATTCTTCTTGGATTCATATTTTTCTTAAACTTGTTCCTCTTAGTCCACTTTATGATGTTCTTTAAACAAATTGACCAGCCAGTGATTGCTAAATTTTGCATCGGTGGAACAAAGTTGATGAATGACTCTTTCCTCTTCTTCTCATCTCTCTGACAAGAATCTAGATCTTGGCACAGTGTGTAATAATCAAGTTCTACAGCTTGCATATTCATGTTGTCATATTTTAATTGCAGTGTTTAGTTCTCTCCTCTTCCTATTTATCACATTCATTTACAATTAACTTCAAATGGTGTTACAGATTAATTAGGTCAGGAATCATGCCTTCTTTTGTGATTTATTTTGCTGGTCCAGCATGAAATGTGGCACTCTTATTTATAAGTGTAAAGGTGGTAGGGACTTCCTTTTAGGGGTTCTCATACCATTTGTGCTTCTCCAACTGATTCTCAGGAATTGTTCAGGAATTTTTATAGGCTTAGGCTGTTTTCCAATAGGCAGTACACATGTTTAAATCATGGATGCTGAGTGATCCATGATCACTGGCCTCAGTGACAAAGAGTAGTTCCTGGCATATTTAATTTACTGGCATGGATGCAGTCTATCTTGATCCCAATTGTCTTTTAATTGCTACCTTTGCACAAAAATAGTAGTTCCTCTAATAATTGCAATAATTTAGGCTGAGAGAAGGTGAAACGGAATTTGTAGTAATATTTTCATAAACTAAGTCCAACCGTAAGTCATCTTAAATGATTAAGAAGGTTAAATCTGTGTAGCACATGTAGCATGTATTTTTCAGAGAACAATACATTATTATTTCTGCCTAGGTATTTGCATGCCTGTCATAAATGGACAACTGATGGTAAAATGCCTTTTCTAGCACAGTTTTGAGATGTAATCTAAAGTCAGAAGAAGTCTGTAGCTGTCCTTGAAGGATATTTAAGCATCACAGGCATTTTTGGGTATAGGTATTCATACTAAATGACAAAGGTATTATTTACTCATTCAATAAAGCTCTCAGAGCTGTATCACCCTGCTGCCTGGATTGTAGTTCTGACTGTAGATTTCTCAAAGAGGCACACTAAAGAAACTCAGCTTTGTGGGTTACAGCTCATTACATCTGTTGTCTGCTCTGGAATGTTTCTCTCAGGTTGGTAAGAGATAAAGAAATATGAGAAAGAAAAAAATATGTCAAAGGAAATTATTTGTGTCTTTAATACTCTTTTCTTCAGTTTTCTGCCCTGATATCTTACTTTCTCTCCATAGACAGATGTGTTGCCATGTATATTGCCCTTTTGTCACCACATTTCTCTCTTTCTGAAAACCTTTCTCTATGTTTTAGGGTAGGTACTCTTCAGCCCAGAGTTTGATTTTGCAACAAAGTTATTGGCAATACACCCAGGGCTTTATCATCTTCCTAGCCTCCCTTTGGAACAGTTGCTTCATCTCTGAGATGCCTAAGGTGTCAGTTCATGCACTTCTACACAACAAACTCTCTATTTCTCTATTCCTGTTTTCTTTAGTGTGTTCTTTTTAAGTGAATGTATTTTTCAATCATTTTTCTTAAATGGGGTAAAGCAGGTAGAGTTGGACCTTAGCCCTAATGGATCTGTAGGATTTCTTCCTGAATAAGTGAACAGTTTGCTACAAAGGTTTGTCCTCAAATATGCTACAAATACTCCCCTAAAATTCTCCAAAAAACCCCAGATGAGATAAACTGAAATACATCTACTTTGTGAAAAGCTGAGGAAAATTTCACATGGTAATAGGAGTTCTCGATTTGCATTTCACTGATAGGGTTTTTTCTACTGACTAGCTGTTGAATGCTGAATCTTATATCAGATTTTACATGAGTAGTATTCTTAGAATGCTTGTCCATCTATATATTCAGACTCCGTGAGTTTGCACTGCAAGTATGTTAAAAGAGCCCAGTGATTCTGTCTAGCCTTTTAAACTATATAAAATACTAAAAGCTAATGACTAGCACACAGCTTTTCCTTAGCAATTCCGAAGTGTTTAAAACAGAGATTTTAAAAAGTGGAGGGAGAGAAGTGTGGTTAGTGAATTTATAAATAAGCAACAATTGAAAATCCATACCAAGTTTCCTCAAGTTCAACCTCTTCACAGGTATGCTCACATGGTGCATTTTTCTTAGCAGTACTTTTCTGCTTTTCATTGTAGTGAAAGTTACAGGCAGACCCAGGGTAACTACTTTTCATTGTAGTGAAAGTTACCTGGAAATTAATCTTGAAATCTTCTTAGAAGAGCAGAACCATAGAACAGCTCCAAGAAATGCATTTTTTTAATGTCCTATCCTAGACAAGTAATTGATGGAACTGAATATGCAGTTCCATGTTTCCACTCTGCCATTCTCAATAATACTGGCTGCCTTCAGTAAAATTACTACAGTTAGCATTTTAGCAGATTTTTCTTGCTGCAAATCATCATGTTTTCTCTTTAGCTGGACAATATGTACATAGCGTGTCTGCATAATTTGATTTTTCATAATCATAACTGAAATAATTATTATATTGTGCTAGCTTACCCATAACTTCATCATCATACATGTTTCTTCCCCATAACTTTTCTATAAGAGTGAAAAGTTTTGGGATAGAAGAATCATTACTTTAACTTTAGTAATATAAACTTTCTATAATGTGTGTTTTTCAATGTAATGACATGTTTCTGTACAAATCAGGATCTTACTAATGGTTAAAGGATGTATCAACTTTCATAATTAGTGTAAATGTTTTACATGTTGCTATATAGAAGTCTTATATACAGTCACAAAGCTAACATTTCTACAAGTCTTTTTGATTCCTTTTTTGTAAGTATTCAGAAGAATACAAAAGATGTATATAGTTTGTCAGATTGTATCATGTACTCATAAAATATCATCTCACAAAAAATGCAGTATATTTACAAGAATATTAATATACTTCAAAAAGGCCCACCTCTGTGCATATAGTTACATGAATTTTGAGTCTTTCCCAGACAAAGCTATTTCCAGAGTTTTCACTAGCATTCTTCATCAATTTACTTGGGTTACTCCTAACTTATACCTTAATTGCTAGAATGACTGTATAGACATCAGATGGATGGAAAGGGAGATGGGTATCTTAACCAATATGTGAGTCAAAATACTATGAAAAAGTTTTGAGTTGTCTCACAAAGTTGTGAAAATACTACTGGAATGTAATGGGTTTGGGTGGGTTGAAGTTAATTGTCTTTATAGCAATCTGTATATGATGCTGTGTTTTATGTTGGTGACCAAAATAGTGTTGACAATGCACCAAGATTTTAGCTGTTGCTGAACAGTGCTTCCACAAGGTGTTCTGTGTTTCTCACTCTGGCTCTGCAAGGAGCAGGCTGTGGGTGTGGACAAGAAGTTGGGAGGGGAGACAGTCTGGACATTAATTTTCTAAGACAGCTCTAGGTAGCTACAAGCCATGATCTGTTTTCACTAGGGGAAGATGAAAGAAGAAAAACAGAGCCTGCTTCCTAGCTCTGCAGGAACAGCAAACAAATTAAGAATGATGGAATGAAATACTTCTCCTTAAAAGACAAGTAGACACTGACTAGTTTCAGTGTATTTTCAAGTTTTAAGTTTGACAAAAATCTAGGGTGGAAATGAATGGAAGAATTCAGAGAGCCATTCTAGATTTTTGTTCATTGAGATTAAAGGTGAGTCCAGCTTGTAGTGTGCTTCTAATGATGAGAGAAGACATAGAAAATGCAAAGAGCAGGACAAAGGGTGATGGTAATAATTGTAAATAATATGGGGTTGAAAGGAATTTATTGTGTAGATACAAAAGAAGTGTCCTGAGATTTACTGGCAATGGGAGAAATTAGTTAATGAGAGATAAAGAACAAAGTGAAGTAGTAAAAGAAGAAAAGGAAGATTGCTAATATTTTATTCCTCATTTCCTACAAAATTTAGTCATACATGACCACACTTCCAATCTGTCTTCTAGAGATTTCAAAATCAAAACTAAAATCCATACCTCAAAGACAATTTTGTAAGTTTTGTGAAAAATAGCAGCTACATAGTGAAAACTCAGAATACCACTCCATTTGAATGGTAGGGGCTGGGTTGCCTTACTGAAAGCTAATCAATTTAAACACAGGACCTGTTGAGGCTCAGAGGAGCAATGTGAAAGGCAGAGAAAGAAGCCTTTGCAACCTAATGGAGCACACTGAACTGGCCACTCCATACACCATCAGAGGAGAACATTTAGCCTATGGCCCTTGATGTAACAACCACCAGTAGCATACAAGTAGAATAGTTAGGATTGGAAAGGACTTTAAAGACCACCTCGGTACTGGGTAGGAACAAGCGTGGTGCAGCAGAGAGAAAAGAAAATAAATAAACATATGTACAGTTTTCTGGCTGAACCCTGTGATTTTTCACTTCAGTGTATTCTGCAGTTGTACAAAATCCTATTTTTATCTACCTAGTATGTGGGCAAACTCTCTGTCTTAAGCCTGTACATTTGAATGGTAACAAACTCCCAACTGGACTAACAGATGAGTAGGATAAGAGGTGTGACTGCCAGTGATGAGAGAGAATGAGTTTGAGAAAACATGGTCTGAAGGAACCCTGGGTCTGCCTGTCAAAAAGGGGTTAGATCAGGATCTGAGAAATCCATTCTGATTATCACAGGCCTGATGTTGGAGAGCCTGCAATGTGTGTGTGTGTGTGTGTCTGCATGCAAGACTGCTATCAGGCTTCAGCTGATGTGCAGGGAGAGAGGTCAGAGTGCCAAGCTCCAGTGTAGGACCACAAGTCAGAGAGCTCAGAGTCAAGGGGGCTGAGCAACTGAAGGAGATCAGGATCTAGGGGTCAGCTAAGAGGCAATCTTGTGTTATCTGTGTGTCAAACTTCAGTCCTGGTCAGATGGAGAGAAAGAGAAAATTGGACTCCCTGTGCTGTTCACAATAACATAAAAGCTGTTTATGATGATGTGAGCTGCAGTATGGGCCACATCACTTCTCTCTGTGCAATCTGTGTGCTTGGCCATGCATGTAGTGTTTGCACTGTGTCTGTTTGTGAGTGTGTGTTTGTGTGCCTGAGCACCTCTTGGCAGCACGTGACTTACCAGAATCCTACTGGCTGGACATGGGGATGTGGGGCATTGGGATCCTTGTTTCTGTGGGGACAGAAAAGGAGAGTTTGTGAAGTCCATCAGTGTCATCTACCTCTAACTACACTGCTGCACAGCTCGTGTGGGAGCTGCTGCTGGGCTCACCCTCAAACACAGGGTTGTGACAGACTGGACCTTGCTGTAGTCTTTCCAACTCAGTGAGTGAAAGAGATAAAATACATAATGAATGATAAAACTTTGTAGTAAGCTATTGCTGTGTCTGCATCAGGTGGTTGATTGTTTAGGGTTTTTTTGTGTTTTGTTTTTTGTATGTGAATTATTTGTAATTTTTTTTTTAAACCAGAATGATAGTATCATTTCTGAACAATACAAACTATTTAACTGATACTTCATGAGTTGTATTAGAATCACAGGGTCTTTTGACTGAATGCTGCTTTTCTATTTTTGTTGCTTTTATTGTATTTGGAGAAGTAACAGGGCAATACCCAGGCATCAGTAAATATCTTTTTTATTTTAATATAAATATTCTGATTTTTTTTATTATTACTCTCTGCCTTTCACATTGTAATTTTAAATAAGTTAATATTTAAACTTCAGCTGTGTTTAAAACTATGTATGCCCTGGAACTTTTCAGCAAGATAGTTTTGACTTCTTTGGACTTCTACTGACTTCAGAAATCAATATTTGTGTTCAAGATTTTACAGAGGTTATTGAATGCATATTTAGAAGAAGTTAATATAATTTTCCCATGAAGGGTACTGCAAAATGTTGCTAATTGATGTGCTACTTATTAGGCTCTTGATTCTTTTTTAGAAGTGGTCATGGTATTCACAAATTCTTCTGTTGCTCAGTTGTGGTTTTTAGCATCCTAAGTGATTAGAGATAAAACAATCAAAACTGTAAAATCAGGCTTTGTTAGACAACTCCATTAAGAATAAGCTCTCTTCATGGGAAAATTATATTGAAGCTTATTTAATTTGAGCAGTGTGAAGAGTTGAGAAATGCACCTTTTAATTCACAAAATGTAATATCATTTAAAGATTAAGTTTCAGAAGTGTGTTATAACTATAATGCAATGTTTTGTTGGAACTTGTTTTCAGAAGATTTTAATTAAAAAAGCATCAACATTTCTTAAACTTGGATGCACAAAACTGGTCTCTCACGTGTGTTTTTAGATACACACAGCTTGTCTCTCAAGTGTATTTTATATACACACAGCTTGATTATGAAAAATAATTAATGCTTAATTCTTCAGATTGTGAATCAATTATTTTTGAAGATAAATTACTCATTTGAAGCTAGTAGCTAAGGAGTGTTTAGATGCTATGCTGAATCCCTCAGTATGTCAGCATCTTCTGAGGACATACTCTGGAGACAAATACAGTTGTAGCTATAACCCATCTACAGAGCATATTCTTCCCAGAAAACTTCTTACAGTTCCTACACAAGCATTACACATTTTCTAAAAGTGAGAGCAGAATTAATATTGCAAACAGCAAACAAAAGTTATTGCAAGAAACCCTATATATATATATATATATATATATATATATGTTTGAATGTATGGTGAGAGAGAGGCTTGGTTCATCAGGTGGCAAAGAGAAACTTAAAAATAGCTTGTGGATTTTTTTTAACTTAGTGAATTTAACCCATGTTATCTGAACACATTTACATACCATATGTGTGGACTGACTGGGGTGGTTGTCTCTGAAATTGTATTTTACAACCAGAATGCACTTTGTGCTCCTTGCATTCTTTGTCACTTCTAATATATTTGGCAATTCTTGAAATATTTGATGCTGCAAATACGACCTGTCATTTCAACAGATGGACAGATTGAATCTGTCAGACTGGTGGAATTTGCAGTAAATTCACTGCAGCACAAGTAAAACCATGAGAAATTTTATTGTCTTAAATAGCTGAATATAAGTCATTGCTTTTCATCAAAATACTATCTGGCATTTAGCTACAAAATAGGAAAGTTTATTTGTAAACAGTCTACATAGTAGATTCAGTTAGAATATTTACATTACTATAAATCAATTTTTAAGTATACAAATGAGAGCAGAAGTATTTTCAATCACAATTGAGCACTTAAAAAATGTTTGGCTGTAAATATGGTCTTGAGAAAATAATGTTGAGTAGTGTGCTCCAGAGAAAAAATAAAGTTTTTAGGAAGTCAAAAAACCCAATTTTTTTCTTGATTCCACTAATTTTGAAAATAGAATGCTGACTATTTCTAATCAGACTAATCAGAGACTCTTATGACAGAATCTGTTACACAAAAGGGAAACACACCAGTGTGTTCAATAAAGGTTTAGCAAGCAATTTGTCAAACAACATTTTAGGTATATTATTGTCCTTTAATGTCACTGTCTTATCTAAAACATGCTAACCACATATTTTTTACAATAACAGAATAAGTATGAATTTTTTTCTGAGCTATATTACAATAAGTGATTGTTTTATGTAGCTAGACATTTCTTTCTTCTTGGTACTGAATTTCTTTGTGCTTTGTAGCTTGCCACTGTTTGACTGAGGACATTTTCCTTGTGAGGGCAAACGTATTTCAGTACCTATTTTGCTATGTTTAAACTAATAGCTAACTCTGTTGTTATGCTTGTATGAACACTAACATTGTAACAAAAAGCATTTTAATAGTCCTGTGAAGCAGACCACATAACCCAAGAACGCTTATTTTCATCAAAGGCCTCTGCTAATTTTTTATTAAGAGAGGCATTAAATATTGATACATGCAACCTCTGATTGAACCTTCAGAGTTGTCACATATAGGGGTAGCTGAAGATTTATTATGCAATATAAAATTAGGCATATACAGTAAGCTTCATTATAAATGACCTTTGCAGACTGGAGATTGTCACATAGAGTAGATTCTTTTTTTTGCACAGCAGTAGAGGGATTCAAAAAAGCAAATGCGAAAACATAAAAGTTGGAAATCCTAAAATGAAAGAAAATCCAAAATGTTTTCCTAATGAGAAAACATAGTCTAGAAAATCCGCCTTCCAGTGCTAGAAAATCAAACTATGGTAGGTGATAGGCAAACATATTTTGGCAACACTTTTTTGACATGCTACAAGTAGGAATACTACAAAATGATGAGATAATAACTCTTGGCAACATAGATATTTATAATATATAAAGAAATGCTTGTAAAGGTTTATTAAAAAGCTCACTACTAAAAGATTTCTCTTGTGTATATAATGTATAAGTTAATGGAACAGTAAGATACCTTCATAGAAGGAAACATGTATTAAGTAGTAAGGAATGATATATAATGACAGAAAGGTTAACTTCTTTGTAGTGTGTTTAGAATATTACTTACTCTTATCTTTGTCTTTTCAGTTGATTTAAATACACAGCTGAAAGACCAAAAGATAATTGTTCATCATCAAAGACAGCCTTCAGTAGACAATCAGAATGTGCCTACAGCTGAAGAGGCTCACTGGTTTGATGCCTTTGTCACTTTTAAATCTGATTTCACAGAAGTTAAAAGGAAGGTGCATCAAAGCTTTTATACAGCTCAACCAAGAACAGGAGTGACAAAAGATCTCATAACAAAACTTTCAGAAGCAACATCGAAAGTGTTTTAAAAACGATGCTCTATGTGAAGCTTAAATAAATTTTGATTTTATTTATTTTTGACTGTGGAATATACATTAATTACACTGGAGTATATTTAGATGTGGTGGGACTAAACCTCTAAGTAAAATCACAACTTTTTTTCCTCATCAATTTACTGTAAAAATTTCATATTACTTTTATGACCTAATGCCTAGAATTATAAAGGAAGAAATGGCATTTTGTAGCTCTTGTCTATACCGAGTAAAATTAATGACTTGGCTGTAGACTTTGTTTACTTTGGAAGCATAGAAAATGTGGCAGTATGTGAGAAGAGTATGTTTTTCTCTACTTAAAATCAACTTTTTGTTTTAAATAGATCTACAAAGTTACCAGACTTTTATTACAATATATTAGAATCATTTATTTATTCCAGAGTACAAAAATTGAAAATACAATTAAAACAGTCAAACTGAGACTATTTTACAAAACAGAGTTGGTATAGGTTCCTTTCCTTCTGTAAATGGAGTTGTTAATGCCTTTGCAGTAAATACTGAACAAGTCACTGGAATTGTGAGCAGTGCTCTCTTTACAGTCTTTGGTAAGCTTATGCCCAAGACTTTCATCATGTCATGATAAGACAATGGAAGCTTTTCTAAATAATGAGCTATATAATGCACTACTTCTACCTGTGGTGCCTTTGGTTAAAGCATAGAAGCTTCACTGGAAGGTTGTAATTTTTTTTTAATTTCATAAAAATAAAAAACCTGCAACTACTTGTTGCACTCTGTCAACTGGATAGATGGATAATGTTCTAAACACTACAGAAAAGACCTAATAATTTTTAATTAGGTACAAATATCAACAGAAACTATAAAATTAGGAAAAAATATAGTTTTAATAAATAAAATCTATAGAGAGTAGGATCATTAAATAGATGGACTCTTCTCTTTAGTACATATAGTATGCAAAGACTGCAGTATCCAAAGTTATCAACTCCTGGGTAATTGCTTCAATGAGGAGACAGGGAAAAGGAGTTCACCTGAGTGCATACCTCTTCAGGGTGATTCTTAACTTAGATTGGTTTTGTCTGCATACAGTGTGTATGCAGTATAACCTAGATCATAATATCTCTGAATTTTCAATTGCTGTAAAGAATGAAAATTGTGTAAAGGGTGAATTCATTAACTTTAGTTTTCTGCTGGTCACTTCAAAACTTTATTTTTTTTTATAGCTGATGCAAAAATTCTGGGTTTGGGTGGGGTTGTTTATTTTTGTTTGTTTGGGTTTTTTAACATATTTGGAACATTTCTACAGTGTTACAATATGAGAGCTGCAGCTTCTCATAAGCATGTGGAGCAACCCACTGTCTTCTGCATGGGGTCTAGATACACATTTACAGAAACTGAATGGCTTAACTGAATAATGGCACTTCCACTGTCAGTGGCAGCACTTTCAATGGAATGTCTGACTTATGTTTTGTTTGGAACAGAGCAGTCATTTATTTTAAGTTCCTTCTAAATGTGCTTCTGTATTAACAAGAAGTGGTAACACCTCCTGGATATATGAGGAGCATCCATTGTTTTGTTTCTGTCAGGCAAATCTGTTTTACTTTATGGTCACTCAAGTTTTTAAGTGGCACCAAAACATTATTTTCCATTGTAAGATATACAAGAGATCAGGTTAAAAGAAGAAATAAGAGATGCCAGCTGAGTCAACTGTCTTCCTTATGAATGAGAGTTTAGTGTCATGAATTGCTCTTTCGTGACAACATGCCAAGTGGTGTCTTTTTCCTCTGATTTTTTTGGTTTTTTGTATGGCCTGAGTAGTGGCAGCCAAGGAGAGTGCTAGGAAAGAGTCCTTTCAAAAGGTGGTGCAAGGATCACAGAGTGGGTAAGGTTGAAAGGGACCACAGTGGTTCATCTGGTCCAGCCTCCCTGCTCAAGCAGGGTCATACCAGAGCACACAGCACAGGACTGTGTCCAGATGGTTCTTGAATATCTCCATTGAGGGAGACTCTCTCTGGACAATTTGTTCCAGTGCATGGTCACCTACACAGTAAAGAACTTCTTCCTCGTATTCTGGTGAAACTTCTACGCCTCAATTTCTGCCATTGCCTCTTGTCCTATTGCTTGGAATCACTGAGCAGAGTTTGGATCCATCTTCTTGGCACCCCCACATTAGATACAGACATCTCAGTTGTCTCCTCTCAATTGTTTTGTACATTTGATTGCTATGTGAAATGTACATGTAATATCCTACAGGTATAATTTAAGATACATTACAGCATATAAAAATGCAGGAGTCTGAATGGTGCACAGCTTGTGGATGATTATTTTCTGCATCTCAAAGACTGATGATTGTCTTCTAGTGTTGCAGAACTTTGTCATTTGGCTATGAAATATTAATTTGCTGGTAAAAGAATTAATATCTTGTGATATAGTCACTCAAGTGAGACTTTTCTGTTCTTCTCTTGAAATAGGAAGCTTTGATTCTGTCCTTATTTTTCTTTTGGTTTTTATTCCTATTATGTACCTATATAATAAATGCAGAAGCAAAGATAGAGAGGCTGTAGGGATCTGCACACAGGACAAAAGTTCCCTATAAATTTGTGGGGGGAAAATGACCCCATCTCTACAATGGAGCTGAGAGGTCATTGCCAAGATCTAGGTGGCAGTCTTAATACAAGTGTAGTCACAGATCTATATGTTCATATACATTTCTCAGCAACGTCCCATCTTCCTACCAAGACAAAATGGCATACCCTTGTCCTTCCATGAGTAGAAAACAAAGTAAATAATTCTGAGGGTATTACGACTGCAAAGCATGTTACCAACTTCACTTGCTCCATAATGGACCTGACAGATTGTCAGTCAAGGCCAAGATATGAATATAAATATTTTTACTTTTCTGTATTCTCATAAAATAACAGATGGCAGCTGTAATTCCTGGGTTTTATACAGTCTTTCTCCTCTATCTTTTTTTTTATTATCCATGCCCCCTACTCATTTAAAACCTTTCATCATAAGTGTTATGGCTATTATATATTGCAGACAAAATGGGTGTATGTGAAGAATGGTCTCAGAAATGCCTATATCTCTTTAATACTATGTCTATTCCTGTCCTTTTTGTCTTACTCCTTTTGGGCACTTTGCTTTAGAAGGAAGACCAGAATGATGGAGGTCTGTCTCTGTTTCAGACAGCTAATTTAGCAAGGAGGATGAACAGAAGCCTATAATTCTAAACTTTTCCTAAACTTTTCCTTTCTCTTTCAAATTTTTCCTTTCCTTGTGAAATGTTACAATTTCTTGGCAGAATTGCCACTAAATTGCCTCAATGGCAGCTGTAATCCCTAGACACCAAGATTCTGGAAACAATCCTTGTGGATTTGGGATACAGGAAGATTAGACTTCTTTTAATTTTTGTAACTATTGCAGAATCCTTGAAAAAAGATGAGAGTACAGAACGAAAACCACCTTACTGTAGCATCCCACAGCCGTTTTTTATTTTCTTAGAAACTTAGAGGGCAGATCACAATTTATTTCTCTCACGTGTGTTGAGTTGGGCTGTTGTTATGTTTTTTAAGAAAAGTGATCATTATAATTTATAGAGATTTTAATTAGCTCTGCTCAGATATACTTCAACAGTTAACAATCTCTTGAAGAATTCTGTTCTGACTGATGAGTTATGTATTTTGTAAAACTCTTGGGTTTTGTTGGTTTGGGTTTTTGGTAAGAAAACAAAATTTTGAAAGCACTGATTCACTCAGTAGAGGGGAAGCTGCTGCAGCAGGTGTCCCCAGACCCAGGCAGCAGCAAGACTGAGCATATATTTGCAACAGGCACCTAAGCACACGTACACACTGTGCATACACATATAGAAGTGGCTGGCCACACAGATCAATGAAGGCAGAAAACACTGCACAGACACAAACACAAACAGCACCAAATACCTCATCATGTTTCTGTCTCTGGCCACAATCAAAGACAATTCATGGCCAATATATGCACATATGTACACACACACACACACACACACACACATATATATGTAGTGTGTGGATCCCTCCAGTAACAGGATCTTACACATTGCCTGTGCATTCAGGGTATGAGTGGAAATGTGCCCTGTCATACAGTCGTGTACAACTGTTGTCTTTTTACACAAGTTATAAAGGATATGTTAATTCCTTGCTCCTGCTAAACAAAAGGATATACAATGTGGAATATGGGTTCCTATAAGTTCCAACACTTCTTTCAGTGCTGCGCTTACTATGTTGGTTTGTTTTGCTGTCTGCTGTTTTTTTAATTTTAGAAAGAGGAGCTGTCTGGGTCTGGACTTCTAAAGGAGATTTTTTATCTGTTAGTCAAGTTAAGGATGGCAAGTTTCTTGAGCTCTTTTGAAAAGTCCAGTCTGCAATTCGAGATTTCCAAGGACATATATTTTACAAAGATCACCTCAGCGTTATTATTTCTGCATTGATTTCTGATGGGATTGTTAATAGTCCAAGTTTATGTACGACCTTTTTGTGATTAGGTTTCTTCCAATAGCTCTCTTTACAGAAAGCATATAAGTCTCTGAGGATAGCACAGATTCTGTTAACACATCTTTGTCTCAATAAATATTCAGAAATTGAATCTGTATTCTCATAGAGAATGGAGATTTGTAGAATGAGTTTCATAATGAGACCTTTCCTAGTTCCTGAAAGAATCTGTTTTATGTGTTGCCTAACCACCCCAGCAAAATAGCCCACATTCTTCTTAGAACAAATACTCTATGAATCTATAATGTCTCATGCTCATCTTTGGTTGTCTCCAAGTATGATTACAATGAGTGTGCTTTCTCGCCTAGTAGCAGATCACTGTTTTCCACACTGTTGGGTTTCTCAGCTGTGATGATGAAATCAGCTCAATGTTTACAAGAAATGTTCCTTCACTTGCTGTGGCTTCCTAGAAAAATGATGTCAAGAGTGTATGTAGTGAAATGGAAAGGTTATTTAGACATCTTTGTTGCATTTGGGCCTTGGATTCAGGATGAAGAGAAATGACAGTTCAATATTTTAGCGCCCCACCTTTGCATTTCAGGCAAAATGTTCTAATTTCATAGCCAGATTTTCCACATACAAACAATGATACCTAACTAAATAACCCATCTCAGAATCATTGCTGGTGTAGTTTGTTAACAAACTGACAGTGGGTGTTCTGCTCCAGTTTTTGGTGATCTTGATAGATCTACTTGCTTCTCAGCATGAAGAGAAGGCATCAGTTGTGCTTCCATTTGCATGAGCATATGGGCTTTTTGGGAGGACATTCCTTATTCCATCATCATATCAGTATGTGCATTTCCACTGAGACCAGACATTCTAGTTAAGATGGAAAAGTAATCTGACAACTTTGCTGTGGCTGACAGTGTAAAAACCTGTAATTGCAGTTGTAGTTTGATTTTAGTTCTCCTTCAAAGTCTTCCAATGTTTCTACAATTTTACTTCTGTGGCTGAAGGAAAACAAAAGATGACAGATGCATTTCATGTATGTTTCTTCACACTAAACAAGGAAGCAAGGCTTTGGGTGTTTACTTCTGCAAGCACTGCAGCAGAAAAACTTCTCAGATCTCTGGTGATAGGATGTATTTATGAACATATGTACAGTCTTTCACTCGAATAATTGAAGCTAGTAGTGAGTACCACCTTAATCCTTATTTACCAGGATTAGTTTCTTGCAACTTGTTTAGTTATTTAATTTTGTTAAATTGGCTCTAACACCCTGTTTTCCCAGTCTGTTGGAGTTTGGCATTTACCGCAAGTACATAGCAGGAACTCATCTTGAACTTAGGTTATGTTTTGGCCATTGTTACTTCACAATAATTACAAGATATATGTGTATACATAAGGATATTGACGTAAGGTCTTTTGCAGA